>CM056592.1:0-597500 GCA_029721435.1 Gymnothorax reevesii | reverse complement strand
CACTAAAGATGAACTCTGCTCTTAAGATGAGCTCTGTGCGAAAGATAAGCTCTGCTCTAAAGATGAGAGCTTTCGTGTTTCGTCATGCCAATGACCTCGGTTTTTCTATTTCAAGTTTCAAGTCCTGTTTGATTCAAGATTTGAATTCACTGTTTTTCAGGTTTTGGGGTGCACATGTGTAACAGGCTATGGGAAGCGACAGCAGCAAGCAGCCTCTACTTTGGGGCATTTGCTGCTAGCAGCCTGCCTCAAGTCTGACTGTCTAACACAGGGATACTCACTCTTTTCCAGAATGAGCCACAGTGGGTGCAGGCTTTCACTCTATCCAACCTGTCCCACACCTGATTCTACTAATCAACCCTTTGCCATAGACCCTTGATAAGTAGAATCAGGTGTGTAACTGCATGGTTAGAATGAAAGCCTGCACCCACTGCAGCTCATTCTGGAAAAGAGCGAGTATCCCTGGTCTAACAATTACAAACAAGAAGATTCAAGAAAAAGATTAGAAATCTGCTTACTTTTACATTTCAAAGTTATATTTTTGATCAAAATGTAGTTCTCAAAAAGTGCTTTCTAACCATATAATTTTCATGAGAAAATATTAAAGTCCAGCAGAATAGAGGCCTGTTGTTCTGCTTGACCTGTCCTGCTAGCAGCCTGCCTCAAGCCTCTGACTCTCCTAACAATTACAGAGAAGGAGATTATAGAAAAAGGCTACGAAAATGCAGCATTTAACTTTTCAAAGTCAGAATTTTGAAAAAAGTGTAGTTCTCAAAAAGTGCTTTCAAAATATCTAACTTTCATAGAAGAAAACCTACTTTTACATATGAAGAAAGTCATCTGCAGCTCAGTAGGGCAAAATGACCTTCTCCAACCAACTGGCAATTTCACACTGTCAGATTCCTAAAGGTGCCTGGTTTACCCAGAAAATATACATCTTTATCAATGAAACTGTATGATAGTTATGTATGTAAGTTAGTTTAGACGAAGTGCCTCCAGATTATCAACTCCCTGTGTCTTTATCTATAATCTGGTTGATGGCCAACAGACCCAGAGGGTCTGCACCTCATGTGAAATAGAGAAACAGACATCTATTATGGCCCCAATTTGTTATGACGTTTATGACAGCAAAGGAAGACAGAAAAAATTTTAAAACTTAAACACATTTCATTTAACAAACACTTCTAACTAATCTGCTATCTACCCTACTGACCAAGATTGATATATACAACAAAAAAAATATTTACAGTCCCTTTGGTTGGGTTGCTTGGTGATGTTCCCGGTGAGGAAAATGCTCCGACACAGGCAAAAATCCACTAAAAACTTCACAGGTCTTGAACAGAATGACAGGTCTGGTCAAATGTATCCTTCTGCTTGCAATTTCTCCAACTACTTTACTGTCTCAATTTTCCTCCTTATATACTCTTTTGCAGACCCCTCCCACATTTAGACCTCTTTTTTTTAATTCTCTGGGACTTGTCTCAGACATGCCCAAGACATGTCCAAACCTAGCTCCAGTCTGGGCTTAACATAAGAAGGTCAATACTATTCGCATTACACATCCTAATTACAAATTGTTATAAACTGCTAAATACACGCCAACCGATGGCAAATTTGATATGTCTGTTTTACTTACCTTCTTATCTGTCAGAAAATGTCAAGATAATTAGTATCTGACACCTCAGAGCCATGATGGGGAAGAGAATGTGTGGAAAGTTTGAGCCCCTTGTTACAGTGGAGAATGCTTAAATAACACCTTAAAATATAAAAACATTATTTTAAAAAGCACAAATATTTACACAAATACATTTAGTATAGATTCTGTACATTAAATACATACTTGATTGATAACTGTGTGATAATAACTTTAGGAGTAATTGAGTTTTAAAAGTTGAGAGGCCCTGCTTGTAGTGCTTGATACCCATAAGCTGAAAAACAGTAACTGAAAGTTTAGGTCTGCAAGGCCTCTTTTCATTTAGTTGTAACAAATATTTATGTCGCGGTCATCTTTTTTCCAGAGATATTCATACCAAAAGTAATATCAGAGAGGTAGTTAAGGGGACACTTCTAGAAAGTTCTGACCTCTCTTTCCCATTGGAAGACAGAAGTTTGTCTTCAGGCATGTACGCTGTGTTTCTGTGTTGCTGCGCTTCAGGAGAAGGGTGCAGGTAATTCCAGCCTCCTGACCGAACCGCGCGCTGCCCTCACCCGCCTCAACCAGCAGGCCAATCAGCTGGCCTTCGACTCCGTCTTCCTGCAGATCAAGAACCAGCTCTGCCTGGTCTCCAAGATCGAGGTGAGGGTGGCTGGTGCCTACGCACCCTTCACGTCCCAGGAACTGACAACTTACAGGGGAAATTCTGCTGCTGAATGAAATCTGCCTCATTTAAGCCTCACTGAGTAGTTTGGCCACACAGAGTGCTGTACTACTATGGGCAATCAAATTAAGTTTAAGATCAGCAATGAGAATGGTAGCTCCCTGAATTTATACAGTGATATGCAGATATACCGTGAGTAACATTGCGTTGCTCAGACACGTTGCTGTCTAAGCTTGTGGAAGCTGGACTGGTCATTGATCTTCAGCAGAGCAGGTGCTGCACCGTTTGGGATATATGTCTGTACTTGCTATTTGTAGAGGGCCCTCAGGGAGCTAATTTGAATCAAGGGCTAGTTTACAAGTTAATGCCCATTTTGCCTTTAAAGTGAATCCTCCTTTTTCCTGCAGGGATTATTCAGTGTGTGATGCTATTCTGTGATCTGTGCATCTGTCAGGAGAGCAGGACCTCCAGTGGGATGGGAGAGACCTTCACAGAAGACCTGCCCACCTTCAGCCTGTCGCCGCTGGAGTACATCACTAATGTGAGCCTGTCCTGCAGTGCCATCCAGTGTGCTAATGCTGTGATAGATGGGGATTAGTACTAATGTTGTGACTGATGGGGATTAGTACTAATGCTGTGATAGATGGGTTTGGTACTGATTGTGTGATTGATGAGGATTAGTACTAATACTGTGATAGATGGGGATTAGTACTAATGGTGTGATAGATGGGTTTGGTACTAATGCTGCGATAGATGGGTTTGGGAACAGAAATTCCTCATTTCTAAATGGCTCATCCAAAATTGATGAAAACACCTTCAATTGAAAGTGATCTGTCTGCACTTCAGTCGCATTGTATCCATCGTCTCAAACTCAAGGTGATGGTGCAGGGTACCAGAGCAACAGCGGGTGCTGCACGTGCAACCGCACCCCAGAGAGACCGCTTTGTGCTTCATTTGCTCAATAACCTTGGGACCCCCTGACATTGACCCTCTAACACAAATGAGACTAATGACGTCACACTATAGTGTCGCATATAGCAAAAATGTGTATTTAAATCCAGGTTGTGATTGATTGGAGCTGTTCCGAAGGTGTACTTGTGAAAACTAATAAACGCAGACAAACGATTGCCTCTGAAAACAGCGCCCCTCCATTCAGCGGGGTAAAAATGCACCGTTGTCCAATTAAATTTGGTGCTCACTGTATTTCTCTTCCATTTCAGATTGGCCAGTACATTATGTCTCTGCCTCTGCATCTGGAGCCGTTCGTCACTCAAGAGGACCCAGCGCTGGAGCTGGCCCTGCATGCAGGCAAACTTCCCTTCCCTCCGGAGCAAGGTGAGTGTGCACTTTACCCCCAATCAGTTCCTTACTGAGCATGGTGAGTGTACACTTTACCCCCAATCAGTTCCTTACTGAGCATGGTGAGTGTACACTTTACCCCCTATCAGTTCCTTACTGAGCAAGGTGAGTGTACACTTTACCCCCAATCAGTTCCTTACTGAGCAAGGTGAGTGTACACTTTACCCCCTATCAGTTCCTTTCTGAGCAAGGTGAGTGTACACTTTACCCCCAATCAGTTCCTTTCTGAGCAAGGTGAGTGTACACTTTACCCCCTATCAGTTCCTTACTGAGCAAGGTGAGTGTACACTTTACCCCCTATCAGTTCCTTACTGAGCAAGGTGAGTGTACACTTTACCCCCTATCAGTTCCTTTCTGAGCAAGGTGAGTGTACACTTTACCCCCTATCAGTTCCTTACTGAGCAAGGTGAGTGTACACTTTACCCCCTATCAGTTCCTTACTGAGCAAGGTGAGTGTACACTTTACCCCCTATCAGTTCCTTTCTGAGCAAGGTGAGTGTACACTTTACCCCCTATCAGTTCCTTTCTGAGCAAGGTGAGTGTACACTTTACCCCCTATTAGTTCCTTTCTGAGCAAGGTGAGTGTACACTTTACCCCCTATCAGTTCCTTTCTGAGCAAGGTGAGTGTACACTTTACCCCCTATCAGTTCCTTACTGAGCAAGGTGAGTGTACACTTTACCCCCTATCAGTTCCTTACTGAGCAAGGTGAGTGTACACTTTACCCCCTATCAGTTCCTTTCTGAGCAAGGTGAGTGTACACTTTACCCCCTATAAGTTCCTTTCTGAGCAAGGTGAGTGTACACTTTACCCCCTATCAGTTCCTTTCTGAGCAAGGTGAGTGTACACTTTACCCCCTATAAGTTCCTTTCTGAGCAAGGTGAGTGTACACTTTACCCCCTATCAGTTCCTTTCTGAGCAAGGTGAGTGTACACTTTACCCCCTATCAGTTCCTTTCTGAGCAAGGTGAGTGTACACTTTACCCCCTATCAGTTACTTTCTGAGCAAGGTGAGTGTACACTTTACCCCCTATCAGTTCCTTACTGAGCAAGGTGAGTGTACACTTTACCCCCTATCAGTTCCTTACTGAGCAAGGTGAGTGTACACTTTACCCCCTATCAGTTCCTTACTGAGCAAGGTGAGTGTACACTTTACCCCCTATCAGTTCCTTACTGAGCAAGGTGAGTGTACACTTTATCCCCTATCAGTCCCCTCCGGAGAGAGGTGAGTGTACACTTTACCCCCCATCAGTCCCCTCCGGAGTGAGGTGAGTGTACACTTTACCCCCTATCAGTCCCCTCCGGAGAGAGGTGAGTGTACACTTTACCCCCCATCAGTCCCCTCCGGAGAGAGGTGAGTGTACACTTTACCCCCCATCAGTCCCCTCCGGAGAGAGGTGAGTGTACACTTTACCCCCCATCAGTCCCCTCCGGAGAGAGGTGAGTGTACACTTTACCCCCCATCAGTCCCCTCCGGAGAGAGGTGAATGTACACTTTACCCCCTATCAGTCCCCTCCGGAGAGAGGTGAGTGTACACTTTACCCCCTATCAGTCCCCTCCGGAGAGAGGTGAGTGTACACTTTACCCCCCATCAGTCCCCTCCGGAGAGAGGTGAGTGTACACTTTACCCCTATCAGTCCCCTCCGGAGAGAGGTGAGTGTACACTTTACCCCCTATCAGTCCCCTCCGGAGAGAGGTGAGTGTACACTTTACCCCCCATCAGTCCCCTCCGGAGAGAGGTGAGTGTACACTTTACCCCCCATCAGGCCCCTCCGGAGAGGGGTGAGTGTACACTTTACCCCCTATCAGTCCCCTCCGGAGAGAGGTTAGTGTACACTTTACCCCCCATCAGTCCCCTCCGGAGAGAGGTGAGTGTACACTTTACCCCCCATCAGTCCCCTCCGAAGAGAGGTGAGTGTACACTTTACCCCCTATCAGTCCCCTCCGGAGAGAGGTGAGTGTACACTTTACCCCCTATCAGTCCCCTCTGGAGAGAGGTGAGTGTACACTTTACCCCCTATCAGTCCCCTCCGGAGGGAGGTGAGTGGACACTTTACCCCCCATCAGGCCCCTCCCGAGAGAGGTGAGTGTACACTTTACCCCCCATCAGTCCCCTCCGGAGAGAGGTGAGTGTACACTTTACCCCCCATCAGTCCCCTCCGGAGAGAGGTGAGTGTACACTTTACCCCCTATCAGTCCCCTCCGGAGAGAGGTGAGTGTACACTTTACCCCCTATCAGTCCCCTCTGGAGAGAGGTGAGTGTACACTTTACCCCCTATCAGTCCCCTCCGGAGAGAGGTGAGTGTACACTTTACCCCCTATCAGTCCCCTCCGGAGAGAGGTGAGTGTACACTTTACCCCCTATCAGTCCCCTCCGGAGAGAGGTGAGTGTACACTTTACCCCCTATCAGTCCCCTCCGGAGAGAGGTGAGTGTACACTTTACCCCCTATCAGTCCCCTCCGGAGAGAGGTGAGTGTACACTTTACCCCCTATCAGTCCCCTCTGGAGAGAGGTGAGTGTACACTTTACGCCCTATCAGTCCCCTCTGGAGAGAGGTGAGTGTACACTTTACCCCCTATCAGTCCCCTCCGGAGAGAGGTGAGTGTACACTTTACCCCCTATCAGTCCCCTCTGGAGAGAGGTGAGTGTACACTTTACCCCCCATCAGTCCCCTCCGGAGAGAGGTGAGTGTACACTTTACCCCCCATCAGTCCCCTCTGGAGAGAGGTGAGTGTACACTTTATCCCCTATCAGTCCCCTCCGGAGAGAGGTGAGTGTACACTTAACCCCCTATCAGTCCCCTCTGGAGAGAGGTGAGTGTACACTTTACCCCCCATCAGTCCCCTCCGGAGAGAGGTGAGTGTACACTTTACCCCCTATCAGTCCCCTCCGGAGAGAGGTGAGTGTACACTTTACCCCCCATCAGTCCCCTCCGGAGAGAGGTGAGTGTACACTTTACCCCCCATCAGTCTCCTCCGGAGAGAGGTGAGTGTACACTTTACCCCCCATCAGTCCCCTCCGGAGAGAGGTGAGTGTACACTTTCCCCCCTATCAGTCCCCTCCGGAGAGAGGTGAGTGTACACTTTACCCCCCATCAGTCCCCTCCGGAGAGAGGTGAGTGTACACTTTACCCCCTATCAGTCCCCTCCGGAGAGAGGTGAGTGTACACTTTACCCCCCATCAGTCCCCTCCGGAGAGAGGTGAGTGTACACTTTACCCCCTATCAGTCTCCTCCGGAGAGAGGTGAGTGTACACCTTACCCCCCATCACTCCCCTCCGGAGAGAGGTGAGTGTCCACTTTCCCCCTATCAGTCCCCTCCGGAGAGAGGTGAGTGTACACTTTACCCCCTATCAGTCCCCTCCGGAGAGAGGTGAGTGTACACTTTACCCCCCATCAGTCCCCTCCGGAGAGAGGTGAGTGTACACTTTACCCCCCATCAGTCCCCTCCGGAGAGAGGGGAGGGTACACTTTACCCCCCATCAGTCCCCTCCGGAGAGAGGTGAGTGTACACTTTACCCCCCATCAGTCCCCTGCGGTGAGAGGTGAGTCTACACTTTACCCCCCATCAGTCCCCTCCGGAGAGAGGTGAGTGTACACTTTACCCCCTATCAGTCACCTCCGGAGAGAGGTGAGTGTACACTTTACCCCCCATCAGTCCCCTCCGGAGAGAGGTGAGTGTACACTTTACCCCCCATCAGTCCCCTCCGGAGAGAGGTGAGTGTACACTTTACCCCCTATCAGTCCCCTCTGGAGAGAGGTGAGTGTACACTTTACCCCCTATCAGTCCCCTCCGGAGAGAGGTGAGTGTACACTTTACCCCCTATCAGTCCCCTCCGGAGAGAGGTGAGTGTACACTTTACCCCCCATCAGTCCCCTCCGGAGAGAGGTGAGTGTACGCTTTACCCCCAATCAGTCCCCTCCGGAGAGAGGTGAGTGTACGCTTTACCCCCTATCAGTCCCCTCTGGAGAGAGGTGAGTGTACACTTTACCCCCTATCAGTCCCCTCTGGAGAGAGGTGAGTGTACACTTTACCCCCTATCAGTCCCCTCCGGAGAGAGGTGAGTGTACACTTTACCCCCTATCAGTCCCCTCCGGAGAGAGGTGAGTGTACACTTTACCCCCCATCAGTCCCCTCCGGAGAGAGGTGAGTGTACACTTTACCCCCTATCAGTCCCCTCCGGAGAGAGGTGAGTGTACACTTTACCCCCCATCAGTCCCCTCCGGAGAGAGGTGAGTGTACACTTTACCCCCTATCAGTCCCCTCCGGAGAGAGGTGAGTGTACACTTTACCCCCTATCAGTCCCCTCTGGAGAGAGGTGAGTGTACACTTTACCCCCTATCAGTCCCTTCCGGAGAGAGGTGAGTGTACACTTTACCCCCCATCAGTCCCCTCCGGAGAGAGGTGAGTGTACACTTTACCCCCTGCCTGTTCCCTTCTGCTGAGTGTCAGGCTCATTATCAGGTACTTCCTCCTCATCTGCAAACATGCTGCCTCTCATGTAGAAACACTATCATAACAACAAAGCCTCATTTCAAAAGCTTCCTGGTGTCGGTAACAACCTGGCAGGAACTGCCGTAAAATTTGCAAAATACTCGAAAATCAGGAATACATGAGAAATCCCTGTTCTGTGTATTAAACAGGGTATTTTACAGGACAGATCCTCCCCAAACGGCTCATGTGAAACCTGTTACTTCTCACTAATTTCTTGCATCTTCTTTGTGGCGCTGAAGTCTGTAATATGATGACTCTTTACGGCCCGATCATATGAAGCGATGTTTTCTGTTGTAATCGTTTATGATGTACGAGCTTTCTTTCTGTTCAATAATCTAAAGCCACAATAGTTAATGCCATTTCATATGGATTGTATTGTTAAGTCTTGATAATCATTTTAGTTTCCCCTTTTTTCAGACCCCAAATATTCTTTCCCCGTTGATAAATAAATATCAGGAAATCACGCTTCACTGGTAGTGTATTTATGTTTTAATTGAAGTCAGAGGTGCTCATTATGGTGGACCTATTTTTGGCATTTGCCGTGTAAAGCCCCTTTCACACCAGACGCGAAACTAATTTTTCGCACGACAGATTACATTCAAAGTAAATGCAAAGACGTATTTGCGCCTTTGCATTGACTTTGAATGTAATCTGTCCTGCGAAAAATTTGTTTTGTGTCCGGTGTGAAAGCTACTTAAGATGTGTGTTTTATCTGAAACAGGTGATGACCTGCAGGAGTTGGATAATACAGCCGACTATTGGCTGGGCTCGATCGCCCGGGCGACGATGCAGACGTACTGCGATGCCATCCTGCTGATCCCCGGCCTCACGCCTCACGCCACCAAACAGCTGGCCACGGATATAGGTGAGAGCAGGCTGACTACAGCGCCCTGTGCTGTTAAAGCTGTGCCAGATTCCTGTGCAGGACTTAACACTGAAGCGCATTTCAGCTGGAATTATGCTGCGGCTCTAAGGCCGACATCGTGGACATCACTTTAAATAAACCTCTGATGTAGCTTTGTTTCACAGGGAAACACTGTTTTGTTTTTTACTTCATTGAAGAGAACAGTGGAATCCATGGAGGAATATGTGCTGGCAGTCATCACTTATATTTCAGTGCATTTAAATGTTTGGAGTGACTCCTGAAGTGATTATAACCATTGCACCACTGTCCAAATACTTATGCACCTCACTTTATGTGAATGTCCCACTGTATAGTTTGGGCATATCTAAGGAGTATCAATTAACGCGCTCATTAAAAAAAACACAAGCTAACTAAACACTGAAACAGTGCTCGCCAGAGAATATGAAATGTTGCGTGATTAGGCGCGGCCAAACACTGGGAGTACAGCTCAGCGGAGTCGGCGCTCTCGGTCCTCGGGCGCTGCTGAGATTGGAGAACTTGCGCCCTCTACTGGTGACTGCAGTGATTCGCTCCTGCTCTTCCAATTTCGGCATACATTCCAGCTCTCTTTGTGATGAATTACTGATCGGTCCTGTGAGGCAATTGAGACGAATGAGAATTGACGGCAAGGTGGGGAGGCTTTAGGCTAAAAAAAGAAGAATGGGAGAAATAATTTGCCGTGGAAGACTGTAAAATAGGAAGTTGAATGATCTTTATTCTCTCCCTGTCATCCGTTAAATCACAGTGCTTGAGCGCGAGGGTTGCTGGCAGACTGAGCAGTATCGCGCGCATCACGCACTGCGGAGTCACCGCTGAGTGCGCGCGCCCGCCGGGACCGCCGCGCTGGAGAAGCTCGTCACGCTTCAGTCCGCGCCAAACCGAGCAAAATCCCGACATATTGGAGTTAAACCATCTTGCCACGCGGGCAGACAGCATGTGCGTGTGCAGCATGTTTCCAGGACGGTTAGCGCCTCGGTTTACCATGTGACGAAAGATCTGCCGGATTGAATCGGCGACATTAAAACTACTGCGTTTGAGCTCTGTTTTCCTCAGAATGTCTGTATATTAACTCTTTGAGGACTACATCAGCGATATAGAATTTCGTTGCGTTCAGTTGGCAGTCGTGATTGATACATCAGCGCTATAATGTTTATTGAGGATTATTTCAGTCCCATATCTACGGTATTAGATGTCGTGTGAGTGAAAACCCCTGTATAATTACGGCAGGCGCACTGCACCTTATCTTATGTGGGCCTGGTTTGTGCCCCCCGCCCGCCAAAAAGAAAAAAGAAACTATCCTAAGTTTGATAAATTATTCTAGTTGGTTTATAGAATTCAGCAGTCTTCTGCTTGTCAGTTTAGTTTTTGGAGACTGGACACGCTCCCAAAGCAGAGTGTGTGTGCTGTTTTGCGTGTGCATTGTCTGAGTATGCACAGTCTTATTCACTGTAGACTACCTGAGTAACGTGATGGACGCGCTGGGTTTGCAGCCGTCTCGGACCCTGCAGCAGATCGTCACTCTTCTGAAGGCCAAATCTGAGGACTACAGACAAACGGCCAAACCTCTGTCCCGCCGACTCACATCAACCATCGCTGCCATGAGGAATATTGATTACTGAACGGGGACAGAGACTGTGAGGTAAAGTCTTACTCTCATTGCTGGCGTCAGGCGATATGACTTGATTTGTCCTAACTGAGCAGCCTGGTAGCTTTGCTTCATGGCGCTGGCTAATTCTGCACACGAAAACATTTAAACATGTACATTTTTAATAACTTTTGTAGGCATCTCCTTGACCTATCTCAGTTTGAGTCATTGTTGTGACTGGATATTATGGGATATTACATTCAACAAATGAAGGCGTCATGTTTGGCTTGACGACTCCGGTTGGCTAACTACCTATTTAATGGAAGCCATGCCCTCCCATCTAGAGCAGCTACCCATAACGTCAGTGAGCTGTGTGTAGCAGGCTCTCCGTAGTGTCAGTGAGCTGTGTGTAGCGGGTTCTCCGGACTGTCAGTGAGCTGTGTGTAGCAGGCTCTCCGTACTGTCAGTGAGCTGTGTGTAGCGGGCTCTCCGTACTGTCAGTGAGCTGTGTGAGGTGACTACAACTGCTACCGTGTGCATAGCTGTAATCCATGAAAAAATGACAAATGAATTACAGGGTGCTTGATATGGGAGCTGCAGTCCCCTTTGTCTCCAGCAGGGTGCTCGACTCTGTGGAGAGCTTCATGGAATAGAGCTGTAGTGTAATGGCTCGCGGTACACTGCGGCACCTCTGCTGCTGCACCACGTGACCCTTCAGGCTTTTGAGTCCTCACTGGGAGATGAAAGGATTGAGTCATTAGCCGAGGGGCAAAGGCTAACTGCTAATACTGCTGGGCAGGGAGGCAGGCGTCGGTGAAGAGAGGAGAGGCGATGTGGTGCGCTGGATGCTCGAATTACACCTCGGTGTGCAGCGAAACGCACTGCGGTATCCCCTCCCTCCAGAAGCAGTGCTCGCCAGCCGCCTGTTGTGCATAGCTGTTAGCGTCATGCTGTCGACGCACGGCGCCAGTCCCCGATTTAACCTTCTCCTGACGGCGGTTTTTACATTTCACATCTTCTCTCCACCAGACACGCAGCTGAGCGAGGGTGGGCTGGGGCTGGAGAGAGCTGTGATTGGGCCGTGACTGCGTGAAGATCCTCGCGGAAGAGCTTGCGAGCGCTGCAGCAGTCTGCGGGGGAACTGCACCCCACCCTGGTGCTCACCAGCAGCTCGCTTTGGAGTAAAAACCTTCGCTACATTGGTGGCCAGACTTTAAATGATGGGCAGGGACATGGGGACTGGTCGGAAATAAAACGATTTGTGTTTCAGGAGGCAGAGAGCCTGTTGTTACATGGAAAGAGCCTTATTAAAAAAAACAAAAAGCTTGCTGTTTTAACTTGTGCGTTTAACTCTTTCAGTGCCAGAGTTCCTGAATGCTGAGGGCATGTGTAGATGCCCCTGGCATTGGCTGAGTTTAGCATGAAATGGCTGATCTCGGTGGTTGAAGTTTCCTACTTTTGGTGACATGAGATTCTTCTCTATTTTTATATTAATCAGCTCTCTGATGCATTAGTTACTGTATTTCATGGAGCTTTCACGTAAAATCAGTGTAAGGTTATATGGTGTCAAATTTAATCCATCGTAATTTAAAAATAATCAAAACTTAATTTTTTGGTGTCTTAAGATTGAAAGATTCCTCAAATCTTAATAAAAATTACATTAACCTTGGTGTAATTTCATTTTGACTCATTCCACACCTAATGTCGATTGACTCCCTGCGGTGTAAATACTGAGTGTGCACTTCCTGTGTTCCTGTGCACGGCGGCCCGGTGGCTAATCTTCCTTTGGGAAGAGTGTCACTGCGTTTGAAGTTCACGAAGGATGAAAAGCTCGCTTCGTCTCGCACCTGATGGCCAAATATCAGGGCGAGCGCATCTCCGCCTGAAGCTCGTGTCTGTGAGGATTAGCAGTGGTGTTGTCATTATTTAAGATTTCATGCGAGTGACTGGTAATGAGGTTCAATTATTAATTTTTGTCATTATTCTCCTTAACCCCTTTCTGCAGATGTAGACGCTTGGGTCTATGGAACTGCAGATTGAAGCACACAGTTAGTGTACTCCACACTAGATGGCACCCCCGGATCAGTTATTGAATATTCACAAGCAAGCAGACCTTGAACGCGGTTCTGAATATGGGGAAGATCACTCCACGCCCTGTTTTTCAAGAGTTGCATGAATTAAATTCCTCAGCTAAGCCTGATGTGCAGACCGGTCAATTACCTTGCCCATAGTATCGATCCAGCAGTTTAAAAACATAACATAACATAACATGGAAGCGAGAACAGGCTATTCAGCTCATCGAGGCTTGCCAGTTTCTTTATACTATTCTGAATATATCACTTCAGATGCTCAATGACTCAATGGTATCTAGCTTTAAGTCAAGCCTGCTCTTGAAAACTCCCAAGGTCTCTGCCTCAACAATATGATCAGGCAAGCTATTCCACATCAAAATTACTCTTTGGGTGAAGAAATATTTCCGAATATCAGTGCTAAATTTACCTTTGGTCAACTTCCATTTGTGACCCCGAGTTCTACTAACACCACTTGGTTGAAGGAATCCTACATAATTCACTTTGTTAATCCCTTAAACATATTTAAAGACCTCAATCAGATCACTCCTAAGCCTCCTTTTCCTAAGACTAAAGAGATTAAGGATCTCCATCCTCTTCTCATAGCTTTCATCTTTTATACCCGGAATTAGCTTAGTGGCTCTTCTCTGAACCTCTATATCTTTCTTAAAGTATGGTCCCCAGAACTGTACACAATAGATGTGGTCTGACGAATGTTTTCTATAAAAGAAGCATCACCTCCTTGGATTTGTACTCAATAGTTTTGGCAATGTATCCCAGTATCCGATTGGCTCTTTTAACTGCTACGGCACAATGGCTAGAGCATGTGAGGGTTTGGTCAACAATCACTCCCAATCTTTTTCGTGTGGAGCACATTCCAGTCTTAAACCTCCCACGAAGTAATCCTGTCAAATGTTTTTATTACCTACATGTACAACTTTACATTTTGCTTCATTAAATTTCAGTTGCCGCATTTCTGCCCAATTCTGGATTCTATGTAAATCATCCTGAATCACTTTAGTAGACTCTAAACTATATGCCAAACCTCCAAATTTTGTATCATCTGCAAATTTAACTAATCTGCTCTCAATATTCCTATCAAGGTCATTAATGTAGATGTGGAACAGCAGGGGTCCAAACACCGATCCCTGGGGGACACCACCCCCCACCACACCTAGCTGAGATGGCATTCCACTGACCACCACTCATTGTATTCTGTCCTGTAACCTGTTTTGAATCCACTCCAGAATACCTCCTGTAACTCTAATGGAGCTCATTTTAAAAATTAGTCTCTTATGTGGTACTGTATCAAATGCTTTCTGAAAATCCAAGTATATGATGTCATAAGCCCTGCTCTGGTCATAAGTTTTGGTGGCCTCTTCAAAAAATTCCAGAAGGTTTGTCAGGCAAGACCTTCCCCTGCGGAAACCATGTTTGCTATCCCTCACAATATTGTTATGTTCAAGTCCAGTTCATCTTCTATGATAGATTCCAATATTTTGCACGCAATGCAAGTTAAACTGACTGGCCTGTAATTTCCTGGCTCGGTACGGTCCCCTTTCTTATATATTGGTATTATATTGCCCAGTTTCTAATCATTTGGTATTTCTCCAGTTTCTAAAGACCGTCTGAAGATGGCGTATACTAGCTTAAAGATGATCTCAATAACTTCCCTGAGCACTCTAGGATATAAGCCATCAAGACCCGATGCCTTATCTGCCTTTAGTTTATGCAACTTGTCTAATGCTTTGTTATCCCGAACCTCAATTTCCGCTAAATAATCTTGAGCAGTAGACATGCCCTCTGGCCGAATAAAAACCTGCTCTGAGGTAAAATTCTAAACGAAGTAACTGTTTAAGACATCTGCAATATCCTTGTTATCATATAGCAGCGATCTGTTTTTTATTCTTTATGCACTTTACCTGCTCTTTGACTTTCATTTTTCTGCTTCAGTACTGAAAGAAGCGCTTAGGGTTAGTTTTTGCCCCCTCTGCAATAATGATCTCTTGCTGCAGAAGAAATTGTTGTCCCCTGTAGCAACCACTTTAGCTACAGTGAGCCAGCGGTATTCCAATTAGTGGTTCCGAAAAATCAGTTTTTGAAGTGTAATGTGAATATAGGCCACTAGATGGCAGTATTTACCTTTTTTTTTGTTAAGCTCAGACTGGAGTCATGTTTAGACATGTCCTGGACATGTCTGGGGCAAGTCTCAGAAAATTAAAAAAAAGAGGTCTAAATGTGGGTGGGGTCTGCAAAAGAGTATATAAGGAAAAGAATTGAGACAGTAAAGTAGTAGGAGAAATTGCAAGAAGATGACCAGACCTGCCATTCTGTTCAAGACCTGTGACGTTTCTTTTGTGGATTTCTTTGCCTGTGTTTGAGCATTTTCATTATCCAGGACATCACCAAGCCACCCCCACGAAAAGGGACTGTAAATATTTATGTTTTGTACATATTTCAATCTTGGTCTTTAGGTTAGTTAGTTGTGATGGTGTTTGTTAATTAAATGTGTTGAGGTTTTTAAAACTGTCTGTCATCCCTTGCTGTTGCTGTTGTGTTATAAATGTAATAACAAATTGGGGCCATAACAGAAGCAAGAAGAAAAATTCGACATGATATTGATTCGGTCACATTCTACTGTCAATTGTCATCACATACAAAAAATGGTTAGTTCCCTGCCATGGTTTTCTTTCATTGATTCCTGACAAATTCAGCGCTGCCTTATATCCACCCAAGTACTGTTGTTGATAGCCAATCACTCAATCATACACTTAGGCTCTTCTGTGTAACTGCACAGTTATAGTTCACGCCCTCGTGAAACTTCCCCGGTAACGATGTATTGATTGGCTCATTTCTTATCCAGTTCCCGAGTGTTTAAACATTCCACAGTTAGTGAAACACATTGATTGGACAAACACAGAGCAAACAAGCCTATGTGTATCAGCAGGCTCGGTTGTATCCTGTCTACATTGCGCACATTGCGCAGCTGAAATAGACGCGATTTATAGAAAAAAACTCGCAAAACTGGCCTTGAAGTGTTCAGTTACATTTACAGTATTTAAATGAGATAAGGACATGGTTTCGAAAGAAACAGGACTGGAGGGTTCCTTCGACTGGACACATCGGTCTCTGGAGGAGGGATTCAATGAAAAAGGTTAAGGCTGCTACTTTCTTTGCTTTCTGTTTTGGAATGTTACCGTATTCAACAAAGTCAAATGCCGACGTTTTTTTCCTGTTTAAAGCGTGAACTACCCATGCATTTGAGTGGACCCCCGGTACGTTCATTGCACCGTTCTGTTGAATCTAAGGAGGCATATATACAAAACCCAAAACCAGTGAAGTTGGCACGTTGTGTAAATCGTAAATAAAAACAGAATACAATGATTTGCAAATCCTTTTCAACCTATATTCAATTGAATACACTGCAAAGACAAGTTACTTAATGTTCGAACAGGTAAACTTTGTAATTTTTTGCAAATGTTAGCTCATTTGGAATTTGATGCCTGCAACATGCTTCAAAAAAGCTGGCACAAGTGGCAAAAAAGACTGAGAGAGTTGAGGAATGCTCATCAAACACTTCTTTGGAACATCCCACAGGTGAAAGGGCTAATTGGGAACAGGTGGGTGCCATGATTGGGTATAAAAGCAGCTTCCCTGAAATGCTCAGTCATTCACAAACAAGGATGGGGCGAGGGTCACCACTTAGTGAACAAATGCGTGAGCGGATTGTCGAACAGCTTAAAAAGAACATTCCTCAACGAGCTATTGCAAGAAATTTAGGGATTTCATCATCTACGGTCCGTAATATCGTCAAAAGGTTCAGAGAATCTGGAGAAATCACTGCACGTAAGCGACAAGGCCGAAAACCAACACTGAATGCCCGTGACCTTCGATCCCTCAGGCGGTACTGCATCAAAAACCGACATCAGTGTGTAAAGGACATCACCACATGGGCTCAGGAACACTTCAACTGTGGACGTCGTGTCCTCCGGACCAAAGAGGAAAAGAACCATCCGGACTGTTATAGGCGCAAAGTTCAAAAGCCAGCATCTGTGATGGTATGGGGGTGTATTAGTGCCCAAGGCATGGGCAACTTACACATATGTGAAGGCACCATTAATGCTGAAATGTACATACAGGTTTTGGAGCAACATATGTTGCCATCCAAGCAATGTCTTTTTCATGGACGCCCCTGCTTATTTCAGCAAGACAATGCCAAGCCACATTCTGCACGCGTTACAACAGCATGGCTCCGTAGTAAAAGAGTGTGGGTACTAGACTGGCCTGCCTGTAGACCAGACCTGTCTCCCATTGAAAATGTGTGGTGCATTATGAAGCGTAAAATACGACAACAGAGACCCAGGACTGTTGAACAACTTAAGCTGTACATCAAGCAAGAATGGGAAAGAGTTCCACCTGAAAAGCTTCAAAAATTGATCTCCTCAGTTCCCAAATGTTTACTGAGTGTCGTTAAAAGGAAAGGCGATGTAACACAGTGGTAAAAAGGCCCCTGTGCCAACTTTTTTGCAATGTGTTGCAGCCTTTAAATTCTAAGTTAATGATTATTTGCAAAAAAAAAAAAAGTTTCTCAGTTTGAGCATTAAACATCTTGTCTTTGCAGTGTATTCAATTGAATTGAAGTTGAAAAGGATTTGCAAATCATTGTATTCTGTTTTTATCTACGATTTACATAACGTGCCAACTTCACTGGTTTTGTATATATATATATATATATATATATATATATATATATATATATATATATATATATATATATAAATAATGTTTGATCTTCCCTGAAAGTGGAATGTCGGTCCTGTTTACCCCTTAATACTCCGACTGCCCGTATACAGGCCCATCAGGGAAGTTAAAAACAAGAAAAGATTTTATTTTACCTCGAGTACGTCCTGTTGGGGTAATGCCTCGCACAGAACACCAATGTTGGGCAAATACCTCGAATGGTGGCACATTTGCGGTGATAACACCCAAGCAGTGGCGAAGTTGTTGTGAGTGCAATGGCACGTCATACAAGGGCGCCGGCTGTTGGCTTTACACCTCAGGCGGACACCATGTGTTGAGGCAATTTGCCTAATGATATTAATATTATATATTTGACAATCAAACAAAATGATATTGTAATATTAATATTAAATATTAATATGTATACCTCGGGGCACCACCCTTCCTTAATGAAGGGAAAACTGTAGCCAATTAATAAAACCTCAATCTCAATATCCACAAAGCTATTAATATGGAAATTGATTAAAAATTAAATTAATGATTGTAACCAACTTACCAAATCAATAGTTAGGTTGAAGGATTTGGGGTTCTACATAGAAGAGGTTGGCAGTTTATTCACTCTTGTACAACATTAATAACCCCAGCATATTTATTTAAATGAAACAAATAAAACACACAATCTAGACTACACTAAACACTAGGTGTGTGTGTGTGCGTGTGTGTGTGGGTGCGGGTGTGTGTGTGTGTGTGTGTGTGTGTGTGTGCGTGCGGATGCAGGTGTGTGTGTGTGCGCATGCGGGTGTGGGTGAGAGAGAACAAAGGGATGATCAGAGGTGTGAGTGGAGGGGCCTTGCTGACCATGTGGAGTGGGGGAGGGCAACTCGACTGTAACAAAGACCAAGTCTTTGTAGCAAAGGAAAGTTTCAAGAGTTTTAAAGTCCGTTAAATGATTAAAAATCTCAATGTTGTTTGTGTGTATGTATTACACTAAAATGAAGAGGTGTGTGTGTGTGTGTGTGTGTGTTTTGCACAGGAAATGTGCCGTATTAGTCTACAGGGGGTAATTTGCACGCAAGACCTTGTCTGCTACACATTAATGCCATCCTGTTCTACTAAAACACAATCCTAAAAACAATCACAGCAACTATCATTTTACAAATACACACAGTCAGTTTTAGTCTTATAAGAAGGTTTGAATGCCCAGTTGTTACCAATCCTTAGTAGAGGAAGAGGGTTTGGAGGTTGCTGGAGGATCTGATCGTGGGTGATGTTGATCCGGCTGGAAAGAGCGGTTCTGGTGCTGCAAAAGTCTGTGTCTGCTGTGGAAAGAGGAGGGAGGCTGGCCGCTCCTCAATAGCAAGCTGTTGCTTCCAAGTCTTGCTCTACTCCTGGTAACATGGCCGATTCTTCAGCCAGTCTATGAGGTGGGGGAGGATTACTGCAGCCTGAGCAGTCCTCAGGGGTCTAGGAGCCTCTCCAAGGGAGAGAGAGTCCAGAGACAAGAGACAACAGCCAGGAGAAGAGAGAGATAAAATGGTTGACCACTGCTTTTATGTGCCTGGCCTGCTGGCAGGAGGGGCTTACAGGCAACAAGTGGTCATGGGAAATCCGGGGATCCATTTTGAATTTCCTCACATGAAAGTTTTTCTCCGTGTGACCCCAACAGTCCTTTATAGGCATTTTAAGGTATATTTCAGAATTCAGATATTACTGAGTTTGTGAGTTGTACTTGTTCCTTGTAATTGTTGAAATAAGTTTGTGAAATAAGTTTTTAATCAGCAGTTTATTTAATGAGTACGTGTGCTGAAGAAAAATGGACAAAACCATAAACTTCATTGTGGAGAAAAGGCATGTTTTGTGTTTGAAGAGGTTACTGGTGACCACTGATGTTCAACTGCACTGATATTGATAGATTCATGCTAAACTCTAACAGAAAATCATTAGTTCATATTAAATTTTATGCCTCAAAACTTAATTTGTGTTAAATACACGATTATTTTATGATTTGACAGTGCATCATTTTGAGGGATCTCAGACTTTGTGGAGCCACTTGGATTGCTCTATAATTTGGCTAATAACATGCAGGTAATATAGAATGTAATGTTGAAGATGAAATTCTACTTGTGGTCAAGGAATTTATGATCCCAGATTTGTATCGGTTTAAGAAACAGCAGTTTTTAAATTCTCAGTATTATTGTTTTTTGTTTTTTGTTTTTTTTTTCCAATTTCAATGGTGAATTCTCAAGATTTTTTATGTTTGCAGCCCAATTTCTTTACCAAAATCATGAAAATAAACTGAAATACTATGTGATTCTAAATGCTGTGTCTTTTCTAAGTTATAGAAGTTTCTAAGTTATAGAGCCATAATTTTCCTCAAGATGAAGTTTAAATATTGAATTATATATATATATATATATATATATATATATATATTTAGGAAAAATATCTGTACATGTACAGTACCAAACCATGTTTATCTGAGGATAAATACCTGTACATGTACAGTACCAAATTGTGTTTATCTGAGGATAAATATCTGTACATGTACAGCATCAAACCGTTTTTATCTGAGGATAAATATCTGTATATGTACAGTATCAAACCGTTTTTATCTGAGGATAAATATCTGTACATGTACAGTACCAAACCGTGTTTATCTGAGGATAAAAATCGGTAAACGGGTATGTACAGTATCAAACCATGTTTATCTGAAAATAAACATCTGTACGTGTACAGTACCAAACCGTGTTTATCTGAGGATAAATATCTGTACATGTACAGTACCAAACCGTGTTTATCTGAGGATAAATATCTGTACATGTACAGTACCAAACCGTGTTTATCTGAAGATAAATATCTGTACATGTACAGCACCAAACCGTGTTTATCTGAGGATAAATATCTGTACATGTGCAGTACCAAAACGTGTTTATCTGAGGATAAATATCTGTACATGTACAGTACCAAACCATGTTTATCTGAGGATAAATATCTGTACATGTGCAGTACCAAAATGTGTTTATCTGAGGATAAATATCTGTACATGTACAGTACCAAACTGTGTTTATCTGAGGATGAATGCCTGTACATGTACAGCACCAAACCGTGTTTATCTGAGGATAAATATCTGTACATGTACAGTACCAAACTGTGTTTATCTGAGGATAAATATCTGTACATGTACAGTACCAAACCATGTTTATCTGAGGATAAATATCTGTACATGTGCAGTACCAAAATGTGTTTATCTGAGGATAAATATCTGTACATGTACAGTACCAAACTGTGTTTATCTGAGGATGAATGCCTGTACATGTACAGCACCAAACCGTGTTTATCTGAGGATAAATATCTGTACATGTACAGTACCAAAACGTGTTTATCTGAGGATAAATATCTGTACATGTACAGTACCAAACCGTGTTTATCTGAGGATAAATATCTGTACATGTACAGTGTCAAACCGTGTTTCTCTGAGGATAAATATCTGTACATATATACGTTTTGGTACTGTCCATGTACAGATATTTATCCTCAGATAAACACGGTTTGATACTGTACATGTACAGATATTTATCCTGCTATGGCCCCAATTTGTTCTTACATTTATAACACAACAGTAACAGCAAGGGATGACAGACACAGTTTTAAAAACTTAAACACATTTAATTAAACACAACAACTAACTAAACTGACCAAGATTGAATAGGAAAAAAAAAGAAATATTTACAGTCCCTTTTTGTGGGGTGGCTTGGTGATGTCCTGGATAATGAAAATGCTCAAACACAGGCAAAGAAATCCACAAAAGAAACGTCACAGGTCTTGAACAGAATGGCAGGTCTGGTCATCTTCTTGCAATTTCTCCTACTACTTTACTGTCTCAATTCTTTTCCTTATATACTCTTTTGCAGACCCCACCCACATTTAGACCTCTTTTTTTTAATTTTCTGAGACTTGCCCCAGACATGTCCAGGACATGTCTAAACATGACTCCAGTCTGAGCTTAACAAAAAAAAAGGTAAATACTGCCGTCTAGTGGCCTATATTCACATTACACCTCCATTCCAAAAGGGAAAAATTTTGACTCATAAAGGCAAAATTTTTCTTTTCAATACAAAATGGTTAAGTGAACACTTGTCTATATATACATATCATACAATATTCAAACACATGATATATATATACACATTCAAACACGGGATAAGCAATCAGCAATTACATTGTCTGTACCCTTCACATGCTTAATTTCCAAGTCAAACTCCTGTAAAATCAAACTCCAATTCAACAATCTCCGATTCTTGTTTTTCATCTTCCTCAAAAACATTAACGGACTGTGGTCAGTGTACACAATCATTGGCTTTTGTCCTGTACAAACATAAACCTCAAAGTGTTGTAAAGAAAGGACCAGAGCAAACAGTTCCTTCTCTATTGTGGAATAGTTCCTTTGGTGGCGATTGAACTTGCTGGAGAAGTATGCCACGGGATGCTCAATGTCATCAGAGTCACTTCTCTGTAGGAGCACAGATCCACAAGCTTGGTCGCTAGCATCGACCGCGATGGAGAACGGTTTGTTGAAGTCAGGAGATTTGAGCACGGGGAAGTGACACAGCAGAGACTTCAGGTGATCGAAGGCTCTCTGGCATGCATCATCCCAGGTGAACTTTACGCCTTTCTTCAGTTGGTTAGTTAGACTGAGAGCAATCTCAGCAAAGTTCTTGCAGAACTTGCGGTAGTACCCGATCATTCCAAGGAAGCGGCGCAAAGCTTTTTTGTTGTCAGGAACTGGAAAGTCCATGATGGCTTGGACTTTAGCATTTATGGGTGCCACCTTACCCTAGCCTATGACGTAGCCAAGATAGGTGACAGTAGCACAACCAAAGTCACTCTTGTTCAGGTTAACAGTCAGGTTAGCCTGGGTCAGGCGCTGGAACAACGTCGCTACATCTTTTAGATGTTCTTCCCAGGAGTCACTCCATGTAATCAGGTCATCGATGTATGCACCCGTGTGTGGCAATCCGGCGATTGTAGACTGTATCATCCTTTGGAACGTGGCTGGGGCATTTTTCATGCCAAAGGGTAGGACTTCATACTGGTACAATCCAGATGGTGCGGCAAAAGCAGAGATGCTCTTGGCCCTCTCAGTTAAAGGCACACACCAACAACCCTTCAATAAACCAATCTTGGTCAGAAACTTTGCTTGCCTTACTCTATCAATACAATCATCAATCCTAGGTATTGGAAACACATCAGTTCTAGTTACAGCATTGACTTTGCGATAATCTGTACAGAATCTAATACTCACATCAGGTTTTGGAACTAGCACACAGTGTGAACTCCAATCGGAGTTGGAGGGTCTGATAATATCATGTTTTAACATGTACTCAACCTCTTTCTCAGCAATCTTTCTCTTTTCAGGATTCATCCGGTACGGATGCTGTTTTATTGGTTTGGCATCACCAACATCTACATCATGAGAGGCTATAGAAACTCTTTTTGGAACATCAGGAAACAGATCCTCATATTTCTTGATCAACCTCTCAAACTGATCTCTCTGTGAGGGTTCTAAGTGCTGGAGTTTTACATCAAGATTTTGCAACACTTCAGTGTTTGACAATTTACATGAAAGAACTTCAGCTTTAATTCTTGGTTCATCATCTTGAAACTCCCCCCCATCTTCACACGTTTCGACCATTGGAGAATCTGAAGTGACAGCTGCAACCCTAGAATTTTTGTCATGATAAGGCTTTAGCATGTTAATATGACACAATTGTTTTGGTTTTCTCCTGTCTGGAGTCTTCACAATGTAATTGAGATCATTGAGTTTTGTCAGAATTTCATAAGGACCATGAAATCTAGCCTGCAATGGATTGGACTGCAAGGGAAACAACACAAGGACCTTTTCTCCTGGTTTAAACTCACGGCTTCTAGCCTTATGATCATACCAAGTTTTCATTTTTCCCTGACTTGATTTCAAGTTCTCTTTGGCAAGGTCACAAGCTGCTCGCAATCTTTCCTTGAACTTGCTAACATAGTATAACAGACTGATGTACGGCTCTTCCTCTTGCCATTGTTCACTCAATAATAGCAAAGGTCCTCTCACTTCATGACCAAACACTAGCTCAAATGGACTAAATCCAGTAGACTCCTGCACTGCTTCTCTAGCTGCAAACAACAGCAAATGAACCCCTTCATCCCAGTCTTTCTCATGGTCATAACAATAAGTCCTCATCATTGTCTTGAGAGTGGAATGAAACCGCTCTAAGGCACCCTGACTTTCTGGATGATAGGCACTAGAAAGAATCTGCTTTGCACTTAGTTCATACACAACCTGCTGAAACAATCCTGAAGTGAAATTGCTACCCTGGTCTGACTGAATTTCCCTGGGAAGGCCAAACAACGTGAAGAACTTTATCAAAGCCTTCAAGATTGCAGTTGCCTTGATGTTACGTAGAGGTATGGCTTCGGGGAATCTGGTAGATGCACACATGATTGTCAACAAGTACTGATTTCCAGATCTAGTCTTGGGTAATGGACCAACGCAATCAACAATGACCCTAGAGAATGGCTCCCCAAATGCTGGGATAGGCTGCAATGGAGCTACAGGTGGGTCTAACTGGTGTTTTCCAACTACCTGACAAGTGTGACAGGTTTTGCAAAACTTGGAAACGTCTTTCCGAAGCCCAGGCCAAAAGAAGTGTTTCATGATCTTATCAACAGTCTTGTTAACACCAAGATGACCTCCTAAAGGTAAACTATGAGCCATTGTTAAGATCTCATTCCTGTTGACCTTCGGAACAACAATTTGCCTGACCACTGCCCAATCTGCATTAGCAGGGATATCAGGAGGGCGCCACTTCCGCATCAACACACCATCCTTGAGATAATACCCAACTGGAACTGCGTCTATTTCTTTATCAGGAAAGGCTCTCCTCTTTAGTACACAAATTTCAGGATCATTAGTTTGCTCCTCAATCAACCGCTTTCTGGACAGAGACAAGTCTCCAGACACATCAGAATCACCAGACCCATCCGGCTGGCTGAATAGAGAACTGATAAAAGTATCTGATAAGTCCTCAAACGGAGAAACCATAGTAGGCCAATCAGAGTCATGAGGCGAACCACCTGAGTCCTGACTATTCAATGTACTGGACGGCACCACATCATCTTCTTCTTTAGCCTTCTTGGCCATAGCACGAGTCACTGCGCAAGAAGGATACAGAGATGGGTCCTCATCCCCATCTTCAGTGCTCGGCTGTGAAGTAAGATGTACAGAGGGAACTACTTTGCCCCCAGCCAGGTCATTGCCTAGCAACAGAGAAACACCCTTTATAGGTAGACTTGACATAAGTCCCACCTTTACCTGTCCTGTAACTAAATCTGACTTCAAGAATATAGAGCGCAGGGGTACAGATCCAGTCCTCCCTTCAATACCTTGTACAAGTATGAAATCCCCTGAAGTGGTCTCATCACGTAACTCCAAGGAGTCCATCAACAAAAGTGACCGAGAAGCTCTGGTATCCCTTAGGATATATATGGGGACAGGAGTAGTATGCTCATTCAGAGCCACAAATCCCTCTGACACAAATGGAAGAAATTCCTCCCTCACGAAGTCAGCTGTATCAGGCTTTTTAGCCCCACAAGAAGCAGGCAATTTAGCAGATTGGTTATCTACTACAGGGGTTACTAACCTTGTTTTCACAAAGGCATTTGGTTTGGTATCCTTCTCTTTTTCTTTTTTAGCTTTAAGGAACCAACAGTTAGTTGTAACATGACCAGATTTCTTGCAATAACTGCAAACTAGACCACTTCTGTCACTGTCAGCTTTCACACTTTGATCAGACCTGTTACTGAATTTCTGAGCACCATCACCAGATTTGTCTTTGTCTTTGGGTGAGGAATCTTGGGTATCACCATAACCCTTTTTCTGAAATTGGGACCATCTATTATTACTGCTAGACTGAAATTTGGACTTATGTGTGAGAACATATTCATCTGCAAATTTGGCAGCTGATTGCAAATTCAGTGCTTGCTTCTCATTAAGGTAGGTCTTAACATCATCTTTAACACAGTTCTTGAATTCTTCAACTAACACCATCTCTTTTAGTGAGTTGAAATCATCCTTGACCTCCATAGAAGTACACCAGCGCTCAAAGCAAACCTGCTTTTCATTAGCAAATTCAACATAAGTCTGATTTTCAGATTTCTTCAGACCTCTGAATTTCTGTCGGTAAGCCTCTGGAACCAACTCATAAGCTCTCAAAATAACCTTTTTGACAACCTCATAATCAGAGGAATCATCTGCAGACAAAGCCGAATAGGCTTGTTGAGCTTTTCCCTTGAGGACAGTTTGCAACATCAGAGGCCAGTGTTCCTTTGGCCACTGGCAACTCTTTGCTACCTTTTCAAAACACTGGAAATAGTTGTCAACATCCTTTTCCGAAAATGGAGGCACCAATTTTACCTCCTGGCTAGCCCGAAATTTATTTTCAGTTTTAATTTTAATTTTTAGTTGCTCCATTTGGAGTCTTTCTTCTCTATCGAATTTCTCTAATTCAAAATCTCTCTGTCTTGCAAATTTTTCTGACTCAAATTCTCTTTGTTTTTCTTTTTCTTCCCTCTCAAATTCTCTTTGTTTCTCTTTTCCCCCCCTTTCTTTTTCTCTTTCCTCCCTTTCTTTTTTCTCTTCTCTTGCTAATTTTTCCAACTCAAACTGCCTTTGTTTTTCTTTTTCTTCCCTTTCAATCTCTATCATTTTTAATTTAAGTTCCATTTCTATATTTGGATTTTCCACTGGAAACTGTTCCAGATCTCCTGGTGCAAACACATTTTCATCAATGTAATATTCAACTATCTCTCTAGCCAGTCTTGCTTTTCGCATGGCTGGTTTCACCTCTGTCAGCTCTAAATGTTTGCAAATTTATAGCAGTTCTGTCTTTTTAAAAGACTTCAAAACCCCTACGGTTGGTGATGCCAAGAAATCATCCATTGCTGTTGTCAATATATATGTATTCAATTAAAAAAAATCAATTTTACAATTTGAAATGTTAGATTTTCAATAAATTACTCACAAAATGGTCTATCCCGGACCTTGAGCCCCCAATTTGTTATGGCCCCAATTTGTTCTTACATTTATAACACAACATTAACAGCAAGGGATGACAGACACAGTTTTAAAAACTTAAACACATTTAATTAAACACAACAACTAACTAAACTGACCAAGATTGAATAGGAAAAAAAAAGAAATATTTACAGTCCCTTTTTGTGGGGGGGCTTGGTGATGTCCTGGATAATGAAAATGCTCAAACACAGGCAAAGAAATCCACAAAAGAAACGTCACAGGTCTTGAACAGAATGGCAGGTCTGGTCATCTTCTTGCAATTTCTCCTACTAGTTTACTGTCTCAATTCTTTTCCTTATATACTCTTTTGCAGACCCCACCCACATTTAGACCTCTCTTTTTTTAATTTTCTGAGACTTGCCCCAGACATGTGGCCATCTAGTGGCCTATATTCACATTACAATCCTCAGATAAACACGTTTTGGTACTGTACAACTGAGGATAAATATCTGTACATGTACAGTATCAAACCGTGTTTATCGGAGGATAAATATCTCTACATGTACAGTACCAAACCGTTTTTATCTGAGGATAAATATCTGTACATGCACAGTATCAAACCGTGTTTATCTGAGGATAAATATCTGTACACGTACAGTACCAAACTGTGTTTATCTGATGATAAATATCTGTACATGTACTGTACCAAACCGTTTTTATCTGAGGATAAATATGTAACTACATATCTCTGTGTGTTGTCTATTGTCGTAGAACCGAGAGATTATGACAAATAGTATTTCAACAAGTTTATTGTACTGTTACAATTGTGAACAAATGGTGAATCATACCAATGAAGATTTGGTATGAAGAGAGCTAGAGATTTATACTGAAACAAGGTGGGCTGTTCTTTACAGTTAGGATTGAACTGATTGGATACAAAAGGACAAATGGCAGAGAAAACCAATGAATGGTCAACGGGGGGGACATTCAAAAGATAACAATGGGACTGGATTGGTTGAATAGCCAGGTACAGACAGAATGATGGGTAGGGCAGAGGAGAAGAGAGCCGCCTCCTTCTACCACACTATCTAAGGGTGACCCTGGAGTGTGAGGGCCTTTGGTTGCCAGACTTGCAGCACCACTCCATGTCCAATCATCTACAGGCTGTAAATCTCCGCACACTAAAAGGACACTCAAGCTGCAACACATTCCACAAACAAGCGTTTGATCTCTTAAGTGCTCGTGGGGTGGAGGGTACCTTGATGTACGAGGAGAGCGCCATCGATCCTCTCGTGTCGGTCGGGTTAGGAGTGAGTCGGGCACTTTATTACTCTCAAAGAGCTTCTCAAAGCAAAGCATGTAGTTTCTTGGAGATGGTGCTGAAGTACATAAGCCCTGAAATGACTGCATGTGCATGAGAAGGAAAGGCTGTGAAGTTAATTATCAGCCACATTTAAGGTTTCAATGTCTTTCCAGCTCTTTAATTGTGTTTAAGCGCATTCGTACAATGCGGAGTCGTTGAAACCTGTAAGTTCAGGTTTTATATTGTGGTGTTGGAATGCAGATGTAATGTGTATCTGATTGAACACAAAGCGCCGCGACTCCACTGCGCTCCATCGCCGCTCGTCGCTCTCACTCGTACAGCGTCTCTGATGTCAGGCGGCCTCGGGGCAGAGAAACGGGTCAGATGGGAAACTGCAGAACCTCTGGGCCTCCTTCAGCTCTCCGACTCCATCACATCCCATTATCATGAGAAGCCCAACCCAAACACCCCAGTAATTACAGGGACCAGCCCTCTTTCTTTGTTTATGTTCCCCAGTCACACGACATCAAAACAACCACCTCTGGAGTTAAAAATACAGAGTTACTGATGTTTACCTGTCAGCATCCTGAAGGTAGTGCACAACTTTTATTAAAAACCACTGAATCATATCCCCCTCTGCCTTTTGTTAAATCATTACTTTGAACTGCAGTCCACATCAGTATCGAAAATACTAACTCCGTTTCATATCGACACCAGTTAACCACGGTTTCA
This sequence comes from Gymnothorax reevesii, assembly GCA_029721435.1. Lineage (NCBI taxonomy): Eukaryota > Metazoa > Chordata > Actinopteri > Anguilliformes > Muraenidae > Gymnothorax > Gymnothorax reevesii. Next base: position 568,936 of record CM056592.1, on the reverse strand, counting down.
GCATGTATGTAACCAAGTGGCCAATGAGCATCAGCATTTCTGTGTGACTCATATGAGCGCTGATCTTGAACACGATCTTTACAATTCCTGTCTCTTGCCTCTTAAGGGCCCTCTGTTCTCTCCAGCATTTTCTGTAAGACATCGCTGTTTTTGGACAATTTCCTAAAATGACAGGTTATTTTGATAACAGCTGCAACAAGAAAGCACAGTTTCACATGCATCTACCAGGAAACCGCTTCACTGGTTTGTTGCATGAGCCACAGGTTCTGCGACCGGAGGTGCGAGTAGCATCTGTTCCCTGTCTGTGATTCTTTATTACAGTGTCTGGGGGACTTAAGTCATTTATCATGTTCGGCAATCATGAGTTACAATAAGAATCCAATTAAGATACAGTGTAAGAGATGAGAATTGTGATTTATTAGAGGTTTAACCATATGTAGCGCAGTGCTATAAACAAACATATACCTCTGCCAGGGCCTGGGACACTCGAGTAGCATTATTATGCACCACCACATGTAAACAAAACATTCCTGGATCCAGAATTTGATCCAGATCACTCCCAAAATGAAATCACTTCTCAGCTGGGCGAAGAAACACCACCAGTAAAAATGTCATAAAAATCTTTTCCCCTGATGTCGCTTTGAAACGAACAAACACGCGTAACCACAGAGAGAAGGGGAAACATTACCTCCTCGGTGGAGGAAACCAACAGGCCTCCAATTTTTACACAATTTTGCCAATTTATTTATTTATTTTCTTATTTATTTAATCAGGGGGTCTGACTGGACTGTGTGCCTTTTAGCAGTGCTGTGCGTTACACACAACTCTAGCCATTCCTGTCCTACAGCAATTTAACATATACAATACACAAAATGTATTCATAATATTAAAATTAAAATGATAAAATAACAATATCAAAATCACAATTACTTTTACAAGATAGGTTTTCTTGATGATACAACTTGACCAATGTATTAAAATGTTCAAATGGGACCAGTTCATTCTGGTTGAGTTCAGATGACCGATGAATGCAGGTATAAGGAACGTTAGGGTTAAATCAGTCTTATCCAGGTCTGTTCTAACACAAGGAACATCGAGACATAAGAGGTCCTGTGACCGTGTCCCGTGGCAACCAACTCGCCATGCAAACAGTGAGGCATGCTATGGTGGGAAATGAAATAAAACAAATTTATAAACTAATAGACACCAATAGAAATTTCCTATGGATTTCAGTGACCCCAATCCCACTGACTTTTATGAACCGCAGCTGTGGCTACGGAAGCGAAAGCCGATGAAAAACCTTATGGCAGAAAGTCAAACAGGATATAAATGTTTTAAAACAGAAGTGGATGCATTTCTGTAAATTACATCACCATCACTAAACATGGGGAGTATCGCTGAATGCACAATCTTTTTCCTATTTACGTTCAGCTAACTTTAAATCGTAAGGCAGCCAGGACATTAACTTTTTCAAGTCAAGACAACTTATTTATTGATTTATTTTACAGCTAAAAAAAATGAATGAGAGCAAGTCAGGACTAATAATTGATGTAAAGGGATGTTTTGTGTCAACCAACTTTCAGCTCTGGCGATGTCAGTGGTTCCTGTACGGTTCAGAAGCGTTTTTTGGGTTTATGTGGTTCAGCCATCCAGCTGCCACAGCGATTTGCGGGTTACTTACGTAACTGTGTCCAGCGAACATGCAGAAGACCAGCAGGGGGGGTGATGGAGCTTCTCTCATGGGCAGGAGGTCAGTGGCCTTGTGTGAATTAAACATTTCATCACTGATAAGGTCCCTCCACTGATGAAAACCCACATCACTGTGGCATCAGTAACCTTCCCCCATATTCCTGGTGTCCTATTATTCACAGAACCTCAGTTACAGTAGGAACTAGTGTTATACAACCCCAATTCCGAAATAGTTGGGACGAAGTGTAAATTGTGAATAAAATCAAAATGCAATGACTCTCAGATCATATGAGCCAATGTGTTATTTACAGTAGAACACAGACAACATTTCAAATGTTGAAACTGAGACATTTTGCATTTTTATGCATAAAATGAGCTTATTTCAAATTTTCTGGCTGCAATGGGTCTCAAAAAAGTTGGGACACAGGCAAAAAAAAAAGGCTGAAAAAGTAATTACTATATAAGAGAGTCAGCTGAAAGAACATTTAGCAAGGAATTAAGTTAACTGGCATCAGGTGTTCAACATGAAAGGGATGTCTTAGAGATCCTGAGTCTCTCAGAAGTAAAGATGGCCAGAGGCTCTCTAACCTGTGAAGGCTTGTGTAAAAAATACTTTAAAAACAATGTTCCTCAACATTAAATTGCAAAGGCTTTGATGGTCTCATCATCGACAGTGCACAACATTAGCAAAAGATTCAGAGAAAGTGGAAAAATCTCTGTGCGTAAGGGACAAGGCCAAAGACCTTTACTGGATGCCCGTGATCTTCGGGCCCTCAGACACCACTGCATCACTCGCCAGCATGATTCTATCATTTACATTACTAAATGGGCCCAGGAATACTTCAAGAAACCACTGTCTGTAAACGCAGTCCGCCGTGGCATCCACAGATGTCACCTAAATCTCTATCCACTCAATGATCCAGACACACCGCCGTGTTCTGTGGGCCAAGGCTCATTTGAAATGGACTGTAGCAAAGAGTCCTGCGGTCAGACGAGTCCAAATTTGACATTCTTGTTGGAAATCATGGGCGTTGTGTCCTCCGGGCTAAAGAGGAGAAAGACCACCCCTCCTGTTATCAGCGTTCAGTTCAAAAGCCAGCATCTCTGATGGTATAGGGTTGCATTTGTGCATATGGTGTGGGACACTTGCATGTTTTGAAAAGCACCATGAATGCTGAAAGGGATATAAAGGTTTTAGAGCAACATATGCTCCCCTCCAGATGACATCTATTCCAGGGAAGGCCTTGTGTATTTCAGCAGGACAATGCAAAAACACATACTACAGCTATTACAACAACATGGCTTCGTAGTAGAAGAGTCCGTGTGCTGAACTGGCCTGCCTGTAGTCCTGATCTTTCACCGATTGAGAACATTTGGCGCATAATTAAGCAAAAAGCAGGCAAACATGCTCCAACACTGTTGTGAGGAATTCACCGGAAAAACATCTCTGTGGTTGGAATCATCTAAGGCGGTAGAACCATGTTCTCTCAGTGGAATCTGGAGAAAGTGCTGCCAAATGACGGCGTCACAATGGCAGAAAAGAGGTACGCATGCAGACCCTCATAGGCAGCTGGCCTGGAAGACTCATGAGTATTTTAGAGAGCATCTACACCCGTGTGCCAACAAGCACTAAGAATGGGGGAGGCTGCTGTGTGCTTCTCTAAACAGCTGACCAGTCTCTCGTCAAACTGCTGCACCATCAATATTGTGATCAGACTGAGTACAGCTGCAGCCAGCAGCCTCTGTTCTGTTTGCAAAGCAGCCAATTTAATGGGGTGATTCACAAAGCTGGGCCAGACATCAGGAGCCCGACTCGCACACCGATTACACATCTAACTCACTGTCCCGCGGCACAGTTGTTTTGGCTCAGAGGAATGCCCTCTTAATTTGCAGCCAGTTGATGTAAAAACTCAACATACAGTACCCCATTTCTGATTTCTGTTATTTTTGTATATATATATATATATATATATATATATATATATGTTACTTGTGTGATGTAAGATTACGAAAACATAATTAAACATAAAATTTTAAATAGGTATATCTAATGAATAGATGGAAAAAAGTTATCTACACCAGCAGCCACTTTGTGTAAAAGTAGTTTCCCCTGAATTACCGAATCAGGGAATTAACCAAATTCAATTTATAATTGGGATGAATTTGATTGCCCCCAAGCCCCCCCCACCTCCATTCCCATCAACCCTATTGAATCCCTTGACCAAATTTTGCCTTTATGATCTGTGTAACAAACAGCTCTATATCGCAAAAACTGTAAATGTCAGAAATGTGATTCAAAGCTTTTTTGAAACTGGAAAACAACGCATTTTTGGTCAAACAGCCATTTTCCATTGAAGTTCAAATTTCTCACACATTTTTATCAACGTATATTTACAAAATGTCTAAAAATTAAGGGTCAAAATTGACATTTTGGACATTTGTGCTGATGAACAACAGCAGGTGTGAAGAAAATGACACCTAACTGGAGTATTACTTGTTCACAAAATATTTTCAGAGAAAAGTTTGTTGAAATCTCTAAATATTCAAAATCTAGAGCAATTTTTCAAAAACATTGAAAAGAGTCCATTTTTGTCAGTTAATCTAGTATCATAGAAAGCCCTGTATCCAAAGCAATGTAAAGGCCAGTAATATGTGATGCAGTGCTGCAGTGGTGTAGTGGAGGATGCAGGCATGTATGTGCAAGCATGTATACAGCACATACCCACCTCTCAGCCATGAACCGGTCGAACTACAAATGATAGGATATACTCACTTTCTTCGACATGATCTGCCCACATACCTGACACCGTTTCCCAACGTCTCCACTGCAACACTGCAGCAAAGTGAAGAGAGCTAAAAGGTCTCACAAAACAGAACACGATGCTGTGATTTACAAAAAAAAAGAGCTGAGAAAGGAAGTTGCAGAAGTATATCAGTCTGGAAATTGTTAAGAGTCATTTCTAAGGCTGAAAACCACAGTGAGAGCCACTATCACCAAATGGAAAAATCTTGATTAACAATGGTGAAATGTTCGGATTTCAAACCCAAATTTTTCAAAGAGAGTATTGACAACTCCTCTGGGAAGTCACACTAATCTGCACACGAGGACCCAGACATACATCCACAATAATGTAGGTTTTGCACGCCTCTGGAAAGCTTTTATGATTCTACCATCAGAAAGAGGCTCAGAAAAAACGGTGCTCATAGAACTTCTGTTCAAGCCACCTCTGACAATGAGGAACATAAAGACTCGTCTCACATTCGCCAAAAAACAACTTGATGATCCCTAAGCCTTTCAGAATAATGCTCTGTGAACTGGACTCAATGTGAATGATCTGAAAGAAATTGGACCTGATACTTTTTAAGCTAACGGAATATCCCACGACTAGAGCGCCATTCCCGCAATTGAGCATGGTCTTCTTAGCGTTGGCTGCTTCAGAGACTGGTGAGTTGGTGTAATTGATGCCATACATTGTGCCATCTATCATAAATTACTGAACAAAAATGTCCAGTCATTAGCCTGAGACCGAAACTCAAGAAAAACTGGGTTATGCAGCAAGATAAAAGTCCGACACTCAAAAACAATTTAACCACAAAATTACTGGAAAGAGACAAAATTCAGATTTAAGTTGCTAAATCAGCGACCAGCATCCATCTTGAAACAAGATGCCTGAATGATCTCTTTAATAACTTTACAGTTATAAACCCAATGCATTTATCAGACAAGAATAGTAAGAAATGACACCTCGTTTGTTTTCCTGGCTCATTGGGGTGCCAGAGATTCCAATTTCGTTGTATTTCAAGATGGTGGCCGTCGGCCATCTTGGATGTTTTCATTATAGGGTTATTTCAGAAGACAGCTATTGGTCTAAATGGATAGCTTGACCCCCAAAACATATGTTTTGACACCAGTATCAGCAGCCTAGGTGAATTAGTTGTCAAGAAATAAGGCAATTTATGTATCGGCGGCCAATTTGGTGGCCATCTTGGATTTCACTGTAACAGACTTATTTTACAAGGAAACTAATGGCAGCATTGGATAGCTTCACCCCAAAAACCTATGTCTAGACACCAAAATCAACCCACTAGTTGAATTAGTAACTGAATTATAAGTGCAGACGCCCTTTTTGGCAGCCATTTTGAATTTAGGCCCGTGGAAAAGTTAGCCGTCATTTTTGAGAGGCACATAGGAGCTAATTTTTCTTCTAAATGGTTCAGAATGTCAAATCAATCAAGAAAAAAGGTAGGGAAAGAAATGTTCAGGGGACCCCCAAAAATGACTCTACTACGAGTGGTAGCATCTGAGAGGTCTACAACTTAAACATTAACCATTCGCACAGCGTGGTGGGATGGACTCAGATATATCCAGCAGAGAGCTAACATAATATTCCATAATAAGAACAAATTTATTCAGAGAGGAATTGTGCATCTAATCATCAGAGTTGATCCTTGCAAAGCGAGATGCAAAGAAGACAAGATGAGGTTGACATGAGCTTATCTCCACAAAGATATGTCGCTGCTATCAGGAGAAAAACTTCAATACTCCTGAAGGATTGACAATGGATTGTGTTTTCCTGTGGTGCTAAGGCTCTCCTACCGGGTGGTCTGGGGCACTCTGAAATACAACACCAACTCAGAACGAGAGGCCTGTCGGCCAGAGAGCTCTGCTGAGGAAATGTCCATGTTATAACTTAATTTCAGAAATTCTGGAAAACTATTGCAATATGAACACATATGACACATTTGTTAACCAGAATATACTGTGAACCAGTTTGGTCTCTCAATTTATGTAGTATAAAAACCGAATCAAATTGCAACCATTTATTTCAATTATCTTACCACCAAGCAATACTAACAACTAACTAGTTCTATCTGACATTTTACTCAAAAATGAGATATCTGTCCAACAATAGTCTCAGTACTAACTAGTTTCAAAATCAAGGAATCATATCCTAACTACAAATAAGTTATGAGATATGTACCTTTTATTGTTTTAAAATAGCAAATAGCTAAATATAAAAACTAATTTTTCTCAAAAAGTAAAAAATGCTAGATAGAACTAGTTAATCCTCGGCCCTCAATTTGTCACAATCCTTCCACTGTCACAGGACAATGTGAGGCGGAACAATATCATGAAAAACAATTAATCCAGAACAATGATCCAAAACAACATGATCCAGAACAATGATCTGGAACAACGTGATCAAGAACAATGATGAGGAACAACATGATGCAGAATAACATGATCCTGAACAACATGATCCAGAACAATATGATCATTTCAGTCATCCTCAGCAGAGCTCTCCAGGCCGACAGGCCTCTTGTTGAGATATTAATGAAAAACTGAAAAAATGAGCACAAACACCGATTTTCTCAGTCCCAAATGCTGAATTTCTCAAAAACTGGGACGTAGAATTTTTGCATTTCCACAGGGGATCATCAGAACATCATAAGAAAGGCTCACAACAAATTAGACAAAAAGTTATCTGACAGTTTTTGAGATATTAATGCAAGACTGAAAAAATGAGCACAAACACTGATTTTCTAAGTCCAAAATGCTGAATTTCTCAAAAACCGGGACATGGAATTTTCTATTTTTCACAGTGAACATTCAGAATATCATAAGAAAGGCTCACACCAAATTAGAATGGAAAGTATCAGACAGTTTTTGAGATTTTCAAATTTGAAGTGAAAAGTTGAGGCTGGATGGACAGACAGACAGACGCCGGACGACTCGGCACTAGAAAAGCTCCGCTGATTCCTAGCTATCGTCACAGCGGAGCTAAAAAGTGAACTCAAGCTATGTCATGAAAATGGCTCTCACAGTATAACAGATCATGGAGCGGAGCTTTCAGGTCTGTACCGCTCTCATTGGGCGCACTAAGGTATTCTCTCAGTTAATGAGAATGTGGTGACGACTCAACTGACCACATCACTTTTTTTTTCCTGAGTACTGGATGCACCTTTTTGTTTCTCGTCTGCAACAGAGTGTATTAGGTTGGATAAAAAAATTCCACAAAAAAAAAAAATGTTTTATGTCAACTCAGATTTTAAGTAATTATTTAAGAAATGGCACACAAGTTATGACACTATCGCACATAAAAAAACAGAAAGGTGAGATTTCTAAGTTTACTTTGACTTATTTTCAGTCGCAGACTGTATGAGGACAAGATATTTAAAGTTTTGTCATTTTTCCTGAAAACATACATCCATTCCTGCCACTCAGGCCAGCATTTCGTGAAAATCACCTGTGGTGAGAAGCCAGTGGATTCGCCATCGTCCTTTATTTGGTCAGTTTAAAATGGGCGCCCTTTTTTGCCCACATTTTCAAGAATGCAACATTTTTTCTAGCACAAGCCGCATAATAGATATTGCGGACGACATGGCTAAAGAGGACGAATATACATGAACAGGACTAAAAACATTACGAAAAACATCAGAGTTTGAACATTGAGGGAGGTAAACTGAATATTGTGATTGCAGTACGAAACGAACGAAAGCCAGCTGACACAGGGGCTCCCCAGGACCGACGGAGGGAACCACTGCGTCTGATCCTCCGCGGGAAGAGCCCGCGCTCCGGCCGCAGAGCTCCAGCGATCAACTACCTGCCTGCGCTGCTCAGAAACGTTTGGGTGTGACGTCAGTCGTCACCACCGCCCTGCCTGCAGTCAGTGATTTCAGCTGATGGGAGGGATGGCGGCCTTCGTTGCAATGGATCAGGATCTGGGAGCGTCGTTTCGTTTTTCTGGAAAGGAAACTTCTTTAAAGAAAACGATCGACTCTTCGTGATATAATTATTTTCAGCGGCTGCACTCTTTCTGGGGACGGATTTCCATTATGTCTGCTGTGGGCTTTTCGACAGGCACTTGGCAGCAGCTACAGTCCCAACACGGGGAGTGATTTGGAAGAACTGGTCTCTCTCTCTCTCTTTAAATGACTAAACGGCAGTGAATAGCCTGGAATTGCTGGTGTAAAATAACAGCGTTTGCATCAGTTATAATGGGAAGAAGTGCCGCTGGAGGGGTGGGGCAGTGCGTTATTTAATAATAACACACGAAAGAAAACTGTGTTGACATATTGCCAGTGTACATAGTTAAGTTAATAGTCAACAATGTTTGGACTGATGAACGGCACAGTCCGTTAACCTTTTGGGAAGCGAACGTTGGCTGTAATGTTGACTCGCTGAAAGGCAGTTTTATTTCACGCAGCGGTGTTTTTGTTTCTGTCTGTAGGGGAATCGGTATTATTGCCTTATGCCCGGTGAATACTGGAGCTGCCTGCTAACGTCTGTAGAGATAACAGCTAGCTTGTTAGCCACCGACATAACTTGCTAACTTGTTAGCTACATTTTGGGTCGCTTTAAGCGGTTGGTGGCAACACCAGTTTGCCTCGGTTAATAGTTGGTTATTTTGTGGACGGCATGAGCTGCTGAACGCCGGACTTCGGAGGGAAAACTGTCGGTGGAGGCCATGCGTGGGTGGAAACACTACGGTACACTGACGGGTCAGTGTATGGGAATATTGTAAAATTTGATCAGGAATATTTTTGAATGATGGATGATCAAAATAGAAATTGCCACTGATTTACCGTCAGGTTCAGCAGGGAATGGATCTTGAATTCGCCAGAATTTTCGGTCGTTAGAGTGAAGTTTTCACAACCTTATGAAAGTCCAGGGGCTTGACTGACCGGATCACATTTGTGTGCCGAACGTCTGTTTTACTCCTCAATGGCCCTCGGTTCATGGCATCATGTCTAAAGCACCGACGAAAGAGAAGAAATCCTTCAGCAAGAGGCTCTTCCGCCGGGGCTCCGTTCGCTCCGTGGGGAGCTTCATGAGCCGAGTCCTCCGGACCCTCTCAACTCTCTCTCATTTTGGCACCGAAGAACATGCAGCTGAGGATGAGAAGGACGATGGAGGCTTCACCTCTTTTAAAGCGGGCGGATCTGTGCCCTCGGATGACAGTGATTGTGGAAGTTTCCTCTTTGGAGAGAAGGTTCCTGGGGTGGCCGGCCTCAAAAACCACGGAAACACTTGTTTCATGAACGCGATTTTACAGTGTTTGAGCAACACTGAACTGTTTGCGGAGTACCTGGCGTTGGAACAGTACCGTGAAGGCGATGGCAACGAAAAGCCGAAGTCAAATGGCGTACTTTTGCAAAGGAAGGGTCAGCAGAACAAGGGAGAGGTCACGGAACAGCTGTCTGGGCTGGTTCGGGCCTTGTGGACCTTTGAGTACACACCGCAGCACAGCCGTGACTTCAAGGTAAGCAGGCTGAGTGCTTCCATCGCGGATCTCTAACTCAGTCCTTCCGGCCTGTCTGTGCTGGTTTTTGTTCCAAACGCAGTGCCAATCCCAGAATTTTAACGTGTGTGTGTGTAATTTTTTTTTTTTTTTGCATAACTGTCTGCCCTCTTGGAATTTGACGTTATCCTCTTCAGTCATATTATATCAGCAATGGCTGGATATGTCATGAAAAATATTATTGCCCCTACTCAGAAAAAGTTGGGACTGTTTGGAAAATGCTTATCCCACAAAATAATTAGAAAAAATCTCAGACTCTATTTTTCTGCTCAGTGGGTTGGCCAATAATTCTGAAACTGCAAGCGAACATTGAACGTTGGTGTAGGCCGGGACTGACAGAGCTAATTTCCCCCATTTTCTCAAATTAAAGCTGTTAACAAGCAAATTTACAGTATTAATGAGCAAGTCTGTATGGATTTGTGGCACTCATCCCTGAAAGTGTGCCAGTCATTGTGGTGTGGGCTGTGTGGCTGTAGACCAAATAAAACAGAAAGCAGTGATTTCTAAATTTATTAAGACTTGTGTTTCACCGCAAACAGCATGAAGACAATATATTTAGTATATTATTTGGTCAGCTGCATTTAATTTGTGACTATACATCCATTCCTGCCACTCAGGCATGCAACAAATGAATAAAAGATGTTGGAATTGGGGCGATTTAAGACAAGTGATGTGTTAAAATAATGCGATTTGAAACGGCTGTTGTCAGCAGGTTATTATATCCCTGAACGGCGAATGGCGTTCCGGGGATATTATGTTTTGGTCCGACCGCCGCCGCACTACGTGTTAACGCGATAACTTCAGTAATATTTCAATTAAAAATTACAAATTTTGCACATAAGTAAGTATCATAAAGAGGAAGAACTGATTCGATTTTGGACAATTTACGATGTCTAGATTGGCCACCAGGGGCCAAAAACCTATTTAGGTGTTAGCGTGATAACTGCAGTAATATTTCAATTAGAAATTCCAAGTTTTGCATATCAGTAAGTATCATAAAGAGGAAGAACTGATTCGATTTTGGACAATTTACAGTTTCTAGATGGCCACCAGGGGCCATAAACGAAAAAAAATCTCTGTTTTTGTCATATCTCTGGAAATATTTGTCCGATTGACCTCAAATCAAGTGCAAATGAAAGGTCATGACCCGAGGATGTGTCCCACGATGACATTATACCTGTTTGGTTCAAAATTTTGACACAAGGTGGAGCTTTGTCACATAAAATTCACCATCTTTGGAACTATTTCTCCAATTGACATGAAACTATGTGCAACTGCAAGGTCATGACCTCACAACGTGTCACATGATGACATCATGCCTGTATGGTTCAATATTTTGCCACCAGCGGGGCTTTGTGATGGAAAATTACCATTTTGGCCATATCTTCAGAACCATTTGTCTTATTGACCTGAAATTAAGTTCAAATGTAAGTCTATTCAAGGATTGGAGGATTGGAGGCATTTGGGGATATACCCCCAGCCCTCGCCTCCGACGGCATAAGCCTAATTGTATTGATGTTTTTACATCCATGAGCGGAGCAGTCCTTCAGGAGCAAAGGTGAGTCGAGGATCACACTTTACCCACATATGTGTGAGCAAATCATTGAAAGGTTTAAAAATGGTGTTCCTCATAGAAATAATGGAAGGGATTTGAATACATCATCCTCCATGGTGCGATTACATAATGAAGTGATTCAAGGAAAATGAAGGAACTTCTGTGTGTGACGGGCGAGTGCACAAGTGTTAGCCAAATGGCTGTGATCTCCGGTCACTCAGATGGCACTGCATCCAGAACCATATAATCACATGGGCCCAGGATCACCATAGCAAACCTGTGTGAAGTATCTCTGTACATTGTTCATCCATAAATGCCAAAGTGAAAACTTTACTGTGCTAAAGGAAGCCTAATTCTAACAGTGTGTAGAAGCCCGTCAGCTGCTGTGAGGCATGAGGCATCAGTGATCTGCCACCTCACACTGTGGAAACATGTCGTGTGGTCAGACATGATGGATATTTCAGGTCCAGTCAGGCCTCAAAATCTTGCCAATGCATGATGGTGCACTTGGCTGCCACTCTAACTCATGGTGGTGGCCCAGGATTGTGTGGTAGCCCAATAATTTACTTGTGATGCAATTTAAAAAAGTTAAAATATGTACTAAAAATGTTTGTTATCTAAGATATTGAAAGAAAAAATAAAATCAAGACCCTTAAGTGTGTGAAGAAAATGTGTATGTAGTGGTATTACCATCATTATTTGTGTGTATAAACTGCAGTTTATTTTGGCGTGATTATGCAATGATGTACTTTGCCTGATGATTTCCTGAGGTCGTTTGATCATAATGAAGTAAAAAGGCCCTTCGAGCTCCGCAGATGTAAATGCTCACATAGTCCTCAGGAGTCTCTCAGATCTTCCCCATGCGCATTATAGGCAGCCTAGAGATTGTCTCATCTCCGAGCTGTGTGAACGGATGAAGGGTTGTTTGGTAGCTGGGCCAGGTGCCTCCGCGATCAAATTTTGGACAGTGGTTTTGGTTTTCCGGGCCATTCGGCTTCCAGATTTTTCAAGTTCTGTCCTGTCTTGTAAGAAATGGTCGGTGTGTGCCGTGGTCCAAAAAAAGAAAAGGACCAAACTGTTGTCAGAAACAGGTCTAAAACTCTACTCTATCATGGTGTGGAGTTGTGTCATTGCCCTCGGCCTCTGTGAAGGCACCAGTAAAGAGATCACGCTATTCTTTTTCAGTTTTTCCCTTCAGTGTGTAACATAGTTTTATTGTGCTTGTAAAACATGCAAAGTTAAAAGGCCCAAAGTACATGTCAAAGGAAATTATTCTCTCCCAGAGAAAACATAACTTCTGTTTAATTTGCCTCATTTGTAGTCCAGCATTTTTTATGCAACATTTCTAGGTCACTGTGTAACTCATTAGCGTGACCCCTGACGAGCGGCTTGTTAGGCTCGCCTCTGAACACAGCCAGGTAAAGTGAGTTTGTAAAGTGCATTTTTCCCCAAGTTGAAAAGATGCTGTTTTCTTCAGTGTGAAAGTGAATTCCCTTTGCCTGGACTTCAAAAGGAAGACAGTAAAGAATCAATGGTTAAAATGAATTGTTACCATTATTCCACTGTGGCGCCTTTTTTGTTTCCCATGTTTTATGGAGCACTGCTTCCTGAATGATGGTTGGCCAATCACAGCAGAGTGGTTTTTCGAGGCCTCAGAGAGTGGAGCCTAGTATAGTCTTGAAGTTTATTTATTCAAAAAAAAATCATAAGACATCAGCTCAACTAGCCATTCAGTGTTGTACTGTCTTACATTCAACATTAAACTCATTGCTTTTAGGATTGCATGCAACTTGAATTTTGCGGGCAAGTGCATTATATTTGGGAGATTGTAGTTGTTCACACCGTGAAGGTCGTCATTCTAGTGGAAACACTGATTCTGAAGCTACTGAGGGGCTCAGTTAAGTTAAGCAGCTTCTGTGCTGGTATATGGCAGCTGGTGCTGCTCATATTTTTTAAGGTCGTGTGTCCTGTCATCCGTCACCTCTGTATGATCCTTTTAGCCCAGGGAAACCCCAGACCTGCTTAGCAGGGAGCCAGGCTTTTTACTTCATTCGTGTTTTTACACTGAGGACAACATTAACACAGGAATAGTGCTCTGCGCTGTTATATGTGCTGAAATTATTCTTGTGCACTTCTTGGCCCTCCCTTGTTTTTGACTGTGTTCTCAGATTGAATCCCTCGTGGAGTAATTTCCGGCGGAAAGAATGTTAGATCAATATTTAGCACTGCAGCTATTGCAGTGTTTCCTGGGGCTGAACTCGTGGCTAATAACAGTTAGCATTGTAGCTGCGGTGGGGTATGTCCACTGATGCGGAAATTTTAATGCATTTAGGGTCTTACTAATTTTGAAGGTTCGACTCCACACCTCAGGTAGTCAAGTTTCTATTGTTTGACCCCCATCTCAGATTGGAAATATGCTAATTGTTGTGAAAAATGAAAATATCACTGAATGCAGAAGTTCTTCAATGTTAAGTGTGCACCTGGCGATGATTTTATCCTTTTCCTGATTAGAAATGTGGAATTTTTCCCCACAGTTTCCCTTGAATGTAATTGGATCGGAGTTTCCTGTTGAACTGTGTGCCTGCAGCCGTTAGGGGGAGCGGAAAACAGTTCGGCTCACGGTTCTGTGCCTCCGATTCAGACGTCAGGCCCCAGGATCCCTCAGGTTCTGCTCAGGTTTGGACTCGCGGTTTGGTTGGCGTTACTCTGCTGAAATGCTGATGGCCGCTTCTGAGGGGCCGTGTGCACAGCTACGGGACCCCAGCAGCTGCGGCGCGGGGACAAACGGCCTGTCTGTAAACTCGTCCTCTGGATCTTTCGTTTTTCCGCATTGCCATACGAGCTAATGGTAGTGTAAATAAATAATTATGTTTTTAAGTGCTGCAGCTAAGCCAGGCAGACCGCAGCAAATCCAATAACTGTATAAATAACGCAGTTTCAGCGTTTTCAGGATTTACCGTTGGCCTCCCCTCACGTCTCTGATGATCTAACCCCTGCGATTGGCCGTCTGCCTGTACTTCCTGTCCTACCCTGCGGTTTCGATGGTGGGAAGGGCTCCTTTCTCCCCCCTGGCTGATGAGCTGCAGAGATTTATCTGTCAATATGTATGTGTATTTATTTTTGAATTACTTCACCAGAAAACCCTTTTGGAAATTTGCCACTACATTTCTTCTTTAAGAGAAAAATACCATAAGAATTTAACTATGTTTAGCTCGGCATTCTTTGCTTACATTTACATTCTGGTTTGAAAATTTCTTCAATTGCCTTTGCAAGCAAGTATGAAATTAGTTTTATTTTTAATTGTCAGTGGCCCATTTTTTTTTCTTTTTTTCCTGCGTTACTTGGGGGTTCTGCGAACGCCGTACTCACTTTCTACCATGGCCTATTCTTGCAAATTTTTTTTTCATTGTTGGTCTTTATTTTGGTCATTTTTTAGCTGTTCTCTGGAGCAAACAGCCATTTTTTCCGTAGTTCGTTGTTACTTGGTTGGTTGAGCTTTATTGGTGACAGGCGTGGTAAAATGGCCCCAGTGGAGCAGCTGTATTAATGGTAATATTTGTCCTTTACTGTTATCCCACCCCGACGGCTGCGGGACAGTCCCTCTGTAACGTATTACGGTGTGTTTTACTCTAAACGCTCTCCGGTGGGGTGGGGAGCCAATGACAGACGTACTGTAATACAGTGCAGCATCCCTTCTGTAAATGCCTGTTATAATGAATAAGTGAACAGAAGTCAAAATAACCCCGAAATGCATATGAACATGACCTTTTTCCTCAAATTTGAAGAAAGATTAATTTTATTTTCATTTTTTACTGTTTCAAAATGAAATGAAGATGATAAAGTCCCTGTGCAGAAGTTTGGGTACTTTGACCCTTAGTTAATGCACATGTTGTTTCCCAAAGGCAAATAAATTGCTGGCTGAATGCATGATGAGCTGATTTTCTATTGTGCTGAAAAGGTGCGTGCCAACTCACTCAGAATAAATGGAAGTTCCGTAGCTACTGGGCTCGGTCACGCGGTAACAGAGTTACAAAATTGGTGTATTTCATTGGTCTTGGACCATAGTTGTTTAGTCATTTTAACCTGGTTGAAGTCTTGGTACTATTCTTCATGTAAGAATAGTACTTATTGCTGCAATTTTCAGTTTTATATTTTGTAACTTGAATTCATTTTGATGCTGAGAGGTCAGATCTGTGTGTGTGGTTACGGCTGCTCTGTGTCACAGGTTTAGATGGTTTTGGATCTGAAATGCTGGTGGCCTCTTGTACTGTTCCGGTTTCTCGTTTTTATTGAGTTGAAATTTGTTGGATTTGAAAGAGCTGTCGTTACTGCACATGCTCACATCTTTAAATGAAGTAAATTCTAGATTTTGACTTTCAGTTTAGAGAAGGTATTTTTCGTCCTCTATGATTATTGACCATGGCAACCAGCTTACATTCTTTGTATTGCTTGGCTAAAGCTTAAAATGGCTTTGCATGGAAAGTGCCTCAATATAAAAGCATAATGCTGGAGTAACTAAATTCTATAAATACAATGCAAAACGAAGACCGATTGGGAGAAATGGAATCAGATTATGACTGTCAGTCAAGCAGATTCACTTCCTTAGGATGTAAGCCTGAGCATGTGCAGTAATCGTGACACAGTCAATTCTGAGCATGTGCAGTAATCGTGACAGTCAGTTCTGAGCATAGGCAGTAATCGTGACAGTCAGTTCTGAGCATGTGCAGTAATCGTGACACAGTAAGTTCTGAGCACGTGCAGTAATCGTGCCACAGTCAGTTCTGAGCATGTGCAGTAATCGTGACACAGTCATTTCTGAGCATGTGCAGTAATCGTGATACAGTCAGTTCTGAGCATGTGCAGTAATCGTGACACAGTCAGTTCTGAGCATGTGCAGTAATCGTGCCACAGTCAGTTCTGAGCATGTGCAGTAATCGTGACACAGTCAGTTCTGAGCATGTGCAGTAATCGTGACACAGTCAGTTCTGAGCATGTGCAGTAATCGTGACACAGTCAGTTCTGAGCATGTGCAGTAATCGTGACACAGTCAGTTCTGAGCATGTGCAGTAATCGTGACACAACTCCTCTTAAGGGGAAAAACTATGTTGATGCTTTATTTTTGATGGAAAGAGACTGGGGTTGATCTTGCAGTAGCTCAGGGACTGGCAGTAAGAATGAAGGTCCTGGATGGTTTCGGGGGTGCGGCTCGAGTCCCCTTCAGACCAGTAACTGCTGCGAAGCTGGTGACTGTTTCCCTGCTCCTGAGCAGAGTGAAGCGTAAAAATGACGGCAGTCGGACAGACCAGCGAGCCGGTGCTGTCGGTGCATCACACACCTGATGGGCACTGGAACAGCAGCCAGACATGAGCGGTCGCGTGAAACGCTTCTGTAAAAAGTGTTGCTGATATCAGTGACCTGTCAACTTCTGTTAGATTACAGTAAGCAGTGCAGTGCAGAGGTGATCACCACGTCGCGGGTTCGAGCCTCGGCGTACCCACCGGCAGGGGTCGGCAGCTTTTTCAGAGTAGCGCACAATTGGCTATCGCGCTACAGGGTTACAAATTGGGAAGGGACTGCCGGATTTGGGTATTCGATAACAGCTTTGTTCGTTGCTCCAGCGCCTCCTGTAGGCCAGACGGGCGCTCGTGAGGAAGACTCCGGCTTGGTTCATGTTCGGGTATCCTCCGCCCTCGCTCTGAACTTGCGAAGATTCAACCAGCGAGTGTATAAGAATCAGTGGCTGACAGGCACGTGCTTCGGAGGAGAGTCGTGAACTGTCTTCACTATCCTGAGTTGGCAGCAAGGGGTCGCATACGAGCAAGCTTTGTACATAGTTCCCCAATTGGGCATTCCAAATTCGGGTGGGATTGGAGATGCCAAATTTAAAAAAAAAAAAAAAAAAAAAAGATTACAGTAAGCAGAATCATCACCTTTTAACAAACGATTACTGTCAACCTGATCCCATTTGCTTGTTTAGCGATCATACTATTAATTCATTCAGTCCTGAAGACTACTCTGCAGCCTGGCTAATATACGCCCATTTGCTACAACCAGAAGACCACCTGCCTAATTTTGTCTCTGGTCTGGGAGTGCTGCTAAGACTGACATCCGTTCGAACTCTCCGGGCCTCTCCGCAAACATTTCCCAGAGCATCAAACTCCCTCTGTCAGGGTCTCTTTCCCACAGTGCATCCTGATGCCATCTCTTCTCCAGGTACACGAGTACCCAGCCGAAGCGCGTGATGTTGAAGAAAACGGGGCCATCGAACCGGGCAACATATTTCCGTTGTTCGAAGGTCTAATTCCGATGCTCCTGTGCCCGTGGGGTTAGAATGGGCTCTCGACTGGTCTGCAGCTACAAAACTGTATGCAGCAGGGTGTGATGCACTGATTGTTGTGACACATTCCTTTTGTGAGTGTCATTAACCCCTTTGCGCAGAAGCCAAATTTGGCTATTTTTGGGTTACCCACTTTAATGCTGTATAATTCAAGATTTAAGCTTCATAAAGAGGAAAAATGTGGCTCAATTCTGAAAAGACTCTTACAGCATTTAGAATTACATAATATTTCAGTTAATTTTCATGATTATGGTAGAGAAAATGAGCTGCAAACATAAAAAATCTTCATGAGAATTCACCATTGAAATTGCAAAAAAAATAATTCTGAGGATTGAAAAACTGCTGGGGCTTAAAACTATACATTTCTGGGATCATAAACTCCTTGACCACAAGTACAATTTATCTTCAACATTACATTCTAGATTACCTACATGCTTTTAGCCAAATTATACACCTATCCAAGTGTCTCCCCGAAGTCTCAAAATGAAGTCCTGTCAAATCATAAAAAAATCATGTATATAACACAAATAAAGTTTTAAGGCATGAAATTTAATATGAACAAATGATTTTCTGGTTGAGTTTTGTATGAATTTATCAATCTCAGTGCAGTTGAATATCAATGGTCACCAGTAACCACTCCAAAGACAAAATATGCCTTTTCTCCTTAATAAAGTTTAGAGTTTTGGCCATTTTACTTCAAAGTGCCCCAAGCCAGCACAAACACGCATTAAATAAACTTCTTATTAAACGGTTAGAACATTCACCCTGTAATGAAAGCTACCAGTCCCCTCTTCTAAGCTTACAAACTCATTTCAACACTTATAAGGAACAAGTGCAACTCACTAACTCAGTAATATCTGAATTCTGAAATATACCTTATTTTAATAGAACAGACACTCCACTTTCAGGGAACAATCCATTGCCTCCCTGGATTCAAAAGAAACGTGCAATGAACGTACCAGGGGGTCCACCCAAATGCACGGGCAGTTCGCGTTTTAAACAGGAAAAAAACCTCGACATTCGACTTTGTAGAGTACGTATACATTCCAAAAACAAAACAACAACAACAGCAAAAAAATAACAAAGTAGCAGCCTCACCTTTTTCATGAATCCCAATTCTAGAGACAGATGTATCCTGTAGCAGGAACCCTCCGGTCCTGTTTCATTCGAAATAATTCCAATTGACCATATCCTTATCTCATTTAAATCCCCTAAATGTAACTGAACACTTCAAGGCCAGTTTTGCGATCGTGTTTTCTATAAATCGCGTCTATTTTAACCGCGTAATGTGCATAACGTAGACAGGATACAACCGAGCCTGCTGATACGCATAGGTTTGTATGCTCTGTGTTTGTCCAATCAATGTGTTTCACTTGCTCTAAAATGTTTAAACACTCGGGAATTGGATAAGAAACGAGCCAATCAATACATTTTTACCAGGGTAGCTTCACGAGAGAATGAAGTGTAACTCTACAATTACGCAGAAGAGCTTGAGTGTGTGGTTGAGTGATTGGCTATCAACGCCAGTACTCGGGTGGATATAATGAAGCGCTGGATTTGTCAATGAATGGATCTGCGCGTAAATCCACGGTAGGGAACAACGAATTATTTTGTATGTGACAACTGTAATTAACAGTAGGATGTGAGAGAATCAATACCATGTCGATTTTTTTGCCTCAGAAAACTGATTTTTCTGAACCATTACTTGGAATACTGTTGGCTCACTGTGGCTTAACTGGTTGCTACAGAGGATAACGATTTTTTCTGTGTGAAGATATCGTTTTTTTAAACTGCTGGATCGATACTATAGGCAAGGATACTGACCAGTTTGCACATCAGGCTTAGCTGAGGAGTTAAATTCATGCAGCTCTTGAAAAACAGGGCGTGGAGTGAACTTCCCCATATTCAGAACCGCGTTCGAGGTCTGCTTGCTTGTGAACATTCAATAACTGATCCGAGGGTGCCATTTATTGATCGAGTACAATAACAGCGTGCTTCCAATTTGCAGGTCTATAGATGCGGGCGTCTATATCTGCAGAAAGGGGTTAAAGTTCTCTGTGACTGTACCACCGTAGCCCTTCTTTCGGTTCGGACCAGTCCAGATGAGATGGTCTTCGGTGCCTTTATGCATCTATAGCTTTGGGTGCCCAACACCCGGTCTCTGGTTTAAGGTTTGTGTCTCCTTGGACCGCTGTCTGTAGTTATGCAGTACTGCTGTGTGGAAATGTTCTGACCCGCTCGTCCGGCCTTAAGCTTGTGGCTGTTGTCAGAGTCGCTCAGGTCTCTCTTTGCCACATCCGACGCCTCTGCTACGAGAGCCGACTGTTGGGTTAACATGTCGCGTGTAACCCTGGTCTGATCTGCTCTAAATGAGGCTTTTAAAATGGAATCTTTCCTCCCCTAAAAAATGAAGCAGCTTGTATCAGTGCAGTAGTTGGCTCTAGTGGCTCCCAGTACGTGCAGGAGATGTACCGTCTCTCTGGGGACCCTCTGCTCTCTGGAGTAGATCGTGGTGCATGGGGTATTTCCTTTGGGACTCCAGAATGATTGCATCATGGACACACACCTTAACGACTGAGCATGAGTGTTTTCCAAGTCATAATTCAAAAAATAATGATGGTGAGGAAATGAGAATAACACTGATATGGTCTTGTGTTGAGGGAGAGTTTCTGATGGTCATTGTAAGGACTCGAACAGGAGTGTGCAGTGATGATTATACTTTTAACAGAATGAAGAAAAATCAGAAACTAAGTTCTATTCAAGTATTTATTTCATGTAGTATTGGATCATATAGATGAAAATAAGCGTATATATTACAATATAATATTACATATATAGTATATATGTAATATACAATATATAGTAAAGATTAATGTCTTTTGGAGAGGAAGTCTTTCGTGTGGCCATCCTTTGCTTTGATTACAGCATTAAATCTTTCAGGTATAGTGTTCAAGTAATTATTTCCTCAGTCACTAAACCATTCCATTTGGTTTGAAGTTCATTTCAAAGAGTTCTTTAGATGTTAGAACAGATTTCTTTATATTGAATTAAGGACTGGACTTTGAGCAGGGCAAATCATAACTTTTATGTCACCAGATGATTCTGTCCGATTGAAATAATTCTTCCACAACTTGGAAGTGTGTTTAGGGGCATTATCTTGTTGAAAATAAAATCCCAGACCAATCAGTCTCTTTCCAGATAGCAGTACATGCCTCACAAGGATGCTGTGATACTACTTTTGATCGATGATTCTGTCAATTTTAATGGGATCACCAGCTCCTTTCAAACAGACTGAACCCTAAACCATAATATTACCACCTCCATGCTTTGCTGAAGGGGATAGACAGTCATTATACCCCCCGCAACCAAGTTTTTATACCCCCCGCAACCAAGTTTAGGGGTGTATACTGGATTTGCTTTGTCTGTCCGTGTCTGCGTCCGTGCGTGAGTCTGTGCGTGTGTGCGTGCGTCTGTGCGTGTGTCTGTGAGTGTGTGCGTGCGTCTGTGTGTCTGGACCTAGATCTCATAACCTACTCATCCGATTTTTGAAAATTTCTTTTCTTGGTGGAAGGTCTATTGACTGTGGTACTGCCCGACTACTTGTTGTAGGTCTGATGGTTTCAGTATGAATGTACTGATATACATGCGGGGGGTGTCCTGTAAGCCATGCTTACTGACTAAATCTAGTTTTTGAAATGTTCTCCAACTTTACAGCACAAAAGTTCTGTGTTTGGGTGAGAAGATTTAGAATTTTGATTCATTGGTCCAAAGGACTTGTTGCCAGTCCATTGGTGTCCAATCTTTGAATATTTGACAAACTGAAGTCTTTTTTTTTGATGTTACCTGCTGTAAGAAGCGGTTTTTTGGCAGCAGATCATTTTCACACTGGTGTCTGGAAATAGTAAATCTTGATTCCTTCATCTCTTCACTTCTGGTGCTATTAATATCTTCACAGAGTCTGTCGTGCTGTCAACTGTTGATGATTTGAAACGCTTGATGGCGTTTCTTACAGTGCGATGTCAGCATCTGACATTTAAGTGACCAACCAGCATCATGTTTGTTCTTTACTGCATTGTGAAGAATCTCTGAGTCTCTTCAGTCGCACCGCTGTGTTTAACACTGTGAGGCTGCGCAGCGTTCATCACCCTGTACTGTAATAACCTCTCATCAGAGGTAATTTTGTTGGATAATATTACCTCAAATAAAATGTGTGGCATCTTTCAATTGTTATATAAAACAAAGTGCCATGAGTTCTGTATCTCACTTGGTTCAACTCTGGCTTTAGTGTTATGTAAACTCATGCTTGGGTCCAGCATTGAGAAAATGAAGACATCGCTTAGAATTGGTGGGGGGGGGAATTTCATGCAAATTTCAGCATTATGGTTTGATTTTTCATCATGTAATTTTTTGCAGCTCACTGCTCTTTTCATAGTGCAGCATCACTGAAACATCAGGCCCCAGAAGCCAGACAGTTTTACCCAACATGATGTACTGAGGAGTCACCAGCTGCCATTTGGGCTGAAGTCTGTTGTTATTTTGGGGCAAATTCAGACCTAGGCTTTTTATTTTTATGTCCTCAAAAGTACAAACTTTCAGCGTTTTAGCTGCCGTCAAATGCTCTTCAGCGTAATATCGTGCACTTTTGAATATGGCCGACTGGTGGCCACGTTCGATGTTGATGCCTCAAACAAATTTGAATCTGTACAGCCTTATGTACCGTCCCACCGAATTTCACATTGATCCCTTCAGTAGTTTGGCAGAAGAAGATCAAAGTTCACGCAGACGCCAACGCCGACATCGCCGCGTCATCCCATGAACTACTTTCGGTTTGTTGGACCAAGTGAGCTAAAATTTTTAGTGTTTTTGTTTGTTACCCACATTTTTAACTCAATATACTTGTGGGAATGATTTTTTTTGTTTGTTTTGTTTATCATGGCTTAGTATAGTGTTTTTCCATAGATTTGCACCAAAACATTCTAGAGAAGTAATACAACATTGCGACACCTTTTAGACGAAAGTGGTGTTGTATAATCATCACAACACAATCCTGCATGTGCTCATGTTAACGTGTTTATTGATCTGCACACAGCACACGTGCCTGTTGGCCGACGGGTACTTCTCGAGTCATTCATTCTGCATTCAGAAATTAATTGTCGCCCCCAGATGAGGTCGGGGTGACTATGAATTTGGCCTCGTCGTGTTCCGCATTCGCAGCCGCCGTAAAGGGGTTAGATCACGGCGCCTGTCCATTTTGATTGCCAAGGTAAAATGATCCACCAAACAATCAACTATTTTGTGTCAAAAATAAGGCAAAATGAGCACAGGCGATAACTGGAGCTCTCCTGCTGAACCCCTCAGTGTGTCGATAGTTGTAGAATTGGTCATTTATGGAACAATGCCTTTTGATGGCAGCAGCCTTTTGTGCTGTAGTTATGTATTGTGAGTCAAAAATTTACAGAAAATGAGGGATAAAAAAGGAACTTGTGGGCGACTGGGGGCTACAGCTATTGGCCGTGGGAGTCCGACCCGTCCAGTTTCATTTGAGTGAGGATGGGAATAATTCCTGCTCAGAAAAAAAACTTCAGTGTAATTACGAGTCGTATTATAGCTCTCAATTATTTTGCGCTGAATAGGGGGGCGGAGAAGATCGAAACTTTAGTGCAGCTCCCTTATTGTGAGGGACCACATCTTTAATTTTTACAGAAAATACACTTTTTATGATGATATCAGGGAATGAATGAAAAGGTGTGCGTTTTGATAATGATTGTTGGCAATTATGCAATATTTTCCTTTGTGTTTGGGAGAAATTGTCCCCTTTTTGAAATTGGACTCATTTGATTCCATATAAGATATTATCATGAATTATTCTGGAAGACTGTTTAAATATAGTGCATTGACCAAAATTGCAGGCTGCTTTGTCAAGTATGTGAACCAAGTCCTGTCTGCTAGTTTGGGGATAGTTCTGAATTTTCTGCATGAAAAGGAATTGGGTGAAGTGGAGAATGTAACATTATTCTGACCTAATAATAATGCAGCGATTGTTATTAGGCAGAACGGAATGGTGGTTTGGCACTAATGAGTGATTAAATATAAGAACCTCATGTACATGAAATTCAGTTTTCCCCACAAGGATGAAAATAAACACGGGGAGTCGCGTTGTAAATTAAACTGATGTCGGTTTCGTTTCAGGTGTTGGACGCAACATTTCTCATTTTGCTCGGACGTGTGTGGCGATTCTCTGTGGCAAAGCAGCATAATTAATTATATGAAATTGAGTGTTGTGATAGTTGACACTGGTGGGCCTTGAGTGATTGTAGAATCGTTGAATGGGCTTTCAGCGGTGAACACGGGAGCTTCACATCACTGCACTGACTTGTCACAGCTGGCTGGTGAAGTTTCTTGCGTTGTGGAGAAATGGTGCTTCAGTGTGAGCTCGACAGACTCCTGCAGCAATGACTGCTCATGGGCGTCTTCAGCTCATGTCATGATAAACGCACGTCTCCCTAACATTATACTGCTGCAGTGACCAGTGCGTGAGCTTCACTGGAGAGCAGAACTCCTGCAGTATTAGTCTCACTCTGCTGCAGTGACAGAGGGCTAGAATAACAGTGCACACTGCATCAGGGTGATGTCATTCAGCCGTCACTGATTACTGATCTGGTATTGAACTCTGGAAACCATTAATCTCATTTCCATCTCTGTGGGAATAATCGAGGCAGAGAGGGAGGTCACTTTTTTCATACCAAGTTGGATCTTCTCAATGTGGCCTGTGTTTTACATCTGTAGTTATTATTACTATGAGCAGGTATTTAGCTAACTTGGAAGTCCTTAATTACAATTAATTTCAATTAATGCAGTTTCTTTCATGCAGATATTATGGGTTGGAGGTGTATAGTAGGGGTGTAACGATTCTGAATCAATGTTTTTTATGGCATAGGACTGCCATGGGGCGGACATCCCAGTTTTCCCTTTTCCTTTTATAAGCCTGACACAGTCTTGAATGAAAGTGCCAAACATCAAAGGGCATGAGAAATGCTTCCGGAAAAAAAACTTGACTTTTTCGGCGACATGCTGCATGGAACCAAGTAAAGGACTACAGAATCGTCTCCTTTTAAGCAATTAGGTTACTCTAATCTTGTCCCTGTTTACTTTGCTCAATTAGCAATCAGACGGGCGACTCTCTTTTTTACTTTGCTGAATGAGTAGAGCTGTTTATTAAGACAGCATGTTTAATCGCCGCATTCTGAAAGTTACATGGCCATAGATTTGCAAGAACACGTATTTGGCTATTTTGTGTGATTGTGATCATTTTTAGCTCACATTCACGTCTCATCCGCTTTTATGTTTCCACCTTGTGTATATTTTAGACGCTTGAAATCCAGGATGATCTGAAAATAAATCTCTTTATTTTCATTTTATCATTATACCACAATGAGAGATGAAATGCTGAGTTGGGATGTGGCGATGTTGAACGAGGATTTTTTTAAAAGTGTGATGAGACAACATGCCGTCATGGGGTCTGTAGGCAGTCACCTGTAATTTCTTGGAACTTACTCACCTGAAGTGGCTTAAAATGATTTAAAATGCCGCCGGGAAGAAGCCTCTAATTGCAGGTGCTCCGCCCTTCCTTAAATCTGCTCCCGTGTACTTGGCCTAAATAACAATCAAGAAATTTAGCCAGTAGCCTTTAACGATTAAGATGTGATGGTGAAAAGCATACAAGCCTAACTGGGCTACGGTGTTAGACTGAAAGAATGCCAATTTGAATAATTAGAAAAAATCTTCCTCTGAATTACATCTCTCACTGTAGCATTTTAGGACATTATTCAAGATTAATTTAAAACAGATTTTTTGTAAGATCGCCCTGGAGTTTAAGCGTCTAAAAAATACACTAGGTGGAAAACATTCTGTACAGCGGATGAAACCTGAATGTGAGATATAAATTATCACAGTCGCACGAAATGCCGTGACGATGGCAATCGTGTCCAAGCAGTGCTGTTCTATGGCCATTTGAATTTCAAAATGCAGCAATCAAACATACTGTCTTATTAAAAAGCTCTACTCATTCAACTAAAAGAGTAAACGAATCCACCATTCGATTGCTAATCGGGCAAATTAAACGGGAACAGGTATACGTTTCTTAGAGTTGACTAATTCACCAATGTAAATATTGTGCAACCGATTTCTCAAACTGCTCATCAGATTGTTTTTACAAATTTCAGTCATGCCTTCTATACATCATGCAGAGGTGCAGTGCCAATTTATATGAAAATATGCCATAATCAAGGGTGGAGGGTATTGGTGAGCTGTGCTCCCTTTTTCACTTGTTCCAGGGTATTCTGATGTGCAGTTTCAAGGACCTGCTCACGGTAACACTTCTGTGCTGGCTTTGCTTATTTCGTAGAACGTCGTTTCGAAGAGCGCCCTCCAGTTTCGGGGTAATGCGCAGCATGATGCCCAAGAGTTCCTGCTCTGGCTGCTGGACAGGGTGCACGAGGACCTGAACAACATCATCCACCCCAACAGCAGGCTGTCGATAAAGGTCACCCAACCTCTGACCTAACACCTGTGCGCTTTCACACGGCTCGACAGTGTAGCTAGTCGCTGTTGAAGAGAAGGCTGGGATGTTTCACAGGTTTTGCTGGCAGTGAGGAGCTTTGACTTGACCTTCAGTGATTGATTTATTGCTCTGGCTTTTACGGCAGTGATTGGGCAGGGGGCCGGGAGACTGGAGTGGGCGGAGTCAGCCTGCAGGGAGTTAATGAAGATAAGCGCACCCCTCTGAGGGGAGGGGGGGGGGGGGGGTGTACGAGACAGATGGGGTACGTGAGGGTAAATAACACTGCGTTCTGGGGATAAAGGTCTGTGAGGTCTGGGGTTAAGGTTACTCCACATCATGCGCACAGTGGAAACTGGCTGGTGCTGCTCTGGTGCTCTGATGTCGGCCCAAACTGCAGCTCGTGTCTCGGTGACCTGTGACCTGGAAACAAACCTTCTCTGACGATGCTACTCTAAGTCGAGTGTCACTGTCCAGGGTTTTCACTGCGCAGTGTGGTTTGTGCTCGTTCCAGTGTATCTGTTGGGCGAATAAATTTGTTTTTATCCGGATCGGTGCTATGGTGGTTCCTTGGAGCCGCGCCCTGCTTGGTGGCTACGATCACCTGACTCCCTCTCCTTCTGCAGCCGCCGCTGGAGGACGATGACCTGGCGTCAGAAGGACCGTCTCTGCCTGTGGCAGGATCCTTCGTGCAGGAGCTGTTCCAGGCGCAGTACAGGTGAGGCCTGTGGCCTCGTGTTCCCCTGACACCGTATCTGCCCTGCTTTTCACATCAACCTCTGGCCTTTAATTAGTTGATTGTCTAAATTAGCCAAACCTTTTATGAAATCTGACATTTCAGGCGCATTTATTTAAATTATAATGAATCGCCACCAAAGACTGTTCTTGTCTCTCTTCATAAAACATTTTTCTTTGATCTAATCATTGGACTAATCTATATTTGTGTATGCAACCAATTAAATCAATTAGTCAGGGTAATTGTTAAAAATAAAACCCTGCATACACACTGGCACTCCAGGACCGGAATTTCCCACCCCTGCCTTATACACTCACCCTCCCGTCCTGCTCTGTGATTGGTTCTCTCTTCTCTCCTTCAGGTCATCGCTCACCTGTCCTCACTGTCAGAAGCAGAGCAACACCTTTGACCCCTTCCTGTGCATCTCTCTGCCCCTCCCCTTACCTCACACCAGGTGAGTGCAGTACAGGTGACCTGTCACACATCCCCTTACCTCACACCAGGTGAGTGCTGTGCAGGTGACCTGTCACACATCCGCTTACCTCACACCAGGTGAGTGCTGTACAGGTGACCTGTCACACATCCGCTTACCTCACACCAGGTGAGTGCTGTACAGGTGACCTGTCACACATCCGCTTACCTCACACCAGGTGAGTGCTGTACAGGTGACCTGTCACACATTCCCTTACCTCACACCAGGTCAGTGCTGCGCAGGTGACCTGTCACACATCCGCTTACCTCACACCAGGTGAGTGCTGCGCAGGTGACCTGTCACACATCCGCTTACCTCACACCAGGTGAGTGCTGCGCAGGTGACCTGTCACACATCCGCTTACCTCACACCTGGTGAGTGCTGTACAGGTGACCTGTCACACATCCGCTTACCTCACACCAGGTGAGTGCTGCGCAGGTGACCTGTCACACATCCGCTTACCTCACACCAGGTGAGTGCTGCGCAGGTGACCTGTCACACATCCCCTTACCTCACACCAGGTGAGTGCTGCGCAGGTGACCTGTCACACATCCCCTTACCTCACACCAGGTGAGTGCTGCGCAGGTGACCTGTCACACATCCGCTTACCTCACACCAGGTGAGTGCTGCGCAGGTGACCTGTCACACATCCCCTTACCTCACACCAGGTGAGTGCTGCGCAGGTGACCTGTCACACATCCCCTTACCTCACACCTGGTGAGTGCTGTACAGGTGACCTGTCACACATCCCCTTACCTCACACCAGGTGAGTGCTGCGCAGGTGACCTGTCACACATCCCCTTACCTCACACCAGGTGAGTGCTGCGCAGGTGACCTGTCACACATCCCCTTACCTCACACCAGGTGAGTGCTGCGCAGGTGACCTGTCACACATCCCCTTACCTCACACCAGGTGAGTGCTGCGCAGGTGACCTGTCACACATCCCCTTACCTCACACCAGGTGAGTGCTGCGCAGGTGACCTGTCACACATCCCCTTACCTCACACCAGGTGAGTGCTGCGCAGGTGACCTGTCACACATCCCCTTACCTCACACCAGGTGAGTGCTGCGCAGGTGACCTGTCACACATCCCCTTACCTCACACCAGGTGAGTGCTGCGCAGGTGACCTGTCACACATCCCCTTACCTCACACCAGGTGAGTGCTGCGCAGGTGACCTGTCACACATCCCCTTACCTCACACCAGGTGAGTGCTGCACAGGTGACCTGTCACACATCCCCTTACCTCACACCAGGTGAGTGCTGCGCAGGTGACCTGTCACACATCCCCTTACCTCACACCAGGTGAGTGCTGCGCAGGTGACCTGTCACACATCCCCTTACCTCACACCAGGTGAGTGCTGCGCAGGTGACCTGTCGTATTCCAGACTACCACAAAAAACGCACACAAGTTCACCGAGTCTCTTCCCTCTCCCTCTCTGCTCTGATTGGCTCAGATGTGGTCACATTTAAATCATTCACCTCTGATTTGTTGAGCAGGAGGTCTGGTTATTTGCTCTTTCCCCACCAAGGCTTCCTCCCTTTTCTGTCGAATTGTTTTTCACTGTCGCTGTCATTCAGTGTCATTCGTTTTCGATGCGGTTGACCTCACTGCCGTAAATAATTTTTTTTTCTGTGATGCAGGCAGCCGTCCGTGAGCAGTAAAGTTTGAAGGAATGCAAAAAAAAAAGGCAGTTTGAGACAGATGTCGTGAAATATTAGTTTCTGAGAAAAAAGAGGACAGGTTAGGCTGGTTGTTTTCATGTTTCTCATCCTGTGGGCGGCCGGAGCTGTCCTGTTTACTCCTTCGCCCTCACTGTCTGTTCCAGTCCTCCTGCTGTGGCGTCTGTCCGCCCTCAGGGGGCGCAGGTTCCAATAGCAGCCTCTTTCTCTGCCTTCAATTAGCATTTCATCTCTGCACGACTCATTCCTTCTGTCTCGGGAATCGAAGTCTCCTGATTGCACATGGATACTGTTCTGCGTCCGAGTGTTTTGTGGGTTTGGGATAAATGTTGACATCCAGGGCTGATCTTTTTCAGAATTTCACGCTCAGGGGAGCTCAGATGAAGGTTTAATTAGGAAACTCGTGACTGATACAAGCCACCATGTATTATGCCTAAAGTACAGCGCCCTCCATAATTACTGGCGCCCCTGATTAAGATGTGTTAAAAGCCTTAAAATAAATTCAGTTTTTATTTCAGAAGCATACTCTCACACTGAAAATTGAAGAAAAATGTAACCTTCAACTCAAGTGAATTTTAAGGGGAAAAAATCATTTATCATAAAATCACCTGTTCCACAATTATTGGCAACCCTAAAGATTCCTAGGAAATAAATGTAATTGAAGTATTTTGGTCATTTCCACAGTAGTTTACAAAGTTGGTCGGAGTATCTAGGAACAATTAATGAGTAAATCATTACTTCCGGTTTCCCTGCAGTATAAATATGACGTGACACAGAGGCCATTTCTCTTATCCACTCTTCAACATGAGAAAGACAAAGGAACACACCATTCAAGTAAGGCAGATGTGTGTTGACCTTCACAAGTCAGGCAATGGCTACTAGAAAATAGCCACTCGCCTGCACCTGCACATATCTACTGTCAGAGGAATCATTAAGAAGTTTAAAACAACTGGAACAGTGGTAAACAAGCCTGGACGAGGATGCAAGGTTATTTTGCCAACACGCACAGTGAGAAGGATGGTAAGAGAAATAAAAAGTCTTCCAAAGCTCACTGTTAAAGAATTGCAACAAATGGTAGCATCTTGGGGTCACAAAGTCTCCAAAACAACCATCAGGCGTTATCTACATGCCAACAAACTGTTTGGGAGGCATGCATGGAAAAAACCTTTTCTCACTCACAATCATGTACACGAATGTCTGGAGTTCGCTAAGCGGTACTGGGACTTCAACTGGGACCGTGTGCTTTGGTCAGACGAGACCAAGATAGAGCTTTCTGGCAACAAACACTCTGGCGGAACACAAAAGATGAGTATGCAGAAAAGCACCTCATGCCCACTGTGAAGTATGGGGGAGGATCGGTGATGCTGTGGGTCTGTTTTTCTTCCAGAGGCCCTGGGAACACTTTGAAATACCAGAACATTTTAAATCAAAATCTGGTGGCCTCTGCCCAAAAGCTGGGTCGTCACTGGGTCTTTCAGCAAGATAATGACCCTAAACATGTGGCCAAATCTACACAGAAATGGTTCACCAGACACAGAATCAAGCTCCTCCCATGGCCATCTCAGTCCTCAGACCTCAACCCCATTGAAAACCTGTGGAGTGAGCTGAAGAGGAGAGTGCAGAGGAGAGGACCCAGGTCACTGGATGATTTAGAGAGATTGTGCACAGAGAAATGGTCGAAGATCCCTCTTTCTGTATTCTCCCATCTTGTGAAACATTATAGGAGAAGACCAGGGGTGCTAATAATTGTCTCACATGATTTGATGCACAAGAATAATTTCTTAATGTGGAATTTTTTTCCCACTGATTAAATGCACTTGAATTTATGGTTGGATTTTCCTCTTTTTTCATTTTGGTCCTATATTATTTAGAAAAAAAAGAATTTCTTTTGAATTTATTAGAAGCTAAAGAACACGTCTTAACCAGGGGTGCCAATAATTATGGAGGGCGCTGTATGTTAACTCATCGGCGCCACAGGGATTTATTTTAAATGGATGAATAACTGTCTTGGGTTTCTTTCCCACCAGAAATGGGACATATAATCCAGTGTTGGCTTCATTTGTCAGAATCTTTCCAGAAGGACAAATTCAGTAACACCACCCTGTTCCAGTGGCCACAATGTGGGCGACTCCCTGAGTTCAGAGCTGGAATGACAGTGCAGTGGATGTATTTGTGCTTGTGAGGGAAGGGGGAAGTCTGTCTGCCCGGGGCCTCGTAAGACAATGTGGGATCACGGCATTAGCTGCGAGATGCTCTGGGGTAAATGCAGTGGCGCTGGGTCATGTGTTCTGTAGTTATTGGCCTCCTGCAGCCTTGTGGATAGTGCTGTTGTTGGGTTATTCCCCTGTTAGCAAGAGAGCTGATCTGCAGTGTGCTTATTCAGGTTCTGCAGGTACTGAAACATACTGAAGTCAGATCTTTAGATGCTTTTAAACTGCTCAAACATTCGTTATAGCATTTGTGTGCATCGAAGAGAAAGGCTGCAAGCATTGATTCATACCATTTCAGGTTTGGTTAGGTGCAAATTCTGCTGTGCAGGACTGATGCCAGGTGTGGCGAATTGTGCTACCAGGTTCTGTGTGTAAATACAAGTCCCAACTCGACATCACTGAAGGCGCGGCGCAAACTGAGACTTCTGTGTTGTTTTTGGAGGTTCTGTGGAATCGGTGTGGATGAGGCCAGTATTATTCAGCTCTAATGTGTAGCACATTCTGAAGAGTGTTTTTCAAATGGCCTGTAGAGCAGTGACATGAGTACGAACACTTTGCCTCTGGAGCTGACACCAGGCGCACTGACTTACACACAAACCATTATACCTTAGCTAATGCAGTAGCTGCTCAGCTATCTAGCGTACTTGGCGCTAGCCACACGTTGGAGACGCACAGCGTTCACGTTTTGCAGAAGTTGAGCCCGCAATCTTGGATGGATACTGTAGCCGCAGGTTAAATCCTTGGCTCTGTCTGGAGCCAGCTGTGTCCGTGAACCGCGTCACTGCCCTCTGCCAATCAGAGTTTGGGTGTATCCAGTCACACACGCATACAGTCCGTCTCTCCCAGCCATGTTTACTGGTGCACTGAGATCCTCCACTGCTCTGCTTCCCCCTTGATTGGCTTTAGTGTCACACTGTATCTCCTCAGTAACTCCTGATGTGCAGTTGTGTGAGTGAGCGGAGTGTGTTCACGTGAGAAGGTGAGTGAGCGGACTGTGTTCACGTGAGAAGGTGAGTGAGTGGATTGTGTGCACGTGAGCAGGTGAGTGAGCGGAGTGTGTTCACGTGAGAAGGTGAGTGAGCGGATTGTGTGCACGTGAGCAGGTGAGTGAGCGGAGTGTGTGCGCGTGAGCAGGTGAGTGAGCGGAGTGTGTGCGCGTGAGAAGGTGAGTGAGCGGATTGTGTGCACGTGAGCAGGTGAGTGAGCGGAGTGTGTGCACGTGAGCAGGTGAGTGAGCGGAGTGTGTGCGAGTGAGCGGAGTGTGTGCGAGTGAGCGGAGTGTGTGCGCGTGAGCAGGTGAGTGAGCGGAGTGTGTGCGCGTGAGCAGGTGAGTGAGCGGAGTGTGTGCGCGTGAGAAGGTGAGTGAGCGGATTGTGTGCACGTGAGCAGGTGAGTGAGCGGATTGTGTGCGCGTGAGCAGGTGAGTGAGCGGAGTGTGTGCGCGTGAGCAGGTGAGTGAGCGGAGTGTGTGCGCGTGAGAAGGTGAGTGAGCGGATTGTGTGCACGTGAGCAGGTGAGTGAGCGGATTGTGTGCGCGTGAGCAGGTGAGTGAGCGGAGTGTGTGCGCGTGAGAAGGTGAGTGAGCGGAGTGTGTGCGCGTGAGCAGGTGAGTGAGCGGATTGTGTGCACGTGAGCAGGTGAGTGAGCGGATTGTGTGCACGTGAGCAGGTGAGTGAGCGGAGTGTGTGCGCGTGAGCAGGTGAGTGAGCGGAGTGTGTGCGCGTGAGAAGGTGAGTGAGCGGATTGTGTGCACGTGAGCAGGTGAGTGAGCGGAGTGTGTGCGCGTGAGCAGGTGAGTGAGCGGAGTGTGTGCGCGTGAGAAGGTGAGTGAGCGGATTGTGTGCACGTGAGCAGGTGAGTGAGCGGATTGTGTGCACGTGAGCAGGTGAGTGAGCGGAGTGTGTGCGCGTGAGAAGGTGAGTGAGCGGATTGTGTGCACGTGAGCAGGTGAGTGAGCGGATTGTGTGCACGTGAGCAGGTGAGTGAGCGGATTGTGTGCGCGTGAGCAGGTGAGTGAGCGGAGTGTGTGCGCGTGAGAAGGTGAGTGAGCGGATTGTGTGCGCGTGAGCAGGTGAGTGAGCGGAGTGTGTGCACGTGAGCACCTCTAGTGAGCGGAGTGTGTGCACGTGAGCAGCTGTAGTGAGCGGAGTGTGTGCACGTGAGCAGGTGAGTGAGCGGAATGTGTGCACGTGAGCAGGTGAGTGAGCGGAGCCTGTGCACATGAGTGAGCGGAACGTGAGCATGTGAGTGAGCGGAGTGTGTGCACGTGAGCACGTGTAGCGAGCGGAGAGTGCAAGTGAGCACGTGTAGTGAGCGGAGTGTGCACGTGAGCACGTGAGTGAGCGGAGTGTGTGCACGTGAGCACGTGTAGTGAGCGGAGTGTGTGCACGTGTAGTGAGCGGAGTGTGTGCACGTCAGCACGTGTAGTGAGGGGAGTGTGTGCACGTGAGCATGGGAAGTGAGCGGAGTGTGTGCACGTGAGCACGTGTAGTGAGCGGAGTGCGTGCACGTGTAGTGAGAGGAGTGCGTGCACGTGTAGTGAGCGGAGTGTGTGCACGTGAGCAGCTGTAGTGAGTGGAGTGTGTGCACTTGAGCAGCTGTCGTGAGCGGAGTGTGTGCACGTGAGCAGCTGTAGTGAGCGGAGTGTGTGCACGTGAGCAGCTGTAGTGAGCGGAGTGTGTGCACGTGAGCAGCTGTAGTGAGCGGAGTGTGTGCACGTGAGCAGCTGTCGTGAGCGGATTGTGTGCACGTGAGCAGCTGTAGTGAAAAAGGCATTGATGCGCTGCGCGGTTTGAGCTCTGGCAGTGAGGTTAACCCTGTGTGAGAAGCTGTGTTAGCTCCGCTCATTGATGCGCTGCGCGGTTTGAGCTCTGGCAGTGAGGTTAACCCTGTGTGAGAAGCTGTGTTAGCTCCGCTCATTGATGCGCTGCGCGGTTTGAGCTCTAGCAGTGAGGTTAACCCTGTGTGAAAAGCTGTGTTAGCTCCGCTCATTGATACGCTGCGCGGTTTGAGCTCTGGCAGTGAGGTTAACCCTGTGTGAGAAGCTGTGTTAGCTCCGCTCATTGATGCGCTGAGCGGGTTGAGCTCTGGCAGTGAGGATAACCCTGTGTGAGAGGCTGTGGTAGCTCCGCTCATTGATGCGCTGTGCGGTTTGAGCTCTGGCAGTGAGGTTAACTCTGTGTGAGAAGCTGTGTTAGCTCCGCTCATTGATGCGCTGCGCGGTTTGAGCTCTGGCAGTGAGGTTAACCCTGTATGAGAAGCTGTGTTAGCTCCGCTCATTGATACGCTGAGCGGGTTGAGCTCTGGCAGTGAGGTTTACCCTTTGTTAGAAGCTGTGTTAGCTCCGCTCATTGATGTGCTGTGCGGGTTGAGCTCTGGCAGTGAGGTTAACCCTGTGTGAGAAGCTGTGTTAGCTCCGCTCATTGATGTGTGTGCGGGTTGAGCTCTGGCTGTGAGGTTAACCCTGTGTGAGAAGCTGTGTTAGCTCCGCTCATTGATACGCTGCGCGGTTTGAGCTCTGGCAGTGAGGTTAACCCTGTGTAAGAAACTGTGTTAGCTCCGCTCATTGATGCCCTGCGCGGTTTGAGCTCTGGCAGTGAGGTTAACCCTGTGTTAGAAGCTGTGTTAGCTGCGCTCATTGATGCGCTGAGCGGGTTGAGCTCTGGCAGTGGGGGTAACCCTGTGTGAGAAGCTGTGTTAGCTCCGCTCATTGATGCGCTGTGCGGGTTGAGCTCTGGCAGTGAGGTTAACCCTGTGTGAGAAGCTGTGTTAGCTCCGCTCATTGATGCGCTGCGCGGTTTGAGCTCTAGCAGTGAGGTTAACCCCATGTGAGAAGCTGTGTTAGCTCCGCTCATTGATGCGCTGCGCGGTTTGAGCTCTGGCAGTGAGGTTAACCCTGTGTGAGAAGCTGTGTTAGCTCCGCTCATTGATGTGTGTGCGGGTTGAGCTCTGGCAGTGAGTTTAACCCTGTGTGAGAAGCGGTGTTTGCTCCGCTCATTGATGCGCTGCGCGGTTTGAGCTCTGGCAGTGAGGTTCACCCTGTGTGAGAAGCTGTGTTAGCTCCGCTCATTGATGCGCTGCGCGGTTTGAGCTCTGGCAGTGAGGTTAACCCTGTGTGAGAAGCTGTGTTTGCTCCACTCATTGATGCGCTGAGCGGGTTGAGCTCTGGCAGTGAGGTTAATAATAATAATAATAATAATAATAATAATATACTTTATTCAACCCCATGGGTTAATTTGTCCTCTGCATTTGACCCATCCTATAGTTAGGAGCAGTGTTACAGTGTGATAAGCTGTGTTAGCTCCGCTCATTGATGCGCTGTGCGGGTTGAGCTCTGGCAGTGAGGTTATCCCTGTGTGAGAAGCTGTGTTAGCTCCGCTCATTGATGCGCTGTGCGGGTTGAGCTCTGGCAGTGAGGTTAACCCTGTGTTAGAAGCTGTGTTAGCTCCGCTCATTGATGTGCTGTGCGGGTTGAGCTCTAGCAGTGAGGTTAACCCTGTGTTAGAAGCTGTGTTAGCTCCGCTCATTGATGCGCTGTGCGGGTTGAGCTCTGGCAGTGAGGTTAACCCTGTGTGAGAAGCTGTGTTATCTCCGCTCATTGATGCGCTGCGCGGTTTGAGCTCTGGCAGTGAGGTTTACCCTGTGTGAGAAGCTGTGTTAGCTCCGCTCATTGATGTGCTGTGCGGGTTGAGCTCTAGCAGTGAGGTTAACCCTGTGTTAGAAGCTGTGTTAGCTCCGCTCATTGATGCGCTGTGCGGGTTGAGCTCTGGCAGTGAGGTTAACCCTGTGTGAGAAGCTGTGTTATCTCCGCTCATTGATGCGCTGTGCGGGTTGAGCTCTGGCAGTGAGGTTTACCCTTTGTTAGAAGCTGTGTTAGCTCCGCTCATTGATGTGCTGTGCGGGTTGAGCTCTAGCAGTGAGGTTAACCCTGTGTTAGAAGCTGTGTTAGCTCCGCTCATTGATGCGCTGTGCGGGTTGAGCTCTGGCAGTGAGGTTAACCCTGTGTGAGAAGCTGTGTTATCTCCGCTCATTGATGCGCTGCGCGGTTTGAGCTCTGGCAGTGAGGTTAACCCTGTGTGAGAAGCTGTGTTAGCTCCGCTCATTGATGCGCTGCGCGGTTTGAGCTCTAGCAGTGAGGTTAACCCTTCGTGAGATTCCCACATCTCTGCCCAACACACACTCACACATAGAGTTAAAGCGCCTCATTTGCACTTCGTCAGGATCTACAGAACTTTGAGGCTGTTGTCTCAGTAACTGTCTGTGTTTTTAGCGTTTGGTACCAGATGAAAAGAACCTAATTACCTGTTCCCTCCCTTGGGGGGCCAGGTTAAGCAATGATCGTGCGTGCGTGCGTGCGTGCTTGTTTGTTTGTCTGTCTGTCTGTCTGTCTGTCAGCCCGTGGCTGGGGCCAGGTCTGCTATCTCTGATTGCCTTGTTTCCTCAGATTTTTAGGAGGTTTAGTTCTCTTAGTCATCATACCTAATTCTTTTGACTGCAATTTCTATTGGTGCCCATTTTAAATATGTTAAAATATTAAATAGACCTGGCGCAATAACAGCCTAAACCATCAGAATCTAGTCCAATGTGCTCCAGATATTTATAAGCAGTGAATTCACCCTTTTCGTGTGCGTGTGTGTGTGTCTGCAGGCCGCTGTGCATGTGTGTGTGTGTTGTGTGTGTGTGTGTGTGTCTGCAGGCCGCTGTGCGTGTGTGTGTGTGTGTGTGTGTGTGTGTGTGTGTGTGTGTGTGTGTGTGTGTCTGCAGGCCGCTGTACGTGACTGTGTGTGTGTGTGTCCGCAGGCCGCTGTACGTGACTGTGGTGTACCAGGGGAAGTGTTCTCACTGCATGCGGATCGGCGTGGCCGTACCCCTCACCAGCACTGTGTCCCGGCTGAGGGAGGCCGTGTCGCTGGAGACCAAGATTCCCACAGACCAGGTCCTGCCCTCCGCCTCACGCATTCGATAAACGCAGCTCTCTCTCCCTCTTCTGAACAGCACTACAGAAACCGAAATGCACCTCACTGCTCACTGGACAGGGCAGAGCGACCATCAGCCCACTGTCCCTGCTGGGTGGTGCGGTTCTGATCGGCGTGGTTCTGTCTGCTGTTGAGTTTGGGTGCCGCTCGTGGCTGGGAGGGGGTCCGATGGCACGCTGGTGTTGCCCGTGTGAACAGATCTTTGTTTCAGAGAAAGACCTATATTAGCAAGACTCACGACCCTCCCTGTGTTTGATGTTGCCAGCAGTGGCAGAACCACCATCGCATGGTGCCCCTCCCTCACCTGTGCTACACCCCCACCCTCACCTGTGCTACCTTCCCCACCCTCACCTGTGCTACCTCCCCCACCCTCACCTGTGCTACCTCCCCCACCCTCAGCTGTGCTACCTCCCCCACCCTCACCTGTGCTCCACCCCCACCCTCACCTGTGCTACCTCCCCCACCCTCACCTGTGCTACCTCCTCCACCCTCACCTGTGCTACCTCCTCCACCCTCACCTGTGCTACATCCCCACCCTCACCTGTGCTACACCCCCCCCCCCACCTGTGCTACCTCCTCCACCCTCACCTGTGCTACCTCCCCCACCCTCACCTGTGCTACACCCCCACCCTCACCTGTGTTACACCTCCACCCTCACCTGTGCTACACCCCCACCCTCACCTGTGCTACCCCTCCACCCTCACCTGTGCTACCTCCCCCACCCTCACCTGTGCTACCTCCCCCACCCTCACCTGTGCTACATCCCCACCCTCACCTGTGCTACCTCCCCCACTCTCACCTGTGCTACCTCCCCCACCCTCACCTGTGCTACACCCCCACCCTCACCTGTGCTACACCCCCACCCTCACCTGTGCTACGCCCCCACCCTCACCTGTGCTACCTCCTCCACCCTCACCTGTGCTACCTCCCCACCCTCACCTGTGCTACACCCCCACCCTCACCTGTGCTACCTCCTCCACCCTCACCTGTGCTACCTCCCCCACCCTCACCTGTGCTACCTCCCCCACCCTCACCTGTTCTACACCTCCACCCTCACCTGTGCTGCACCCCCACCCGCACCTGTGCTACACCCCCACCCTCACCTCTGCTACACCCTCACCCTCACCGGTGCTACCTCCCCCACCCTCACCTGTGCTACCCCTTTACCCTCTTATGTTTGTTAAAATTTTTCCAGATGGGTCTGCGAAAAGGACACCAGTTGGGTTGTTTCACAAAGCTTCACAACATTACTGCTTTTTCTCATTCTCCTTCAATAATAAGAAATTTAATTAGAAAATTTGTGTGATTTGGGTTTAATTGCTCATGTCAATGGAAACAGACTGTGCTTATGGTCGTTTCTTTGCTTGAATCTGTGCAGATAGTTCTGACTGAGATGTATTTCGATGGTTTTCATCGTTCCTTCTGTGATGACGATGATGATCTCGACATCATTCAAGAAAGTGACTCCATTTTTGCCCTTGAAACACCAGAGATATTCAGACCAGAAAATATTCGCTCCCAGAGAGGTAACCTGATGTTTCGTCATGAGTGATAAATGAATGCTTTTTTTTTTTTTTAAATATTCAAGTCTTTTAGACAAAATAGTACTCACCCCCATGTTGTATTGTTATTTTATTTCATAGAAGTGCAGCGATTGGTCAAAATATTTGTCCGAACATGTGTGCTTTTGTGACATTAATCGGGGCTCCTGTTTGTAGGAAGCCTCCATGCTAATTTAAACCAAAATAACCTGAAATATGGAGCTGATCACAATAGAACATCATCCTACCTGCAAACCGCTGTGACACCGGTGCTGACGACGAATAAGAACACAGGAACGGACAAGATCATCCTGCTCGTCTGCAACAGAGCCTGCGCTGGACACCAGAGCCGAAGGTACCGAACTGATCTGGCCATTGAGCATCAGTGTGTGCTTTGTGTTTTTACCCTTTGACCTTTGCAGGTCAGGTGCTGCATTAACTCTGCTCTGCCCTTTGCTGTGGCGATAAGGTTTCTTTTGAATGGGGTCATTAACATTCTGTCTCTGGCAGGAAGTCTTTAGCTTTCCGGGTCTTTCCTGGGTTTACCTCAGAATTTCATTTTATGTTCATATCCTGTTTCGATTTGTCCTTTTGAGCCGATGGGTTTGTGGTGAGGACTTAAAACCCTGTTCAAGTTTCACTGCGAACATACAGTTTGTTGGGGCTCGGGAGTCGACTGATGACAGATG
The DNA here is from genome assembly GCA_029721435.1 of Gymnothorax reevesii. Taxonomy (NCBI): domain Eukaryota; kingdom Metazoa; phylum Chordata; class Actinopteri; order Anguilliformes; family Muraenidae; genus Gymnothorax; species Gymnothorax reevesii. The sequence goes on along the minus strand of CM056592.1, from coordinate 529,189 downwards.
TGATTTGTACAGTTGTATTTGCACGTCGTTATTACTGAGAATTAAAACCTTGCCTAACTTTAATGAGGCCCATACGAGGCCTGTGTGTTTGTGTTGAAGCCTCTTATACCCGGTTTGTTCCACAGTGTAAGGAACTAAACACTGTTTCCCTCTCCGCTCTCCTCGGTCACATTTGTCTGAAGGCATTTAATGTTCCTGTCCTTGGTGAAATTCATTCATTTAGCAAGGGGTGTGCAGTTATTGAAAAAAAGCTTCAGAAGCCTACATTTTTTGCAGCAACTAAGAATAACCTCTAAAAGCCCTGAGAATAGTGATGGTTCAGCCCTGGAGTGAGATGATTAGACAGTTTCATGTCATGATAATCCTAGCCAAAAATAATTAGATGCATGATGTATTAGGGCTGGAAATGAGCTTTTTTACTCTGTATTTGGGAGCATCAGCGCTACAAACAGTTTGAAGCTCCATGAAACTTTGAGGAGCACCAAACAAAATGTTTGAAGCACTAAGAATGTATATGAAGGGGCAATTCATTGATTAAACCAAACACGCTGTAGTTTCAAAGTGTAGGCTGCGTATAAATATATTCCACACAAACCTGCACATTTTCCTGCAGCAGCAGCAGTATTAGCATTCTCACTCTCATGGCTTCCGTATGCATTTGCTGTAAAGACAGAAACTCCCACAATGCATTGCACTACCTCACTTCTCCAGATGCACCTCAGCCCTGTGCTGATCTGAGACCTGCTGCTGTCACTGATGTAGCGGTGTGCTGGTGCCCTGACAGAACTGGGATTAAAGTTGTCTGGGTGCGGCGTTCCCTTCCCTGCAGAGAGGCCGGGTCGTCATGATGATGCCGACCGTTTGTTCTGTGCACATGAGAATGGGGTGGATGTGTCGTACCCCCAGCAGACGTCAGCAGCCATCTTTTTTCTGTGAGAAATGTTCCGTGTTGTTTCCTGATGAACAATTTGGTGCTGTAAGTGCTTATATCAGGAAACGGCAAGGATCCTGGAATGATTCGTAATTATTTCAAAGAAGACTGTTTGGCAAATGCATTAGCCCATCTCATCATCATTAACTCCCAAATACCTGGAGGAAATAGTAATATACTTTGCGCTTTTACACAAAAACTTCACCAGTTCTGGAGAGGAAGTGAAATGGCATGTATGCAGAGGTGCACTTGTGTGGATTGGCCTGCCAGGGGCCCTTCTGCTGGGCACGGACTCGTTCAGAGTGTCATCGAAACAACAGAGAGGGGTGGGACACAACATGGGGTCACAGGTAACAGGGAGGCACATGCAGGGAATGTCCATGTTTACTGAGGGATGGGACATTGCCTTGTTGAAGCGTTCAGAATTTTAGCTTCTTATGACAAATTTGTAATTTGTTAAGGATTCGATGCCATTTGCACACCCTTGTAGCAGTAAAATCTTAGTTATACAGTGTACAGTCCTTGTGTTATGAGGTCACCTGTAGGGTGTACCTGTATGGTTTGGTTTCCGGTCTAAATTGGTGTTAACATTAGCATCATGCTTTGCTGTGTGGATGAGATCTCAGCAACCGATTGCCACAAGGGCTTCATACTTGCATCATGTGTTTATACTAATGTGCATTTGTTAGGTCCACCTGGGTCAAAGGTCACAGGAAAGATACACCCGCTTTGGGACACCCCCTTTTTTCCCCACAAAAAAGTGTAATGCAAGCTTGCTTGTATTAAAGTGCTTGTACTGTGGAACTAAGGCAAAGGTTATCCCTCTCGCTTTACCCCCAAACCTGCTCTGCTGCATTTTTGGAGAAGTTTGCATTTTTGAATGGCGGTACTTTAGTGGGCTGTGGCTTGGCCTGGGTAAATATGGGTCAGTGCTAATTACTGCTCAGCTCTAAAGCTTTTGCTGTTGGGCGAATCTTAGGTTTGTCTGGGCTTATGAAATTTTACATCATTATCATCAAGTTTATTCAGTATGAAGGCCACATGGCCAAGAGTACAAATACACACTCCAGCTTCCAGTCCGGGGGATTTACACACTGTTATGGCCCCAATTTGTTATTACATTTATAACACAACAGCAACAGCAAGGGATGACAAACACAGTTTTAACAACTAAAACACATTTATTTTTTAACAAAGACAAAGACTAATAACAACCTACAACTAAAGACCAAGATTGATAAATAAGAAAAAACAGAAATAATTACAGTCCCTTTTTAGTGGGGTGGCTTGGTGATGTCCTGGATGAAGAAAATGCTCAAACACAGGCAAAGAAATCCACAAAAGAAACATCACAGGTCTTGAACAGAATGGCAGGTCTGGTCATCTTCTTGCAATTTCTCCTCTTCTTTACTGTCTCAATTCTTTTCCTTATATACCCTTTTGCAGACCCCACCCACATTTAGACCTCTTTTTTTTAATTTTCTGAGACTTGCCCCAGACATGTCCAGGACATGTCTAAACATGACTCCAGTCTGAGCTTAACAAAAAAAGGTAAATACTGCCATCTATTGGCCTATATTCACATTACACCTCCATTCCAAAAGGGAAAAATTTTGACTCATAAAGGCAAAATTTTTCTTTTCAATACAAAATGGTAAAGTGAACACTTGTCTATATATACATATCATACACATTCAAACACGGGATAAGCAATCAGCAATTACATTGTCTGTACCCTTCACATGCTTAATTTCCAAGTCAAACTCCTGTAAAATCAAACTCCAATTCAACAATCTCCGATTCTTGTTTTTCATCTTACTCAAAAACATTAACGGATTGTGGTCAGTGTACACAATCATTGGCTTTTGTCCTGTACAAACATAAACCTCAAAGTGTTGTAAAGAAAGGACCAGAGCCAACAGTTCCTTCTCTATTGTGGAATAGTTCCTTTGGTGGCGATTGAACTTCCTGGAGAAGTATGCCACGGGATGCTCAATGTCATCAGAGTCACTTCTCTGTAGGAGCACAGATCCACAAGCTTGGTCGCTAGCATCGACCGCGATGGAGAACGGTTTGTTGAAGTCAGGAGATTTGAGCACGGGGAAGTGACACAGCAGAGACTTCAGGCGATCGAAGGCTCTCTGGCATGCATCATCCCAGGTGAACTTTACGCCTTTCTTCAGTTGGTTAGTTAGACTGAGAGCAATCTCAGCAAAGTTCTTGCAGAACTTGCGGTAGTACCCGATCATTCCAAGGAAGCGGCGCAAAGCTTTTTTGTTGTCAGGAACTGGAAAGTCCATGATGGCTTGGACTTTAGCATTTATGGGTGCCACCTTACCCTGGCCTATGACGTAGCCAAGATAGGTGACAGTAGCACAACCAAAGTCACTCTTGCTCAGGTTAACAGTCAGGTTAGCCTGGGTCAGGCGCTGGAACAACGTCTCTACATCTTTTAGATGTTCTTCCCAGGAGTCACTCCATGTGATCAGGTCATCGATGTATGCACCCGTGTGTGGCAATCCGGCGATTGTAGACTGTATCATCCTTTGGAACGTGGCTGGGGCATTTTTCATGCCAAAGGGTAGGACTTCATACTGGTACAATCCAGATGGTGTGGCAAAAGCAGAGATGCTCTTGGCCCTCTCAGTTAAAGGCACACACCAATAACCCTTCAATAAATCAATCTTGGTCAGAAACTTTGCTTGCCCTACACTATCAATACAATCATCAATCCTAGGTATTGGAAACACATCCGTTCTAGTTACAGCATTGACTTTGCGATAATCTGTACAGAATCTAGTACTTCCATCAGGTTTTGGAACTAGCACACAGGGTGAACTCCAATCGGAGTTGGAGGGTCTGATAATATCATGTTTTAACATGTACTCAACCTCTTTCTCAGCAATCTTTCTCTTTTCAGGATTCATCCGGTATGGATGCTGTTTTATTGGTTTGGCATCACCAACATCTACATCATGAGAGGCTATAGTAACTCTCTTTGGAACATCAGGAAACAAATCCTCATATTTCTTGATCAACCTTTCAAACTGATCTCTCTGTGAGGGTTCTAAGTGCTGGAGTTTTACATCAAGATTTTGCAACACTTCAGTGTTTGACAATTTACATGAAAGAACTTCAGCTTTAATTCTTGGTTCATCATCTTGAAACTCCCCCTCATCTTCACACGTTTCGACCATTGGAGAATCTGAAGTGACAGCTGCAACCCTAGCATTTCTGTCATGATAAGGCTTTAGCATGTTAATATGACACAATTGTTTTGGTTTTCTCCTATCTGGAGTCTTCACAATGTAATTGAGATCATTGAGTTTTGTCAGAATTTCATAAGGACCATGAAATCTAGCCTGCAATGGATTGGACTGCAAGGGAAACAACACAAGGACCTTGTCTCCTGGTTTAAACTCACGGCTTCTAGCCTTATGATCATACCAAGTTTTCATTTTTCCCTGACTTGATTTCAAGTTCTCTTTGGCAAGGTCACAAGCTGCACGCAATCTTTCCTTGAACTTGCTAACATAGTCTAACAGACTGATTTGCGGCTCTTCCTCTTGCCATTGTTCACTCAATAATAGCAAAGGTCCTCTCACTTCATGACCAAACACTAGCTCAAATGGACTGAATCCAGTAGACTCCTGCACTGCTTCTCTAGCTGCAAACAACAGCAAATGAACCCCTTCATCCCAGTCTTTCTCATGGTCATAACAATAAGTCCTCATCATTGTCTTGAGAGTGGAATGAAACCGCTCTAAGGCACCCTGACTTTCTGGATGATAGGCACTAGAAAGAATCTGTTTTGCACCTAGTTCATACACAACCTGCTGAAACAATCCTGAAGTGAAATTGCTACCTTGGTCTGACTGAATTTCCCTGGGAAGACCAAACAACGTGAAGAACTTTATCAAAGCCTTCGAGATTGCAGTTGCCTTGATGTTACGTAGAGGTATGGCTTCGGGGAATCTGGTAGATGCACACATGATTGTCAACAAGTACTGATTTCCAGATCTAGTCTTGGGTAATGGACCAACGCAATCAACAATGACCCTAGAGAATGGCTCCCCAAATGCTGGGATAGGCTGCAATGGAGCTACAGGTGGGTCTAACTGGTGTTTTCCAACTACCTGACAAGTGTGACAGGTTTTGCAAAACTTGGAAACGTCTTTCCGAAGCCCAGGCCAAAAGAAGTGTTTCATGATCTTATCAACAGTCTTGTTAACACCAAGATGACCTCCTAAAGGTGAACTATGAGCCATTGTTAAGATCTCATTCCTATAGACCTTCGGAACAACAATTTGCCTGACCACTGCCCAATCTGCATTGGCAGGGATATCAGGAGGGCGCCACTTCCGCATCAACACACCATCCTTGAGATAATACCCAACTGGAACTGCATCTATTTCTTTTTCAGGAAGGGCTCTCCTCTTTAGTACACAAATTTCAGGATCATTAGTTTGCTCCTCAATCAACCGCTTTCTGGACAGAGACAAGTCTCCAGACACATCAGAATCACCAGACCCATCCGGCTGGCTGAATAGAGAACTGATAAAAGTATCTGATAAGTCCTCAAACGGAGAAACCATAGTAGGCTAATCAGAGTCATGAGGCGAACCACCTGAGTCCTGACTATTCAATGTACTGGACGGCACCACATCATCTTCTTCTTTAGCCTTCTTGGCCATAGCACGAGTCACTGCGCAAGAAGGATACAGAGATGGGTCCTCATCCCCATCTTCAGTGCTCGGCTGTGAAGTAAGATGTACAGGGGGAACTACTTTGCCCCCAGCCAGGTCATTGCCTAGCAACAGAGAAACACCCTTTTTAGGTAGACTTGACATAAGTCCCACCTTTACCTGTCCTGTAACTAAATCTGACTTCAAGAATATAGAGCGCAGGGGTACAGATACAGTCCTCCCTTCAATACCTTGTACAAGTATGAAATCCCCTGAAGCGGTCTCATCACGTAACTCCAAGGAGTCCATCAACAAAAGTGACTGAGAAGCTCCGGTATCCCTTAGGATATATATGGGGACAGGAGTAGTATGCTCATTCAGAGCCACAAATCCCTCTGACACAAATGGAAGAAATTCCTCCCTCACAAAGTCAGCTGTATTAGGCTTTTTAGCCCCACAAGAAGCAGGCAATTTAGCAGATCGGTTATCTACTACAGGGGTTTCTAACCTTGTTTTCACAAAGGCATTTGGTTTGGTATCCTTTTCTTTTTCTTTCTTAGCTTTAAGGAACCAACAGTTAGTTGTAACATGACCAGATTTCTTGCAATAACTGCAAACTAGACCACTTTTGTCACTGTCAGCTTTCACACTTTGATCAGACCTGTTACTGGATTTCTGAGCACCATCACCAGATTTGTCATTGTCTTTGGGTGAGGAATCTTGGGTATCACCGTAACCCTTTTTCTGAAATTGGGACCATTTATTGTTACTGCTAGACTGAAATTTGGACTTATGAGTGAGAACATATTCATCTGCAAATTTGGCAGCTGATTGCAAGTTCAGTGCTTGCTTCTCATTAAGGTAGGTCTTAACATCATCCTTAACACAGTTCTTGAATTCTTCAACTAACACCATCTCTTTTAGTGAGTTGAAATCATCCTTGACCTCCATAGAAGTACACCAGCACTCAAAGCAAACCTGCTTCTCATTAGCAAATTCAACATAAGTCTGATTTTCAGATTTCTTCAGACCTCTGAATTTCTGTCGGTAAGCCTCTGGAACCAACTCATAAGCTCTCAAAATAACCTTTTTGACAACCTCATAATCAGAGGAATCATCTGCAGACAAAGCCGAATAGGCTTGTTGAGCTTTACCCTTGAGGACAGTTTGCAACATCAGAGGCCAGTGTTCCTTTGGCCACTGGCAACTCTTTGCTACCTTTTCAAAACACTGGAAATAGTTGTCAACATCCTTTTCCGAAAATGGAGGCACCAGTTTTACCTCCTGACTGGCACAAAATTTATTTTTAGTTTCAATTTTAATTTTTAGTTGCTCCATTTGGAGTCTTTCTTCTCTATCGAATTTCTCTAATTCAAAATCTCTCTGTCTCTGTCTCTCTCTTTCTGCTCTTTCCTCTTTCTCTCTCTCAAATTCTCTTTGTTTTTCTTCTCTTGCTAATTTTTCTAACTCAAACTGCCTTTGTTTTTCTTTTTCTTCCCTCTCAAATTCTCTTTGTTTCTCTTTTTCCTCCCTTTCTTTTTCTCTTTCTTCCCTTTCAATCTCTAGCATTTTTAATTTAAGTTCCATTTCTATATTTGGATTTTCCACTGGAAACTGTTCCAGATCTCCTGGTGCAAACACATTTTCATCAATGTAATATTCAACTATCTCTCTAGCCAGTCTTGCTTTTCGCATGGCTGGTTTTACCTCTGTCAGCTCCAACTGTCTGCAAATTTCTAGCAGTTCTGTCTTTTTAAAAGACTTCAAAACCCCTACGGTTGGTGATGCCAAGAAATCATCCATTGCTGTTGTCAATATATATCTAGGAAAATTCACAAAAACAATTTCACAATTTGGAATGTTAGATTTTCAATAAATTACTCACACAATGGTCTATCCCGGACTTTGAGCCCCCAATTTGTTATGGCCCCAATTTGTTATTACATTTATAACACAACAGCAACAGCAAGGGATGACAAACACAGTTTTAACAACTAAAACACATTTATTTTTTAACAAAGACAAAGACTAATAACAACCTACAACTAAAGACCAAGATTGATAAATAAGAAAAAACAGAAATAATTACAGTCCCTTTTTAGTGGGGTGGCTTGGTGATGTCCTGGATGAAGAAAATGCTCAAACACAGGCAAAGAAATCCACAAAAGAAACATCACAGGTCTTGAACAGAATGGCAGGTCTGGTCATTTTCTTGCAATTTCTCCTCTTCTTTACTGTCTCAATTCTTTTCCTTATATACCCTTTTGCAGACCCCACCCACATTTAGACCTCTTTTTTTTAATTTTCTGAGACTTGCCCCAGACATGTCCAGGACATGTCTAAACATGACTCCAGTCTGAGCTTAACAAAAAAAGGTAAATACTGCCATCTATTGGCCTATATTCACATTACAACACACACAAAGATTTATCTACATACATACAGCGGTATACATACATAAGAGTACAAGCATAATGTAGAAAGATATGTAAGTCCCATGAATATACAAGTATGTTGGTATCTAGACCTGAGTAAAACATTTATGGAATCTCCACCAAGATAACTTATGTATAAGGAAACACCTCGTTTTGAAAATATGACAGCATTACAGGGTTGAGTTGCACTCTGTATATGTGTGTGTGTGTGTGTGTGTATATATATATATATATATATATATATATATATATATATATATATATATATATATATATACATACATACATACATACATACATACATACATACATACACATATTTATACAGACATACACATATACATACATACATACATACATACATACATATACAGACATACACATACCTACACATATATATACACATACATACACACATACCTGTACATATACACATATAGATATACAAGCATGTACATAAACATGTACACAAACGTATACATGTATACTCACTCACAGACATGTACATATACACGTACACATACATGTCTGCACAGGCACACACCTACACCCACACACAATTATACATATATATATATATATATATATATATATATATATATATATATATATATATAGTCCTGATAATATTATACACATATATACATATACACACACATACATACATACACACATACATACACAGACATACACATGTATGTACATAGTTATACTTGTAAACACACCAAGGCCAAAACAGGAATGAAATGAATGAAACACCCCTAAAATCTCCACCTTGAGGCTCTAAATCTGAAATACATGCTTGAGAAATATAGCAACTGATTTTATAGTGTCTGGATGTTGTGACTGTAACAAATTTACATAAGTTTCATCAAAATATCTTAGCCATTATGCCAGATTAAAATCTGCCCTACATCCAGAAATGTACATTTTACAGCTACAAGATAAATCTTTGATTAGAGTTTTATGTAAGTTAAGAATATCACTCCACAAATTTAAAATAAATTTACATAGAAAATGTGATGTTGTACCAGAAAGTGATTGCCTGTGTACAAACTGTGATCTTGGTGAAATTGAAGATGAATTTCACATAGTTTTTTAATGTGAGAAATATTCATTATTGTGAAATAAGTATCCGTCAAAAATATGTTTTGAAAATGCCTGCAAGCAAACTTGAGATTTTACAATCATGATCTAAGACCTGCTGGTCACCCCTGCGGTCTGACGCTGGTCTTCATTCTCGCAGGTTTGGCCACCCGTTTGTGCTGCATGTGGAGCGGACTGTGACCTGGGATGTCCTTCAGAAGGAGATTCTGGAGAAGATGAGGCATCTGCTGAGGCCTGGGGTCTACATACAGGTGTGTGGAGCTGTGCTGATGTGTTGGGTTAGAGGCCTGGAGTCTACATACAGGTGTGTGGAGCTGTGCTGACGTGTTGGGTTTGAGGCCTGGAGTCTACATACAGGTGTGTGGAGCTGTGCTGACGTGTTCGGTTTGTGGCCTGGGGTCTACATACAGGTGTGTGGAGCTGTGCTGATGTGTTGGGTTTGTGGCGTGGAGTCTACATACAGGTGTGTGGAGCTGTGCTGATGTGTTGGGTTTGAGGCCTGGAGTCTACATACAGGTGTGTGGAGCTGTGCTGATGTGTTGGGTTTGTGGCGTGGAGTCTACATACAGGTGTGTGGAGCTGTGCTGATGTGTTGGGTTTCAGGCCTGGAGTCTACATACAGGTGTGTGGAGCTGTGCTGATGTGTTTGGTTTGTGGCGTGGAGTCTACATACAGGTGTGTGGAGCTGTGCTGATGTGTTGGGTTTCAGGCCTGGAGTCTACATCCAGGTGAAGCTGCTTTCTGTGGAGTCGCGGCTCAGTGACCTCACCTGAGAAAAGCCCTGGATTTGTTACGAACAGTCACCGGTTTGTCTCCCGCAGGTGGGGCCCTTCAGCCTGCGGGTGGTGGGAGTCGTTGGCATCACTTACCTGCTGCCTCGGGAGGAGCAGCCGCTGTGTCACGCGACTGTGGAGAGGTACGTCTGACACCGTTAACATTCTAGCCTGATGCAGTCCTGTCCAGCCTGTCACGCCGTTAATATTACTTTCTCATGCTGTACGCTATTGGCGGACTCGTACTCCGTATTTGAGAGAATTAATACATTGCCAATTCTCGGCAGAATTGAAATAAATGAAGGCGATGGTTACTTTCAAAATATTTTTAATTTTTACGTTGCGTCCGTTTTCAAGGTTTTTGTCCTTCTGCAGTTGAGACCTCCTGTGTGCACTGGAGCAGTAATAATCACATGTACATGGGATCTGCTGTTAGTCAGAGAGGAAGTGGGTTGTGTTATATTGGCTATAAAAAAAGGACAAAAGCCAGACCTTTGGGAATCCCAGCGCATTAGGCTGGTGCTCTGGAGAGCTCATTACTGTTTCACTTTTCCCTTTCTCCATTTTAGGAGGCAGAGATGGGAGGCATTGTTATGCTAATGTATGGGGCTTCTGCATCAGCTGAGAGAATGCTTGCGTGAATTTTCACAAAGTTGGCGTTTACTGTAATCATGTCCAAATGCGTTTTATTTTTTTGTTTAATTCATAGTAAATTATGTTTTTTTTTTTTTGGTTGAGTAAAAAATAAAGGCATATTGTTTGTGAGTAATTGCTGTATCTCTCACGTGATTCTGACTGACGTGTCGTACTGATCTGTGGCAGTGAGATTTCGTTTTATCTGAAGGCCGGGGAAAAACTGTGTTTGACTGGAAGATTCAGACCTTTTGAACAGATGCGGTGTGCTGCCGTCCAGCAGCCCACAGCCTATTTGAACGAGCTAATGAGCCGCTGCTTTGAACACTGACTCAAGCTCTCTTCTTTCCTGGAGAAACTTGCACTAATTGAGGTCTTGGAAGGTTTAAAAGGGCTGTTTTGAATGCCAAAAAGGCAATTAATATGTTTTATAACACCAGTGTGGACACATTGTACTGGGAAGAGCGATTGCGTCATGCACGATAGGAGGGCCCAAGTAAATCTGCCTGTAAAGGTCATTTTAACTTTGTGTGCTCATCTATAGACCGCAGGAAAACGCATATTCCGACTCGCAGAAGCTTTTCTGCATGGTTTCAGGTTAGTCCATGTAGTTGACAGACATGACAATTACTTTCATAGCTTACAGACATTACATCTCAATTATTAGTCTGACATTTTTATCTAAGGTGACTGGTTGACCAAAGGGTACAGAAATATAGTTTTTATTTTTTTTTGGCAACTGAGTCTTAGAACCGGAACAGAACCAGTCTGCCATAAATAATATTGCTGACTTTTTTTTAAACCAGAATAAAAATCCTTGGTGATAGGATTAATTGGTAAGCTGTTTAAAGCTCTCAGTATTCCTATATTATCCCATCCAAATTTCTGTGCTTTGCGGTTTTAAAATTTAAACAATATTTGATTATTAGCCATTTATCCTAGAGGATCATACACATATTCACCCCGGAATGAATATAGTTGGTGTGTAAATTCCATCCAGTAGAGGGCACTCGATGTAAATAGATTAAAGCTTCGTTTGATGTTTTGCCAGGACCTCAATGTTACCAGACATTTTATTAGCAACAGGTAAACTAACATTGATTGAGCAGCCCTAATTGATGAATAATGAGCTCATTAGCATTTCACAATGCTCTGGTGCTGGCCTGCAAGTTCTTTGTCAAAAAGTGGATGTGATCGGCTAAAATTTGCTTGTTAGCTAGCCACACTTTCTGGGTCGAGTACAGAGCACTCCGTATAGATTATTTACTATAATCCCCTTACGGTGAACCTTTGCTAATTTCCATGTCTAAATTGGGTAACATTTCATATTTGTTAACTCGGTCTTGGTTGCTCGATTGATTGATTGATTGATTGAACCTTTATTTAACCAGGCAAGACAAATTAAGAACAAGTTCTTATTTACAACTGCGGCCTGGCAAAGGCAGAGCCTCTTGAGGTAAAGGGGAGAAGGATTATATTAAAATTTAAAAAAAAAAAAAAAAAGCAAACAGTATAAGCACTACACCAGGTAAACATATTAACAAAGACATATGCAAAGACACAGCTAAACAACACACACAAAGATATCGAGCAGCAACAAAAAGACGGGCATCATTCTGTGTTACAACAGCAAACATCTTTAAAAAGGTCTATGATCAAGGCTTTAAAGGTCACCTTAGAAATAAAAGAGTCCAGCTAGATTGTTTTTTGTAACTCATTCCTATCTCTGGCTGCTGCAGACTGAAAGGACCAAAAACCTAATGCAGAGTTAGTTTTTGGGACTGACAACAAAATCAAATTTGCAGAGCGAGTGTTGTATGTGGAAGATGCAAGGTGCAAGAGTTTACACAAGTAAGGGGGGGACAGACCGAGAAGAGTTTTGCATATTAGCATGAACCAGTGAATTTTGCGGCGAGTGTGTAATGATGGCCAATTAAGGGAAGAGTATAGAGCGCAACGATGTGTTCTGAAGGGAGCATTTGTAATAAATCGGATGGCAGATTGGTAAAGGACATCGAGCTTTTGAAGCAGGCCTTTACATGCAGATCTGTAGATGACATCGCCGTAGTCGAACATGGGAAGGATGGTCATTTGAACTAGTTAGTTTTGCAGAGTAAGTGAAAGAGGAGCGTAATCTATAAAGAAAGCCAATTTTTGATTTGACTTTCGACTGTAATTTGTGAATGTGGTTAGAAAAGGACAGAGTGCTGTCTAGCCAGATTCCCAAATATTTATACTCCTTAACCTGGTCTAGAGGTGTCCCATCAAGGGTGGAGATATTTGGGATATTTGAGGGCACACAGCCCTTCTTACTAAACCACATGACTTTAGTCTTAGAACTGTTTAATTGTAAATGTAAACTGAAAAGGGCCTGCTGGAGTCTACTGAAGCTAAACTGAAGTTGTTGACAAACTCTATCTGGAGAGGGGCCTACAGAGTAGAGAACTGTATCATCAGCGTAAAGATGGATAGATGACTCGACTACAAAATGAGTTATGTTATTAATGTAAATAGAAAAAAGGGTGGGGCCAAGAATCGATCCCTGCGGAACACCGCAAGTGACAGGGAGGGGCTGAGAGAGAAATTGGTCTGATTTCACACACTGCACTCTATCTGTAAGATAGTTGGAGAACCAAGCCAGAGATTTGCCAGAGACACCAATACTGCCAAGCCTGTCAATAAGACAAGTGTGATTTACCGTATCGAAAGCCTTGGCTAAATCAATAAAAATTGCTGCACAATGCATCTTTGAGTCCAAAGCAGAAGTGATGTCATTTAGGACTTTGAGGGTTGCAGTTGTACATCCATAGCCAGATCTAAAACCTGATTGGGCACAAGATAAAATGTTGTGGGCTTCCAAGTAATCAGTAAGCTGACCATTTACAAGCTTTTCTAACACCTTAGACAGACATGGCAGAATAGAAAAAGGCCGATAACAGTTTGGATCAGCCTGATCACCACCCTTAAAAAGAGGACGCACTACAGCAGATTTCCAGGCGCAAGGGATTTCTGCTGTTTGTAAGGACAAGTTAAGAATATCTGTGATGGGAGCCGCAATGATGGGAGCGGCAATTCTGAAAAGGAAAGGATCAAGCTCATCAGATCCTGCTGGTTTTTTAGGGTCCAGCCTAAGCAATTCATCCAGGACCTCATACTCTGAAACTGCCCGCAGGATGAAGCTATGGGTGGGGGGGAAATTGGTGTGTGCTGGGAGGGAAGTAGAGGGTGGTGCAAGTGAGCAAGCTGTGGGATCTGCAGGCTGTGACACAGGATTTGCCAATTCAAAGGTTAAAATTGAGTTTATTAAGTGTTTATTAAAAAGGTTAACCATACGACCCATCTCTGAAACTAAGACGCTGTCAACATTAAGTGACAGAGGCAGATTGCAAGATGGTTTATTTTCCAGGTCTTTCACTATTTTCCAGAATCTTTTTGGGTTAGACCTGCAATGAGAGAACTGCTCTTTAAAATAATCAGATTTAGCATTGCGAACAGCTTGCAAGGACTTATTTCTGATTTGCCTAAAAGCTAGGATATCTGCCTGAGACCTAGAGAACCGTGCTTTGCGCCAGGCAGTATTTTTTTGCTGGAGGAGCAAAGTAAGCTCATGGTTAAACCAGGGGCTGTGGCGACCCTTTATTCTAAGCCTTTTAACAGGGGCATGCTTATTCACAACAGCATTGAAGAGCTCACGAAACAGATTCCAGTCCCATCTACAGTGGGGATCAGGCTGATTCTAGACCAGTTTACAACTGCCAGGTCATGTACAAAGGCCTGAGGGCTGAAATTTCAAAAAATGCGTTTTAAGATAATCCGAGCCGGCTGCTTGACAGAGCAGCTTTTTCGGATACATGCAATAAAACAGTGATCACTGATTTCTGCACAGAACACCAGAATGGTGTCTATACGGGGAGTTTGTGAGGATGACATCGATCCATGCAATAAAACAGTGATCACTGATTTCTGCACAGAACACCAGAGTGGTGTCTATACGGGGAGTTTGTGAGGATGACATCGATCAGAGTTGCCTTGTCTGGGGTTTTGGTCTCATACCTGGTAGGAGAAGAAATAATCTGATGTAGATTTAGAGCATCAAACTGTTGGATAACTTTGTCAAGTGGTTTAATCAAGTCCCAATTAAGATCTCCAAGGAGTATAAATTCAGCCCTAGTAAAAGGGGCCAGAGCACTGCTGAGGGCCATTAGAGTGCAGGCCGGAGCTGATGGGGGGCGATAGCAGCTGGCCACTGTCAAGATGAAATTGTTAGAAAACTCAATATTAAGAATGAGCAGATCAAATTGCTTTGGGATTGATTTGGGTAATGCAATTGAGCACTTGAGGTGTTCTCTGATGTAAATTGCCACACCTCCACCTTTGGAAGACCTATCCTGTCTAAACAGATTATAACCAGGTAGATGTAACTCAGGGTAGGAGGTGGACTTTTTCAGCCAGTTCTCTGTGACTACCAAAACCTCAGGATTTGAGCTTTCAACCCAGACTTTCACATTTGTCATTTTCAATAAGAGGCTTCTTGCATTTATGTGTAGGAAACCCAGGCTCTTTCGAGCACAAAAATCATCAAAAGATAAGTCATTTAAGGCCGAATAAGAGGGAGAAAGACTGACATCTGCAACAGGGCCAGGATTAACATGCACATTACCCGATATCATAAGCAATAAAATAACTAAAGCACGGCATAAAGATTTTAAAACACTACATTACTCGATACAGTAATGTTTGCTAAATAGCTGCTTTTGCTTAATTTATTAGGTTTGCTTACCTAATTTAAATATCAAACTATTTAAATACCTATTGAGGATATACTCCTTAGTTAGCCACTGCAGCCAACCGCCATGATAGGCATGCTAGCAAGATAGATAGTAGTCATTAGTTTATGTGGCTGGTACAAAATTCCATGTCATTAATTAAGTTATCATGTGAGTATCTAATAGGGTCAACGCACACAGACACCAGTGTGTATTTACTAGCTACGGATCATTTGATCATTATCTCCGCGCTTACTAAAAAGCAAGGAGATCTTGTAATACAGTTCGGTGTCTGTCCGTCCGACACAGTATCTCCTCCAAGGCCTTTAGACCAATCAACCTGAAACATTGGTGTGTGAGGCAGTGACCCAGAGGGGAGCTCAACGCGTTTTCATTTCCTCCTCTGGCCACCAGGGGCCTTTCTATGAAATAAGAAAAATGGCCATATCTACCTTATGCACTGAGCTAGGATAATTATGGCCTCAGTATATTATTAAATATATCGAGGCTGCTTCTGCTGCTAGATATGCCAGGCTGGTGGCAGATCAGGTTTTGCAGGATACTTGATTCATTCAACGTCTATTTGACCTTTTCAGACTTAAGTGCTCCCTTTTTTCAGTTGTTTTTGGGCTCTACATCAATGAATATTCAAAATATCATTGTTTATTCCTGGTACAAATACAACTACAGAATCATTTAGGCACCTGTATTCTAAGGTTACTGCTCGTTTGTGGAAGGGATTTAATCTTGGCCAATACAAGCTGAAGCTCAGTGCTTACCCTTTTAGAAGAACAGCCCAATCTGTCGCCGTTTTAAAATAATTTTGAGCTCTAAGCAGTCTCCTTCTTTAAAATCTTTAATTTTATTGTGTCTCTGGTCACGGAGCCCTTGAGGAGGATGCCGAGGCTTGTTAGGTTGGGTGGAACACAGTGTTGGCTCTTTTGATCCAGTTTGCTTGCTTGTTTACATAGGGGTGTTGAAATGGGCTGTGGGCGAGATCTCTTGCCAAAATATGAACAAACGTTCCCACACGGAATAGAATTTTCTATGAAGAACATACAGGCTGTAGTTGTCATGGAAGCGAGAGTCGAACTGGGCATGTTTCCGTAGTCTGTGATGATGCAGGATTTACTGGTCATTTTATAGTTTGGTACAGTGAATATATTAAATATTGATCCTTCAATTTTTAAATATGTTTAACTCCTTAAGAACTAGGGCCCGATACAGGGGTCGGTTATTACGCATTATAAATGCAGCATGTGTCCAAATCCCGACATTCTCAAGCGGCATATCCACATTCCGCGAAGAAACTCGGCCAAAAGCTCATGTAAACCATTTTTACCTCAACTGAACACAATTCAAGCACCAAGCAAGTAAATAAGCATGCAGCAGAACATAGAATAGTATCATATCAGCGCTGAATCGCCAGGATTTCTGCTGAATTCATGCTATGCATAAAAACGATACCTCAAATAAAAGAGGAAAGTCCACAGAATGCAACGATATGAGCCCTGTCATTTTAAACCCACACCACATTGAAAGAACAGCAGAAATACTCTTTCCAGTCTACAGAGATGAGCAGAAAAAAATTCTTACCTTTTGATATTTTGCAATAAAAAAAACTGCTTGAGGGTTAATTTGCGCTTGCTATTGTTAGCCCAATGTGTTCGCGTTATAAGAAACTACATCTGCCGGGATCCTAGCATGTTCTTTCCCATGGGCGTTGCTTCAAAGAATTCAGCTCCGTAGCATTCAGCTTCCTTGAAATACACTTTCCTGTCAGTCTTCGGCTTGTGATGCTGTCAGGAAGACTATGCCAGTAGGAATTTGGTTGCATGAGTCCTGATGATTCTAACGAACTCTAAACCACCGTAATCGCAGAAACCTCACCTGAGCTACAGCCTTGCATTCTGAGTGCGTCAAACTGAGTCCATGGGACATTTGCATGTTCTTGAATAGCGTGACAATGTAAACACATAACTAGTTTGTTTGAGATATTGTTCGAATAATTATCCGCTAAATATTCAACATTCATTTTCAACATTCATTTGCAACATTCATTGCAGTACATATTTTCTTTACCCATTCGCTGAATGGGCAATTTGACCATAGACTGTTATCAAGTGGCATAGCCAATTGGATAAAATGCTGCACTGCGAAGGAAAATGTGAAGGTTCCATTCCTGACCAGGGTACTTTCCCCCCCCCCAAAAAAAAAACAAATAAATAAATAATTGCAGTTTCCTTCTACAAATAATCACTGGGGTTTTTGTTATTCTTACTTTTCTTTAATATTTTTTCATATGGCCTTTGTATTTATCATTTTATTCATTTGTTTTGCTTTTTAGCTCGCCGGGACGAGTAACGTCCGGAGAGCTATTGTCGTACCCCCGGCGTCCGCGTCCGTCCGCGTACAGAAAAACTTTAACCTTGCCCCGGCGAGCTTTTTTGTCTTTCTGACAACTCTTGTTAATAAATATGCTCCAGTGGAGTCAAACTTAATTTTCATTGTATGTATTATGTTTTCATGAGAAATTGTATAGGCAACAAATAAATAAATGGAAGTAATAATAAATTTTTTTTTAATCTGAAAATTTTAAAAATTTTGTATTTGGATGGAATGGAAGCCCTTAGTGAAATATAAGTGAATTTTTTTGGGTTTTACAGCTTGGTATCTGAGAAATCTGAAATGGAACACAAGGTGCCTAAATTGCCAAAATGGAGAAGCCACCTATACATTCCTCTCTAATTTTGTTCCGATTGACCTGATCAGAATAAACTTTGGCACAGATAATAATGACATTCTGTGCTGTAATTTTTTAGAGGTTTCAGGCTGCAACTCAACAAATTTACAAGGGATTGAAGTAAAACTTTGTTAGGTGCAAAATGACATCTTTCATTTACACTGTGTTCCATCTCCATTTACTCTGACTCAGTGACATATATAGTGATTTTTACACCAGGTATGAAATCCCAAATGGTTTTACCTTTATTACGATACCAAGATTATTCATATTGACCAAGCAGTCACAGAGATATTCTCATTTCATTTTGGGCTTGCCATTTACAAAAAAGAGGCTCAGGGCTTAAGGGGGTTAAACTTTGAAGTTCGTTCTGATGGCCCGAATTGTTCATTGTCAGGTGATTACGTTCGGCATCGTGGCCGGATCTAGGGTTGCAGGGTCAGGCTACGCCCCCCCAGATTCTTGCCGCGGCCCCCCCAGCTCATCCTGCATGCTTCAGCTGAAATCTAAAGATCGTTAATTCAATCATTGGATAGTATTTTTCAAATGAATTCCATTAATGTTTCTGATTGGCTGGTTGAGTATTGGCAATGTAGTTTCTCGCCCCACCTTCACAGTCACATGTAAATTATCCCAGAATTTTTTTTCACGTAGTTTTTAGTCGTCTCGTATCGTATCATGTGTCTACGCCTACAACCAATGTTGTACAGCGTCTCAACTTTTCATTGTACAGTTCGATCCTTTAAATAAATACAAACACCTTAATTTCAGTTTAAATCTTTATTTCTACTATTTGAATATTTAGTCGTTATTACAGTCTTTCGGTCAGCACAAATAGTTCAGCTAGTGGGTATTCTGTTAGCTTGGTTACCCTCAACAACTTTTTTTTTTCTTTCTTCCTTGTGCACAAGTTTGCTCAAAGGAAAAAGGGGAAAGAAATTATGCGTCAATTTTTAATCCTCAAAGCATCCACTAGCTCCGACACGTCTAGTGCAAGACCAACTCGAGAGCAGGCAGAGCGTGCTAGCGTTGGGTCTTCGTCCTGCCCTGGTACAGCGATAAATGCAACTGCGGGCGATACAGTCTGCGAACATAGTCTTAATGACAGTAGTCCAACGCAGCCAGTGTTAAAGACGTACCCCATGCGAATGTTCAGCCAAGGTCCTCGGGCATTCAACCCAAGTTGGTACCGCTCTCGACCATGGCTAGAGTACTAAGTTAAGCAGGATGCATGTTTGCGTTTCCCTTGTCGAAAGTTTGGGGTTACAAATGCCAAAGACATCATGTTCACTCAACAAGGATTTACCGATTAGAAAACGGCATTATAATCTGACAGGGGATTCAATAAACATGCCTCTAGCCATTGCCATGTACAAGCCTCATACACATGGGCAGAAATGAGTCAGACAGGCAACTGGAGAAACTATTGCTCACCTGTTGGGACCAAACCAGATTGAGAAAAATAGATACTACATTAAAAGCGCAGGGGAGACTGTAAGGTTTCTTGTTAATGAGTTGCCCCTCTGTGTATGACTGATGATTGCTCAGCTGGGCTTTGCCTGAAGCTGTTTGAGTTCACACTCACAAAAGATGCTAAGCTCGGAGACATAGCCAGTAGTATACCTCAAAATGCAAAATATACCTCTCATAATTTTCAAAATGACATCATTGAAACCCTGGCAAATTTGGTGTTGCTTCAAATTAAAAACACATATGACCCTGCTGACACTGAAGGGTTTTGCATTAAAAGTGATGGGACACGGACAGGTGTGAAATAGAAAATCTATCAGTAATGATTCATTTCGCCTGCAGTTCTGTTCCTGAGGATCACCTGAGCGGTTTGTTGGACCGGAGTCAGCTGAACGCTGAATATATCACACCTCAGATCCTCAAACACCTCTCTGATTGCGGTTATAGTACTGATCACTGAATCAGTCAGGGCTGTGATGGTGCCTCTGTCATGAGTGGTGTAAGAGGGGGTGTGCTGGCATTGTTGCAGCAGAAGATGGGCAGGGATGTGCCGTACATTCACTGTTGCAGCCGCCAGCTGCATCTGGCTGTGGTCCATGCAATGCAAGCTGAGCCACGTGCCTAAACATTCTTTGACCTGTCGGGAGCACTGCATTCTTTCTTTCAGCGCCATTACATAATAAATCAATACAAAAACTTTAAGAAATCCAGTGGACTAGTCATTATGATGTCACCAAGTGTGTAGTGGACAATCAGCAGGCAATAGGAGTTTTCTCTCAGCCGTCTCCGAAGACCCTGCAGCTGGAATGGACATCTGCACCGAGGCATCAGGGCTAAAAGTGCAACTGAGGGGACACAATTCCTTTGAAATGGGTGCTTTCCTAGTCAAGGTTCTTGGTGCCATAAACCAGCCAATGCCATTCTGCCGGCCCATTCAGTAGACCTCTGTAGCGCAGTAGATGAGGCACTGACAGACATGCGTACAGACAGTGCATGTGGTTCACATGATGATACAGTCCCACCCCTGAAAGTAAGAGAGAGAGAACACTGAACAAGCAACTTGGAGATAGTGGTGTTCTGTCTACTGTAGGTCAGGGCGATCGCACAGATTGGTACACAATCTCTAAAAAGAGCTCTGCTTACTATATTGGACACAGCTATTGCTGATATTGAAAATCGTTTCTCTAAGCAAAACCTTAACCTGAGGAAGGCAGAGAATCTGCTGCATCCTCAATCTGCATCTTTTCTGGATTTGACTGTCATGAACCCCGTGCAGCTGCTTGCAGGTGCAAAAGTGGATGCTTTTAAAAGTGAAATTCTTGTGGCCAGTCCCATGATGAGCAAGAAATTCCCAGGTGGTACACAGATTGACCTCTCTAGTATGTGCAAAAAGCTCATTGGCTATTAGGATGCATTTCCTGAGCTGCACACAGTGTACATCACAGCACAAATCATTGGCATGTCGTCAGCATCGTGGGAAAGTTCTTTCTTCACACTCACGGACACGTAGCGTTTAATGACCTCTCCCTACTCCCTTTTATGCAACTTAAACAATGAAAAAACCGGGTAGAGCCGGTACCACAGTAGAAATGGGGCATTATTTACTGTTACATTTTGTCCATTTAATGGACGTCAGGATGTTCTACATGATATTCTGATCATTGATGTGCGAGCACGCTCATCAGAATATCGGTAAAAACATAGGCCTATAGCTTATGTAGCCTACTTCCGTCCCGTTGCAAATGTCTGATGTCCCAATTAGCTGTGGACATTTTACAACGGCACACGATCGAAATATTCAACAATTGTTGGAGGGTTGTGTAAGTAAATCTTGCAAGTGGTTGAAAGTGGTCGTGTTCTTCTTGAAAAATAATTTCCAACCTTATGGCTTTCCATTTTGATTCTGTTTTGGAGTGGCGTTTAAAATAAATTTTTAATTCGGTCGTTGGAGACACTGACATACTTTACGGTCTTTTGACTCTAGACCAGGGATTCCCAACCTGTGGTGCGCGACATGAGAAGGGTAATGGCTTCCTATTGTGATATATTTTGCTAAAAAATTGATAAATCATGCATTATTTCAAATGGAGTTTCAATTGTAACAGACAGCTCAAACAGATCAATTCGAATCGCTCAAAACATTGCTTCAGTCCCACAAAACGCGCACCTTCAGACAGTTCCAGCGCGCATATGCGTTTTCCACAGTAAATGCAGCAACGCCGGTGTTCTGTCAAATTTTGCTCCCTTGTCAAAAAATGCTACCTTAATGCAAAGCGATCATAAAGTCTTTGTTTTCGACTTGATATTGCAATATGAATCAGTTTACAGTAGTAACTTTGTTATTTGTTTGCTTATCATAACAAAAGCAGATTTTATAACGAGTTGGATAAATTTGTTCAAAGACATGGCTATGCCCATATTTGCCATTATCATCGAATTTCTGCATTTTCAGGAAAACCCAGCATGTACATGCAAATAAATGTTCGCTTACAGGTCGAAATGCGCACTGAAAATGCATCTATTTTTTATGATTTTTGAAGATGCTTAAGATATGAGCGAGGAAACAGCCCTAGAATTTGGGGTTGCGCAAGCGCAGAACCACGAGGTAGCAGTAGCAAGTGAAGCAAAGGGAAAAAAATCCGTCCGTGACATATAAAGTGACATAAAGTGACCGTCCACCAAGCGAGTCCCAAATAAGCCACAAAAAAGTACCCCGCAAAAAAATGACGATAAAAGAAGTCATTAGAGAGCAATAGAGCATTAGAGCATTACAACATTAGTTCGAGTAAGAATAACTTGAAACTTGTAAAATGCAAGTACAACCATATTTCGTTAACTTAAATATAATTCAAAGAATAAGAGAACACTTAAAGTTTATGTGGCATGTCACACATTAGAAAAATTCAAGAAAATAATCTGTAGGCTTTTAATTCAAAACTCTTATTTCAATTAAAATTCACTCTTTTGTTTCTCTTTTATTATTATTTGTATTAAACTTGATGCTCTCAATGAGGCTATAAAAAGACTGTGCCTTTTTTTGATCGGTAGTGTGTTGGCCGGTTAACTGTGGGCTCGCTCAGGGACCATACTTCATTACCCCTCAGCCCTCAAGGCTGACGGGGTATCGCTATCCTTCGTGCGGTTGGGCGGGCGTCTCCAAAAACTTCGACATCGGCCTGAGGGGTATTCCGTGCATTGCACGCCTATTTTATTTTCATATTATTCTCCTCACCTTTCAAATGTGACAGCACAATTGGCCTATTATTGCACATTCACTTATGAACCGGTGTGTGTTCTTGTATTTTGTTTCGTAAACTTGATGCCCTCAATGAGACTATAAATAGACGTTGCCTTTTTATGTGTTGGGCGTAGTGGTGCGTCTGCCAGGTCGGGAAGGAGAAGGTGGTGCGCGGCCTAAAAAGGTTGGGAACCGCTGCTCAAGACGAAGGAAGAAAAAAAATTATGGATGCCTCATAATCCCTTTTGACTGACAATAAGCGGTACGTATACAACTCTAAAAGCAAAATCTAAACACGAGAGATATTTTAGCACCCGGATTTAGCTGATATATTTATGAAAGCTACGTTTAACTCTTCATGAACGAATGGGCACCAGGCGCGCACTCGGGTGAGCGCAGGGTGCTTTATGAACCAGCACCCGTAAGTCCTAATCGCGAAGTGAAATGACAACGAAGCATTTTATCTTACCGGCTTGTTGTTGTCTTGTTTTGCTAGATATTTTGACATGGTGCACGTTCTCTAACGAACATGAACAGCTTCCATATAATATTTAAGTAATCAGTCATCGAAGTGTTTTACAATTCCACATTAATTCGGTCTCTGGCTCCAATGTCTCATTTTGAAAATTGTATGTTGCCCTGACAGTGGCCGATTAGCTTCCTCAAATGCAACATCACAGCGTATTCTTGCTTGCGATAGTGTTGCTGGTTTCAATGGAAAATGCGCCCTCGTGTAGCCTTAAGATTGCTAAGATTGGTAGAGTTTAAATGCTCGCAGTCATAGTCCCGCACCCACCGAGGTCTGCAGACACTGCCTGGTCACCCCCTCTGTCCATGTGGCCGCCGCTACAAAACTGGAAAAAAAATTGTGGATTATTGTGGATAATTGTTAATTATCCCTCTGTTGCCCTCAGGTGTAACCAGGCCTGTCGTTTCGGCTCTGACGCGATTGAAATGAAACGCAATGTGGGGAAGACGCGAGTCTAGAACACTGCTTTAGATGAATAACTCTAATATTAAATATATAGCCTATATTCACTTTGCTGTGCCATTTTAGACAACAACTCACGAAAGCAACTACAAATGTCGATAAAAGTTTCGCTTCTCTCACTCAAACATTATATACTCAGCAACAAAAGTTTCTGTGACACCATTTATGTGTATGTTATAAATGACACGCAAAGATCTCAATGCAATCAATATGTTTATTTAACAGGAGAAACACTGACTTTTCAGTGCCAACGTCACTCGAAACGAAAAATGTCATTTTCATGCGTCATGAAGCACTTGTCTGACGTCTAACCAACTGTGACCTTCACACTTCAATACCGGGTGTGACTTCTTCGTGCCATGATGCAAGCAACGCATCTCCGGCGCATGGACCGAATCAGATGTGCCAGAAATTGCTGTGGGATGTCATTCCAAATCTGACGTAGACGTTGTCGCAATTCCTGGAGTGTAGCTGGCGGGTTATCCAACCGCCGCAAACGTCGATCCATCTCGTCCCAAAGATGCTCGATTGGGGACATGTCTGGGGATCTGGCTGGCCATGGCAGGACATTGACATGATGTTGCATCAGATACTGCTGTACAATCCTTGCAACGTGTGGTCTGGCGTTATCATGTTGCAGCGTTATTCCGGGACCATGTTGCATCAAAAACGGTACCACCAATGGCCGTAGCACTTCATCGCGATATCTTTGACCTCTCAGATTTCCATCAATAACAAGCAAATCTGTTCTGTTTCTAGCCGTGATCCCTCCCCAAATCATGACACTACCACCTCCAAAACGATCAAATTCCTGAACACAGTTGTTGGCATAACGTTCTCCACGTCGACGGTATACACGTAAACGACCATCACATCGGTTAAGCATGAATCTTGATTCATCAGTGAAGAGTACAAGATCCCACTGACGTTGGATCCACGGTCGATGTTGTTGTGCCCACTGTAGACGCAGTCGTCGGTGTTGTACTGTGAGTATTGGACGTCTTGCTGGCCGACGTGGGACAATGCCAAAATGACGGAGACGGCGACGGATTGTCTGTGCAGACAGTCGCCTCAAACCAGGTATCGTTCTTGCAGTTATGGTTGCAGGTTGGAATCGATTTCGGAGATGGGTTGTTCGAATCCAGTTGTCCTGTCTGAGAGTGGTTACTCGCGGACGGCCGCTGCGAGGACGGTCTCTGACATGTCTTGTCTGCTGATGACGCTGCCATAAGTTCCAAATGGTGTTTCGGTGGACATTCAGGCGATGAGCAACTTCCCTCTGCGAGGTTCCGGATTCAATCATCCCAATGGCCCTCCACCGATCATTTTCAGACAGTCTTGGCATTTAGAGGGTAGAGTTCCTGATCCGAAATGGCTGTGTTTTCGATAAGTGATGCTTCCGTCGTTCATCAGGCACAATGTGAACATTCCAAAAATTCTCCTCTTTTATTGCCATCCACAAGCATGATTTACGCACATTTTCACGTGCAAAGTCATTTTCTCGCATTTTCATGATTTCCATTTCAATGTTGTGTTTACGTGTACTGGTTCAGTCTGATATCACCATGTATGACAATTTCATAATTGCGTTATGAAAAATAATTAACAATATTGGTGTCACAGAAACTTTTGTTGCTGAGTATATAATAACAGTGTTCCGAGAAAGTGATTTTGTGAGTGACCGTGGAATGGCCGTCCGACGTGATTCCCAGCGCCGGTGTTCTGACAAATTTTGCACCCTATCAAAATATGCTACCTCGCGGTTCTGCGCTTGCGCAAACCTAGAATCTCGGGTCGTTTACTCGCTCATATCTTAAAAATCATAAAAATAGATTTATTTTCAGTGCGCATTTAAACCTGTAAGCGTACATAGTATATTTGCTTGTACATGCTGGGTTTTCCTGAAAATGCAGAAATTAGATGATAATGGCGTATATGGGCTTATCTTTGAACAAACTTATCAGTAGCTAACAAATAAAGTTACCACTGTAAACTGAATCATATTGCAATATCAAGGCGAAAACAAAGACTTTACGATCGCTTTGCATTAAGGTAGCATTTTTTGACAAGGGAGCAAAATTTGACAGAACACCGGCTGCGCGCGTGTTTGATGGTTGGGAGTCGCGTCATTGCTTTCGCCTGCACCAACCAAACTACACCGCGCAGGGCCAGGGCTACATGGCACTTGGCAACCGGTCATTGGAAAGATGTGACAGTCGCGCCTAAAATATTGTGAAATAGGTTGTAGGTTTTCAGTCACAAATCGATTTTGTTACAAATAAATTTACTGGCCACGTTGGTACAGTGAATAAAACGTAAAGATCAGAAATGAACTAGAAAAGCACTCGGAGAGCGCAGACCTCCGCCAAGCACAGCATTTCCCTCCATATTGCAACCTCCACCATAGATTTTAGTCTTACATTTATTTTATCTTCATTTTTAGATTCCTTGACCATGAAAACATGGCAATTTGATTCATATTGCCATATCAATATTAGTTCCACAGCGTCTTGGCTGTTTAAAGATGTCTGTTGCATGTTTCTAGTGTCATTTGTTTGTTTTTTTTTTTTCTTATGATGCAACATTTCCCCTCATGTTGTGATTTACGCATAAATATTAGTCCTACACTTATTTCATCTATTTTTTCAGATTCCCTGACCAAGAAAACATACCATTAGCAACTGAATTCATAATGATATCAATATTAGTTCAGTAGTTATTCACGAAAATCAAATTTTCCGTACTGGTGGTTTTCTTCTGGATCTAGTTCCCTGGCTTTTGAAGATACAGTAATTCCGGTGACACCCTCCTAATTCTGCTATATCTTGGCTATATAATGGTGTTTGTCGCATGTTTGTAGCTTCATTTGTTCTCTTCCTATAATGAAAGTTCCGAAGGTCCCCTACTTTCGTATTCTGGATCATAGTATCCGGAATTATTCCATTTTCAGGATCAGTCTTTGATATATTGTTGAACATGTTCGAAACTTGTCCTGTATTTTTTTTCCCAAGTGCCCTGACCATTTTTGGTGGAGTTATATGCATAAATGTCGAAAATGGCAGTATCTCCCAATGTTAAAGAATCCTTTAAAAGATTCCTGAATCCAGACGGAGACCCGGATCACTTCCAAAATCTAATCATTTCTTCCTTATACCAATCTGTACAATCCTTGAAAATTTCATCAAAATCTGTCCATAACTTTTTGAGTTATTTTGGAAACCAGCAGACAAACAAACAAACAAACCCAGGCAAAAACATAACCTCCTTGGCGGAGGTAATTACTATGTGGCATGAAATTTTCAGCCAGCCTGTCGGGCAAGTGCCTCATAATTTCTCTTGTCCGACAAAATTTTTACTTTTCCCGGGCGCTCAGAACGCCGATGTTGCGAGCCCTGAGGTTTTTTTTTGCGTGTGTGTGTGTTTGCCGAGCGAGTGTGTCTTCATATACACAATACACACTTCCTGAAGACTTAGTTTGATTTTTCTCAAGTGGAAAATGATACAGATAGTTTTATACTTGGGGCGTTCGCTGGTATTCATTTTCTTACAGACAGGACATTTAGAGTAATTCCATTGCAGCTACTAATGTGTAGGTCCTCTGAATTGTTTGAATGACTGAATTTGACATACTCTGGCAGTACCTCAAGTGATATATAAATGAAGGTCATTGACGGTAATTATTGCACTTAATTGCATAAAATAAAAACTGCTACGAACAGGACAGATTGCAACATGGGTTTTTTGTAAATTGGTTAAATCAAAAGTTCTCTTTATTTACACGATATTCTTAAAGCTCAGCCATCCAGTGATACACCCTGATATCAAAGGAATATCATTCAGGAATTTTCAAAAAAATATCTGAATGGATGAATTCGACAGGGGTGTCAATGTGCGTTACGGACAGGACACTTTTGTCACTGTGGATGAATATCAACTAATTACCACTAAAACTTGCATTGATCAATATTATGGATGCATTTACTTTGTGAGAGAGACGGTTACATATCTTTTGATAAGAAAAATGTCATTTTAGTTTCAAATATCAAGACGTACAGCCTCATATCTATAAGCATGTACAAAATTGTTTTACAATGTAAATGCACCCATCTAAGTCCAATGCCTGGCATGACTAACTTGAAAAATGTAAATTTAAACAAAATGATGTATGGTGATGCCAGTCATAATTATGAAATCGACAAACGTACATAATTGCCATGAGTGCAATGATCCACAAAGCCAAAATACATTTTTCAGAAACTTCCGGATGTCAAATATCTTATCCACCAGGTATGTCATGAAAATTCTGAAAAAAAAAAAATTCTGGAGCCTTGTCATAAATGCCACTGAATGCCCCTCTTGCAAAAAAGTAATAAAAAATAAATAAATCATCCCACTTGCCTCAGCTCATAGGGCTGGTTCTGGACATAAATGAAGTTCGTTAGGAGACGGTATTGAATTTATTGGATGTGGAAAAAATATGAACGATGCCCAGCTCTGCCTCCAAAATTTAGAATTCAATGCTGGACTTTCCCTGCCTGCTCATACGGAGGCTCGATCCCCCCCACAGCGATTCCTGGGTAAATGTTGCTGCACAGTGATTATGGTCATGAGAGTTGGACTCCCAGCACTGGGGTATATCTGCTGTCATTGGCTGCCATGAGCGCTCTGGGCCTGAGGTGCATGTGCTGGATTCCCACTGTGGCCTTATCTCCCCTCTGCAGAGCGTATAAATCCTGTGGTCCGGGGGGTCCTCCGCATGTGAAGATAGTGGTGGAGTGGGATAAAGAAACGAAGGATTAGTGAGTATTTCTGTCTTCACCATCACATCGCTTGTAATATTTGGCGTGTTAGTGACTCTCGAAGTCTCAGTCGTGAAAGTTCAAGTCTGTTTGTGAATGGAATTCTGCACAGTTGTGACGGAAACCTTTCTAACCTTTTCTTGGATGTTACATGCGCTTGTGAATATTCATGCTAGACAGCAGACTGACTTTTTTATTGGCTATTACTTCAGAAATGTACATTATTTTATGTCGATTGTTGTGTTCATTTCTGACCTACACTTGCTGTGAATTATAAGCTGTAAACTAAGCTCTCTGTTCCACGGCCTTACGGATCATGATTTTTGCTATTTTTATTTGTGAGCTAAATATCTCCAGAAAGTCTTGTCATTGGCTAGTGGACATTCACCATTTTTAGCTTCCCAGCCCAATAGGCCAATAAGTTGTTGTCGCGTGCGGCTTCTGTTGTCCGGAACATTTTTTATCTTTTTTTTTTTTTTTTCTTTTTGGCCCAATGAAATTTATTGTTAATTTGCCATAACATACTACTAGACTCTAATAACTAGTAACTTGACCGTATCTCCAGTCGGTTTTTCGGATTTTTGATTGAATCATTTTTGTCCGTTTTATGGGCCCTCGAAATTTTGGCCTCAATGTTGGAGGACTGAGAAATTTGAAAAAATATTTCTCAAAAACTGCGCAATAATTTTTTTTCTAAATCACTTAAAAAAGGCCGTGCTTTAGCTTTACCAGTATTAGATATGCTAAAGGTGACACAGCATTTTATGGATCATTTGAGCACCTTTCCATGTCTCCACCTCATTCACAAATGTTTCGCTTTCCGTTCATCTGTGTCAGTTTTCAGTTCTTCCTCATCAAGCATTACAGACTGTTACAGACTGATGAGCATCTTTATATTCATCCAATGCCCAATGAAACTCTTCCAGGCCTGTGTTAACGGCTTCAACACGTCCCGTGTTTATTGACTCTTAATTCATTAATTTTACATGTGCACGCACTCACTCACTTTGCCCCTGCGTGTTCCACAGAGTTGAAGTTTGTCATCAGCCATATTTCAGGTCTTGCCAACAACAAACAAATAAATATTCTTCAAACTTTTTCAATTCAAATTCTTCAAAATGTTGGAAATTCAGTACAGCACAGTGTATCTTCAAATTTGCTTAATTATCTTCACAAACATGAACAAAAATCAGCAACATCTGCTCCAATAGCAGTTTCAAACAATAGTCCTCTTCAAATCCAGTATCGGGCTATTGTCACGCCGATGGTGAACCAGCTTCAAATATCAACACACAAAAGATCCGAAAACATCATAATCAAAATTCCAGCACTTCAGCTGCATTCAATCAAAAGTCCCTGCTTTCCAAACAATTCAAAGCCTTCCATTTCTGAGCGGCAGAAGCAGCGGCGCAGTTCTTTACCTTTATAATGGCATTTTTTCACATTTCAAAAAATAGTCATCATTGTTGGCTTGAGTTTGCTTTTTTGACCAGCTATCAAAATGATCTTAAATTGTACCCTTGGTATGTGATGAGATGGTGGAGCAGAGCAGGTAAATGTGTACAGCAGGCAGGCAGATGAGTACGGCAGGCAGGCAGATGAGTACGGCAGGCAGGCAGATGTGTACGGCAGGCAGGCAGATGTGTACGGCAGGCAGGCAGATGAGTACGGCAGGCAGGCAGGCAGATGTGTACGGCAGGCAGGCAGATGTGTACGGCAGGCAGGCAGATGAGTACGGCAGGCAGGCAGATGTGTACGGCAGGCAGGCAGATGTGTACGGCAGGCAGGCAGATGTGTACGGCAGGCAGGCAGATGTGTACGGCAGGCAGGCAGATGAGTACGGCAGGCAGGCAGATGAGTAAAGCAGGCAGGCAGATGAGTACGGCAGGCAGGCAGATGAGTACGGCTGGCAGGCAGATGTGTACGGCAGGCAGGCAGATGTGTACGGCAGGCAGGCAGAAAGGCAGGCAGGCAGACAGACAGACAGACAGACAGATTATATAAACTGCAGGTCTCCCAGCATGTGGTGTTGGTGAAATGAATGATGAAGGTATAAACTTAAGATTCAAACTCAATTCAACTCAAATGTTTTAACTGGTTGCCTAGTTCGTCAATTGTAGCTGGTTTTAGCCAAAATATGATCAGTTTTAGCCAGTAAAGAGCTGTGTGCTCCTCAAACATTCAATTCCTTCGTTCTGTGCTGAGATCAAAGGTTAATGGCGGCCGTTTTAATAACATGGCCCTCTCACAGCTCAACAAAATAAAAGTCCCGAGGGGGGGAAAAAAATAATAAGATCTAAAAAAGCGAATAATAATAACTAACTAATAACTAATCTTTGCTCCTCTAGCAACAGTAATCTTATTCTAATCTTAACTCAGAAAATGGCTCCTACACCTCTACTTGACCTTCTTTGACCTTTAAAGTTCACAATTGACATATTGAATTTTTAATTGTATCACCAAAACTGCTTCAAAGCTTAGGATTATATAACAGGGGGTCATATAAATGTACGTGACCTTATGTTTGGTGACCTTGAAATTGACCTTCAATGATTCGAAGGTCAAACTACACTTGAAACTTTCATAACTTGTATCATCACTATAAGATTGCAGGCTGGTGAGCTACAGGACCCTTGGTCCTATTTTTCAGTGTTGCAGCAAAGCAGAGGTTTGTTTCAGGCTTGTGACGCGGAAGAAGGGTCTGTGAGGGCAAAGCCTTGGGACATTTTTAAACATTTATTACTTTGTGAATCCCATGGTACCATAGTTGTATGTCATTCGCCAGCACTGAAGGAAACGGGACTGTGTGACCTGGGATGGATGATGTTTAGGTGTATTGCGTGCGTGCGTGCGTGCGTGTGTGCGTGCGTGTAGGGTTCGTGCGTGCGTGCGTGCGTGTAGGGTTCGTGCGTGCGTGCGTGCGTGTAGGGTTCGTGCGTGCGTGCGTGCGTGTAGGGTTCGTGGGTCATTTGTGTTGTTAAAGAGTGTTTTTGTGTGTGAGACTGTATGACTGTGTGCGACTGATTGACTGACTGTGTGACTGACTCACTGAGTGTGTGTGTGTGTGTGACTGAATGACTGATTGTGTTGTGCGCGCGTGTGTGTGTGTGTGTGTGACTGAACGACTGACTGACTGTGTGTTGTGTGCGTGTCCCTGCAGTTTGTTCGGACACACAGAGGATGAGTATATCCCGGATGCGGAGAGCGTGCGGGTGCAGAGAGAACTGCACCATCAGCCCCAGACCTGCACGCTGGCTCAGTGCCTGCAGCTCTACACCAAAGAGGAACAGGTAACGTCCACCTGCACTTTATCCTGCCATGTTATAGATGACCACTTGTGTATATTGAATTGATAGTTGTATGACTGTATATTTGTGGAGGACGCAGCGTACAACAGTGTCGTAGGAGGGGATGAAGGCAGGAAATGAGCTGTGTATATTTTTGAAATCTCTGTCTCTCTCCCTCTCTCTCTCTCTCTCTCCGTCTCAGGATTTTTTTTTTTCTCTTGTGACGATGGCTACATCTCAAATGAAATCATATCTGGTTACACTCAAATAGTGGTGTCCCTGTAACAAAAATCTCCTGAGAATTGTACCGTAAACTGTATTGTTGTCCCAGCTGGTGTGTGGTTTTGTGGTTTTTGTTAAACAGCTTAACTGTAGTGTAGTGATCAATGTGCAGAGAGAGTGTGTTTGGGGTGAGCGCATTTCCTGTTTCATGGGAGGAGGTGTTTTGTGGTGATTGACAGGTCTGTCTCTGCCGTCTGTTGCAGCTGGCTCCTGACGACGCGTGGCGCTGCCCGCACTGTAAACAGCTGCAGCAGGGCAGCATTAAACTGAGCCTCTGGACCCTGCCGGACGTCCTCATACTACACCTGAAGAGGTTCAGACAGGTACTGACCCTCTTATTACACCTGAAGAGGTTCAGACAGGTACTGACCCCTCTTATTACACCTGAAGAGGTTCAGACAGATACTGACCCCTCTTATTACACCTGAAGAGGTTCAGACAGGTACTGACCCCTCTTATTACCCCTGAAGAGGTTCAGACAGGTACTGACCCCTCTTATTACACCTGAAGAGGTTCAGACAGATACTGACCCCTCTTATTACACCTGAAGAGGTTCAGACAGGTATTGACCCCTCATATTACACCTGAAGAGGTTCAGACAGGTACTGACCCCTCATATTACACCTGAAGAGGTTCAGACAGGTACTGACCCCTCATATTACACCTGAAGAGGTTCAGACAGGTATTGACCCTCATATTACACCTTAAGAGGTTCAGACAGGTACTGTCCCCTCATATTACACCTGAAGAAGTTCAGACAGGTTCTGACCCCTCATATTACACCTGAAGAAGTTCAGACAGGTACTGACCCCTCATATTACACCTTAAGAGGTTCAGACAGGTACTGTCCCCTCATATTACACCTGAAGAAGTTCAGACAGGTACTGACTCCTCATATTACTCCTTAAGAGGTTCTGACAGATACTGACACCTCATGCTACACCTGAAGAGGTTCAGACACATACTGACCCTCATATTACGCCTGAAGAGGTTCAGACAGATACTGACACCTCATATTACACCTGAAGAGGTTCAGACAGGTACTGACACCTCATATTACACCTGAAGAGGTTCAGACAGGTACTGACCCCCCATATTACACCTGAAGAAGTTCAGACAGATACTGACTCCTCATATTACTCCTGAAGAGGTTCAGACAAGTACTGACCCCACATATTGCACCTGAAGAGGTTCAGACAGTTACTTACTCCTCATATTACTCCTGAAGAGATTCAGACAAGTACTGACCCCTCACATTACACCTGAAGAAGTTCAGACAGATACTGACCCCTCATATTACACCTGAAGAGGTTCAGACAGGTACTGACTTTTCATATTACACCTGAAGAGGTTCAGACAGTTACTTACACCTCATATTACACCAGAAGAGGTTCAGACAAGTACTGACCCCACATATTACACCTGAAGAGGTTCAGACAGTTACTTACACCTCATATTACACCAGAAGAGGTTCAGACAAGTACTGACCCCTCATATTACACCTGAAGAGGTTCAGACAGGTACTGACCCCTCTTATTACACCTGAAGAGGTTCAGACAGATACTGACCCCTCTTATTACACCTGAAGAGGTTCAGACAGGTACTGACCCCTCATATTACACCTGAAGAGGTTCAGACAGGTACTGACCCCTCATATTACACCTGAAGAGGTTCAGACAGGTACTGACCCCTCATATTACACCTGAAGAGGTTCAGACAGGTACTGAGGTCCTCGTATTACACCTGAAGAGGTTCGGACAGGTACTGACCCCTCTTATTACACCTGAAGAAGTTCAGACAGATACTGACACCTCATATTACCCCTGAAGAGGTTCAGACAGGTATTGACCCTCATATTACACCTTAAGAGGTTCAGACAGGTACTGTCCCCTCATATTACACCTGAAGAAGTTCAGACAGGTACTGACCCCTCATATTACACCTGAAGAAGTTCAGACAGGTACTGACCCCTCATATTACACCTTAAGAGGTTCAGACAGGTACTGTCCCCTCATATTACACCTGAAGAAGTTCAGACAGGTACTGACTCCTCATATTACTCCTTAAGAGGTTCTGACAGATACTGACACCTCATGCTACACCTGAAGAGGTTCAGACACATACTGACCCTCATATTACGCCTGAAGAGGTTCAGACAGATACTGACACCTCATATTACACCTGAAGAGGTTCAGACAGGTACTGACACCTCATATTACACCTGAAGAGGTTCAGACAGGTACTGACCCCCCATATTACACCTGAAGAAGTTCAGACAGATACTGACTCCTCATATTACTCCTGAAGAGGTTCAGACAAGTACTGACCCCACATATTGCACCTGAAGAGGTTCAGACAGTTACTTACTCCTCATATTACTCCTGAAGAGATTCAGACAAGTACTGACCCCTCATATTACACCTGAAGAAGTTCAGACAGATACTGACCCCTCATATTACACCTGAAGAGGTTCAGACAGGTACTGACTTTTCATATTACACCTGAAGAGGTTCAGACAGTTACTTACACCTCATATTACACCAGAAGAGGATCAGACAAGTACTGACCCCTCATATTACACCTGAAGAGGTTCAGACAAGTACTGACCCCTCATATTATACCTGAAGAGGTTCAGACAGGTGCTGACCCCACATATTACACCTGTAGAGGTTCAGACAAGTACTGACCCCTCATATTATACCTGAAGAGGTTCAGACAGGTGCTGACCCCACATATTACACCTGTACAGGTTCAGACAAGTACTGACCCCTCATATTACACCTGAAGAGGTTCAGACAGGTACTGACCCCACATATTACACCTGAAGAGGTTCAGACAGGTACTTTCTCCTCATATTACTCCTGAAGAGATTCAGACAAGTACTGATCCCTCATATTACACCTGAAGAAGTTCAGACAGATACTGACACCTCATATTACCCCTGAAGAGGTTCAGACAGGTATTGACCCTCATATTACACCTTAAGAGGTTCAGACAGGTACTGTCCCCTCATATTACACCTGAAGAAGTTCAGACAGGTACTGACCCCTCATATTACTCCTTAAGAGGTTCTGACAGACACTGACACCTCATGCTACACCTGAAGAGGTTCAGACACATACTAACCCTCATATTACGCCTGAAGAGGTTCAGACAGATACTGACACCTCATATTACACCTGAAGAGGTTCAGACAGGTACTGACACCTCATATTACACCTGAAGAGGTTCAGACAGGTACTTACTCCTCTTATTACACCTGAAGAGGTTCAGACAGGTACTTACTCCTCTTATTACACCTGCAGAGGTTCAGACTGATACTGACACCTCATATCACACCTGAAGAGGTTCAGACTGATACTGACTCCTCATATTACACCTGAAGAGGTTCAGACAAGTACTGACCCCTCATATTACACCTGTAGAGGTTCAGACAGGTACTGGCCCCTCATATCACACCTGAAGAGGTTCAGACTGATACTGACTCCTCATATCACACCTGAAGAGGTTCAGACTGATACTGACCCCTCGTATTACTCCTGAAGAGGTTCAGAAAAGTACTGACCCCTCCTATTACACCTGAAGAGGTTCAGACAGGTGCTGACCCCACATATTACACCCAAAGAGGTTCAGGCAAATACTGACTCCTCATATTACACCCGAAGAGGTTCACACAGGTACTGACCCCACATATTACACCTGAAGAGGTTCAGACAGGTACTTACTCCTCATATTACTCCTGAAGAGGTTCAGACAGGTACTTACACCTCATATTACACCAGAAGAGGTTCAGACAAGTACTGACCCCTCATATTACACCTGTAGAGGTTCAGACAAGTACTGACCCCTCATATTATACCTGAAGAGGTTCAGACAGGTGCTGATCCCACATTTTACACCTGAAGAGGTTCAGACAGGTACTGACCCCACATATTACACCTGAAGAGGTTCAGACTGGTACTTTCTCCTCATATTACTCCTGAAGAGATTCAGACAAGTACTGACCCCTCATATGACACCTGAAGAAGTTCAGACAGGTACTTACTATTCTTATTACACCTGCAGAGGTTCAGACAGGTACTGACCCCTCATATTACACCAGAAGAGGTTCAGACAGGTACTAGCCCCTCATATCACACCTGAAGAGGTTCAGACTGATACTGACTCCTCATATTACACCTGAAGAGGTTCAGACAAGTACTGACCCCTCGTATTACTCCTGAAGAGGTTCAGACAGGTGCTGACCCCACATATTACACCTGAAGAGGTTCAGGCAGATACTGACTCCTCATATTACACCTGAAGAGGTTCAGACAAGTCCTGACCCCTCATTTTACACCTGAAGAGGTTCAGTCAGGTACTGACCCCACATATTACACCTGAAGAGGTTCAGACAGGTATTTACTCCTCATATTACTCCTGAAGAGATTCAGACAAGTACTGACCCCTCTAATTACACCTGAAGAGGTTCAGACAGGTACTGACCCCTCATATTACACCTGAAGAGGTTCAGACAGGTACTAACTCCTCATTTTACACCTGAAGAGGTTCAGACAGGTACTAGCCCCTCATATCACACCTGAAGAGGTTCAGACTGATACTGACTCCTCATATTACACCTGAAGAGGTTCAGACAAGTACTGACCCCTCGTATTACTCCTGAAGAGGTTCAGACAGGTGCTGACCCCACATATTACACCTGAAGAGGTTCAGACTGATACTGACTCCTCATATCACACCTGAAGAGGTTCAGACTGATACTGACTCCTCATATCACACCTGAAGAGGTTCAGACTGATACTGACCCCCCGTATTACTCCTGAAGAGGTTCAGAAAAGTACTGACCCCTCCTATTACACCTGAAGAGGTTCAGACAGGTGCTGACCCCACATATTACACCCGAAGAGGTTCAGGCAAATACTGACTCCTCATATTACACCCGAAGAGGTTCACACAGGTACTGACCCCACATATTACACCTGAAGAGGTTCAGACAGGTACTTACTCCTCATATTACTCCTGAAGAGGTTCAGACAGGTACTTACACCTCATATTACACCAGAAGAGGTTCAGACAAGTACTGACCCCTCATATTACACCTGTAGAGGTTCAGACAAGTACTGACCCCTCATATTATACCTGAAGAGGTTCAGACAGGTGCTGATCCCACATTTTACACCTGAAGAGGTTCAGACAGGTACTGACCCCACATATTACACCTGAAGAGGTTCAGACTGGTACTTTCTCCTCATATTACTCCTGAAGAGATTCAGACAAGTACTGACCCCTCATATGACACCTGAAGAAGTTCAGACAGGTACTTACTATTCTTATTACACCTGCAGAGGTTCAGACAGGTACTGACCCCTCATATTACACCAGAAGAGGTTCAGACAGGTACTAGCCCCTCATATCACACCTGAAGAGGTTCAGACTGATACTGACTCCTCATATTACACCTGAAGAGGTTCAGACAAGTACTGACCCCTCGTATTACTCCTGAAGAGGTTCAGACAGGTGCTGACCCCACATATTACACCTGAAGAGGTTCAGACAGATACTGACTCCTCATATTACACCTGAAGAGGTTCAGACAAGTCCTGACCCCTCATTTTACACCTGAAGAGGTTCAGTCAGGTACTGACCCCACATATTACACCTGAAGAGGTTCAGACAGGTATTTACTCCTCATATTACTCCTGAAGAGATTCAGACAAGTACTGACCCCTCTTATTACACCTGAAGAGGTTCAGACAGGTACTGACCCCTCATATTACACCTGAAGAGGTTCAGACAGGTACTAACTCCTCATTTTACACCTGAAGAGGTTCAGACAGGTACTAACTCCTCATTTTACACCTGAAGAGGTTCAGACAGGTACTTACTCCTCATATTACTCTTGAAGAGATTCAGACAAGCACTGACCCCTCATATTACACCTGAAGAAGTTCAGACAGGTACTGACCCCTCATATTACACCTGAAGAGTTTCAGACAGGTACTGACTTTTCATATTACACCAGAAGAGGTTAAGGCAAGTACTGACCCCTCATATTACACCTGAAGAGGTTCAGACAGGTACTTACTCCTCTTATTACACCTGAAGAGGTTCAGACAGGTGCTTACTCCTCTTATTACACCTGAAGAGGTTCGGACAGGTACTGACCCCTCATTTTACACATCAAGAGGTTCAGACAAGTACTGAACCCTCATATTACACCTGAAGAGGTTCTGACAGATACTGACAACTCATATTACCTTTGAAGAGGTTCAGACAGGTACTGACCCCTCATATTACACCTGAAGAGGTTCAGACAGGTGCTGACCCCACATATTACACCTGAAGAGGTTCAGACAGATACTGACTCCTCATATTACACCTAAAGAGGTTCAGACAAGTCCTGACCCCTCATTTTACACCTGAAGAGGTTCAGACAGATATTTACTCCTCATATTACTCCTGAAGAGATTCAGACAAGTACTGACCCCTCTTATTACACCTGAAGAGGTTCAGACAGGTACTGACCCCTCATATTACACCTGAAGAGGTTCAGACAGGTACTGACTCCTCATATTACACCTGAAGAGGTTCAGACAGGTACTGACCCCACATATTACACCTGAAGAGGTTCAGACAGGTATTTACTCCTCATATTACTCCTGAAGAGATTCAGACAAGTACTGACCCCTCTTATTACACCTGAAGAGGTTCAGACAGGTACTGACCCCTCATATTACACCTGAAGAGGTTCAGACAGGTACTGACTTTTCATATTACACCAGAAGAGGTTCAGACAAGTACTGACCCCTCATATTACACCTGAAGAGGTTCAGACAGGTACTTACTCCTCTTATTACACCTGAAGAGGTTCAGACAGGTACTGACCCCTCATATTACACCTGAAGAGGTTCAGACAGGTACTGAGGTCCTCGTATTACACCTGAAGAGGTTCAGACAGGTACTGACCCCTCATTTTACACATCAAGAGGTTCAGACAAGTACTGAACCCTCATATTACACCTGAAGAGGTTCTGACAGATACTGACACCTCATATTACCCCTGAAGAGGTTCAGACAGGTACTGACCCTCATATTACACCTGAAGAGGTTCAGACAGGTACTGAGGTCCTCGTATTACACCTGAAGAGGTTCGGACAGGTACTGACCCCTCATTTTACACATCAAGAGGTTCAGACAAGTACTGAACCCTCATATTACACCTGAAGAGGTTCTGACAGATACTGACACCTCATATTACCCCTGAAGAGGTTCAGACAGGTTCTGTCCCCTCATATTACGCCTGAAGAAGTTCAGACAGGTACTTACTCCTCATATTACTCCTGAAGAGATTCAGACAGATA
Source organism: Gymnothorax reevesii (assembly GCA_029721435.1). NCBI lineage: Eukaryota > Metazoa > Chordata > Actinopteri > Anguilliformes > Muraenidae > Gymnothorax > Gymnothorax reevesii. The sequence goes on along the minus strand of CM056592.1, from coordinate 489,688 downwards.
CTGACACCTCATATTACACCTGAAGAAGTTCAGACAGGTATTGACCCTCATATTACACCTTAAGAGGTTCAGACAGGTACTGTCCCCTCATATTACGCCTGAAGAAGTTCAGACAGGTACTGACTCCTCATATTACTCCTTAAGAGTTTCTGACAGATACTGACACCTCATGCTACACCTGAAGAGGTTCAGACACATACTGACCCTCATATTACGCCTGAAGAGGTTCAGACAGATACTGACACCTCATATTACACCTGAAGAGGTTCAGACAGGTACTGACACCTCATATTACACCTGAAGAGGTTCAGACAGGTACGGACCCCCCATATTACACCTGAAGAAGTTCAGACAGATACTGACTCCTCATATTACTCCTGAAGAGGTTCAGACAAGTACTGACCCCACATATTGCACCTGAAGAGGTTCAGACAGGTACTGACCCCACATATTGCACCTGAAGAGGTTCAGACAAGTACTGACCCCTCATATTACACCTGAAGAAGTTTAGACAGGTACTGACCCCTCATATTATACCTGAAGAGGTTCAGACAGGTGCTGACCCCACATATTACACCTGTAGAGGTTCAGACAAGTACTGACCCCTCATATTATACCTGAAGAGGTTCAGACAGGTGCTGACCCCACATATTACACCTGTAGAGGTTCAGACAGTTACTTACACCTCATTTTACACCAGAAGAGGTGCAGACAGGTGCTGACCCCACATATTACACCTGAAGAGGTTCAGACCGATACTGACTCCTCATATTACACCTGAAGAGGTTCAGACAAGTCCTGACCCCTCATTTTACACCTGAAGAGGTTCAGTCAGGTACTGACCCCTCATATTACACCTGAGGAGGTTCAGACTGGTGCTGACCCCACATATTACACCCGAAGAGGTTCAGGCATATACTGACTCCTCATATTACACCTGAAGAGGTTCAGAAAAGTCCTGACCCCTCATTTTACACCTGAAGAGGTTCAGACAGGTACTGACCCCACATTTTACACCTGAAGAGGTTCAGACAGGTACTTACTCCTCGTATTACTCCTGAAGAGATTCAGACAGGTACTGACCCCTCATATTACACCTGAAGAGGTTCAGACAGGTACCGACTTTTCATATTACACCTGAAGAGGTTCAGACAGGTACTTACACCTCATATTACACCAGAAGAGGTTCAGACAAGTACTGACCCCTCATATTACACCTGGAGAGGTTCAGACAAGTACTGACCCCTCATATTACTCCTGAAGAGGTTCACACAGGTACTGAGGTCCTCGTATTACACCTGAGGAGGTTCGGACAGGTACTGACCCCTCATTTTACACATCAAGTGGTTCAGACAAGTACTGAACCCTCATATTACACTTAGAGGTTCTGACAGATACTGACAACTCCTATTACCCCTGAAGAGGTTCAGACAGGTACTGACCCCTCATATTACACCAGAAGAGGTTCAGACAACTACTGACCCCTCATATTACACCTGAAGAGTTTCAGACAGGTACTTACTCCTCTTATTACACCTGAAGAGGTTCAGACAGGTACTGACCCCTCATATTACACCTGAAGAGGTTCACACAGGTACTGAGGTCCTCGTATTACACCTGAAGAGGTTCGGACAGGTACTGACCCCTCATTTTACACATCAAGTGGTTCAGACAAGTACTGAACCCTCATATTACACTTAAAGAGGTTCTGACAGATACTGACAACTCATATTACCCCTGAAGAGATTCAGACAGGTACTGACCCCTCATATTACACCTGAAGAGGTTCAGACAGGTGCTGACCCCACATATTACACCTGAAGAGGTTCAGACAGATACTGTCTCCTCATATTACACCTGAAGAGGTTCAGACAAGTCCTGACCCCTCATTTTACACCTGAAGAGGTTCAGTCAGGTACTGACCCCACATATTACACCTGAAGAGGTTCAGACAGGTATATACTCCTCATATTACTCCTGAAGAGATTCAGACAAGTACTGACCCTCATATTCCACCTTAAGAGGTTCAGACAGGTACTGTCCCCTCATATTACGCCTGAAGAAGTTCAGACAGGTACTGACTCCTCATATTACTCCTTAAGAGGTTCTGACAGATACTGACACCTCATGCTACACCTGAAGAGGTTCAGACAGCTACTGACCCTCATATTACACCTGAAGAGGTTCAGACAGGTATTGACCCCTCCACTCGATGCCCTATGATGTCGAGATTGGGCTAAAATCGGGCTGAAATTGAGGAGTCTGATCGCGTCAATAGTGTCACGTGTCTTGCATGTTCTAGATCTTTCTCTCCTCCAGCTCAGGTGATTCAGTCGATGGACCCTGAAGCTGTTTGATATTGGGCTCATCAGCTGGGCGAGATCAAAAACTTTAAGGAGATTCAGTTCTTCAGTCCAGCGGAGGTTTGAGAAAAACTGGTCTATTTATCTAATGAAATCAGGTTTGCCGCTCTGTTACCTTGGCAACTGTGCAGTACTGCTGCTCAAAGGTTAAAGAACAGTTATTTTACCTTTCCAGTGGGAACCATTTAAGATGTTTTTGCTACAGACTAATGCACAATCCATAGGTACGAAAAACTTCCACCTTCAGTGAAATTCTAAGGTGAAAAGCTTCGCTGCTTCATGAAAATGGGCAGCAGCACGAAGCCGACACCGAATTCCTCACTAATGTCGTGGCAACGGCCAAACATCCTCGTGGATGCCTCATGGCTTTGGCAATCTGTTGCTTCAGGGGCTGGATGACTTTATATAACAACCCCAATATCAAAATAGTTGGGACGAAGTATAAATTGTGAATAATGTCAAAATGCAATGACTTTCTGATCACATGAGCCAATATGTTATTTACAATAGAACATAGATAACATTTCAAATGTTGAAACTGAGACATTTTATATTTTCATCCACAAAATGAGCTTATTTCAAATTTTATGGCTGCTGCAGGTCTCAAAAAAGTTGGGACTCAGGCAAAATAGGGCTCAAAAAGCAATTAATTTTTAAGGGAATCAGCTGAAATTTATTTATTTAACAAGTAATTTAGTGAACTGGCATCAGGTGTGTCACATGATTGGCTATAAAAGGGATGTCTTAGATACTGAGTCTCTCAGAAGTAAAGATGGCCAGAGGCTCTCTATCCTGTGAAGGCTTGTGTAAAAACATTGTGTAATACTTTAAAAACAATGTTCCTCAACATCAGATTGCAAAGGCTTTGATGGTCTCATTGACAATGCATAACATCATCAAAAGATTCAGAGAAACTGGAAGAATCTCTGTGCGTAAGGGACAAGGCCAAAGACCTTTACTGAATGCCCGTGATCTTCGGACCCTCAGACGCCACTGCATCACTCACTGGCATGATTCTGTCATTGACATTATTAAATAGGCCCAGGAATACTTCAAGAAACCACTGTCTGTAAACACAGTCCGTCGTGGCATCCACAGATGTCACCTAAATCTCTATCCACTCAATGATCCAGACACACCGCCGTGTTCTGTGGGCCAAGGCTCATTTGAAATGGACTGTAGCAAAGAGTCCTGCGGTCAGACGAGTCCAAATTTGACATTCTTGTTGGAAATCATGGGCGTTGTGTCCTCCGGGCTAAAGAGGAGAAAGACCACCCCTCCTGTTATCAGTGTTCAGTTCAAAAGCCAGCATCTCTGATGGTATGGGGATGCATTAGTGCATATGGTGTGGGACACTTGCATGTTTTAAAAAGCACCATGAATGCTAAAAGGTATAGAAAGGTTTTAGAGCAACATATGCTCCCCTCCAGATGACATCTATTCCAGGGAAGGCCTTGTGTATTTCAGCAGGACAATGCAAAACCACATACTGCAGCTATTACAACAGCATGGCTTCATAGTAGAAGAGCCCATGTGCTGAACTGGCCTGCCTGCAGTCCTGCTCTTTCATCGATTGAGAATATTTGGCACATAATTAAATGAAAAGTCTGTCAAAGGAGACCCAAAACTCTCCAGCAGCTGGAAGCCTGTATTAAACATGAGTGGGATCAAATTCCAATGGCTAAACTCAAGAAACCTGTCTGCTCAATGCCCAGACGCCTCCACTCGGTGTTAAAAAGAAGAGGGGATGCTACACCATGGTAAACAGGCTACTGTCCCAACTTTTTTGAGACCTGTAGCAGCCAGCAAATTTGAAATGAGCTCATTTTGTGGATTAAATTGTAAAATTTCTCAGTTTCAACATTTGCTACGTTATCGCTGTTCTACTGTGAAAAAAATATTGGTTTGTGTGATTTGAAAGTCATTGCATTTTGATTTTATTCACAATTTACTCTTTTTATGAACTATTTCGGATTTGGGGTTGTAATTCCACTCTATCCAGAGAATCCTGAAGGAAGGTGCCTCCTCATCAGTTTGTGATCTCAGCTCATGCGTCAGGAAAACGACTGAAGCTCGATGGAAAGTTCATCCCTGTTTGGCTAAAAGGAAACCGAAGCCAGATTCTGGAACGTCAGTCACAGTCCTGACCTGAAGCCCATTGAGATGCTGTGGCGTGACTTTATTTGGGACGTTCATCTTAAAAATCCTTGTGTGGCATAATTCCCTAAGGGAAGGTCATGCAAACAAACACTTTGGAAAGATACAACTGGAGCACAGCCTATAAAATCATCTGTTGTTTTATTATTATATTGTACATTACTTGCCTGTAAAATACTGTAATTGTCTGTATTTGTAATGTGTGTCTGAAACTTCTGCTGCTTTCTTAGCCAGGTCCCTTTTGAAAAAGAGATTTTTAATCTCAATGAGGCTAACCTGGATAAATAAAGGTTAAATAAAAATAAATGAATAATCTTACAAACTTGGATTTTAAAAATGTATTTGATGAGGTACCACATGAGACTAATCATTAAAATTACTTAACATGGGACAGAAGACAGAGTTGGATCACATCTGAGCTAGGCATTGTGGGAAGTGAAGTCCCTCGGGGGTCGGAGTTGGGAGCCCAGCTCTTCCTCATCCACATTCGTGACCTTGAAAAGAACATTAAAAGTAAATTTGCCGATTATACCAAAGCTGGGGGTTTGGCGAACAGGTAAGAGTTTGTTGAAGTGATGCAGGATGGTTTGAACGGATTCCAGAGATGGGCTGAAACATGGCAACGGAAACTCAGCCCGGCGAAATGTGAACTTCTGCATGTTTGAAGGATACACATTAGATAGGATTATTTTATGGTGGTTTTAAAATTGCAATGTGCTCTACTTTAAAAAGATCTTTCATTGATTGTTGACCAAACCCTCAGGTTCTAGTCGCTGTGCTGCAGCTGTTGAAAAGGTCACCAGGATGCTGGGATCTGTAATCAAAAGTATGGGGAATAAATCTTAAGAGCCTCTACTTCTGTTGTACAGGACTGTGACCAGACGACATTTAGAGTGTTGTGTGCAGGTCTGGGGCTGTATTATAGTACAGGAATGATATGGAGGCTTAGAAAAGGTTTAAATAAGAGCCACAGAGTTTATTCCTGGTGTAAAACTGATCAGGACAGGCTGAAGAATCATTATCTCATTAGTCTTAAGAAAGGTGACTTCGGGGTGATCTGACTGAGGTCTTTAAATGCGTAAAAGGGATTAACAAAGTTAACTATGTAGGATTACTTCAGCTTATTTCTGTTTGCAGAACTCGGGGTCACAAATTGCAGTTGTTGAAGGTACATTCGGCTCTGTCAGGACAGAAAGGAGGAAGATGAGATCTGCTGATGACTCGGGCTGCATTTGCCTGTTGCTGCGTTCAGTGTGAATCCCTCCCAGACTGGGCATGTGAACTCAGATCGGATTCTTTGTGTAAAGATGTATCCACAGTTTAATCAAACTACTGCCTTTATTTGAGTTGTAACAGTAGTTGTATTATTTTGGGCGAGTAAACGTTCACATAGAGCGCTGCTCTAGTGAAGAACTCTGCGTTATTGAGCGAGCACATCAAACTACAGAATGAGTTTTGGCCCTTGTGCTTCTCAGTGGAATGTGAGTTATTATGGCGCTCAATGGAATTTTCAGCATGACTGTGTTCTTGGGTTTGCCGGAATATTCCACTGCAGCCGACCCTGAGAGCCGGTGAAGCTGTGTCTGCCTGACTGTGTAGGAATTTAAAAATCTCATCTGTTGTCTGGCCCAGAGTTCTCTGGTGCATGGGATGCAGCAGGCTGTGCGTGACGATATTTTAAAATTTTCATCCATAGTCTACAATGATGCAATTTAATCGGGTTAATCCTTGGTTTTTTTTATCAGGCTTTTTGGTACTAGTGGCTATTAACTGTAATCGCAATTCAGTCATCAGCGGCTGCAGTACCTCTGACTGCGGAGGCTTGTGTCTGTGCTGTGGTCGAGACCCGTGGTACTGACCGTGTTCGGGCCCCTGCAGGAGGGCGACCGCAGGATGAAGATGCAGAACACGGTGCGGTTCCCGCTGGTCGGGATGGACATGGCGCCTCACATGGTGAAACGAAGCCAAAGCAGCTGGAGCCTGCCGTCACACTGGTCTCCATGGAGACGACCATACGGGATGGGTCGCGACCCGGAGGACTACCTGTATGACCTGTACGCTGTGTGCAACCACCACGGGACCATGCAAGGGGGCCACTACACAGGTACGGGCTGAGAGGCTGATGGGGTTTGGCTGGACTGTAGACGTGTGTTGATATGATTGGACACTGAGTGAGTCCTTGATTGCTTTTGTCCTGCAGCCTGCTGTAAGAACTCGATCGATGGGCTGTGGTACTGCTTCGACGACAGTGATGTTCAGCCCGTTTCTGACGATGAGGTCTGCAAGCAGACGGCCTACATCCTGTTCTATCAAAGGAGAGCCACCATTCCCTCTTGGTCGGCCAACAGTTCTGTCGCTGGTGAGCCTTCAAGTTTTATTTTGCGCAATTTTATTTGCTTCTTGGGAACTTCTCCACCTTGAAGTCTCTCAGCCACACTGTTTAAAAAGCAGTGCTGTGTTCCCCGATACTCAGATTTTCTCTTTTTTTTTCTGTGCTCTTAATGGAAATTTATCCAAATGGAAGAGATATGCTTTAGATGCATTTCAATTTTCTCTCCCGCGCCCGGATCAATTTATCGACCCGTCTCTTCGGCTCAGCTGTGTTCTATCAGACCAACAAAACCATTCAGCTGCAGCAGCAGAAATATTGAGGCCATTTCTGAGGCGAGACCACAGATTGACCACAGATGTAGCTCCAGAACTACAGGAGTGATGTTTTTAGGCCAGAATATGTTCCAGGTTTGAAAGGTCTGAGTTCTCTGTTATCTAGTTTCATTGTTTGCAGTTTGAGTACTTGGCGAGAGCGTTATATAAGCTGGATGGTTGTATCACTGATCTGCTGCTTTCAGAGACTTTTGTATAATTGGGGATTCAGTGTCTCGGACAGCCAGCAGACCCCCAAATACTCTCCATTATTTCAGCGCTGAGCTCGGAGCTTTTCAAGAAACGGGCCTTGCACGAGCTTCTCCTTGAGGAGGTTTCCATTTTCTGATGAATTCATATGTATAATACCTGACATCCGTTCTCCTCGTTTGGCTCTTACTGAGATGCTTTTGCTGCTGTTTTTGTCTCTTAAATGTGAAACATCGTCCGTTTCCTCCCAACTGTGTGTGGGGTCATTCATGAGGCCCGTGTGTCCTGGAGTTCGGAGTATCTCGGTATCTTTCTCCTCGCCCGTCCTGTCTCTCTGACCCTCTCTGCCCCGACTCACCCGGCTCTGCGTCTCCGTGTCGGTCGCAGGTTCCACCAGCTCTTCGCTGTGTGAGCACTGGGTAAACAGGCTTTCGGGCAGCAGGCAGCCCAGTGTGGCCTCGGCAGCCTCCTCCCGGCGCACGTCCCTCGCCTCTCTGTCGGAGTCGGTGGAATTCACCGGAGAGCGCAGCGAAGACGACGGTGAGGGGTGTTCATTCTGTTCTGCTCTGTGCTGTATGTGCTAGGAGTGCAGTGTGAATATCTGTGTGTCTCTCATTGCACAGGAATGGCAAACGCCAACATTATATCGAGACGTGGTACCGGTTGCTAATGGCTAATTAGCTGAGCGTGACTGTCGGTGTAGATGCTGTGTGGTTTAATAGATGAGCTGAATGTTGTTAAGCTCTTTCACATGTCTGAACTGTGTTGACACTGACAGTGTTTGATTGTGTTTATCTTCTGTTTTGTCCTTTCTAACCTTCTTATTGCGGACTAACAAAAGGACCTGCTCCCGTTCTGAGTTAAGAGAACAAGCATGCCTGCTATTTCTCTAATCCATTCAGCCTGCTGTCGCTACATTCGGTTAAATGTGAATTGAATAAAATTCTTCCCTCCCTCCTCTCCTCCTCAGGGGGTTTCTCCACCCGGCCCTTCGTGCGAAGCGTCCAGCGACAGAGCTCCTCGTCCAGGTCGTCTGTGACCAGCCCGCTGGCGGCCAGCGAGAACGGGGCGAAGCCCTCCTGGCCTCTCGGCGCTAAGCTCCAAATGAGGTCGAACTCGCCCTCGCGCTTTTCGGTGGACTCGCACTCCTCGGGGACTCTCGAAAGAATCGGAGAGGCCGCAGATGACAAGGTCTCCACATCCTGTTTTGGCAGCTACAGTAAGCACGAGCGGCAGTCGGGAGGGAAGGCTCCTCTGGCGGTGATGGATGGAGTCACCAGTGACGAAGGGAGCAGCAGAAGGTGTCTGGAGGAGCCATACTGCAAGGCCTCGCCGCAGGTCGACCAGAGGAGCTCGAAGGCCGAGCCGCTAAATAACAACAACCAGGCACCTCCCGCGGAGACCAAGGACCCCAAGCGCCTCGGCAGCAGTGCCGGCGGGACGGCAGCTAAGGCTGAGGCCGCAGGGCCGAAGAGGAGCTCCTCCGCCAAAGCGGCCGCTGACCCTGAGAAGAGCTCAAAGAAGCGACAGCCCTCCTCTGCGGCAGCTCGAGGCACCCCAGCCTCCCCCACCTCACAGGGGTCGGCCTCCAGCCCGCAGGTCAAGAGTTCAGCGAAGGCGGCATACTCGAAGGAGAAGGGCGACGCCGCCAAGCCCGGGAAGGCCGCATTATCCGGGAGCCCCAGGAAGGAGCCGAGGCCCTCGGGGGCCACCACCCCGCAGAGGCAGCGCCCGACGTCCTCTGCGCCAAGCTCCGCCTCCCCTCTGCCCTCGCCTGCCCGTAAGAAGCCCTCGTCTGTGGGAGAGCGGACCTCAGCCTCCGTACGGAGCAAGCAAGCGGAGCGCTCCACCATCCGAGACTCTGTGCGCTCCAGCACCAGCCCTCTGGCTGAAAAGCCGGGCTCCTCTAGCTCCTCCAGGACTGGCGGCTTGCCCCGCTCGGCCCAGCCCCGGCCTGAGGGCAGGACGGTCCGCAGTTCCAGCAGCAGCTCCTCCGTCACCAGCCTGCGCTCTCCCAGCGCCGCCTCCAAGGAGCTCCGGCGCAGCAGCAAGTCCGAGGACAAGGGCCTGTCCTTCTTCAAGTCGGCCCTGCGGCAGAAGGAAACTCGCCGCTCTGCCGATTTTGGCAAGGCCTCCATCCTCACCAAGAAGAGCTCGGAGGGGTCGTCGCGGACAGGCGCAGAGACTAAAAATGGCTCGGCGGGGGCTGAGGAGGGGCCAGGTAAGCCAGCTCGGCAGGCCACTCCAGGAACTAAGGCAGGAAAGGTTACTGCTAAAGAGGAGTCTTCGAAGAACTTGACCCCTGTGAAACGCTCACTTTTATCTCCCGGCAAGTCAAAGTCTTCCGTGGCTGAGACGGCCACTCAGCCTTCTGTCAACGGCAAAAAGCCGCCAGACAAAATGGCGTCCTCTCGAAAGCTTTCTTCCAGCATGCAAACATCTGCACGACCAACACACAGGCCTCACTGATGTGCGAATGCGATTTCCTCTCTTATTACACTGCTTTTATGTGCCTAATGTATATATATTTTTTCCTCCCAAAAGACTTGTAAACATTTTGTAAATTATAAAAGCGCCTTCTATCCTGCCATTGAACCAAATAATTGCCGTTGGCAATATCTGGTACCAGAGTCTACTGCTGTAAACTAAACAGATTAGTTAACCAGGAATGTGTTCTAACACAGTGCTGTAAATATATTTTTACGCCGAAGAGTAATATTATCATTAGAGCTTGATAGACTACACTTTTGACTACAGGATTATTTTAACTTCCTGTTACTGTAGCAGCATAAAATAAGTTTTTCTGCAGATTTCTAAAGAAATATTTGCTTGGCCTGGGATGTAAAGTGGATTGATGGTTTGTCATTCCAGGATATATTTTAACAGTGACATAAAACAAGGAAGTGACTGTGTTTAGTATAAAGTGCTGCTTAAAGGGCAATATTTCACAGTTTGTGTTTTTGAGTTGGGCCCTTTCTATTTTTGAGGCGCAGCCTTAAATCCTCTCCACAGAACAGTGCTCTCCTGCTCTGGCTGTGTGCGGACAGGGGACGAATGCTTACTTCTCCTATTTCAGTGTAAAAAGACGTCTGGTGATTTAGAATTGTCTTACAAAAAAGATTCTAAAAAGGCTGTGATGTCAACACTGATGTCAACACTGCGCATCCCATCTTCACATTGAACATGCATGAATCTCATTGATATTGAATTGGAAATAATAAAGGTACACGTAACAGAATGCACCTCGCTGCACAGTGAAGCTCAGAGCAGGTCCACAGGTGCTCATTTCCCTTCATGCTCTGCTCTGCGCAGGTGACGGTCACCAGCAGACGGGAGCGGCTCAGGCTCTAGATCCGCCTCCACCGCTGCGAGAGGCTCCGCTTTCTGATTCCTTCAGTTCAGTTTTATTTGGGTCATTTTTTCACTCCCACTGTGCGAGGGACTGACAGATGACACTAAAACTTCACAGAGAGTGTGTGATTATGTGCAGGTTTCTTTATATGCCACATCATGCTCTGGTAGCTGTCGAATACTAATGTTACTAACGTTTTATCCTTTTTTTTTTTTCCAATGACCCCCATATGCTGTGTTTTTCCCAGAGTCAGGTGGGTAATGCCTGCCTTGTTTCTGGACAGTGTTCATGCCTCTGTACGCAGTTTACGCACGCGCACGTGTGTGTGCACATACACATATATACACAGTACATACACAAGCACGTGTGTGTGTGTGCACATCTGTTTGCAGTACATACACGCGCGCGTATGCACATCTGTATGCAGTATATACACACACACGTGTGTGTGCACATACGGATGCAGTGCATGTGGTGCTTTGGCTGCTGGCCCTGCCGCTGGAGGGTGGCACCTGGGCGGGGAACATAGGCATGTTGGCGCTGCCGGAGGGAGGGGTGTGGTGCAGGCGTCCCTGTTTTTGGCCCGACCCGCCTCTCCCTGCTTTGGCTGGGTATATGCTTGGTTAACCAGCGGCGTGTCGCTAACATCACTTAGCCTCTCGTTGGAGCGTAGAGTGACAGAACCAGCCTCGGCGGAAACTGTCCAGAGCTGAGGACCGTGATGATGTGCGCCACCGTGTGGAGTAAATCGGGAATGTTTTCTAAGCTGGCATTTCGCTTGCTTTGACCCTCATATGAGCTGCATTTCCCGTCAGTCCTCTTTCGGTCGTTACCCCGCAGTCATGTGTCTTTATCCTCTCCCTATGAGAGGCAGGTCTAACAAAACGCTGAACTGTTGGAAGAAGTATTTATCTCTGCGAGTGATCGATACATTGAAATAACGATTGGGATCCTTGGAAGTATTGTACCATAAAGGAGTGTGATGTTACACTGAGTTTGAGGTGGGACGGCGAGTTAAAAATGGCTCATTTTGTAACTGGTGAAATATTGCCCTTGAAACTGCCGTAGCACCAAATCCCGCACACCTGCTGTACGAGCCGTGCACAAAGGGCTCGGTGAGCAAAGGCGTCCCGGGCGTGACGCGTGCCTTTTCGGTCAGAGAAAAGTATTGTCCAGGAAACACTAACCTGGACTCAGTTGTTGTGTTCAAAACCTGTTACTTCACGATACCACCAGTGACAAATCCCCCGATAATCTGAGCTAAACCGTTTCCACCACGTCCTATAGTGCTGTAACCAGGAAGTGCACCATCGGCCCTCTGCAGGTCGGATCTCGGAGATGAGAAGTACAGCAGTCCCTGCGGACTGATAATGGTCCGATTCACCAAGTCCAGTCAGCTGCTGAGTTTCCTTCGTTTTGGTTCAGGATTGAAATGTATTAACTGTGTCCATCGCTTTGGCTTTAGTGCTGACCGCAGTCTGGGCGGCTTGTAATGCACTGATTTATACGCAAACAAATGATAATAAAGAAATTCTTTTTTGAAGATTTATGAGATGATTTGCATGATACTGCTGATGCATGTACTTAACTATGCAAAAACGTTTGCTAATGGCTGCATTGACCGGGTGAAACTGAAACAGTAGAAGAGCAGCACGTGTGTGTATATATTATTGTACTTTTCCCAACGCCAGCAACAAAACGCATGAATACTCATCCTTCAGTGGTTTGTTTGTGCACCATTACGAGGCTATAAATGACTTTGAGTGGGAACTTTCTCTGGAATTTGGCATTCTGGAGCCAGTGAACAGGTTGTGCATTTCATTTCCTGTTTGACTGTTTTATGTTCTGTGTGATACGCTTTATGTTCTGTGTGTTACGCTTTTTATGGGCGCAGGCTGTTACATTCCCAGATATATTAGGACATTCTTACAGTTTTACTTAATGAAGCGGCAGCAGTTATTCTTCTGTTAGTTCACTCAGAGCTTTGATTTAGGTGCGATTTAGGTTCCTGCATCAAGGCCTCAGGCATTTGAGAGCATTATCCTGCCCTGATGTATAACTGCATATCATGTTGCTATTTCACCTGCTAAATTGTGATTACAAAGGTCCCCTTTACGATTCTTTATGTATTTATATGCTTTTTTCATCGGTCAAACTTTGCTGACATGCTCGGTTGATTTTCATTTCGTAACAGTGCACCAAAGCTTCAGTGCAGTCTGGTATTAAATGCTGAGCTTCTTCACTGGGCCGTTTTTCAAAAAAATAACATTCCACTGCTGTTCAAGCACCACTCTGGGTGAGCACTGAATGGTCTAAGGAACATGTTCTAATGCTTTTTTTAGTTTTTACTCATTTTATTTTTAGCGATTGGAATGGTGGCCTTGTTTTATGCATATCTTGGACCTTCGGTAATCTGACAGTCCCTGAGGAGCAGAGAGACATGCTTAAGAGTGATCTGACAGTCCCTGAGGAGCTGAAAGACGTGCTTAAGGGTGATCTGACAGTCCCTGAGGAGCTGAGAGACATGCTTAAGAGTGATCTGACAGTCCTGAGGAGCAGAGAGACATGCTTAAGGGTGATCTGACAGTCCTGAGGAGCTGAGAGACGTGCTTAAGGGTGATCTGACAGTCCTGAGGAGCTGAGAGACAGGCTTAAGGGTGATCTGATAGTCCTGAGGAGTTGAGAGACATGCTTAAGGGTGATCTGACAGTCCTGAGGAGCAGAGAGACATGCTTAAGGGTGATCTGACAGTCCTGAGGAGCAGAGAGACATGCTTAAGAGTGATCTGACAGTCCTGAGGAGCAGAGAGACATGTTTAAGGGTGATCTGACAGTCCTGAGGAGCAGAGAGACATGCTTAAAGGTGATCTGACAGTCCTGAGGAGCAGAGAGACATGCTTAAGGGTGATCTGACAGTCCTGAGGAGCAGAGAGACATGCTTTAGGGTGATCTGACAGCCCTGAGGAGATGAGAGACAGGCTTAAGGGTGATCTGACAGTCCTGAGGAGCAGAGAGACATGCCTTAGGGTGATCTGACAGTCCTGAGGAGCTGAGAGACATGCTTAAGGGTGATCTGACAGTCCTGAGGAGCAGAGAGACATGCTTAAGAGTGATCTGACAGTCCTGAGGAGCAGAGAGACATGTTTAAGGGTGATCTGACAGTCCCTGAGGAGCAGAGAGACATGCTTAAGGGTGATCTGACAGTCCTGAGGAGCAGAGAGACATGCTTTAGGGTGATCTGACAGCCCTGAGGAGCTGAGAGACAGGCTTAAGGGTGATCTGACAGTCCTGAGGAGCAGAGAGACATGCCTTAGGGTGATCTGACAGTCCTGAGGAGCTGAGAGACATGCTTAAGGGTGATCTGACAGTCCTGAGGAGCAGAGAGACATGCTTAAGAGTGATCTGACAGTCCTGAGGAGCAGAGAGACATGCTTAAGGGTGATCTGACAGTCCTGAGGAGCAGAGAGACATGCTTAAGGGTGATCTGACAGTCCTGAGGAGCAGAGAGACATGCCTAAGGGTGATCTGACAGTCCTGAGGAGCTGAGAGACATGCTTAAGGGTGATCTGACAGTCCTGAGGAGTTGAGAGACATGCTTAAGGGTGATCTGACAGTCCTGAGGAGCTGAGAGACATGCTTAAGGGTGATCTGACAGTCCTGAGGAGTTGAGAGACATGCTTAAGGGTGATCTGACAGTCCTGAGGAGCTGAGAGACATGCTTAAGGGTGATCTGACAGTCCTGAGGAGCTGAGAGACATGCTTAAGGGTGATCTGACAGTCCTGAGGAGCTGAGAGACACGCTTAAGGGTGATCTGACAGTCCTGAGGAGCTGAGAGACATGCTTAAGGGTGATCTGACAGTCCTGAGGAGCAGAGGGACATGCTTAAGGGTGATCTGACAGTCCTGAGGAGCAGAGAGACATGCTTAAGGGTGATCTGACAGTCCTGAGGAGTTGAGAGACATGCTTAAGGGTGATCTGACAGTCCCGAGGAGCTGAGAGACATGCTTAAGGGTGATCTGACAGTCCTGAGGAGCTGAGAGACATGCTTAAGGGTGATCTGACAGTCCTGAGGAGCAGAGGGACATGCTTAAGGGTGATCTGACAGTCCTGAGGAGCTGAGAGACGTGCTTAAGGGTGATCTGTCAGTCCCTGAGGAGCAGAGGGACATGCTTAAGGGTGATCTGTCAGTCCCTGAGGAGCAGAGGGACATGCTTAAGGGTGATCTGACAGTCCTGAGGAGCAGAGAGACATGCTTGAGGGTGATCTGACAGTCCCTGAGGAGCTGAGAGACATGCTTAAGGGTGATCTGACAGTCCTGAGGAGCTGAGAGACATGCTTAAGGGTGATCTGACAGTCCTGAGGAGCAGAGATATTTGCTTAGGGTCACAGTTTTTCTCTTTCTGAAGGAAGGTTTTTTTTTTTTGGTACTATATCATGTATTATGATCCATATTAAATTACTTCAAGAATAAATGTCACCAAGTCCTTCTGATCAGAACACTGGATGGATAGTTGCGGACGGGCATCCCTACTGTGCACTACGTTATGGCTGTACTGCATTATCAGTATAAAAAAAGTCTTCCAGAATGTTGTTTTGAAATGAAAGATTTTGCTGAGAATGATTAAATGGAAAATGTACATTTAATTTATTTGGGGCAAGTGCATGAGATGATTCCTTTTTGTTTATTTATTTATATTTTAATATTTGCGTGTGCACTTTTACTACACAGATATTTCTTTTTATATTATTTTTAATGTTTGAGTGAATTTCATTTTAAAGAGGAAAATTTGTATAATTGTTTTTCAGATGTAAGGAAAAAAGGTGAAATATAATAAACAACTTTGACATTCTTCTTTAGTTATATTTTCTGAAGCGTTTCTTGGTCCACGCATTAATTTGTGACGCACTATGGCTAACCTTGTTATTTGCATTTGTTTTGATCGTGGTCGTGTGGATCATGGCGACTCCGTTGTGTTCCTGGCTGGCTGCCGTCCATCTGTCCGACCCTAACAAATCTCTTTTCATTCAGCAGCGAGGGATCTTGAGGTGCTGATTGGTAGCTGCAGGTGTGCAATATTGGGGGTTGAAATGAACTCCTGCAGGATTTCAGATCTATTCCTGCTTCTCGGTTTCATCAGTTAGATGGTGGTTTCAGCAAAATTGCTCTGCTGTAGCTCGTGTGAAATTTGAAACGACACTTTGAATAGATGAAATTCTGAATTGTGCGGTTAGTTTCACGAGTTCCTGAAGGCAGCACACATCTAACATCCATGTGAGGATGGGATCCATGTGGACTGACTGATTTAAATAGAATTTTTATTATTTGTATCCATGTAGCAGTTAACTGATAAGAACATGAGTAATGAATGTGCTGTGCATCTGATCCTCTGTGCTGGTAGAGTTTATTAGAGTCTCTAGCTGATTCCACTGCTGGTGAGGATGGTTCTCCATCTTGAGTTCACCCCATGGACTCCAGTGTCGTCTGTGAAGTTATAGCAGCTCAGTATGATGTTGATTATATTGCATCTATTGGTTTGCTGCTATTGCTAAAGTGCCGTTTGCTTCCATATTGTGCTGTGCGTTCTTAGGAAAGCAGGATTGATTCTCGGCAACCGCGTGTGCAATTCATGGGACGTGAAAGTGTGCTGTGAACACGACATTTTCCTGCCGTTTGAGAGCTGGCACAAACACCAGCCCTTTACAGGCAAGTAACGGCCTTTACTGATCCTGCAAAAACACCAGCCCTTTACAGGCAAGTAACAGCCTTTACTGATCCTGTACAAACACCAGCCCTTTACAGGCAAGTAACGGCCTTTACTGATCCTGCAAAAACACCAGCCCTTTACAGGCAAGTAACAGCCTTTACTGATCCTGTACAAACACCAGCCCTTTACAGGCAAGTAACGGCCTTTACTGATCCTCTACAAACACCAGCCCTTTACAGGCAAGTAAGGGCCTTTACTGATCCTGCAAAAACACCAGCCCTTTACAGGCTAGTAACAGCCTTTACTGATCCTGTACAAACACCAGCCCTTTACAGGCAAGTAACGGCCTTTACTGATCCTGCAAAAACACCAGCCCTTTACAGGCAAGTAACAGCCTTTACTGATCCTGTACAAACACCAGCCCTTTACAGGCAAGTAACGGCCTTGACTGATCCCGCAAAAACACCGGCCCTTTACAGGCAAGTAACGGCCTTTACTGATCCTGTACAAACACCAGCCCTTTACAGGCAAGTAAGGGCCTTTACTGATCCTGCAAAAACACCAGCCCTTTACAGGCAAGTAACGGCCTTTACTGATCCTGTACAAACACCAGCCCTTTACAGGCAAGTAACGGCCTTTACTGATCCTGTACAAACACCAGCCCTTTACAGGCAAGTAAGGGCCTTTACTGATCCTGCAAAAACACCAGCCCTTTACAGGCAAGTAACGGCCTTTACTGATCCTGCAAAAACACCAGCCCTTTACAGGCAAGTAACAGCCTTTACTGATCCTGCAAAAACACCAGCCCTTTACAGGCAAGTAACAGCCTTTACTGATCCTGTACAAACACCAGCCCTTTACAGGCAAGTAAGGGCCTTTACTGATCCAGTACAAACACCAGCCCTATACAGGGAAGTAACGGCCTTTACTGATCCAGTACAAACACCAGCCCTATACAGGGAAGTAACGGCCTTTACTGATCCAGTACAAACACCAGCCCTTTACAGGCAAGTAACGGCCTTTACTGATCCTGCAAGAACACCAGCCCTTTACAGGCAAGTAACAGCCTTTACTGATCCTGTACAAACACCAGCCCTTTACAGGCAAGTAACGGCCTTTACTGATCCAGTTCAAACACCAGCCCTTTACAGGCAAGTAACGGCCTTTACTGATCCTGCAAAAACACCAGCCCTTTACAGGCAAGTAACAGCCTTTACTGATCCTGTACAAACACCAGCCCTTTACAGGACTGAATCCAGTAGACTCCTGCACTGCTTCTCTAGCTGCAAACAACAGCAAATGAACACCTTCATCCCAGTCTTTCTCATGATCATAACAATAACTCCTCACCATTGTCTTGAGAGTGGAATGAAACTGCTCCAAGGTACCCTGACTCTCTGGATGATAGGCACTAGAAAGAATCTGCTTAGCACTTACTTCTTACACAACCTGCTGAAACAATCCGGAAGTGAAATTGCTACCTTGGTCTGACTGAATTCCCCTGGGAAGGCCAAACAACGTGAAGAACTTTATCAAAGCCTTTGAGATTGCAGTTGCCTTGATGTTGCGTAGAGGTATGGCTTCAGGGAATCTGGTAGATGCACACATGATTGTCAACAAGTACTGATTTCCAGATCTAGTCTTGGGTAATGGACCAACACAATCAACAATGACCTTAGAGAATGGCTCCCCAAATGCTGGGATAGGCTGCAATGGAGCTACAGGTGGGTCTAACTGGTGTTTTCCCAACTACCTGACAAGTTTTGTAAAAAGTTGGAACCGTCTTTCCGAAGCCCAGGCCAGAAGAGGTGTTTCATGATCTTATCAACAGTCTGGTTAACACCAAGATGACCTCCTAAAGGTAAAGTATGAGCCATTGTTAAGATCTCATTCCTGTAGACCTTCGGAACAACAATTTGCCTAACCACTGCCCAATCTGCTTTGGCAGGGATATTAGGAGAGCGCCACTTCCTCATCAACATTCCATCCTTGAGATAATACCCAACTGGAACTGCGTCTATTTCTTTATCAGGAAGGGCTCTCTGTAGAAGGGGAGACTGGGGTAAGATTAGCCATTTTTCATATATAAAATCATTACATCAAAGCAATCATAGTTTTGTCAGTAACTATTATATCTGCATATATTTCAGGATGTTGTGCATCCCTTCAAACAAACAGATTGAGTGTAAACATAACTTTCAATAATATAGAATGTTCAAAAAAAGTGGTCTCGTGGCACAACTTACCCCGCGAATGGGGTAAGTTGAGCATAGGAGCGGGGTAAATTGAGCCATATCCTTACTCCCTCCCATGGTCCTCCCCACCTCCATCACACCCCTCCCTCACCTTCTCCCTCCCTAAATAACAGTCACTTCTTCACATTCATGTGTATTTTTATTTATTATACTTTTGTACACATTTGACCTATGGCTAGGCCCCACCCTCAAATGCAATGAGCCAATAACAGTGCGTATTCCCTCCCGATATACTTTGACATTCTGAGCCTGAACTTCCAATGAAATGCATTATGGAAACTGAATCGTTCGCTTTTATGGGGTTTTAAAATGTTTCTAAGTTGAAAAAGAATGGTCAAACGCTGTGCTTGGGGTAAATTTAACTCCAATACGAGGTATCCCGAGAGGCTGGGCGATGGGAAGTATTTTATACCCTTCCCAAAGCCACATCATAACCGAGAGAAGTGTCTCTTCTGGATAAAGCTGCTTTCACACCGGACGCAAAACATTCAAAGTCATTGCAAAGACGCGAATACACGCTTATTGGCGTGTTTGTATTGACTTTGATTGTAATCTGTCTGCAAAAAATTTGTTTTGCGTCCGGTGTGAAAGCAGCTTAAAGCTTTGTGGAAGACCGCACTATCAGCTTAAAGTAGCTAACGAAGGTCAACAAGATTGTCTACATTTGTTCCAAGCTAAGTCAACCTTGTGTTAAAGGCGACATCTTGTCACTTCCTGGAGATTAATGTAAAGTTATCTTTTACATCCCTAAGTTCGCTAACAATAGCTAAAGTTTGTAAACTCTGTGGCTAACTTCAGTGCTGACGGGCGTTGGCTAAACGGGAGCTCTAGGCTGCGTTGCTCACCATGTCATCTTGTGTACTTAAACAGAGTTCAGTCACGGCAGGTTAGATTTCTCAAATTCGGTAACAATAATAATATGTAAATTAAATTCACTACCCTGCGGTGCACGAACAATGCTGATCCTCTATCTTGTTGTGTGAGAGGGTGATGGAAACAAGATGCGGTGGATCGCGTTTGGATTGAGACCTGAAACTTTTAGCTACTAATTTAAACTTTTCGTTGACCTTCTCCACTCTAAATTCATTGATGTATCCCTCCAATGCATAGTTTGACCCTTTTGCTGACTTCTTGATGATATTTGAGCCTTCTACCGCAAAAATTCGATTGCATCCTGAAAAATATCTCCGACTGTGATACCAGCCATTAGCACTTGTTCTAAAATGTTGATTGTTTGTCCTAGTCAGTGGAGAGGCCGGGGCTTAGCCATAGGTCAGTTCAACAGATACAGTAAATTCATTGGTGGCTCTTTCAAGAACATCAGTGGTGGCTCCCCTGCTTGTTTTGCGCTTACATACCCGAGGCATGAAGTCCACTTTGTAATCATACAAAAGCAGAATCTTGATTTAATATTTGAGACATATAGGCTACAGCCAAAATCCATTTGAATGAACCGGCTCAACTTACCCCAGAGCTACCATTTTGACTTTATTAGTCCCCACAGCTAAAACGGCTCACTTTTATGCAAGGTTTATGACCTCATGTTTTAGCTTATAGATACAACAATTGATGTATAAAACAAATGTAAAATGATCTATTTTGGTCTAAACACAATTCACATGAAACTTATGATAGACTAAATTCACATTCAAGAGTGAAAAATGGTTATTTTGAAATAAATGTCAAACCATTTTACCCATGTGGTTCTTACCTTCACAAACTCCATTAAATGATGCCTTCCTCCTAAGTATTTGGTCCAATGATCATTGTTTTTTACCGTTTCCTAGCAACAAGGGGTGGCTCAACTTACCCTTTGGCTCAACTTACCCCAGTCTCCCCTACACAAATTTCAGGATCATTAGTTTGCTCCTCAATCAACTGCTTTCTGAACAGAGACAAGTCTCCAGACACATCAGAATCACCAAAACCATCTGGCTGGCTGAACAAAGAACTGATACTTTTATCTTATATGTCCTCAAATGGAGAAACCATAATAGGGCGAGCAGAGTCATGAGGCAAACCACCTGAGTCCTGACTATTCAATGTGCTGGACGGCACCACATCATCTTCTTCAGCCTTCTTGGCCATAGCACGAGTCACTGCGCAAGAAGGATACAGAGATGGGTCCTCATCGCCATCTTCAGTGCTCGGCTGTGAAGTAAGATGAACAGGGGGAACTACATTGCCCCAGCCAGGTCATTGCCTAGCAACAGAGAAACACCCTTTATAGGTAGACTTGACATAAGTCCCACCTTTACCTGTCCTGTAACTAAATCTGACTTCAAGAATATAGAGCGCAAGGGTACAGATACAGTCCTCCCTTCAATACCTTGTACAAGTATGAAATCCCCAGAAGCGGTCTCATCACGTAACTCCAAGGAGTCCATCAACAAAAGTGACTGAGAAGCTCCGGTATCCCATAGGATATATATGGGGACAGGAGGAGAATGCTCATTCAGAGCCACAAATCCCTCTGACACAAATGGAAGAAATTCCTCCCTCACGAAGTCATCTGTATCAGGCTTTTTAGCGCCACAAGGAGCAGGCAATTTAGCAGATTAGTCATCGACTACAGGGGTTTCTAACCTTGTTTTCACAAAGGCATTTGGTTTGGTATCCTTTTCTTTTTCTTTCTTAGCTTTAAGGAACCAACAGTTTGTCGTAACATGACCAGATTTCTTGCAATAACTGCAAACTAGACCACTTTTGTCACTGTCAGCTTTCACACTTTGATCAGACCTGTGACTGGATTTCTGAGCACCATCGCCAGATTTGTCTTTGTTTTTGGGTGAGGAATCT
This sequence comes from Gymnothorax reevesii, assembly GCA_029721435.1. Classification (NCBI taxonomy): domain Eukaryota; kingdom Metazoa; phylum Chordata; class Actinopteri; order Anguilliformes; family Muraenidae; genus Gymnothorax; species Gymnothorax reevesii. Next base: position 468,204 of record CM056592.1, on the reverse strand, counting down.
TGGGTATCACCTTTACCTTTCTTCTGAAATTTGAACCATCTATTGTTACTGCTAGACTGAAATTTGGACTTGTGTGTGAGAACATATTCGTTTGCAAACTTGGCAGCTGATTGCAAATTCAGTGCTTGCTTCTCATTAAGGTAGGTCTTAATATCATCTTAACACAGTTCTTGAATTCTTCAACTAACACCATCTCTTTTAGTGAGTTGAAATCATCCTTGACCTCCATAGAAGTACACCAGCGCTCAAAGCAAACCTGCTTTTCATTAGCAAATTCAACATAAGTCTGATTTTCAGATTTCTTCAGACCTCTAAATTTCTGTCGGTAAGCCTCTGGAACCAACTCATAAGCTCTCAAAATAACCTTTTTGACAACCTCATAATCAGAGGAATCATCTGCAGACAAAGCAGAATAGGCTTGTTGAGCTTTACCCTTGAGGACAGTTTGCAACATCAGAGGCCAGTGTTCCTTTAGCCACTGACAACTATTAGATACCTTTTCAAAGCACTGGAAATAGTTGTCAACATTCTTTTCTGAGAATGGAGGCACCAGTTTAACCTCCTAGCTAGCCCGAAATTTATTTTCAGTTGCTATTTTTATTTTTAGTTGCTCCATTTGGAGCCTTTCTTCTCTACCAAATTTCTGTAAATCGAAATCTCTCTGTCTCTGTCAAAGAACTCAAATTCTTTGTTTTTCTCTTTCCTCCCTTTCTTTCTCTCTTTCTTCCCTCTCGAATTCTCTTTGTTTTTCTTCTCTTGCAAATTTTTCTAACTCAAACTGCCTTTCTTTCTCTCTTTCTCTTTCTGCCCTCTCAAATTCTTTGTTTTTCTCTTTCCTCCCTTTCAATCTCTAGCATTTTTAATTTAAGTTCAATTTGTTTATTTGGATTTTCCACTGGACAATGTTCCAGATCTCCTGGTGCAAACACATTTTCATCAATGTAATATTCAACAATCTCTCTAGCCAGTCTTGCTTTTCACATGGCTGGTTTTACCTCTGTTAGCTCTAAATGTCTGCATATTTCTAGCAGTTCTGTCTTTTTAAAAGACTTCAAAACCTCTACGGTTGATGATGCCAAGAAATCATCCATTGCTGTTGATCTGTCAAATATATATATATATATATATATATATATATATATATATATATATATATATATATATTTATAGGAAAATTCAAAAAACAATTTTAGATGTTAGATTTTCAATAAATGACTCACACAATGGTCTATCCCGACGAGCCCCCAATTTCTTATGGCCCCAATTTGTTATTACATTTACGACAGCAAGGGAACACATTTAATTGAACAAAGAATAACACTAACTTACAATCTACTCTACTGACCAAGATTGATAATATACAAGAAAAAAAAAAATATTTACAGTCCCATAAGTTGGGTTGCTTGGTGATGTTCTGGGTGAGGAAAATGCTCCAACACAGGCAAAAATCCACAAAGCTTCACAGGTCTTGAAAAGAGCGACAGGTCTGTTCCTTGCAATTTCTCCTACTACTTTACTCTCTCAATTTTCCTCTTTATATACTCTTTTGCAGACCCCTCCCACCTTTTAGACCTTTTTTTAATTCTCTGGGACTTTCCATCTCAGACATGCCCAGGACATGTCCAAACCTAGCTCCAGTCTGGGATTAACAATAGGTCAATACTGCCATCTAGTGGCTACTATTCACATTACAGTACAAACACCAGCTCTTTACAGGAGAGTTACGGTCATCACTGATCCTGCACAAAGAACAGCCCTTGACAGGGGAGAAACCGTAATTGCTGATCCTTTACAAACACCAGCCCTTTGCAGGGGAGTAACGCCACTTACTGATCCTGCATAAACATCAGCCCTTTACAGGGTTGTAACTGCATTTACTGATCCTGTACAAACACCAGCCCTTTAAAGGAGAGTTACGGCTTTTACTGATCCTGCACAAACACTAACCCTTTAAAACGGAGTAAGGGCATTTACTGATCCTGTAAAAACACCAGCCCTTTACAGGGGAGTAATACCCTTTACTGATCTTGTACAAAGACCAGTCCTTTACCCGGAGTCACGGCCTTCTGTGATCCTGCAAAAAGACGAGCCCTTTTCAGGGGAGTAACTGCATTTACTGATCTTGTACAAACACCAGCCCTTGACAGGCGAGTAATGGCCATCACTGATCCTGCACAAACACAAGACATTTATAGGGGAGTAACAGCCTTCACTGATCCTGCCCGTTACAGGGGAGTAACGACACTTCCTGATCCTGCATAAACACCAGCCCTTTACAGGGTAGTAACAGCATTTACTAATCCAGTACAAACACCAGCTCTTAACAGGGGAGTAACGGCCTTCATTGATCCTGCAGAAACACCAGCCCTTTAGAGGGGAGTTAAGGCAGTAACTGAACCTGCACGAACGCCAGCCCTTTACAGGCAAGTAACAGCCTTTACTGATCATGCACAAACACCAGCCGTTTACAGGGGAGTAAAGGCCTTCACTGATCTTGCTCAAACACCAGCCCTTTACAGGGTAGTAATGGCCTTTACTGATCCTGCACAAAGACCAGTCCTTTACAGGGGAGTAACGGCCTTCATTTATCCTGCACAAAACCTGCCCTATACAGGGTAGTAACGGCATTTACTGATCCTGTACAAACACCGACCCTTTACAGGGGAGTAACGTCCATCACTTATCCTGCACAAAGAATAGCCCTTGACAAGGGAGAAACCACATTTACTGTTCCTGTACAAACACCAGCCTTTTGCAGGGGAGTAACACCACTGACTGATTCTGCATAAACACCAGCCCTTTACAATGTAGTAACAGCATTAACTGATCCTGTACAAACACCAGCCCTTTACAGGAGAGTAACGGCTTTTACTGATCCTGCACAACCACCAACAGGGGAGTTACGGCATTTGCTGATCCTGTAAAAACACGAGCCCTTTGCAGGGGTGTAACGGCGAATACTGGTCCTGCAAAAACTCTAGCCGTTTACAGGGAATATTGGCCTATACTGATCTTGCATAAACACCAGCCCTTGACAGGGGAGTAACAGCATTTACTGATCCTATACACACACCAGCCCTTTACAAGGGACTAATGGCCTTTACTGATCCTGCATAAACACCAGCCCTTTACAGGGGAAAAACCGCATTTATGGATCCTGTACAAACACCAGCCCTTTGCAGGGGAGTAACGCCACTTACTGATCCTTCATAAACACCAGCCCTTTACAGAGTAGTAATGGAATTTACTGATCCTGTCAAACACAAGCCCTTCACAGGAGAGTAACGGCTCTGCTGATCCTGCAGAAACGGCAGCACTTTAGAGGGGAATAAGGGCATTTAATGATCCTGTAAAAACACAAGCCCTTTACAGTGAGGTAATGGCCTTAACTAATGCTGTAGAAACACCAGTCCTTTACAGGGGCGCAATGGCCTACATTGATCCAGCAAAAAGACCAGCCCTTTACAGGGGAGTAATGGCCTTCATTGATCCTGCACAAACACCAACCCTTTACAGGGGAGTAACAGCATTTTCTGATACCGTGTTTCACTTCAGCACTGTACCTTCTGTCTATATACTGTGATTCACCTGAGCATTGTATCTTCTCTCTCATTACTCTGCATCACCTGAGCGCTGTTCCATCTGTCTCAGAGCTGTGCATCACCTGAGCACTGTACTTTCTGTCTCAATACTGTGTATCACCTGAGCACAGTGCCTTCTGTCTCATTACTGTGTATGACCTGAGCACCGACCTTCTGTCTCAATACTGCGCATCACCTGAGCACTGTACCTTCTGTCTCATTACTGTGCATCATCTGAGGACTGTACCTTCTGTCTCATTACTGTGTATCACCTGAGCACTGTACCCTCTGTCTCATTACTGTGCATCATCTGAGCACTACTTTCTGTCTGATTACTGTGTATCATCTGAGCACTGTACCTTCTGTCTCATTACTGTGCATCACCTGAGCACTGTAACTTCTGTCTCAATATTGTGTATCACCTGAGCACTGTACCTTCTGTCTCAATACTACGCATAACCTGAGCACTGTACCATCTGTTGTAATACTGTGTATCACCTCAGCATTGTACCATCTGTCTCAGTACTATGCATCACCTGAGCACTGTACCTTCTGTCTCATTACTGTGCATCATCTGAGCACTGTACTTTCTGTCTCATTACTGTGCATCATCTGAGCACTGTACCTTCTGTCTCATTACTGTGCATCATCTGAGCACTGTACTTTCTGTCTCATTACTGTGCATCATCTGAGCACTGCACCCTCTGTCTCATTACTGTGCATCATCTGAGCACTGTACTTTCTGTCTCATTACTGGGTATCACCTGAGCACTGTACCTTCTGTCTCATTACTGTGTATCACCTGAGCACTGTACCTTCTGTCTCATTACTGTGTATCACCTGAGCACTGTACCTTCTGTCTCATTACTGTGCATTACCTGAGCACTGTACCTTCTGTCTCATTACTGTGCATCATCTGAGCACTGTGCTTTCTGTCTCATTACTGTGCATCATCTGAGCACTGTACCTTCTGTCTCATTACTGTGCATCATCTGAGCACTGTACCTTCTGTCTCATTACTGTGTTACACCTGAGCACTATACCTTCTGTCTCATTACTGTGCATCATCTGAGCACTGTGCCTTCTGTCTCATTACTGTGCATCATCTGAGCACTGTGCCTTCTGTCTCATTGCTGTGCATCATCTGAGCACTGTACCTTCTGTCTCATTACTGTGTATCACCTGAGCACTGTACCTTCCGTCTCATTACTGTGCATCATCTGAGCACTGAACCTTCTGTCTCATTACTGTGTATCACCTGAGCACTGTACCTTCTGTCTCATTACTGTGCATCATCTGAGCACTATACTTTCTGTCTCATTACTGTGCATCACCTGAGCACTGTACCTTCTGTCTCATTACTGTGCATCATCTGAGCACTGTACCTTCTGTCTCATTACTGTGCATCATCTGAGCACTGTACCTTCTGTCTCATTACTGTGTATCACCTGAGCACTGTACCTTCTGTCTCATTACTGTGCATCATCTGAGCACTGTACCTTCTGTCTCATTACTGTGTATCACCTGAGCACTGTACCTTCTGTCTCATTACTGTGCATCATCTGAGCACTGTGCTTTCTGTCTCATTACTGTGCATCATCTGAGCACTGTACCTTCTGTCTCATTACTGTGTATCACCTGAGCACTGTACCTTCTGTCTCATTACTGTGTTACACCTGAGCACTATACCTTCTGTCTCATTACTGTGCATCATCTGAGCACTGTACCTTCTGTCTCATTACTGTGTATCACCTGAGCACTGTACCTTCTGTCTCATTACTGTGCATCATCTGAGCACTGTACCTTCTGTCTCATTACTGTGCATCACCTGAGCACTGTACCTTCTGTCTCATTACTGTGCATCATCTGAGCACTGTACCTTCTGTCTCATTACTGTGCATCACCTGAGCACTGTACCTTCTGTCTTATTACTGTGCATCATCTGAGCACTATACTTTTTGTCTCAATACTGTGCATCACCCGAGCACTGTACCTTCTGTCTCATTACTGTGCATCATCTGAGCACTATACTTTCTGTCTCATTACTGTGCATCACCTGAGCACTGTACCTTCTGTCTCATTACTGTGCATCATCTGAGCACTGTACCTTCTGTCTCATTACTGTGCATCATCTGAGCACTATACTTTCTGTCTCAATACTGTGCATCACCCGAGCACTGTACCTTCTGTCTCATTACTGTGCATCATCTGAGCACTATACTTTCTGTCTCATTACTGTGTATCACCTGAGCACTGTACCTTCTGTCTCATTACTGTGCATCATCTGAGCACTGTACCTTCTGTCTCATTACTGTGCATCATCTGAGCACTGTACCTTCTGTCTCATTACTGTGCATCATCTGAGCACTGTACCTTCTGTCTCATTACTGTGTATCATCTGAGCACTGTACCTTCTGTCTATATACTGTGCATCACCTGAGCACTGTACCTTCTGTCTCAATACTATTTATCACCTGAGCACTGTACCTTCTGTCTCATTACTGTGCATCATCTTAGCACTGTACCTTCTGTCTCATTGCTATGCATCACCTGAGCACTGTACCTTCTGTCTATATATTGTGCATCACCTGAGCACTGTACCTTCTGTCTCAATACTATTTATCACCTCAGCACTGTACCTTCTGTCTCAGTACTGTGCATCACCTGAGCACTGTGCCTTCCGTCTCATTACTGTGTATCACCTGAGCACTGTACCTTCTGTCTCATTACTGTGCATCACCTGAGCACTGTATCTTCTGTCTCATTACTGTGCATCACCAGAGCACTGTACCTTCTGTCTCATTACTGTGTATCACCTGAGCACTGTACCTTCTGTCTCATTACTGTGCATCATCTGAGCACTGTACCTTCTGTCTCATTACTGTGTATCACCTGAGCACTGTACCCTCTGTCTCATTACTGTGCATCATCTGAGCACTGTACCTTCTGTCTCATTACTGTGTATCACCTGAGCACTGTACCTTCTGTCTCATTACTGTGCATCACCTGAGCACTGTACCTTCTGTCTCATTACTGTGCATCACCTGAGCACTGTACCTTCTGTCTCATTACTGTGCATCATCTGAGCACTGTACCTTCTGTCTCATTACTGTGCATCACCTGAGCACTGTATCTTCTGTCTCATTACTGTGCATCACCAGAGCACTGTACCTTCTGTCTCATTACTGTGTATCACCTGAGTATTGTACCTTCTGTCTCATTACTGTGCATCATCTGAGGACTGCACCTTCTGTCTCATTACTCTGCATCATCTGAGGACTGTACCTTCTGTCTCATTACTGTGCATCATCTGAGCACTGTACTTTCTGTCTCATTACTGTGTATCACCTGAGCACTGTACCTTCTGTCTCATTACTGTGCATCACCTGAGCACTGTACCTTCTGTCTATATACTGTGCATCACCTGAGCACTGTACCTTCTGTCTCAATACTATTTATCACCTGAGCACTGTATCTTCTGCCTCATTACTGTGCATCACCTGAGCACTGTGCCTTCCGTCTCATTACTGTGTATCACTCTGAGCACTGTACCTTTTGTCTCAGTACTGTGCATCACCTGAGCACTGTGCCTTCCGTCTCATTACTGTGTATCACCTGAGCACTGCACCCTCTGTCTCATTACTGTGCATCATCTGAGCACTGTACTTTCTGTCTCATTACTGTGTATCACCTGAGCCCTGTACCCTCTGTCTCATTACTGTGCATCACCTGAGCCCTGTTCCCTCTGTCTCATTACTGTGCATCACCTGAGCCCTATACCTTCTGTGTCAATACTGTGCATCACCTGATCACTGTACCTTCTGTCTCATTACTGTGCATCACCTGAGCACTGTACCTTCTGTCTCATTACTGTGTATCACCTGAGCACTGTACCTTCTGTCTCATTACTGTGTATCATCTGAGCACTGTACCTTCTGTTTCATTACTCTGCCTCACCTGAGCACTTTACCGTCTGTCTCATTAGTGTGCATCACCTGAGCACTGTACCTTCTGTCTCATTACTGTGCATCACCTGAGCACTGTACCTTCTGTCTCAATACTATTTATCACCTGAGCACTGTATCTTCTGCCTCATTACTGTGCATCACCTGAGCACTGTGCCTTCCGTCTCATTACTGTGTATCACCTGAGCACTGTACCTTTTGTCTCAGTACTGTGCATCACCTGAGCACTGTGCCTTCCGTCTCATTACTGTGTATCACCTGAGCACTGCACCCTCTGTCTCATTACTGTGCATCATCTGAGCACTGTACTTTCTGTCTCATTACTGTGTATCACCTGAGCCCTGTACCCTCTGTCTCATTACTGTGTATCACCTGAGCCCTGTACCTTCTGTCTCATTACTGTGCATCACCTGAGCCCTATACCTTCTGTGGCAATACTGTGCATCACCTGATCACTGTACCTTCTGTCTCATTACTGTGCATCACCTGAGCACTGTACCTTCTGTCTCATTACTGTGCATCACCTGAGCACTGTACCTTCTGTCTCATTACTGTGCATCATCTGAGCACTGTACCTTCTGTCTCATTACTGTGCATCACCTGAGCACTGTACCTTCTGTCTCATTACTGTGCATCACCTGAGCACTGTACCTTCTGTCTCATTACTGTGCATCACCTGAGCACTGTACCTTCTGTCTCATTACTGTGCATCATCTGAGCACTGAACCTTCTGTCTCATTACTGTGCATCATCTGAGCACTGAACCTTCTGTCTCATTACTGTGCATCATCTGAGCACTGTACCTTCTGTCTCATTACTGTGCATCACCTGAGCACTGTACCTTCTGTCTCATTACTGTGCATCACCTGAGCACTGTACCTTCTGTCTATATACTGTGCATCACCTGAGCACTGTACCTTCTGTCTCAATACTATTTATCACCTGAGCACTGTATCTTCTGCCTCGTTACTGTGCATCACCTGAGCACTGTGCCTTCCGTCTCATTACTGTGTATCACCTGAGCACTGTACCTTTTGTCTCAGTACTGTGCATCACCTGAGCACTGTGCCTTCCGTCTCATTACTGTGTATCACCTGAGCACTGCACCCTCTGTCTCATTACTGTGCATCACCTGAGCACTGTACCTTCTGTCTCATTACTGTGTATCACCTGAGCACTGTACCTTCTGTCTCATTACTGTGTATCACCTGAGCCCTGTACCCTCTGTCTCATTACTGTGCATCACCTGAGCCCTATACCTTCTGTGTCAATACTGTGCATCACCTGATCACTGTACCTTCTGTCTCATTACTGTGCATCACCTGAGCACTGTACCTTCTGTCTCATTACTGTGCATCACCTGAGCACTGTACCTTCTGTCTCATTACTGTGTATCATCTGAGCACTGTACCTTCTGTTTCATTACTCTGCCTCACCTGAGCACTTTACCGTCTGTCTCATTAGTGTGCATCACCTGAGCACTGTACCTTCTGTCTCATTACTGTGTATCACCTGAGCACTGTACCTTCTGTCTATATACTGTGCATCACCTGAGCACTGTACCTTCTGTCTCAATACTATTTATCACCTGAGCACTGTATCTTCTGCCTCGTTACTGTGCATCACCTGAGCACTGTGCCTTCCGTCTCATTACTGTGTATCACCTGAGCACTGTACCTTTTGTCTCAGTACTGTGCATCACCTGAGCACTGTGCCTTCCGTCTCATTACTGTGTATCACCTGAGCACTGCACCCTCTGTCTCATTACTGTGCATCATCTGAGCACTGTACTTTCTGTCTCATTACTGTGTATCACCTGAGCCCTGTACCCTCTGTCTCATTACTGTGTATCACCTGAGCCCTGTACCCTCTGTCTCATTACTGTGCATCACCTGAGCCCTATACCTTCTGTGGCAATACTGTGCATCACCTGATCACTGTACCTTCTGTCTCATTACTGTGCATCACCTGAGCACTGTACCTTCTATCTCATTACTGTGCATCACCTGAGCACTGTACCTTCTGTCTCATTACTGTGTATCATCTGAGCACTGTACCTTCTGTTTCATTACTCTGCCTCACCTGAGCACTGTACCGTCTGTCTCATTACTGTGCATCACCTGAGCACTGTACCTTCTGTCTCATTACTGTGTATCACCTGAGCACTGTACCATCTGTCTCAAAATTGTGTATCACCTGAGCACTGTACCATCTGTCTCAAAATTGTGTATCACCTGAGCACTGTGCCTTCTGGCTCATTAAGATGGATTTATGGTTCTGCATCGAAATGACGCCATCGCGACGCAGAGCGTCTGTGGCGATGTTAACCCCCACTGCAAGGCCTCTGCCTTGCCTGCCGTGCACATCAAAAATTTTCTAACTGCATGTCACAGGGACAGGGCACTGATTGGTCCACTCTACTACTTCACTTTCGGAAATGTAGCGCCACCTAGCGTTTTGGCGGTTAATTGCTTTGTGGCACAGCATGTCGCAGAAAACCTCAAAGCAGAACTTCGAAAGGTCCATGACGGCGTTGATGCGACAGTGTGCCCTTTGCTTGGAGTCGATGTCGAACCATAAATCCAGCTTTACTGTGCATCACCTGAGCATGTACACAGCATGTAGTAATGGAGACTGATTTCGTTTACAATGCTCTATTTTCAGTGACTGAGCCCATTCAATCTCTATGGCTCAACATCCTGAGGGCATTTCTTTACACACATTTCAAAGGGCTGAGATGTATGCATATCCATGATTGTTTTCTGATATCAGCTTTTTGTTTAAACTAGCCACCCTGCAGTTTCCTCAGCCTGGGCAAGGAAGTGCAAGGTGATCAACGGTTTTGATAATTTGGTGAAAATTATGCTTGATAGAATTATATGGAAATGAGGGCTTTGAAGTATTTTGAACAGTTGGTGTAGTTGATTGGGATAAAGCAAATTGACCAGATATTTATTAGAAATTCCAGCCTGGCTTAAATTATAACTTTTTTATCCCCCGCCAACACGAAGTGGGAGGGGGATATAGGTTTGACCTCCGTCCGACCGTCCGTCCGTCCGTGCGTCCGTCCGTCCGTGTGTGCGTACAGTAACCAAATTTGGTGTGTAGCTTCAGACCATAAAGGCCTTGATTGAGTTCGAAAATGAGAAGCGCACGATTGGCGGGGGATGTTGTAGACCATGTCGACTTGTTTAAACTGTATTTACAGAATTTCACCCTGTGGGGTCAGCTGCTTTTTTTGCACAGGAGAATTTGTGCCTTCATATCTTGGTAATTGGAGAAGTCTTTGTTATTTCTTTTTTCCCCTTTTTTTAATTAATTACATTTTTTTTAGTAACTGTTTCTTGAAACTCCTAATTATTTCTGTACCATGCTGCCTGTAATCTTGGGGAGGAACTCATTTACGGTTTTGTGAAGTATTTGCCGACACCTCAATTTTTTGTATTTTTGCTTCTCATATTTTAATGTTTCCAATTATCAAACTAAATTGAATAGAAGCCAAAGACAACCTGAGTCATCACAAAATTCAGCTATTATCATTTTAAGCAGTGGCGGCTCGTGAATTGGCAACAGGGGAAGCTCAAACAATCCCTTTAAGATCCTTTTAATGATTGTTCATGACCTGTTTTCAATCATTCATTTAAATTACAATAACAGAAACTCCAAAAACTTTACAGTATCTGATTTCGCCAGTTTTCATTAATAACGCATACCTGTCAACTCTCACGCATTCGGCATGAGTTTAAGTGGCATTTTTACGTTCCTCTGCTGTAAACAGCAATTATTCTATCAACGCGTATGTAAGAGATTTTCGCGTGGAATTTAAGTACTTGTTCATGGAGGAATTTGGAGCAATGGAATTGCATAAAGACGTTTCAAATTATCTTGTTTCATTTAAACAATCATGAAACAAATGCATTGCTTCCAAACCCCCCCAACCCCTGAGTAAATAAAAGCGTGAGAAGTCTGGAGTCGTAATCAGTATGCGTTATAAATGAAAACTGGCCACATCTGATAATGTAGAGAGTTTTCGGAGTTTCTGTTATGGCAGTTTAAATATATGCCTGAAAACAGGTCATGACCAGTCATTAATTTTAAGGGATTGTTTGAGCTTCCCCTATTGCCAGTTCACGAGCCGCCGCTGATTTTAGATGATCACTCATCTTGCGAAATGGTTTTAATTCTGCCACATTGGATGTTTTTTTTAAACTTCCTGTTTAAAGCCATGCTACAGCATCTGGATTATATTCAAATCAGGACTTTGACTCATCACTCCAAAACCTTCACTTTGTTTCTTTTGAGTCAATCAGAGGTGGATTCGCTCATGTGTTTCAGATCATTGTCCTGCTGCATAAACCAACTGCACTTGAGGTTTTGGTCACAAACTGATGGCTGGACTGCTTTAGGATTTTCTGAAGGAGAGCAGAATTCATGGATCACTCACTTATGGCAAATCGCCCAGGTCCTGAAGCAGCAACCAGACCATCACAGGACCATAGCTTTCTGACTGATGGTATGATGCCATCATTGTGCCATGCTGTGTTTGTTCTACATCTGAACTTCCAGAAAGTTACACTTTTGAGGAATCAGTCCATAGAATATTATCCTAAAGGTTATGGGGGTCATCAAGATATTTTTGAGAATATCAGTTTTTTTTTTGGTTAGCATTGGTTTTTGCTGTGCAGTTTTTGCCCTCCATGTTATCTCTCCATCTTATTGAGTATTCATGTACACTGACCTTATCTGACCCAAGTGGGGCTGCAGTTCTTTAGATTTTAGTCTGGGTTGTTTGAGACCTCCTGGAAAAGTAGTCAATGCGCTATTGGAGGAATTTTGGTGGACCGGCTGCCCCTCGGAAAGTTCACTGCTGTTTGAAGTTTTCTCCATTTGTTGGTAATGTCTCGCTAAATGGCTTTGCAACCTTTTCCAGACAGATGGATGATGATGACTTTGTTTCTCCTCTAGTCTTGAATTTCTTCAGATCACAGCATCATGTGCTACTTTTTTCCAGGTTTTGTTTATGTGATTTTTTTATTCAACAGGGCTGGCAGTGAACATGTGTGGGTGTGCCTTGTGAAATTGAACCCAATTATCAATTAAATGTGTTTAATTAGTTGATTTTGCAACTATGGAGGCAATCGGTTTTTCACATAGGGCCAGGCATTGAGATACTGAGGCGTGACCTGAAACGGGTAGCTCTTGGTCTAAAACCTATCAGTGAGGCTGAATTAAAGCAAGACCAGAGGGCCAAAATTCATCTTTGCCAGTTATCGCAAACATTTGCTGTTGTTACCGTGTTGAGTGGCACTCCCAGTTATTAGGTTTAGGGGGGAAATCATTTTTTTCTCTCTGGTGTAATTGGTTTTGTCTGGTTGGTGTGTGCATACTGTTGGTGTTGAGTGAAATTCTGCATTTTACTGCTCGGCTTCTTTCCCTCCGTTGACCCAGCAGATGAGTCTGTAATGTGATTCTGCGTGTGGTGTGGCCCTGAAGCGAGTCCCTTTCACTGGGCCTCTGATGAAATGAATCTGTGGCTGTTGGTAAAATTATAATGGATGATGAGACCTAGCATCTCTCCAGAGTCAATCAAGAGTTAAACCTTTATCTGAGTGCTGCTGTAAACTCACCTGCTGCTACTGCTGCTCTGTCAGGCTTTACCTGTAAAAATCTCAGCATGCACATTGCAGCTCATGCCCTGGGACTGTTTCTTCCTTATCTGCAGTCCACGCGTAGAGCAGGGGCCTCAAATGGTGGCGCCAATATGATTTCAGCTGTAGCCTTGAGCCGATCACAGACTCATGCGGAGGCTGAGCAGCGTAGTGACACAAGTTATCAAACTGGGTGGCTGTTCCATAGGTTTTCCACTAGGGGAAGGTATTTTTCATTTACATGATTTATTGAAGTTTTATGGCGGGATGTGTATTGCGAAAATGTACTGTCTTTCCTCTCCTTTATCTCATCACCAGTGGTAGAAAATTTGAATTTATTAAATAAATAAAGTTATAGGTCTTCAGGGCCATTTTAAACTGTAAGCGTTCTTCGGGTGCCTGTGTGAAATCTAATAAATAACCACTAGATGTCACTCCACCACTCTTTTTGAGCCTGATTGGTCGCCGATTGAGCTGGTCAATGTCGGTGTTTGGGTCTACTGAAGCCGGTCCAATGAACTATGCTCTTTCCAATACGGGCAGTAGAAATGTCAAGGGTGTGTAATAATTAATTATGTGTGCATAACTAGCCTTTGTGAATGCGGGAACACTTGTGTGACCAGTTTATTTGCGATTGGAGGATTTGACTATTTTATTTTTGCTCGGTTTCATTTTGTTAGCTCCTCTCTTTATTAAACTGGATGGGAACTAGTTATGCACTGTTTAGTTTTTCGGACAAAAAAAATGAAAACAATTTCAAGTAGATTTTGTTTCTGCCATTTTTCGTGGCTGCATATGCCATATGTAAGGGCAAATGCGTGCTAGGGAATGGGGAAGCTTATTTACGGGGGGTGAAATGTACTGAAATTGAATTAATAAATCTCAGGCAAACAAAGCCACAGTTCGGCAGACGATGTTCACAGCTGAGCCTCATGCATTATGCACCTGAAGCGAAATACGCAAGGACGGGTGGAGGAGGAAAACGCGCATTTTTAAAAAGTCAAAATTGCTGCCACTTTTATAAATATAAGGCGTACTAACAGCGCTAGGTAGTAATGTTTTCTCTGTGAGTACTGCTAGTCGCCCCTCTGTGTACAGTACCACGTTCCCGACGTCCGACACAGGTGCAGGATGACATCACCATGCATCCTGCTGTTTGCCGTAGGTAAGCGGGAGTAAGACTGAAAATCGGCAGTATTGATCTGACTGAGGCCTGACGCCATACCGTTGGGTGCGTTTCTAGTGTCCGTACGTGGAGCTGTCGTCCCCAATTTTATAGTAGGCTACATCTGTGGGCGTCTTAGTTCTGCCCGCGCTCGACTGGGACGCAAAAGCTTTCATTCCCTAAGCTCGATTGCTTCAAGTCCCGCACTTTTCAGGGAGGTAAATCGGTGGCAAGTCATTTGCCTGTGGTTTTTATTTGCTCTGTCCCCTCTTTTGAAACAGCGAGGGGAACTTTATAACAAAATCAATAGTAATTGATTCCTCAAGGCTGGAGTAAGGGAGCCTTTTTAACAATCTAATTTAGCACTTGTGGGAAGACCTTGGGCCTGACATCGGTTTAGAGGCGTCAACACAGTCGCGGGTTCCAGACTTGATATGTGCGCAGTGCGTGCTGCTGCTTCAGAGTGCTTGTCGCAGCGCGGCCCCGCGTCTCTGAGCCCATCTAGCCCTTTGCTTGGGAAAAAAAACGTAAGCTAGCTCAAAAACGGCTGAGTGTATTCTCTCACAGCCTCTTAAAAGCTTGGATCGTTAGGAAGTCTCTGCGCTTTATTCGTTATGTCGTCCGTGATGCTGCAGTCGAAGATACTGTTGGTGATGATACCCATGGGAGAAACGCTCGCGTCAGTCCCTCGGCAAAGCGGAGTCCAGACAAGGCGCCGCGGGATATCAGCACAAATTGTCAGCCCGGCTTCCAGATCCGCATTTTGGGAAACTCACGCAGTCTTGACACTGCTGACACCACAAAGGGGCTGAAAGTCAGCCGGGGGTCGTTACCTGTATCTGCTGAACGGTGCTGCGCCCGGGCTCGGCTCCCTCTCGCGTGCCCTGTTCTCGTGACCATGTTGACTCCAACCTGCGGTGACCTGCAGCGTCCCCTCTGATGCCGCGTAGAAGGGCTGTTCCTAAACTCGCCTTTTAGTCTCGGGTACCTGGTGTGTAGTTTCAGCCTATCCTTCTCGGTTTTTAAATAATACGTGATTCTGGGGTAGGAAGTCCTCAGTTTCCTTATCTAAGTAAAATGAGCGCTCCTCTGCGTGTTTTCCTTATGTTACAAGGTCTGTCGCTCGCTGTCATTTAATTCATGTGGGAACCATTCATCCCAACCAATCTTCATTCTCCCCCAATAATCTGCCATTGGAGTAAGAATATGAATATGAAATATCCTTTTAAAACCAGCGTCAAACCACGCAGAGCCATTTATGTCCCATTAATTGCCCCTTTGTGTGTGTGTGTGTGTGTGTGAGAGAGAGAGAGAGAGTGTGTGTGTATGTGTGTGTGTGTGTTTGTGCTTGCGTGCGGGTTTGTGCATGCGTTTGTGTGTTTGTGCATGTGTGGGTGTGTGAGTGTGTTAGAGTGTTTGAGAGAGGAGTGAGTGAATGTGTGCAATTTGCAATTGTTGTATCACAGCAGTTTGCTCCATGAAAAAAGGGTTCAGACCCATGATGTGCAGAGTGTTATTGTCCAGTATTGCTGAGGTAGTTAAGACATGACAGCGTCACTCATGATTGTTAAAGCCCCCTAATCCTGTCCTGAGCAGCTGTAGGTTTGTGGGGATGTGAGTGTGTGAGGATGTAATCCTTCACTGCCATTTTCTGCCCTAGTGAGACGAACCAAGGCTCAGACAGAGTAACATCCCTCTGGCTCCAGCGCAGCGAGTGTTTCTGGACAGCAAAAGAATCTCTCGATTTTAAACAAATAAATCAATAAATAAATAAATAAAAAATAAATAAACCAAGCAAACTTGTTCTCCAGGAATTTTAAATTACTGTGTGCTTGTTTTGTGGGGGCAATTGTGTTGGCCCACTGGCAAATACTGGAATGACTCCAATCTTGACTGACTGGCAATGTTTCTCTTTTGCTTAAAACAAAGTCACAGAAATAAAATTTAAAGGCTAAATATGAAAATATACTTGTTTGTTATTGTCTTGCTTTGCAGTTTGTTTGGCACATAATCTGAGATGGCAAAAAATAAATATCTGGATTTTTTTTTTGCAAATACTGTGCAGGTCTGTTCCCCAGTGGATGATGCTGGAATAGTAAGAGACTATTTACCTGATCCCTCAGGATGTCCCTGATATATGCTGTACATGATGGTCAATATTTGCCTATGCTGGGAATGTGAAATGGGGTGTGTGTGTGTGTGTGCGCATGTGTGTGTGTCTGTGTCTGTCTGTGTGCGTGTGTGTGAGGAGAGTCCAGCACTAAAACTCTTTTGGGAGTGCTCATGCATTATGAAGTGTGCACAGCCCATTCCACTAAAATAAGTCAAATTGGGCTGTTTTATCGTGGGGGTAGTATTGGGGCTCTTGTATCGTGACAGTGATTATGGGGCTACTATAGCCTGCGTTAGTGAAGCTACTTTACTGAGGCTATGCTAGTGTTTACTTCTTAGCCTGGCTTTGCTGGGTGGCACAGTGGTTGGCTCTATTGCCTCACAGCAAGAAGGTTGTGGGTTTGAATCTGGCTTGGGGCCTTTTTTTTGTCTGGAGTTTGCATGTTCTCCCCGAGTTCGTGTGGGTTCCCTCCGGGTACTCCGGTTTCCCCCACCCACGAAAACATACATTATAGGAACACTCCTACCAGAACCCCTGACCAAGGTACCGGCCATAGTCCCCGGGCGCTGGTCTGTGTGGCTGCCTACTGCTCTTAACTATAGGATGGACTAAATACAGAGGACAAATTATCCCACGGGGTTCAATAAAGTATGTATGTATGCATGTGTGCTCTGTTAGTGGGGCTGTGTTAGCATGGTTGAGCTAGCATGACTGTGTTGGTGTGATTGCATGGCCATGTTAGCAGGCCTGTGTTAGCATGGCTGTATTAGCAGGGCTGTGTCAACCCCAAGAGTCTTTGCTAAAGAGCTTGATTCGTAGTTTGAGGTGTGCAAGTGCTTGGTTGGAATGAAAGCCTGAACCCACATTGGCCCTTGCAGGATAATGTTCACTAGGCCTGACTTAGTGGGATTGTGTAAGCGGGGCTGTATTAGTGCGATTGAGTTAGTGGGACTTTGTTAGCATGGCTGTATTTGCATAGTTGTTAGCGGCCTTTGTTAGCATGGCTGTGTTGGTGGGACTGTGTTAGCATGGCTGTATTTACGGGGCTGTGTTAACTTGGTTGAGTTAGCATGACTGTGTTAGCAGGACTGTGTTGGCTGGGGGAAGTTGCCTCTCTGTGGCAGCGCGTGGGCTCCCTGTAGCTGCTACCTCTCCCCTCTCCACACTACCACATCACGCGTTTCCCTCTGTACATCCCATCCCTCTCTTTCCTCAGGCCCTCCTCCCTCCTTCATCTCGCTCTCTTTTTCCTCCACCATTTTCCCACCGCCATGACAGCATTAGTTCTTTCATGGCAGCATCTCCACTGGGTTGTGTATGATGATGTGGACTTATATGATGGAAGCACTATTGACAACTGCCTCCCAAAGCATCTCCCTCCTGTGCTCTCTCTCTGGAGCTCCCTCTGTCAGGACAGGCTGAGGAGGTCACATCAGCTGATCTCGTCCCCCTCCTGACAGATATGTGTTCTGATTTGAACCCACTGAGACCGAGTTTGTGAATCAGGATGGGGGTGTTTGGCTTTACATCAGAGCAGGATGTCTTTGAAGCACCAGAATACTATGCAGGTTGCCCAGGGCTGAAGATTAAACTCGGCAAAAACAAACCTGAAATCAAAATGATATCGATGCAGTGAAGAAAGGAGGTGTTGAAATGCAATATTTCATATGTGACCTCAAGCTTTTATTATTCTTGACATGACATAACATAACATGAATGGCAAGAACAGGCCTTTCAGCCCTGCTAAGCTTGCCAGTTTCTTTATACTATTGTGAATATATCCCTTCAGATACTAAATGACTCAATGGTATCTAGCTTTAAGTCAAGCCTGCTCTTGAAAACCCCCAAGGTCTCTGCCTCAACAATATGGTCAGGCAAGCTATTCCACATTGAAATTACTCTTTGAGTGAAGAAATATTTCCGAATATCAGTGCTAAATTTACCTTTGGTCAACTTCCATTTCTGACCCCGAGTTCTTCTCACAACACTTGGTCGAAGGAATCCTACATGATTCACTTTGTTATTCCCTTTAACATATTGAAAGACCTCAATCAAATCACCCCTGAGTCTCCTAAGACTAAAGAGATTAAGGATCTTCAGCCTCTTATCGTAGCTTTCATCTTTTATACCTGGAATAAGCTTGGTGGCTGTTCTCTGAACTTTCTCTTGAGCCTCTACATCTCTCTTAAAGTACGGTCCCCAGAACTGTACACAATACTCCAGGTGTGGTCTAACGAACGTGTTGTACAGAAGAAGCATCACCTCCTTAGATTTGTTCTCAATACCTTTGGCAATGTATCCTAGCATCCGATTAGCTTTTTTAACTGCTGCGGCACAATGGCTAGAACCTGTGAGGGTTTGGTTAACAATCACTCCCAGATCTTTCTCGTGTACAGCACATTCCAGTTTTAAACCTCCCATGAAGTAATCCTGTCTAATGTTTTTATTTTATATGACTTTACATTTTGCTAGATTAAATTTCATTTGCCATATTTCTGCCCAATTCTGGATTCTATCCAAATCGTCCTGAATCACTTTAGTGGACCCTAGACTATTTTCCAAACCCCCCAATTTAGTATCATCTGCAAATTTAACCAATCTGCTCTCAATATTCCTATCAGGGTCATTAATGTAAATGAGGAATAGCAGGGGTCCCAACACCGATCCCTGGGGGACGCCACTCCCCACCATACCCAGCTCAGATGAGATATCACTGACCACCACTCTTTGTGTTCTGTCCTGTAACCAGTTTTGAATCCACTTCAGAATACCTCCTGTAACTCCAATGGAGCTCATTTTAAAAATTAGTCTCTTATGCGGTGCTGTATCGAATGCTTTCTGAAAATCCAAGTATATGATGTCATAAGCCCTGCTCTGGTCGTAAGTCCTGGTGGCCTCTTCAAAAAATTCCAGAAGGTTTGTTAGGCATGACCTTCCCTTCCGAAAACCATGTTGGCTATCCCTCAAGATACTGTTACGTTCAAGAAATAAGTCCAGCTCATCTTTTCTGATAGATTCCAATATTTTGCACGAAATGCAAGTTAAACTCACTGGCCTGTAGTTTCCTGGCTCGGTACGGTCCCCTTTCTTATATATTGGTATTACATTGCCCTATTTTAAATAATTTGGTATTTCTCCAGTTTCTAAAGACCGTCTGAAGATGGCAGATAGCGGCTTAAAGATGAACTCACCAGCTTTCCTGAGCACTCTAGGATATAAGCCATCAGGACCCGCCGCCTCATCTGCTTTTAGTTTCTGCAACTTGTCTAATACTTCGTTATCAAGAACCTCAATTTCCGTTAAATAATCTTGAGCATTTGACATGCCCCCTGGCCAAATAAAGACCCCCTTTGAGGAAAAATTCTCAACAAAGTAACTGTTTAAGGCATCCGCAATATGCTTGTTATCATATAGCAATGATTTGTTTTTATTCTTTATGCACTTAACCTGCTCTTTAACTTTCCTTTTTCTTTTACAGTACTGAAAGAAGCGCTTAGGGTTAGTTTTTGCCCCCTTTGCAATTTGTCTTTCATAGTCTTCTAGCATTCCTCAGCTTTTTTTTTGACCACAGCCCGCATTTTACATTATTCAGCCCTAGTATTCTCATTGTTATCCTTTATGTACATCTTATAAAGACTCCTCTTTTCCCTCAACATCCGACGAATACTTTTGGTCATTCACTGAGGATTCTGCTTATTCAGCTTACTTTTTGGACACCTTTGGAATGAATCAGCATTGTGATTCAAGTAAAACCCCCTTAAATCTTTCCCGCATCTCATTTACGGACTTACAGTCCAGGAGAGTCCTGCTCTGCACTATCAGGAAAATCCAGACCAGCACCAGACCACAGTTCAAAGCTTCAGGAGAGGAACATTCGGTGTTTATTCTGATCAGATTCTGTCCTACTGCCCAATCCTGTCTGTGATACAGAAATGCAGGCAGATGAACACCGATGAACACACACATGCAGGCAGATGAACACAGATGAACACACACATGCAGGCAGATGAACCACAGATGAATACACACATGCAGGCAGATGAACACAGATGAACACACACATGCAGGTAGATGAACACAGATGAACACACACATGCAGGCAGATGAACACAGATGAACACACACATGCAGGCAGATGAACCACAGATGAACACACACATGCAGGCAGATGAACACAGATGAACACACACATGCAGGCAGATGAACACAGATGAACACACACATGCAGGCAGATGAACCACAGATGAACACACACATGCAGGCAGATGAACACAGATGATCACACACACATGCAGGCAGATGAACACAGATGAACACACACATGCAGGCAGATGAACCACAGATGAACACACACATGCAGGCAGATGAACACAGATGAACACACACATGCAGGCAGATGAACACAGATGAACACACACATGCAGGCAGATGAACCACAGATGAACACACACATGCAGGCAGATGAACCACAGATGAACACACACATGCAGGCAGATGAACACAGATGATCACACACACATGCAGGCAGATGAACACAGATGAACACACACATGCAGGCAGATGAACACAGATGAACACACACATGCAGGCAGATGAACACAGATGAACACACACATGCAGGCAGATGAACACAGATGAACACACACACATGCAGGCATATGAACACAGATGAACACACACATGCAGGCAGATGAATACATCTGTTACCCAAAAGGCAAAAAACTGCACGTCATGGACGGGTTTTCTCCGGTCTCAGGCCAGCCGCTGGATCATTCATCTGCTTAATAAATGGTTTCCACTGCTCCCATTTTCAGAGGCATGTTTATTTTCGTGTCGGGGGAAATTGTGGGAATGTTGCACGGCTCTACTCGACTGGATCTGTGCGTGTACGTTCTGTGTGTGCGACCTGAGCTGATCACCGAGGCCCTGTCCCACCACTGAGCAGCACTTTCTGTGCCTCACGCTAACGAGCAGCAGGCACTGAGATCAGTGCTGTGGACGGTTCGCTGCTCATTTGTATTGCTGAAGAGTTGAGCTGCTTCATCACAGCGGACAGTTCAACAGTCAAACCTATCAGCAGACACCAGTGACGATGATTATCGATTTTATATGTCTGCAGTTGATGCTCTCCAGCAGGTCTTTCACTCAATTTTGGTTGGGGGGGGGGGGGGCCTGAATAGGGTACGAGGGGGGCTTGGTAGTTTATGAGGGGGATGAGTTGTATATGGGGGGCTGGGTGGTATATGAGTGGGGTTGGGTCATTTTTGGGGGGGTTGGGTAGTTTATGAGGGAGGCTGGGAAGTGTATGTGGCAGTTAGGTAGTGTGTGGGGGGTTGGGTCGTGTACGACGAGGCTGGGTAGTGTAAGGGGGGTTGGGCTGTGTATGGAGGGGCTCTCGCTCTCCTCTGTGTGCGGTTGTGTTTGTCACAGCTGCATTAGCATGCAGACAGCAGGCTGCCCGCAGCCAGGGCGCTGCTCTGCGATATTGCTGTCTACGCAACGTCCGTGAAACACCACCGCAAGTGTGTGGATTACTGCAGAGATCTCCCATCCTCTTCGTCCTGACACTAATTTGGCATATGGGACTCTGCAAAGTATTCCTTCAATGCAACCCTTTGGCTGTTGAATGCATTGTGCTTTGTAGGGGTTAGAGTGAAAACCAGCGGCAAACTCCATCTCCAGGAACATGCTGGGCTTCACTGGTTAAGTGTCTGAATCAGCATCCCCTCGGTAGATTTGATAAATGACCAAAACATTCATCTGGACTTTGGTAGACTGTAGTTCAGGCTTCTCACAGGCTGCAGTTTCAGAGCTTTATGAGACGATGGCATGAATACTTGTGCTCCTGTGACTTACAGTGAGTCTGAATTTGATTTTAAAGTTGACTGCACATTTTTCTGGCTTTTTATTGTAGAAGGTCACTAACCTCTCACACGGCACATTATGTTCTCCTAACGACCGCTTCATTATGATCGCTGAGATAGTTTTGGGAACAGCCTCAATGTGCACTTAGAACGATCTCCGTTTAACCACACGGAGGACATATGAAACATTCCTCAGAGAATCTGCTCCATAGTTTCATCACTTCATTTCTGCAGATTGGTCAGCTGCACATTCATGCTGAGAATCCGCTGTTCGGCGTTATCCCAAAGGTGTCCGACTGGACTGGCATCCGCTGACTGAGGAAGTCATTTAAGGGCGTTGAACTTGTCATGTTCCTTTAACCCCTTTGCGCAGAAGCCAAATCTGGCTTTTTAGGTGTTACCCGATTTAAGGCTTTATAATTCAAGATTGCAGCTTTACAGACAGAAAAACTTTGGCTCAATTGAGTCTATACACTTGAAGCATTTAGACTCCCATCGTATTTCAGTTTATTTTTATGATTTTGGTGGAGAAAAGGAGCTGCAAACACAAAAATCACAAATAAACCTCTTAACCACAAGTACAATTCATCTTGAACATTACATTCTAGATTACCCGCTTGCTATGAGCCAAATTAGACGGCTATCCAGGTGTCTCCCCAAAGTCTGAGATCCATCAAAATGGTTCACTGTCAAATCATACATTAATCATATATTTAACACAAATTTACCTTTGGGGCATGAAATTCAGCATGAACTAATGATTTTCTGGTTGAGTTTAACATGAATTTATCAATATCAGCGCAGTTGAACATCATTGGTCACCAGTAACCTCTCCAAACACAAAACATGCCTTTTCTCCATAATAAATTTAACAATATTGTACATTTTTCTTCAAAGTCCCCCAAGCATTAAATAAAGTGCTGATTAAACAGCTATAACATTCACGCTGCAATGAAAAGCTAACCGCTCTCACATCCGAGCTCATAACCTTACACCTTATAAGGGTGAAAACTCACTAACTTGGTAATATCTGAATTCTGAAATACACCTTATTTTAACAGAGCAGAAATTTCACTTTCAGAAAAAAATAAAACGACATATGCCTCCATATTCAACAGAATGGTGTAATGAACGAACCGAGGGATCTACCGACGTGCGTGGGCTGCATGCATTTGGAGAAACGAAAACCTCAGCATTCTATGTCTTAAAACGGGGTGTAAATTCCACAGCAAAAAGCCATATTCAGCAAAATACAAACAGAGTAGCAGTATAACCTGTTTTTGTCATTAATGCCCTCCTCCAGAGACAGATGTATCTGGTAGAAGGAACCCTCCAGTACTGTTTCATTCGGAATAATTCCCATTGACCGCGTCCATACAACATTTATCTCGTAAATGAAACTGAACACTTCAGGCCGGTTTCGGGTGTCTTTGTATCTTTGATATCGCATCATTTTCAGCTGCACAACCGTGGCCAACATTCGAAGAATACAACCAACCTTACTTTTACGCTTAGCTTTGTGTCCTATTCTCATTGTCCGATTTATATATTTCAGTTATTGAGGAAAGTTTAAACACTCGGGAATTGGATAAGAAACGAGTCTTGCAATACATTGTTACCGGAGAAGCTTCACGAGGGCGTGAACTATAACAGTAGAGTTACGCAGATGAATCTGAGTATATAATTGAGTGACTGGCTATTGACACCAGTACTTGGGTGGATAGAAGGGAGCGCTGAATTTGTCAATGGAGGAATCTACGCGTTAATCCATGGGAGGGAACTGCGCATATTTTGTGCGTGATGACTGTAATTGACAGTAGAATGTGAGAGAATCAATACAATGTCGGATTTTTTGCTTCACAAAACATATTTTTTTTAACCACTAATTGGAATACTGTTGGCTCACTGTAGCTAAAATGGTTGCTACAGAGTAGCAGTTTTTTTTCTGTCACAACTGATAATTTTTTGAAACTACTGGATTGATACTATGGGCAAGGATATAGATAAGTTTGCACATCAGGCTTAGCTGAGGAGTTTAATTCATGCAACTCCTGAAAAACAGGGATTGGAGGGAACTTCTCCATTCTCTAAATCGAGTTTCAGCTCTGCCTGCTTGTGAATATTCAATAACTGGTCCGGAGGTGCCATCTCGTGGTCAAGAACTGTAACTAAGTGCTTAAATTTGCAGCTCTATAGATGCGAGCGTCTACATCTGCAAAAAGGGGTTAAACTAGTTTTGAGCAACTTGCTTTGTGATGTGATGCATTATTATGTTGGAGTGAATGACTTGAAGATGGATAAACTGTGACCATTAAAAAGACTCTCCTGGTCAGCAGCAGTAATGAGGTCATGATCGGCTCTGGAATGAACAGCGGTTCCCTCAACCGTGACCCCACCCCCACCGAACTGAACTGCTGATGCAAAACAGGATGGGTCCATGGATTTACGATGCTGATGCCACATTCTGACTGTACCATCTGCGTGTTGCTGAATAAAGCGAGATTCGTCAGGTCAGGCTGTGGTTCGGCTGTGATTCTGTATTATGTTGAGGTCATATTGTTTTAATTAGATGGGTCCAATGAGGATAATCAGGAGTGACAGTATAAAGAGAGGCGAGACGACATGCAGCAGAGGTTCCGAGCCGGAGTCGAACCCGGGCCGCTGTAGGAGGGGCTAAGCCTTGTGTAGTATGCACACGTAAATAATCTGAGATAGCCAAACACCCCCAGGGTGTTCCTTCATGGACTTCATCTCTCCTCAGATGTCTGTCAGCCCGTGGCTCGGCTCCTCGTGTCTTAGACTGTGAGAAGCCCCTCAGCTCACTGCAGTGACAGAGCAGCTATCTGAGCTCAGCATGACCTTCCTTTTCGCATGAACCTGACTGAAACATGACAAACTTCAAGCTTCTGGACTAATTGCTTTTTGAGCGTATAAAGGGCCAGAATGATATAATAATATACTAAGACAGTACTATGCAATCAATTAAATGAGTATTTTTTAATGAACTGGCAAGCAACGTGGTAATTTTTGTAGAATAATCTTTTCACTATAGGATTGACTATCCCAAGTATTTTCACTATTGACTTGACTGTCCCACATTTAAAAATGCACTTGATCATTTTGTTTAAATTTATTTTTATCTATTTATTTAACCCATATTTTACCAGGTAGTCCCATTGAGATCAACGATCTCTTTTTCAAGGGAGACCTGGCCAAAATGGCAGAATGACATGATACATACAAAGGACAAACACAAAAGAAATAAACAGTGTAAACACTAAAACGTAGAATAGCTTCAAATAATACCAACGGACATAAAAGTTATTCAATAAACTGTGGACTCACATTAAAATGATTAACTGCATTGACAAGTACCAACCGATTTATTCACCATTGTACTAATGAAAGATTGGAAATCTAACAAGGAGACCAAATCCTTTAGTTTCATAATTGTGTCATATATAAGCACTGCAGATTTTGACAGCAGGTGTGTGTGCATAGGATTTTTACATGAAATTTAAGATCAGTCACGCTTCACTATGCATTGCCAAGTTAGGGCTGTTATTTAGATCTGGAGACTCCGGAATGCAGCTGGCTCCTGGTTTTGAGCCACGATCAGGACATTCTTTATTGCCTCTTAAACCATCCTCCCTCGGGAGGAGCGTTTAATTGTACCCATTTTTAGTGACTACTTTGCTTCCACTCCACACTGTTTTTTCATTATTTCCCTTCCTGCGCTGAGTGGCATTTTTAAACACTTCTCTATTTGTATTTTCTCTGGAACCCAGTTCCTCACCTATGATGGTAAATTGCCGTCTGTCTCGTTTGAATTGAGCTAACCGTTCTTTAGCTTCTCCATGGCGCTGCGAGACAGAGGCATTATGCATCCGCTTTACCTCATTTTAAGACCAGAGTGAAAAGAGACATGATGGACACAATATAATTATTCCTTTCCAATGTAATTCATCTTAACATCCACTGATTTTATGCCTCGGCCTGCTTAACGCTCGGGACGGTTTTCCGGCTGTCCGTCCCTGTTGCGTCTATCACACCATCTGTCACAAATATCTGCGTCATATTTACTGATGGATTGGAAGAGATTTTCAGACAGATTTATCGGACAAGGTAACTCTTCACGGGGGGTGGCTAAGCTGATTAGGTTTTTGAGGTCATTGGGTCAAAGGTCAAATTCACATAAGGTATGTAAAAAGCGCATGTGCATTTTCACGGGTAACAAATGGGCTTTCTGTAGGGCCTGTGTGCACACGTGTTGCTCATGTAGACGGCGTCGAATGGTACTTCACCCTCAGATGTCTCAGACCCCTCGTCTCATGATCAGTTTGGGTTGTTGTCTGGAATCTGTCACATACAGGCTGTAACCAGATGTGGCGCTCTTGAGCTACCATAGTCACTCATGGCTGCCCTAAGCGAGGTCGGTCAGTGACGGTGCCTGTGTTCCATTCTCAGGCAGACAGCTGATTGTAGACCGGTGACACTGCAGATGACGTGCTGCCTCTCGGCGGCTGAGACCTGCCCGTAACACGCCAACGGCTCTTTTTCCTCTCCTGTGTTGTAAGCTGTTCCATTTTCTTGAAGACATAGTATTTTTCTTCATTTTTGTTGGCTTTATGTAGGCTATTGACCACAGCAAAAACAACAATTCAAGGTGTCACTGTACACATCACAAACGGCTTAGTGTTTATTATTACTGAACTGCTTGGCGCACTCATGTGGCGTGTGTCAGCATTACAGTACCACTCACTTTTCTATATTCCCACTGTTATCTCACTTCAAAAGCAATTAAAATTGATTGATTCTTCAATTTGCCGCAAATACAGTACATACCTGTACCTCACCGCACGTTTTTAATGGCGGTAAGTGCGGTGTATATTATTTTTTTGCGTAATTTGTCAGATAAGTAAATTATTAATATAGTCTTTCATTATAAGTCGATGCATACTAAATTTATGATGATGATGGTATTATTCTATTATTCTGATATTAATATTCTATTATTCTAATATTATATTATTCTCTAATATTATCTTTATTATTATTGTTATTGTTGTTGGTAGTAACATTAAAACTGATAAAGATGATGTTTATAATAATGGTAAAAAACAGAATAATTGCTCTGCTGCAATAATCTTCCCTTCGGTTCGCCCACTCACTCTCCCAGGCCCACATTACGGCCGGAGCTGTCAAACGCTGCGGCGGAATAAATGATGTGCGTCACTCTCTAATGGTGTCGCTGCTCCCGTAACGCTCTCACAGGACTGTTGCTGTTTTCACGCTGATGATGCAGCGCATTATCAAAGCTAATCAGTTTCAGACGCATTATCACTTCTGCTGGGGCTCCATCACGCTTCGCCTTCAGTCTGACAGAAATGACCAAAACCCAAATGTCACCCAAAAAAGGAAGATGATGACTGCAGTGAAGGACGGGTGCAGAATACGAGCGATTAGGGCTGGATTGGCTCTGTCGAGTGTGAAAGAGCCGGCTGATGCCGTCCAGAAAGAGTGAAAAACAAGCGCATTAGAGACAAACGACGCTGACGGCTGAATCACTCAAAACCTGCAGCCAGAGCCTTTCCGCACCAGCTCTGGGACGACATCACGTTTACATCAGAGGACAGAGTGTAAAAATCTGCAGTTTGCCTGTGGAATAAATGACTCATGCTGTGTGGCTGAATCGCCCAAGTTAAGCGAAGCACCAGGATTCAGCCTGTTTCAGCTCCTCATTGTGGAGGCATAAATGATAAATTTTAAGAAAATGGCCGGCTGGCTGTATTTTAATAAACTGAGGCATTTGATAACATCAGGCATTGATTGGGCACTTTGCTGGATTTCTGTACTCTGAAGTCGGAGTTTTCTGACCAAACTCACGTTTCTCTCTGGAAATATGTGCAGAAATCTAAAATTGCCAGGAAATCAAATGTAAGGTCTTGCGTTGGGATGTTTCCCCTGATGAAGAAGTGTCGTTCTGTCAAAGTTGAAGCTCATACTTTGAGCGAATATTAAAGTATAGAGTCATCATTTATTTATGGGCAATTGTATTAAGGCTGTTAATATTGCCAGGGGCAGAGAGGAATTATGAGTTAATATAACTTCATTCCTTCTCCGACCCCCATCTGTCTCGCATCATCGCAAATTATGAGGTTAGATCTTTTATGAGATCAAGAGATTTCATTTTTGCTCTCTGTCCAGGCCCCTGTCTTTGGCCATTCAGGCTGTTGGAACCCTTGGAAAGCGATTAAAAAGCCATGAGAGCGAGGGGATTACATGACCCGCAGATGCACATTAAGAGCAGGAGCTGAACTGCACTTTCATCCTCTGGATGAAATTTTGATTGTTCACCAGTTTGATAATTTTCTGTGCTGTCCTTCGATGAAAATTAAACTGAATGTCCTGTATCGCTTTTTTGGTCTCCCTCACATATAAAACACATGTAATAGTCGGGGCCTTATGAGTCAGTACAATCATAATGTGGTTGTGCTCAGAGCCCCAAGCCTTTGCCAGCACCCATGGCTGCACAATCATTTACCCAGTGAACATCTAAGACATGTAAGGGTAAATTTGGATCCGTGTACGGGCCAACTCAAGTCTTAGAAGGAAATGGGTTTGAGATCAGATGAACTCAAGTTAGTAACAGCGCAGTCATTGTCTTTTACAGTGGAGATACAATAAACTTACATATCTGAAAACAATGAAATCGAGGTCACATTTCTCCCCACCACTTAAATGTCATTGAATAATGTATGTATAATTTCTCAAAATCGTTTATCTTGAGTACTGTGGCTCTAAAGGTTTCCTGAGCTCAGTTGAACCAAATGAACCATTTGCGTGTGACGAGAGGTGTGTTTCACGTCTGATTTCTGATTGGGTGGGTTGAGGGGATCAAATCAGCTCTCATCTCTGTGTGCTTGGTGAACTGATGGGCCAGATTTAAACATTACAATAGGAGGCTTGATAAATGTGTATAAGTGATAAGCTTTGTGGTCTGGGGGCGAGAGTACGCTAAAGCATCTTCAGGCATTGATCAGCTGACCTCCGCCTCTCCTCTGGGATTAATTTTGACTGTCATTTTTAATGCTTATTTTATACCGCAGCCGCTGTGATCACCCCTGACATGTTATTGAAGAGAGAGGACTGAACGCGCTGAAGAAACGGAATGGAGTGGAATTCAGTTACTGAGCTCCACTGTGGAGCCGTAGTAACACCTGTCATTTGCGTGGAAGTTATGGTGCGCTTCCTGTGAGAGCTGGTCAGCTGGTCTCAGCTGTTGGTTAGCTGCCCATTTTGGGAGAGTTTTTGTGGGCTTTTCTGGGCCCTGCAGACAGGATATAAGGCTTTAGGGACAGAAGACTTACAGATTTAGGGCTCCTCTTCTGTAGGGCTCAGACTGAAGGGCTTTAGTTACCTGGAGCGTCAGCTTTTATCTGGCACATGGGAGGTACTGCAGCTCCCCAAATCTCCCGAAATGTAATTTATGGGAGGCAGGATTAATCCATTCCTCCAAACCGCTGTCTTCGGTAAAGGAAACTGTGGTAATTAACGTCAGGATGGAAGCCAGTTTTTTTTTTCAGGTGATGTGCAGATTGCTGAACAAGCTGAGCTCTAGGTGCTGGGTGGGTGAGATGGTGACATTCGTATCGCGCTCCAGTTCCTGTATCTCTGCCTCGCCAGAAACACTCATCTTACAGATGACTTTTAAAAGGGCTGTTTTTCTGAGAGGCTTTGGAAGAGCAGGACTGGAGTTTTTGAGCAGGTGTGATGGGTGGTGAGTTTGAGACGCTAAACGCAGTGTCCAGAGATAAAGGAGATTCAGAAGGGAGAGAAACAAACAACCAAAACAGCAGAGCGAGAATCGCGCTTAGATGTAGTCCAAGGCAAGGAAGCAAAGCGAGTTCGACAGGACGAACAGTAGGAGGAACGCAGAAAGATTCCCTTATTAACTAGAACTCTTCCTCAAATATGCAGCAAAACCCTAACAGCTCTCCTACCAGAGACCTTACTGGCTAAAGTGTGAAACACAGCACTGACACTCGAGCAAGGGAATTGAGGCGGAACTTGGGCTTAAATAGAATCCGGGCGACGCCCCCAGTTAATGCCAGCTGGCCCAAGACTTTGATTGAGAGCAAAACGATGTCATCCCGGACGAGAGCAGCAAAGACAGCTCTCAAAGCCACCAAACCATGACTATAGGGTTTGGTCAGGGCTGATGACATAGGGGTGATTGGCAGTATTTGTGGCCACACCCGCTTCAGGCTGCAGTAATGAAGGCCGCGCCTTCGGAGACTCGCTCAATGCGCCAAGCTCCTGTGCAGCAGAAAACTAAGGACCACGATGACATCACTCCGCTCGGCGATGCTTCAAGCACTGAAATGCTTCTCTTGCATCACTGACAGTAAAAGCAGCGTTTGCAGAGAGGTTTGGAAGGGACACACGTGAGCGGAGACACACACATGCACCTGCTGCGGCTCTCAGGCAGATGGAAGGTGGGGTGGATGGAGATAAGGGATCTGTCTAATTTTTCAAACCTGGATTGGTAGAACTGAGGGGATTAAAATCCTCTTGTTCCTGCAGAGAGTAGCTGTGGGGAGGATATTAATAGGACACTTTAATGTTGTAGAAGGATGAAGGGAAACGTCTCAATGCTTTTTTCTCTGTTCTGAACATCATTCTGATATTTTGCGTTTTTGAAAAGGTGATCGTGTGCAGAAAAGGCAGCAGACTGTCTGATGAAATGACACAACTACGATCTAATTACTTCTCCTCGTAGACAAGGGAGCGCTGCTCACGGATTTGTCACGGGGGCCCAGAGTGGTGTTGCGTTGAATGCGTAAAAAGGGCTACGGGCTGAGAATAGCTGCGAATGCTTTGTGATGGTGGGGTGAGTCTGGGATGTCAGGGCTGGAGTTTTGGCTGCTCTGAGAGGTTTAGAGAGGATTGTCAGTGTTGAGGTCACAGCTCAGTTTCCGCATTCAGGAACAGCATCGTTATACACGTGCGAGTCAAGGGTCACCCTCGATCTGCCTGCCAGCACAGCGGCCTTTACAGGAGAGGGGGGGAGGATTCCTGTGCGATTTTGTCCCAGCCCTCGTCCACCCTAAACACTGCGATCACGTTCCTTGTAAATGAGTCACCAGCACTGCTTTCCCTGCGAGTTTGTTTGTGTCATAAACAATATTTACAGCAGCTTTGGAAATCATGTAATGGAGAGTAAATTGCCTCTGTAAGTGATTTGTCAGCAAGTGGAATTTCTTATTACGTTTTATTAAGATGCAGCTGCTTTGGATGTTTATGGCGACTCAGGAATGGACCTCCTGAGAGAAAGCGATCGTCAGAAGCCGTCAATAAATCAAAACATATTAGCGCTGTCATCGTTAGCTCCAGCTCTGCTAATTAGCGTGTTCTGTTTCCCCTCATCAGCGCTTTCCAGTTTCAGCAGAGCAGGTATTGATTCTGCTCCAAGCCAGATTGGTGCAAATGTGAGCAATTTATGGTAATATAAACCTGGTGTCAGTCCTGGCAAAGCCCTGCTCAGTGAAATATGCTGACGCACCTCTCATAACTAAACGCGTAAAAAATTGGGGTGTGACAGAAAAGAGGGTGTATTTTATATTTCCAGCTTCCTGTCAAATCTCCCTGCTTCCTGTCTGTCTGAGCTGTTTTTCTCTCTCTCTCTCTCTCTCTCTCTCTCTCTCTCTCTCTCTCTCCCTGTGTTTGTCCTGCAGATGCCTCTCGGAGCACGGCGGAGGATGAGTGATGGGGCTCCTCCGGGGCCGACAGGAGCCCTTCCTCTCCTCTCCTCTCCTCTCCTCTCAGGGGCCGCAGGGGGATGGGTCCTCGGGGGCCCCTCCTCATTAGCGGAGAGTGGCGTGATCTTCTCCCAGCTGCAGAATAATGAGACGCCGTCAGGGCGCTGGGCGATGGCGGTATTGGCGGTTGCTAGCAGCTCATGACTTTAATGGCACGCAGCTCGCTCTCTCTCGGTGTAAAAACACTCACCCGCCCTGCGGATCCCCGCTCCGCTTGTTATCTTGTGTCTCTGAGGGATCAGCCTTGCCTGTGCTCACCCTCTGGAGGAAACGACAGATCAGGCTTTAAAGGCAGAGAGAAGCGTGGAGGGTGCTGCCCGTCTGTCAGCCCAGCATTAGAAAGCATCTCGCTACACCACCATCCACAGCTCTGCATTAGAAAGGACCTCCTTACACCACCATCTAAAGCCCTGCATTGGAGAGCCCCTCCCTACACCACCATCCACAGCCCCGTATTAGAGAGCATCGGTGTACACCACCATCCACAGCCCCACATTAGAGAGCATCTCCTTACACCACCGTCCACAGCCCTGCATTAGAGAATAACTCCTTACACCACCATCCACAGCCCTACATTAGAGAGCACCTCCTTACACCACCATCCACAGCCCAGCATTAGAGAGCATCTCCTTACACCACCGTCCACAGCCCTGCATTAGAGAGGACCTCCTTACACCACCGTCCACAGCCCTGTAGTAGAGAGCACCTCCTTACACCACCATCCACAGCCCAGCATTAGAAAGCATCTCTGTACACCACCATCCACAGCCCAGCATTGGAGAGCACCTCCTTACACCATCATCCACAGCCCCACATAAATAGCATCGCTGTACACCACCATTCACAGCCCTACATTAGAGAGTACCTCCTTACACCAGCGTCCACAGCCCTGCATTAGAGAGCACCTCCTTTCACCACCGTCCACAGCCCCGCATTAGAGAGCACCTCCTTACACAACCTTCCATAGCTATGCATTAGAGAGCATCTTACTCACACTCTATGCTTCACTGAATCAGGAGTTGATTTGCTCTCACTTTCCCAGCACTACCTCACTGTCCAGGACAGGCAGGGTGTTTTTGTAAACAGCCGCAGGGAAGCGAATCCCTTCTAATTATTCTATCTTTCTGGTGAGGCAACTGAGCTCACTTCATCCGCCATCCCTGTGCGGTATATTTATCTGTGGAACATTAACTCATCCCCAAAACACGAGGCTGTGATGGAATCTCTCCCACTCTCTCCTTCTCTTGATTAATTAACACTTTTTAAAAAGCTTTCCGTCTGTGTCGCCCAGCTCAAACAGTATTCTGAGGTGGATAAATGACTGATCCTCAGATGTCAGGGGAGGCTGGACAGACATGCAGAAACTTCAGGTGCCAATTTCTGCTCAGAAAAACTGCCTCACTGGACGTGACCTCAAGTGGCGCCTGGATGCTCATGCGATGGGAACAAGAGGCCGCAGGACCAGACACAGACGCTCTTCTGTCCTGCCAAAATTCACCGTCCTCAGCCCCGTGCTCAGCCACGTCCCGCCACCGTACTGTGAGTGACGAGCCGCAGAATCTTCGGCTCTTCAGCTCCATGATTAACATGCGAAGGCGTCTCCCCCTCTGCCATCTCCTGCCCAGCTGATTTACTGAATTATTTAGAAATGATTGGGCGGCTGCACATAATGGACTCATGTAATGCTGTCTTCACAGTGCATAGTAATGAAAACATCTCTCCCAAGGCTGGGTAACACTCACATGGCTTTATATCATTTTAATTTTTAAGTTTTCTTTCCTTCAAATTGAGTTTCCTTTGAATTTGCTGTCTGGTCCTGTCAGGAATGTTGACGCTTGTACTGTTCAGTGCTGTTTATTCTGAATGATTTTTATTGTGAGAACAAAATCTCAACACTTTGATACGATATTTGGAGGTGTATTAACACCCGTCTTACAATAGAATATTTATATGGTGCTAAGATGCGAAGAAATTTGACTCGAAGCTTGATCACAATTTGACACTCCGGAGTAAACTTATGGTTTTATTGTTAAAGGCTTGAGAGAGAATCATGAATAATGTTCCCCGGCTGGACTGATGCTTTACTCTACGGCTCACGTCTGAGCTGTGCGGCCAACAGGTTACAGGGTGAAATACAGACACATTTCCAAACCGTCCCTCCCACCTCAAACTCAAACTCAGACCAAAACATCTCCCACGGAGTGATTTTAATTTTTTTTTACTCTCCTTTGCTTCCGTTCCCCAGACACTCGTTCCTGCGGCCGTGGGGGGAAATTAAATCACCTCACACTCCTCTCTCTGTCATGTTTGTCCTGTTTTTATTGGGAAGGACACAGAAGACAAACGTTTAAATGCTGCAGCTCTAGAGGGTCCTTCCTTCATTATGGATCAGATGGAGATTATCCTACAGAATATTACCCGTGTCACAGGGGCAAATGATATCGGTTCAGGCCTTTGTTTTAAAGACCTTGTTTGCACTTAAAGGAGCCCTTGAGTATTTATACTCTCGGTGTGGTTATTCATTACTCCAAGGCTGGTGCTGTTATATATGAAGTGTCTGTCGCCGCAGTCGTCCGCAGGCGTACAGACCAGGGTCCGTCCCAACATAAATAAACCCGCACAAAACAGCACTGCCGCTCGCTCTTTAATAATTCATTCTGTTTGCAAATGTAATACACTTCTGTCTTGGTCAGGCCATCACATTGAGAGGGACAGGGGAAAATGCTCCCTCTCTCTCTCTCTCTCTCTCTCTCTCTCTCTCTCTCTCCTGCTCTCTCTCTCTCTCTGATAATAGTGTCAGAGTGAAATAGGACTGAAGGGACCGTGGATGACAAGAGAAATGCAGGTTATGCTGCAGTGGGGACTGACAGTAAGGGCCACGATCAGAACACGAAACAGCCAAAACAGAGTTTATTTTCTGTATTTTAAGAACAAGTTGACAGCAGTATTTTTGTTTGTCTGCTGTGCAAAAATCTCTGATCACTTAGAGACACATCAAAGAGCAAACAGATGTCTCTCCGTCTCTGCCTTCTCCGCAGAGGCGGTGCGAGAGAGAGATGCTGTTGGGAACAAGACCTCATTTTTCTGACTAAGAAATATTCTGGCTCTGAAATGAAAAAATGGTTAAAATGATTTTAACCAATATTTTCTACAAATTTTTTATTATTTTAATGTTTTTTAATCAAAATATCTATAACCACTCAACTACTCATCATTTTGCCTTAATTTAGATCCACTTCACCTATGAAAATGAATATGTGTCTGTAGACTGTTGCGTTTTTTACAGTATATCCAGTATGTTACTATAGCGTGTGAGGAATACAGACGACAGCGATCTGAGCGGAAACACAAAGGTGCCTAATGTTCAGAGAAGCATGGGGATGAATTTTTAATGCACTTCCTTAGCCTGACGAGGTATTTATGAAAATCAGGCGGGTCGTTTAGGGGGCGTAATAAACAGCCCTCTGCACAGTGAGGTTCGGATTATATCATGTGTCAGCTGCCATTTCCTCTTCTATTCTCTCCGTCTGCATCACTGTTACGCTCCATATGGTTCTGTCTTGGAGCGCGATAACAGGGACTAACGGATTGGACCTGAGCCCCGGCTCTCTGTCTGTGAGCCCCCTTTTGTGGCGGAGGGGACTCGGACGAGAACAGGGTACTCTCTCAATCGCTCATCACTCACTCACTCACTCACAAACTCACTGACTGACTCACTCACTCACTTAGTCACCCATTTGTACACTCACTCACTGACTCACTGACTGACTGACTGACTGACTCACTCACTCACTCACTCACTCACTCCCTCCATGATGGCTGGGGTTCAGCACATTTCTCACCCTGCAGAGATTAGGGCGTAATGATCCCATTTGGCACCCAGCTGGTTTCACAGTCCACAAGCCCTCCGACCGTCAAAGCTTTGAAACGTGGCCTAAAAGTTAACCATCTTAGTAAAATGTTTCTTTAAGCAAATTTCCCCTCTGAGCCACAGAGAAGTGCTGTGCTCTGAGCTGCCGTGAGGGTAGCAGGTGTGATATTCACCCCTGCAGTGGCCTGTGGCTCTGTTCCGGTCCCTCAGTCCAGCGGTTCTCAAGCTCCGTTCCCAGAGAACCCCTGTGTACTGCTTTTCATTTCAACTGCAATGGGAATCCCAGAATTTTAACAAGCTGTTAATTTCCCAAAACTAGAAGCTTTTACTAAGGGATTAATTAAACTCTTAAATCACATTGTGTCAGAAAGAGCTGTGCGTCCCAAGCAAAATACATCTTCAGAGGGAATGAAATGGGCCCCTTAATGAATTAAAATTTGAATCATAAATTTCAATGTGCATATAAGAGGTCAGTTATATATAATTAATAAAAATTAAAGCCTGAGGCCAATCAGGAAGCTCCTCACTGGGATGTAAATCTGGCCACCAATCCTAGCCGTAGCGGAGAGGATGATCGTTTCAGTTACGGCACAAATGCTAATGAGGCCCAACAGCATTGTGATGCAGTATTAATAAATGGTGAATTATCATTCATTAAAAAATTAAGATTCCCCAGTTACCAGTTCAGTCATTAAATTTGCCAGTTATCTCTGCTAATTGATTTATTTTAGTATAATTGTTTGCCTACAGAGCAATGAGCACAATATAGAATTAAAGATTGTGGTCGCCGTGAAGATCGGTTGACACAATGAGGATTAGAAGGTAAATAATCCCTCTTAACATCAAACACACCTAATTAATTAAAATTAAAAGCTTATTATAAATTCTGGAATTGCATTTGCGGTTGGGATGAAAACCAGCAATACAACAGTCTCCCGGGATTGAATTTGAGAACCACACCGTTGGAGGGATACGGCTGTTGGCTGCTTTTTTGATGTCAGGGAAAAATATAAATCGGTGTTTTGAGGAAGGGTTGAGGGATGGTTATACATTCATCAGTCTGGTGATGAGTGCTACTGTCACCGAGATCCGACACGCAATCGCAAAATGTGCTGCTCTTGGGCAGAGAGAGAGAGAGAGGGAGAGAGAGAGGGGGAGAGAGAGATACCCCCCTCATTACTCTTTCATTCTGCGCAGCTTGTTGGCTTGTAGATTATTTATTACTGTGTTATTACTAAAGTTTGCCAGGGATAGTGACAAGTTCTATAAAAAAGCCCAGAAAATAAAAAAAAGTTTGTGAATATTTAGGGATGTGTCCTTGTGACACACAGGGGGAAGGAGTTTGCTGTGACTCAGTATATTTAGAGAACTGCGTAGAGTCTGAAGACGATACCCTGACAGCTGATACCGGCTCCGTCTGCACCTGCTGGGTCGCTGAACGAGCTCTGAAAATTGCTGTCAGGAATGTTGTAAATGTTGGCAATTAATTAGCAATCCCCGTTACCTGGGAAAGACTTATAATTAGTGCATGACTGAATGTTTGACTGTGGATTTATAACTGCTGTGTGGAGTACAAACACAGACAGCAATTTGCCTTCCTGTTTTCTGCTCATTATCAACAAATTTTCATTTTAATTCCTATTATGTAATGCTGATAAAACCCTCTGTATCCAGTGATCACCCGACACCTCACTGCTGGATTTCCTCATTACTTTGGGTCTATTGCTGTTGCTTGAGACAGAGGATCTCATTAAGTTGAAGGTGCAGTTCTCCCTGTCTCCCTACATCACACATGTACCTCTGAGTTACATGACGGTCGTCCCGCATGATATTCCTGCTTTCAAACTGAAAAACTCATCTAAAAATGTGCTAATTTACCAGTGGGGATAAATGAGGGACTATGAAAAATTGCATGTTGCATGTGCCTCATAAGTTAGGTCCAATTACCAGCATGTTCCATGCAAACAACTGAGGGTTCAAAGATTCTGCATCGTGCCTCGGTTAAATGCAAATAAGTTTGATGATTTAAAATTGAAAAACATTGCACTCTCTGCTGCAAATATATGGAATTACTTTCTATCTGATGGTTTAGTGTCTGTGCCCCCGTGGTTCTGAAGAGCTGTAGGTGGTCTGCAGTGTCCCTGATCTCACAGGCGCTGGTGTGAACATTGGGGCCACCATTGCCTCGCTCCTTCAATGTCCCATCTTCAGCAGTCGCTTCAAGTTGATTATAGATGACCAAACTCACTCCTTCATAATACTGTCTCCCAGAATAAACTCCTGTGTGCTCCAGCAATCAGATCTTACCAGGTTAGGCTGTACGGTCTAATTATCTTCGACTGTGTGCTCTTCAGGTGCTTAGATTTCCAGCTGCTGTTATTCGATGGGCTCACAGCATTTTTAAATACAAGCTGCCATCGCGCTGCATTCTGCTCGGCAGTTTTAGTTTTAATTGATCCCTCCTGAAATGTTGTTGCATCGTTTATCACAGAAACACTGCAGGCTATCAGGCTTTACATTGTGTTCACTGTCACCAAAACCCATGTATTTATGGCGCCAATGTGAGGATTATAAATGAGTTCTGCTCGACTTCAGACGCTGACCCAGTGCATGGCTCCAGCGCTCGTGAAATGGACATGGAGCTGAGGTGCAGTGAAATATGTAAACACTGCTAATGAGGTCCTTATTCAGCAGCCTGTCAGTGAGAGGGAAGTGGCACCGAGTCCGTGGGAGAGAAACAGAATGAAAGTAGGAGGGGGGGGGGAGGCCCATTAAGTGGAGGGACCAACCTTTCGGAAAAATTAATCGTTTCTGTGTCATTTTCTGCCTAAAACCTCGGACCTCTGCTGGCAGAATTTTCCCTAAAATGTCGAGGTTTCAATTAACCTCTTCACAAGACGTTTCCTCGGAGAAAGTGTGTGTGTGTCTGTGTGTGTGCGTGCTTGCGTATTTGTATGCATTTTTGCATGCGTGCTTGTGTGTGTGTGTGTGTGTGTGTGTGTGCGTGCATGTACACTTGTGCGTTTGTGTGTGCATATGTGCATGTTTGTGCTTTCATGCGTGCGAGCGTATGTGTGTGCATGCTTGTGCACATGTGTGCATGTCTGAGTGTGCATGTGTGCGTGTGTGTGTGTGGGCGTGCATATGTGTGTGTGTGTGAGTGTGTGTGTGTGTGTGCGTGCATGTACACTTGTGCGTTTGTGTGTGCATATGTGCGTGTTTGTGCTTTCATGCGTGCGAGCGTATGTGTGTGCATGCTTGTGCACATGTGTGCATGTCTGAGGGTGCATGTATGTGTGTGCACACGGGTGTATGTGTGTGTGAGCGCGTGCGTGCATGTGTGCGTGTGTGTGTGTGCGTGTATATGTGTGTGTGTGTGAGTGTGTGCGTGTGTGCATGCGTGTGTGTGTGTGTGTGTGTCTGTGTGTGCGTGCGTGTGTGTGTGTGTGCGTGCGTTTGTGCATGTGTCTGTGTGTGTGTGCGTGTGTGCATGTTTCTGTGTGTTTGTGTGTGTGTGTCCATGTGTGCGCGCGCGCGCGTGTGTGTGTGTCCGTGTGTTCGTGTGTGTTCGTGTGTGTGTGTGTGTATGTGTGTACATACACTAAGTTGCAGGGAGAGGTGTGAGTGTAAATTGGATTCCTGATGTTAAAATCGTATCTGTGCTTCAGCGTCATGCAAACATGATATCAGTCAGTCAATCAATAAATCAATCAAACAGTGGCAACCAATCTGAAGCTGGAAAATGAATTTATATTTGTCTATATATATGTATATAATCTTACTTCTGAACCAGGGAAACTTAGATATAATCTTTCTTCCATGTACCATTTTGCATATATGTTGGTTTGTGAGAAATGTTAATGATAATAATTTGAGGAAAACCCTTCAGATATATACTGTAGATGGATGAAATGAAACCACGGTCGGTAAAAAGTTTTGTAATCCATGAAATAATATCTCTCTGCTCTTGTTTCATAAAATAAGGTTGAAAGATTCTTGCATCCCTGTGGCTCTGATAAATGGGTCTGCTGGCAACATGCTGCCTGAATCTGTTGCATCACCACAGGCAAATGATAAAAGTTTATCTCAAATTAATTACAGAAGCTGCCAATCACTGCCTAGTTTTCAATGAGGTTATTCACATTTCTCATTCTTGAGGTAAAAGAAACTTAGAAGGACTTACTCTTCCACGGGAGTACTTCAAGGAGAGGTTATTAACCTTTAAAATGCGAAGCAAAATATGTGTGTTTCTGAATTTTGTAATTAAATACGAAGGACGGTGAAGATGTGAGCTTATATGAGGAAGAGGATTCAGGACGTATTGCGGCTGTACAGCCGAGCCTGAACATTCAGTGCACTGGAGGGTTGTAGTAATGAGACCTTTGGACAGGTGATATTCACTCACAGTTCATAGAAGAAAATAATTGCTTCTGCTTTCAGATTCAGAACTAATTGAAGATTGAAAAAGTTTAAACTGCCTGACAGTAAAATACTCCAATAATCTTGCCTTGAGCAAAAATTGATCTGGGTATTTTTTTTTAAAAAACATTTTCTTGTTTGCATCATTCAATGATTGTAAACCTTTTGGTATGCTATGAATCTTTGGATATTTGTACATTTGGACAGTATTACAATGAAACCTCATTGCTAAGATTCACAGGGTTTAAGCTCATTATCCTTCTGGTATGATGGAGCTATAGAGCATTTCCAACAACTGACCCTTCCATCCCAAATTTGGGACATTAAATATGTTTCGTCAGTTGATGATTCCACATTAAATTTCCAGAAAAGCCTGTCTGACTAGTGTTTAGAGTAAGAGGGGAGATTTTACATGTTTGTATTGATCTAATGACACTCCAAGTTAATTGGATTTTCAGCCAGTAACAAGCTTTGGGCGAGTGCCTAATTTACAAATCGGTGACAAACCCCCAGCTTCAAGTGCGAGAGGAGATTCCGCTGTCTTCCTTACTGGTTATTCAATATTCCTGTACATTATTTTTCAAAATGTTATTGTACAAGGATGTTATTGTATCATATTGAATGCTCTTTCATGCTGTTATGAGAGGATTTAATAAAAACTATTCTCTAGGAAATTGACGACTCGTCATCTGTTTAGTCGGACTGATCGACACTTTTTAAAAAAAAATCTTCTGGGTTTTACCTTCTCCGCCTTGTTATTATACCATAGAAATTGGACTTTGCTGATTGTACTTTTTAAACTGGCACTTAAAATTCTTAGTATATGGAAAATTTGCAATATTTCTGGTGGACTGAATTGGTTTCAGCATTGCTGAGTTTTATTAGTTAATCTGTGCTAAAGTTCATTTGCTGTGACTCATGCACTGATCTGTCGAGTGTTTTCAGTATTTTAACTCAAGTCCATTTTAAAATGCTGTATTATTTTGCCCTTTTTAGTTTTCATTCAGGATTCACAATTCTGTCTTAAAAGTTTGCTGCAGTCCTGCCGGTGGCTCATGTGTGTTTTGTATCTTGTGTACTTTCTATTCTCCACCTGAGAAGTCAGCTGTTTGCAGTCGTATAAAACCCAAATACATTCCAAATCATTTTTTGCATTTATTCATGTCCACATAACAAAGTAACGTCAAGAGACATCAGCAGTGGGGACAATCAGTACAAAAACTTTGACAGGGACACCTGCAGCTTCATCAAGGCCATTGTGAGCAGTGTCTCCACAAGATGGCTGCCTAGGAAAAGTATCATGTGGCATGTTTTGCCCACAAGGTTGATATTCCAGCCAATCACAGGCCTTTGAGCACACTGCGAAGGCTATCAATCATAAATGCTAAAAACCGACAGATGTAGTGAGCAGGGCCTTTCCTCGGCTGTGACCAAAAGTGCTGCCCAGCTTCCAAACTAAGAGTTTGCTTTCCGCCCTAAAAAACATCAAGAGAATTAAGAGACATATGCTAGACCAAATTATTACCAATACATGGTAGGAGTGATATGGGAATGCTTGTGGATGCGGGGGCGTTGTGTCGGAGATCAGAGAGCAAGTGTCCCTCCCATGCGGTGCGTTCCAGGGAAATCAGGGAGGCCATCGTAACTGAATTATATAAGAAATTAAATTTCATAGGGTGCTCTTTTAAAGGAAATCTATGCAAGGTTTGACCTGGATTTCCCTTTCGTTGGGTTAAGAACAGTGCTTCTCAACGTGAGATTGCTGGGAATTTAGGGATCTCCCCCTAATATCAGTCCATGCTGTGGGTCTTGAGAAGCTAGATCGATCTTCTACGATGAAAGACAGAGGTGTGATCACACCAGCAGAAGCCAGCATGAGCTTGTGAGCGCACGTCTCCTGAACGGGGCGCCCTGCTGAGTGCCTGCGAGCTCACGCCTTACTCATCTGGAGGTGTTTCTTTTAATGAGCAAAGATGGCGTCCAACAACCTGAGTCTCTTGGCTTTGACATCAACTAATAACAGTTTGTCCACAAAATACACTTTGTGCCTCTGAAACACTTCATTCGACCTGTCAGATAGGTACATATTGTTTTTCAAGTAACAAACCCCATTGTCTAGGTCTATGAAGACCTAAACATATGCTTGCATCATCGTTCAGATATGAACAGTCACAGCTATCAGATAAAACAGAAAGGAGTGCTAGTTCAATCACTTCATGGATGTCGCAGGCTGCCATCTTGAAAGATTGTGAGTGTGCCCGCTGTCCTTCAAGATCATGTTAAAGGCATGTGTGGGCATTAATGTGGGCGCTTGTGATCTTCAACACGCCTAAGGTCAAATACCGATACTGGATGCGCATGACCTTAAAGCTTCAGTTAGAACTGCAATAACAACCAAATGGACATGACACAGAGGCTTGGAAATACTTCAGGCCAGCAGTGTCAGTGAACACAGTTCATTATGGCATTATCAAATGGAAGTTAAGACCAATTATGCACATATTAAGCCATAAATTAACACCATCCAGAAGCACAGCTGTCTTTTCAGGGCCCAAACTCATTTGAAATGATCTGACAAGGAAGTTGAACGGAGTGCAGCAGTTTGATGGATCCATCTTTTCAAATTATTTCTGGAAATAATGTTGTCTTCTGAGGGCCACAAAGAAAAGGACCATTAACAGTGACATGTTTAAAAGCCTCATCTGTCATGGTCTGAGGCTGCATTAGTGCACCTGGCAGGCAAAATTTGCACATCTGGGAGGGTGAAATGAACACAGAAGAGTAAATGTGTATTTTGTAACTACATGAGTGCTGACTTTTTCAGGGACGTCCCTGCCTGTTCCAGCAGAATAACACCAAACCCACTCGGCACATATAACAACAGCATCGCTGCGTAGCAGCTCAGATCTGTCTCCTGCTGGATATGTGCGGTGGATTATGCAGCACAAAATATGACACCAAAGACCCAAGAATGTTGAATAACTGAACTCATAACCAAACTCCAGATTGGGAAACTCCGACAATGAGTGTTTTCGTTCAAAAACCACTCCTAAGTGTCATTAGAAA
Source organism: Gymnothorax reevesii (assembly GCA_029721435.1). Taxonomy (NCBI): domain Eukaryota; kingdom Metazoa; phylum Chordata; class Actinopteri; order Anguilliformes; family Muraenidae; genus Gymnothorax; species Gymnothorax reevesii. Next base: position 424,691 of record CM056592.1, on the reverse strand, counting down.
GACAGGTGATGCTACACAGAGGTCAATATGCACCTGTCTCAACTTCCTGAGAACATGTTGCCAACATCACAGCACAAAATAGCCATTATTATCACAAAAAATCAAAAAGCTTTTAATAATAAAACATTATTTGTCTGTGAACTTTGTTTAAATTGATTATAGGTTAAATCGAAAGGGGTTTGTTAATGACTTTTATGTTTTTATTTACATTTAACGCATTTTCCCAGTTCTTTTCGATCTGAGATTGTGCAAAAAACCAACAAAAATTGATAAATGAAGCATAATATTGTTCTGCGGAGGCAGTCACACTGATGACTTGCACTGCATGTTGTGATAAAATTGCTGCTATTCATTTATTTAATTTAGCAATGTAAAATTTATGCAACATGTTTTAGAGAGCAAAGCCTTTAAGTATATTCTTGCACAAAGACGCAAATGGAATGTTAATATAAGTGAGGTGTAGTGTAAAAAAAATGCCACTAGATGGCAGTATTGACCTTTTTTTTTGTTAAGCCCAGTCTGGAGTTAGGTTTGGGCATGTCCTGGGCATGTCTCAGAGGGAAAAATCCCAGTGAAAAAAAAAGTCTAAAAGGTGGGATAGGGCTGCAAAAGAGTATATAAGGAGAAAAATTGAGAGAGTAAAGTAGTAGGAGAAATTGCAAGGAGAAGGATACATGTGACCAGACCTGTCACTCTTTTCAAGACCTGTGAAGTTTTTTTGTGGATTTTTGCCTGTGTTGGAGCATTTCCCTGTCCCAGGACATCACCCAGCAACCCCATCTCAAGGGACTGTAAATATTTTTTTTTCTCATACATGTCAATCTTGGTCAGTAGTATAAATCGTAGGTTAGTTGTCAGTCTTTGTTTAATTAAATCTGTTTAAGTTAAAATTTATCTGTCATCCCTTGCTGTTGCAAATGTCATAACACATTGGGGCCATAACAAATTGGGGGCTCAAGTACGGGATAGACCACTGTGTGAGTCATTTATTGAAAATCTAAAAAGACAGAGCTGCAAGAAATATGCAGTCAGTTAGAGCTGAGAGAGGTAAAACCAGCCATGCGAAAAGCAAGACTGGCTAGAGAGATTGTTGAATATTACATTGATGAAAATGTGTTTGCACCCGGAGATCTGGAACAGTTTCCAGTGGAAAATCCAAATGTAGAAATGGAACTTAAATTAAAAATGCTTGAGATTGAAAGGGAGGAAAGAGAAAAACAAAGAATTTGAGAGGGCAGAAAGAGAAAGAGAGAAAGAAAGGCAGTTTGAGTTAGATTAATTTGCAAGAGAAGAAAAACAAAGAGAATTCGAGAGGGAAGAAAGAGAGAAAGAAAGGCAGTTTGAGTTAGAAAAATTAGCAAGAGAAAGAGAGATTTTGAGTTACAGAAATTCGATAGAGAAGAAAGGCTCCAAATGGAGCTACTAAAAATCAAAATTGAAGCTGAAAAGAAATTTTGTGCCAGTCAGGAGGTAAAACTGGTGCCTCCATTCTCCGAGAAGGAGGTTGATAAGTATTTCCAGTGTTTTGAGAAGGTAGCAAAGAGTTGCCAGTGGCCAAAGGAACACTGGCCTCTGATGTTGCAAACTGTCCTCAAGGGTAAAGCTCAACAAGCCTATTCGGCTTTGTCTGCAGATGATTCCTCTGATTATGAGGTTGTCAGAAAGGTTATTTTGACAGCTGTTGAGTTAGTTCCAGAGGCTTACCGACAGAAATTCTGAGGTCTGAAGAAATCTGAAAATCAGACTTATGTTGAATTTGCTAATGAAAAGCAGGTTTGCTTTGAGCGCTGGTGTACTTCTATGGAGGTCAAGGATGATTTCAACTCACTAAAAGAGATGGTGTTAGTTGAAGAATTCAAGAACTGTGTTAAGGATGATATTAACACCTACCTTATGTTGTGATTCTGCATTTGTCATGTGTCATGTTTCTGCCAGCCCATGTGTTCTGTTCTGACTGACCTCTGTGTTTCTGATTCATTGCATTTGTCTGACTATTCTCTGGATTATGTTTTGGGCTTTTGATGTATTTAGATTTCAGGTTTTATTATTTTCCATGTTTTAGTTTTATTCCCAGTTTGTTCCATGCCATATTTCAGTTCCATGCATTTCACGTCGTCTCTCCCGTCTTGTCATGAGTCTTGTCTTTGCTCACAGTCCCCTGCACAGCGTGCCACTCCTTCGGATGATTTATTGGTTTCTGGGTTTCAATCTTCCTTCATTATCTCGTGTTCTTCCTTCCTCTTGCTTTTGCTATTTTACTAACACATACTAACAGTTTATTATTTTTGCTATTTACTAACCAACACTAACATTGTATATTTGACTAACTTACTAACGAGCACTCGGGATTGTATGGCTGCACTTACTAATTGACTAATGATCTCTCAGCATTCGCCCTCTTCTAGTCTCCGCCTCCTGTCGTTCCCTAATTATCTTTGCTGCGTTTCTGTGGATCTTCCACAACTGCTTCATACGGTCTTTTCTCTTGTTATCTATGCACTTTAGAACTCCTTGACTGGAGCCATCTATCTGTCAATAGGTGTGTCCTGTGATCCCTGTCCGCGTTTTGGCTATGACTAATTTCATGCTATTAGTTTCCTCCCAATGTGTTTCTCCCGTGTTTATTAGTCTCACTGCTTGCACCTGTTACCCGTTGTCATGTGACCTCCCGGAAATGTATATTAGATGTCTGTTTGTAGCACTTCCTTGTCAGATCGTTTTATCCTTTGCTTACCTGTGCTACGCTTCTCTCGCCTCGTGTCATTGTGATTATATTTCTGACTGGACCATCCTAGACTTCGAGCTTTGCCTTCTCCCAGCACTTCGCCGCATTCTTGTTTATTGACTCATTTTTGTCTGACCTCAATTTTTGTGATTGGTGCCCTGTTTACGAACCTGGATTACGCCCTTTGGATTCTGACTTTGGATTGTGGACTTTGTACTGTCGCCTGCTCTGTTGGGGGGGGGTTTCCCCCTTCAGAAATAAAGCCTCCTTTTTGTATTTTACTGGTTGTCGCCATTGGCTCATTTCGTAAATCCTCACACCTTAACGAGAAGCAAGCACTGAATTTGCAATCAGCTGCTAAATTTGCAGATGAATATGTTCTCACACATAAGTCCAAATTTCAGTGTAGCAGTAACAATAGATGGTTCCATTTTCAGAGGAAAGGTAACTGTGATACTCAAGATTCCTCACCCAAAAACAAAGACACATCTGGCGATGGTGCTCAGAAATCCAGTCACAGGTCTGCCTTTGTGAAAACAAGGTTAGAAACCCCTGTAGTAGATGACCTATCTGCTAAATTGCCTGCTCCTTGAGGGGCTAAGAAGCCTGATACTGCTGACTTTGAGAGGGAGGAATTTCTTCCATTTGTGTCAGAGGGATTTGTTGCTCTGAAAGAGCATTCTCCTCCTGTACCCATATATATCCTAAGGGATACCGGAGCTTCTCAGTCACTTTTGTTGATGGACTCCCTGGAGTTACGTGATGAGACCGCTTCTGGGGATTTCATACTTGTACAAGGTATTGAAGGAAGGACTGTATCTGCACCCCTGCGCTCTGTATTCTTGAAGTCAGATTTAGTTACAGGACAGGTAAAGGTGGGACTTATGTCAAGTCTACCTATCAAGGGTGTTTCTTTGTTGCTAGGCAATGACCTGGCTGGGGGCAATGTAGTTCCCCCTGTTCATCTTACTTAACAGCCCTGCACAGAAGATGGCGATGAAGACCCATTTCTGTATCCTTCCTGTGCAGTGACCCGTGCTATGGCTAAGAAGGCTCAAGAGGAAAATGATGTGGTGCCGTCCTGCACATTGAATAGTCAGGACTCAGGTGGTTTGCCTCATGACTCTGTTCGACCTACTATGGTTTCTCCACTTGAGGACTTATCAGACACTTTTATCAGTTCTTTGCTCAGCCAGCCAGGTAGGTCTGGTGATTGTGATATGTCTGGAGACTTGTCTCTGCCCAAACTAATGATCCTGAAATTTGTGGACCAAAGAGGAGAGCCCTTCCTGATAAAGAAATAGATGCAATTCCAGTTGGGTATTATCTCAAGGATGATGTGTTGATGCGGAAGTGGCGCCCTCCTGATATCCCTGCCAATGCAGATTAGGCGGTGGTCAAGCAAATTGTTGTTCTGAAGGTCTACAGGAATGAGATCTTCACAATGGCTCATAGTTTACCTTTAGGAGGTCATCTTGGTGTTAACAAGACTGTTGACAAGAAACATTTGTCAACATTTGTTTTCATTTCATGAAACATCATGAAACATTTCTTCTGGCCTGGGCTTCGGATAGATGTTTCCAACTTTTGCAAGACCTGTCACATTTGTCAGGTAGTTGCAAAACACCAGTTAGACCCACCTGTAGCTCCATTGCAGCCTATCCCAGCATTTGGGGAGCCCTTCTCTAAGGTCATCATTGACTGTGTTAGTCTATTACCCAAGACTAGATCTGGAAATCAGTACTTGTTGACAATCATGTGTGCATCTACTAGATTCCCTGAAGCCATACCTCTACGCAATATCAAGGCAGCTGCAATCTCAAAGGCTTTGATAAAGTTCTTCACGTTGTTTGGGCTTCTCGGGAAAATTCAGTCAGACTAAGGTAGCAATTTCACTTGCAAATTGTTTCAGCAGGTTGTGCATGAACTAGGAGCGAAGCAGATTCTTTCCAGTGCCTATCATCCAGAGAGTCAGGGTGCCTTAGAGCGGTTTCATTCCACTCTCAAGACTATGATTAGGACTTATTGTTTTGACCATGAGAAAGACTGGGATGAAGGTGTTCATTTGCTGTTGTTTGCAGCTAGAGAAGCAGTGCAGGAGTCTACTGGATTCAGTCTGTTTGAGCTAGTGTTTGGCCATGAAGTAAGAGGACCTTTGCTATTGTTGAGTGAGCAATGGCTAGAGAAAGAGCCGCACATCAGTCTGTTAGACTATGTTAGCAAGTTCAAGTAAAGATTGCGTGCAGCTTGTGACCTTGCCAAAGAGAACTTGAAATCAAGTCAGGTAAAAATGAAAACTTGGTATGATCATAAGGCTAGAAGTCATGAGTTTAAACCAGGAGACAAGGTCCTGGACAATGGATGGATAGGAATAAGCTGGTATAGAAAATGGATGTATAGGAATAAGCTGGTATAGAAAATGGATGGATAGGAATTAGCGGGTATAGAAAATGGATGGATAGGAATAAGCGGGTATAGAAAATGGATGGATGGACAAGGTCCTTGTCTTGTTTCCCTTGCAGTACAATCCATTGCAGGCTAGATTTTTTGTTCCTTATAAAATTCTAACAAAACTCAATGATCTCAATTACATTGTAAAGACTCCAGATAGGAGAAAGCTAAAACAGTTGTGTCACATTAACATGCTGAAGCCTAATCATGATAGGAATGCTAGGGTTGTAGCTGTCGCTTCAGATTCTACTATGGCCGAGACTTGTGAAGATGAGGGGGAGTTTCAAGATGATAAAAGTACAATTAAAGCTGAAGTTCTTTCATGTAAATTGTCAAATTCTGAAGTGTTGCAAAATCTTGATGTGAACCTCCAGCACTTAGAACCCTCACATAAAGATCAGTTTGAGAGGTTGATCAAGAAATATAAAGATCTATTTCCTGATGTTCCAAAGAGAGTTTCTAAAGCATCTCATGATGTAGATGTTGGTGATGCCAGACCAATAGAACAAAATCCGTGCCGGATAAATCCTGAAAAGAGAAAGATTGCTGAGAAAGAGGTTGAGTACATGTTAGAACATGATATTATTAGACCCTCTAACTCAGATTGGAGTTCACCCTGTGTGCTAGTTCCAAAACCTGATGGAAGTACTAGATTCTGTACAGATTATTGCAAAGTCAATGCTGTAACTATAACTGATGTGTTTCCAATACCAAGGATTGATGAATGTATCGATAGAGTTGGGTAAGCAAAATTTCTGACCAAGATTGATTTCTTGAAGGGTTATTGGTGTGTGCCTTTAACTGAGAGGGCCAAGAGTATCTCTGCTTTGTCACACCATCTAGTTGTACCAGTATGAAGTCCTACCCTTTGGCATGAAAAATGCCCCAGCCACGTTCCAAAGGACGATACAGTCTACAATCGGCAGATTGCCACACACGGGTGCGTACATCAACAGCCTGATCACATGAAGTGACTCCTGGGAAGAACATCTGAAAGATGTAGTGGCGTTTTTCCAGCACCAGACCCAGGCTAACCTGACTGTTAACCTGAATAAGAGTGACTTCGGTTGTGCTACTGTCACATATCCTGGCTACGTCATAGGTCAGGGTAAGGTGGCAGCCATAAATGCAAAAGTCCAAGCCATGATGGACTTTCCAATCCCTGACAACAAAAAAGCTTTGTGTCATTTCCTTGGAATGACCGAGTACTACCGCAAGTCCTGCAAGAACTTTGCTGAGATTGCTCTCAGTCTCGCCAACCAACTGAAGAAAGGCATAAAGTTCACCTGAGATGAAGCATGCCAAAGAGCCTTCGATCGCCTGAAGTCTCTGCTGTGTCACTTCCCCGTGCTCAAATCTCCTGATTTCAACAAAGCGTTCTCCATCGCGGTCGATGCAAGTGACCAAGCTTGTGGATCTGTGCTCCTACAGAGAAGTGACTCTGATGACATTGAGCATCCCGTGGTATACTTCTCCAGGAAGTTCAATCGCCACCAAAAGAACTATTCCACAATAGAGAAGGAGCTGTTGGCTCTGGTTCTATCCTTACAACACTTTGAGGTTTATGTTTGCACAAGACAAAAGCCGATGATTGTGCACACGGACCACAATCCGTTAATGTTTTTGAGTAAGATGAAAAACAAGAATCGGAGATTGTTGAATTGGAGTTTGATTTTACAGGAGTTTGACTTGGAAATTAAGCATGTAAAGGGTACTGACAATGTAATTGCTGATTGCTTATCCTGTGTTTGAGTATGTATATATATCATATATATGATTTTGAATGCTGACCTGTCGGCTGTGCTGTAGCGCTGTTCGTTGGTGATCATTCTGCTTGAGTTGAGAGAGGAAGAGAAGAAGTCGTGTAGGCTTGAAGCTGAGAATTAAAGTTTGTGTTAACAGGGTTTTCTGAAAATAATTTGTGTGTTAAGACTCAAACAATAATAGAGATTAGACGATTTGCTCCTGAGGTATAACCTTTGTCGCAGTAGGGACAGGGAGAATCTTCCCCCCGTATTTTACCCCTTTTTCCCCCTGAAACAACTCAGTGAGCAAACAGCCAAATTAAGTCGCTAATCTGGTCAAACAAAGGCGACGGGGGTTTTTTGAGGGGTTTCAGTCTCCCGGGAGCAAAGCAAAGTAAGGTAAAGTAAAATAAATTTAATCGCTAAATTTAGAGAATAAATTAAATGCTAAATAATTGTCGAACTAAGTGAATTGTACCATATACAAAGTAAAACAGTTTTCAGGGGCTGTGGTACTCACCTGTTTTTTTTTTTCTGAAGCTGATTTAGCAAACGAACACTTGCAAGCTCTCAACGCCAAGAATTTAGTCGAATTACCTGAATATCTAACTATAGCCCGGCTTGGTTCATACTTGGTTGCTTGCCTTTCATACAGTCTTCTAGCCAATAAATATTGATGTTCACTGCGGTCTTTAGTCCCCTTCGTTCTCTATCCTGACTGAATTACTGCATAAACGCATTGCCAAGCTGAATATTAGCGCGAACCGGGGTTTTGTCTTTCTTGCATTTTATTATCAAGAAAGGGCTCTTCTGACTAAACACATCGTTATTACCCTATCTTAGTATTTTCTCCCGGTTGCAGCTGATTAAAGTTTAGCTGCTTGTTCGAGTGCTGAGGACAGCTTGTTGGGGGAGGTACCGTGTTTAATTCGGTCACATAGTAAACGACTTGTTTATTCGGTCCATTTTAATTAAAGGGAACCGGGGCATTACTCTTTTCTCGGTTACCCTTGGTTGTATTTGCGGCTAGCTAGCTAGATGAGTACTGTTTGCATTCTTGGCTGGGGATCTGAGATTTAGTATTTAGTTAGTAGTGCAGCAGTCACTTGACTCGTCCGTTCGGTTAGGTTGGAATTTAAAAGGTAAGTTTTCTACTTCAGTTTCTCCTGGGCATTGGAGCCAGTCCATTTTATCTGGGTTCTCAGCTAAGCCCTGTGATATTTTTAGTTTAATATAGTAATAGTACTGGGACTAGATAAACTCAAGCCGGCTTATTAGGAGTGCTTACATATAGAGTTTGGCTCAATTTGGCATTTCATTTCTGTTAACTGAAACTAAGCCCCTGTTAAAAGAGGGTTATAATCCATTTACATAGTTTCCCAAAGGTTTCAATTGTGACTGCTGCTTAGGGCTTCCTAGGTTAATAAATAAATTAATAAATTGTGGTTCCTCAGCTTCTGTCTCGGCATTAGTAATATTCTTTTATCTAGGGTGAGCGAGGTCATTAGAAAGGGGGGGTTAAAATGTGGCCAAAACAATGTGACGGTTGCAGGATGATCGCACTTTTGGAATGAGATTTCCAGTGTGGGTTTGTCTGCCACCGGTGCCAGCTAATTGAGCATCTGGAGAGCAAGATCCTTGATCTTCAGGGCCAGTTGGAGGCGCTACATAGTTCCTCAAAGAACTCTACTGATTGTGAACTAAGTAGTATGTCGTTTAGAGAAATGGTGTGTACGCCGAAGCAGGGTGGTACTGGGATCCCAGAGCAGGCAGGGAGAGAAAGTTGGGTGACTGTAGGTCGACAGCGCAGGAAAGGGCGTGCACGCCGTACCGCGACAGCTTCTCCAGTGGTTAAAGTGTCCAACCGATTCCAGCCCTTGCAGGAACTCGACTTGGTCCCTGACCCTGAGAGTGAGGGGACTGATGAGCAGCAGGGCACCCTGTTGGCCTCTACCCCTCAGAAAAGAGAGTTATTGATAGTGGAGGACTCAATACTTAGAGGAATAGATAGCTTAGTCTGTCCGCGTGACAAGGAGTCTCGTACGGAGTGTTGCCTGCCTGGTGCTCAGGTAGGAGACCTCCTGGAGCGTGCAGACAAGCTCCTGGCCAGAGCGGGGAGGGATCCAGTTGTCATGGTCCATGTTGGGGCAAATGACATAGATAAGGGTAGGTTTGAGGTTTTGCATACAAATTTGTGGAATTAGCTGAGAAGCTAAGGAGCAGATCCTCAATGGTAGTTTTCTCTGGGATTCTACCGGTACCATGTGCAAGCAAAGGAAAGCAGAATTTTATCTGGAGGTTTAACACGTGGCCACGAACCTGGTGTAGGAAAGAGGTGTATAGGTTAATGGGGCACTGGAACTTTTTCTAGGACAGGGGTGACCTGTTCAAGCCTGACGGGCTGCACCTGAACCGGAGGGGTACCTTTGCACTGGGCCAGCGTATGTTGAGGGTAGCACAGGATTATATAAACTAGGGACTTGGGGGGCAGGGAGGTTAGTGAGTGTTACACATAGGGAAATGCAGACTGCCTCGATGGAAGCTGAAGGCGTTACATGCACTATCGATGATTTACTTCTAAAGCAACAAAGCGTAGTGGGGGGCTTGAAGCAGCGGCCACATGGGAAATCAAGGGGGAAGAGCTAAGTAATAACCTGAAATGTTTTTATTTAAATGCAAGAAGCATAAAAAATAAATTTCCTGAACTTGAGGCTGTAATGATTAGTGAGGGCTATGACATAGTTGGGATTACAGAGACATGGCTAAGTGAAGAGGATGGAGATGAATATAACATAGAAGGTTATTAGCTCTTTAGGAAGGATAGATGTAATAGGGGAGGAGGGGGCGTAGCACTCTATGTGAATGAAAACATTAATGTACAGGAAATTCCCGAAATTGAACATTCCTTGTCCTGTGAAGATATCTGGGTCAGGCTCATTGGCAAACATGAGACAGGTTTAAACATAGGAGTATGCTATCAACCTCCAGCTTAGGACAGTACAATCAATGAAATGCTTTTAAGGAGGATTACGCAAGCTTGTAGAGGTGGTGGGACTATTATTATGGGATACTTAAATTATCCTGGTATCAATTGGGAAATAATGAAAGGACAGGGTAGGGGGGGAGGAAGAATTTCTAGATGTTATAAATGATAATATCTTTGAGCAGTATGTTAATTGTAATGTGAATATAGGCCACTAGATGGCAGTATTTACCTTTTTTTTGTTAAGCTCAGACTGGAGTCATGTTTGGACATGTTTCCAGACATGTCTGGGGCAAGTCCCCGAAAATTAAAAAAAAGAGGTCTAAATGTGGGTGGGGTCTGCAAAAGAGTATATAAGGAAAAGAATTGAGACAGTAAAGTAGTAGGAGAAATTGCAAGAAGATGACCAGACCTGCCATTCTGTTCAAGACCTGTGACGTTTCTTTTGTGGATTTCTTTGACTGTGTTTGAGCATTTTCTTCATCCAGGACATCACCAAGCCACCCCACTAAAAAGGGACTGTAATTATTTCTGTTTTTTCTTATTTATCAATCTTGGTCTTTAGTTGTAGGTTGTTATTAGTCTTTGTCTTTGTTAAAAATTAAATGTGTTTTAGTTGTTAAAACTGTGTTTGTCATCCCTTGCTGTTGCTGTTGTGTTATAAATGTAATAACAAATTGGGGCCATAACAAATTGGGGGCTCAAGGTCCGGGATAGACCATTGTGTGAGTAATTTATTGAAAATCTAACATTCCAAATTGTAAAATTGTTTTTGTGAATTTTCCTAGATATATATTGACAACAGCAATGGATGATTTCTTGGCATCACCAACCGTAGGGGTTTTGAAGTCTTTTAAAAAGACAGAACTGCTAGAAATTTGCAGACATTTAGAGCTGACAGAGGTAAAACCAGCCATGCGAAAAGCAAGACTGGCTAGAGAGATAGTTGAATATTACATTGATGAAAATGTGTTTGCACCAGGAGATCTGGAACAGTTTCCAGTGGAAAATCCAAATATAGAAATGGAACTTAAATTAAAAATGCTAGAGATTGAAAGGGAGGAAAGAGAAAAAGAAAGGGAATTTGAGAGGGAAGAAAAAGAAAAACAAAGGCAGTTTGAGTTAGAAAAATTAGCAAGAGAAGAAAAACAAAGAGAATTTGAGTTAGAAAAATTTGCAAGACAGAGAGATTTTGAATTAGAGAAATTCGATAGAGAAGAAAGACTCCAAATGGAGCAACTAAAAATAAAAATTCAAACTGAAAATAAATTTCGGGCTAGCCAGGAGGTAAAACTGGTGCCTCCATTTTCGGAAAAGGATGTTGACAACTATTTCCAGTGTTTTGAAAAGGTAGCAAAGAGTTGCCAGTGGCCAAAGGAACACTGGCCTCTGATGTTGCAAACTGTCCTCAAGGGTAAAGCTCAACAAGCCTATTCGGCTTTGTCTGCAGATGATTCCTCTGATTATGAGGTTGTCAAAAAGGTTATTATGAGAGCTTATGAGTTGGTTCCAGAGGCTTACCGACAGAAATTCAGAGGTCTGAAGAAATCTGAAAATCAGACTTATGTTGAATTTGCTAATGAAAAGCAGGTTTGCTTTGAGCGCTGGTGTACTTCTATGGAGGTCAAGGATGATTTCAACTCACTAAAAGAGATGGTGTTAGTTGAAGAATTCAAGAACTGTGTTAAGGATGATGTTAAGACCTACCTTAATGAGAAGCAAGCACTGAACTTGCAATCAGCAGCCAAATTTGCAGATGAATATGTTCTCACTCATAAGTCCAAATTTCAGTCTAGCAGTAACAATAAATGGTCCCAATTTCAGAAAAAGGGTTACGGTGATACCCAAGATTCCTCACCCAAAGACAAAGACAAATCTGGTGATGGTGCTCAGAAATCCAGTAACAGGTCTGATCAAAGTGTGAAAGCTGACAGTGACAAAAGTGGTCTAGTTTGCAGTTATTGCAAGAAATCTGGTCATGTTACAACTAACTGTTGGTTCCTTAAAGCTAAGAAAGAAAAAGAAAAGGATACCAAACCAAATGCCTTTGTGAAAACAAGGTTAGAAACCCCTGTAGTAGATAACCAATCTGCTAAATTGCCTGCTTCTTGTGGGGCTAAAAAGCCTAATACAGCTGACTTTGTGAGGGAGGAATTTCTTCCATTTGTGTCAGAGGGATTTGTGGCTCTGAATGAGCATACTACTCCTGTCCCCATATATATCCTAAGGGATACCGGAGCTTCTCAGTCACTTTTGTTGATGGACTCCTTGGAGTTACGTGATGAGACCGCTTCAGGGGATTTCATACTTGTACAAGGTATTGAAGGGAGGACTGTATCTGTACCCCTGCGCTCTATATTCTTGAAGTCAGATTTAGTTACAGGACAGGTAAAGGTGGGACTTATGTCAAGTCTACCTATAAAGGGTGTTTCTCTGTTGCTAGGCAATGACCTGGCTGGGGGCAAAGTAGTTCCCCCTGTACATCTTACTTCACAGCCGAGCACTGAAAATGGGGATGAGGACCCATCTCTGTATCCTTCTTGCGCAGTGACTCGTGCTATGGCCAAGAAGGCTAAAGAAGATGATGTTGTGGTGCCGTCCAGTACATTGAATAGTCAGGACTCAGGTGGTTCGCCTCATGACTCTGATTGGCCTACTATGGTTTCTCCGTTTGAGGACTTATCAGATACTTTTATCAGTTCTCTATTCAGCCAGCCGGATGGGTCTGGTGATTCTGATGTGTCTGGAGACTTGTCTCTGTCCAGAAAGCGGTTGATTGAGGAGCAAACTAATGATCCTGAAAATGGTGTACTAAAGAGGAGAGCCCTTCCTGAAAAAGAAATAGATGCAGTTCCAGTTGGGTATTATCTCAAGGATGGTGTGTTGATGCGGAAGTGGCGCCCTCCTGATATCCCTGCCAATGCAGATTGGGCAGTGGTCAGGCAAATTGTTGTTCCGAAGGTCTACAGGAATGAGATCTTAACAATGGCTCATAGTTTACCTTTAGGAGGTCATCTTGGTGTTAACAAGACTGTTGATAAGATCATGAAACACTTCTTTTGGCCTGGGCTTCGGAAAGACGTTTCCAACTTTTGCAAAACCTGTCACACTTGTCAGGTAGTTGGAAAACACCAGTTAGACCCACCTGTAGCTCCATTGCAGCCTATCCCAGCATTTGGGGAGCCATTCTCTAGGGTCATTGTTGATTGCGTTGGTCCATTACCCAAGACTAGATCTGGAAATCAGTACTTGTTGACAATCATGTGTGCATCTACCAGATTCCCCGAAGCCATACCTCTACGTAACATCAAGGCAACTGCAATCTCGAAGGCTTTGATAAAGTTCTTCACGTTGTTTGGTCTTCCCAGGGAAATTCAGTCAGACCAAGGTAGCAATTTCACTTCAGGATTGTTTCAGCAGGTTGTGTATGAACTAGGTGCAAAACAGATTCTTTCTAGTGCCTATCATCCAGAAAGTCAGGGTGCCTTAGAGCGGTTTCATTCCACTCTCAAGACAATGATGAGGACTTATTGTTATGACCATGAGAAAGACTGGGATGAAGGGGTTCATTTGCTGTTGTTTGCAGCTAGAGAAGCAGTGCAGGAGTCTACTGGATTCAGTCCATTTGAGCTAGTGTTTGGTCATGAAGTGAGAGGACCTTTGCTATTATTGAGTGAACAATGGCAAGAGAAAGAGCCGCATATCAGTCTGTTAGACTATGTTGGCAAGTTCAAGGAAAGATTGCGTGCAGCTTGTGACCTTGCCAAAGAGAACTTGAAATCAAGTCAGGGAAAAATGAAAACTTGGTATGATCATAAGGCTAGAAGCCGTGAGTTTAAACCAGGAGAAAAGGTCCTTGTGTTGTTTCCCTTGCAGTCAAATCCATTGCAGGCTAGATTTCATGGTCCTTATGAAATTCTGACAAAACTCAATGATCTCAATTACATTGTGAAGACTCCAGATAGGAGAAAACCAAAACAATTGTGTCATATTAACATGCTAAAGCCTTATCATGACAGAAATGCTAGGGTTGCAGCTGTCACTTCAGATTCTCCAATGGTCGAAACGTGTGAAGATGAGGGGGAGTTTCAAGATGATGAACCAAGAATTAAAGCTGAAGTTCTTTCATGTAAATTGTCAAACACTGAAGTGTTGCAAAATCTTGATGTAAAACTCCAGCACTTAGAACCCTCACAGAGAGATCAGTTTGAAAGGTTGATCGGGAGGTATGAGGATTTGTTTCCTGATGTTCCGAGGAGAGTTGCTATGGCCTCTCATGATGTGGATGTTGGTGGTGCCAAACCAATAAAACAGCATCCATACCGGATGAATCCTGAAAAGAGAAAGATTGCTGAGAAAGAGGTTGAGTACATGTTAAAACATGATATTATCAGACCCTCCAACTCCGATTGGAGTTCACCCTGTGTGCTAGTTCCAAAACCTGATGGAAGTACTAGATTCTGTACAGATTATCGCAAAGTCAATGCTGTAACTAGAACTGATGTGTTTCCAATACCTAGGATTGATGATTGTATTGATAGTGTAGGGCAAGCAAAGTTTCTGACCAAGATTGATTTATTGAAGGGTTATTGGTGTGTGCCTTTGACTGAGAGGGCCAAGAGCATCTCTGCTTTTGCCACACCATCTGGATTGTACCAGTATGAAGTCCTACCCTTTGGCATGAAAAATGCCCCAGCCACGTTCCAAAGGATGATACAGTCTACAATCGCCGGATTGCCACACACGGGTGCGTACATCGATGACCTGATCACATGGAGTGACTCCTGGGAAGAACATCTGAAAGATGTAGAGACGTTGTTCCAGCGCCTGACCCAGGCTAACCTGACTGTTAACCTGAGCAAGAGTGACTTTGGTTGTGCTACTGTCACCTATCTTGACTACGTCATAGGCCAGGGTAAGGTGGCACCCATAAATGCTAAAGTCCAAGCCATCATGGACTTTCCAGTTCCTGACAACAAAAAAGCTTTGCGCCGCTTCCTTGGAATGATCGGGTACTACCGCAAGTTCTGCAAGAACTTTGCTGAGATTGCTCTCAGTCTAACTAACCAACTGAAGAAAGGCGTAAAGTTCACCTGGGATGATGCATGCCAGAGAGCCTTCGATTGCCTGAAGTCTCTGCTGTGTCACTTCCCCGTGCTCAAATCTCCTGACTTCAACAAACCGTTCTCCATCGTGGTCGATGCTAGCGACCAAGCTTGTGGATCTGTGCTCCTACAGAGAAGTGACTCTGATGACATTGAGCATCCCGTGGCATACTTCTCCAGGAAGTTCAATCGCCACCAAAGGAACTATTCCACAATAGAGAAGGAACTGTTGGCTCTGGTCCTTTCTTTACAACACTTTGAGGTTTATGTTTGTACAGGACAAAAGCCAATGATTGTGTACACTGACCACAATCCGTTAATGTTTTTGAGTAAGATGAAAAACAAGAATCGGAGATTGTTGAATTGGAGTTTGATTTTACAGGAGTTTGACTTGGAAATTAAGCATGTGAAGGGTACAGACAATGTAATTGCTGATTGCTTATCCCGTGTTTGAATGTGTATATATATATCATGTGTTTGAATATTGTATGATATGTATATATAGACAAGTGTTCACTTAACCATTTTGTATTGAAAAGAAAAATTTTGCCTTTGTGAGTCAAAATTTTTCCCTTTTGGAATGGAGGTGTAATGTGAATATAGGCCACTAGATGGCAGTATTTACCTTTTTTTTGTTAAGCTCAGACTGGAGTCATGTTTGGACATGTTTCCAGACATGTCTGGGGCAAGTCCCCGAAAATTAAAAAAAAGAGGTCTAAATGTGGGTGGGGTCTGCAAAAGAGTATATAAGGAAAAGAATTGAGACAGTAAAGTAGTAGGAGAAATTGCAAGAAGATGACCAGACCTGCCATTCTGTTCAAGACCTGTGACGTTTCTTTTGTGGATTTCTTTGACTGTGTTTGAGCATTTTCTTCATCCAGGACATCACCAAGCCACCCCACTAAAAAGGGACTGTAATTATTTCTGTTTTTTCTTATTTATCAATCTTGGTCTTTAGTTGTAGGTTGTTATTAGTCTTTGTCTTTGTTAAAAATTAAATGTGTTTTAGTTGTTAAAACTGTGTTTGTCATCCCTTGCTGTTGCTGTTGTGTTATAAATGTAATAACAAATTGGGGCCATAACATAATAAACCTACCGAAGAGAAGGAAATTTTAGACTTAGTGCTCTGTAATGACCCTAATATAATTAGCAATGTTGAGGTACTGGAGCCACTTGGGACAAGCAATCACTCTGCTGTTAATTTTGATGTTTCATGGGAAGTTAAAAGGTGTATTCTAAAATATAAATTTTCAATTTTAGGCAAGCCAACTTTGACAGGATGCGCTCATATCTAGGTGAAATAATATGGGAGACACTCCTGGACTGTAAGTCTGTAAATGAGATGTGGGAAAGATTTAAGGGGGTTTTACTTGAATCACAATGCAGATTCATTCCAAAGGTGTCCAAAAGTAAGCTGAATAAGCAGAATCCTCAGTGGATGACCAAAAGTATTCGTAGGATTTTGAGGTTAAAGAGGAATGTTTATAAGATGTATATAAAGTATAACAATGAGAACACTAAGGCTGAATACTGTAAAATGTGGGCTGTGGTCAAAAAAGAGCTGAGGAATGCTAGAAGACTGTATCAAAGACAAATTGCAGCGGGGGCAAAAACGAACCCTTAGCTCTTCTTTCAGTATTGTAGCAAAAAAAAAAAGTTAAAGAGCAGGTTAAGAGCATAGAGAATAAAAATGGATCGCTGCTATATGATAACAAGCATATTGCAGATTCCTTAAACAGTTACTTTGTCGAGAATTTTACCTCAGAGGGGGTCTTTATTTGGCCAGAGGGCATGTCAAATGCTCAAGATTATTTGGCGGAAATTGAGGTTCGGGATAACGAAGTATTAGACAAGTTGCAAAAACTAAAGACAGATAAGGCGGCGGATCCTGGTGGGTTCTATCCTTCAGTGCTCAGGGAAGTTGGTGAGATCATCTTTAAGCCACTATCCGCCATCTTCAGACGATCTTTAGAAACCGGAGAAATACCAAATGACTGGAAACAGGGCAATATAATACCAATATATAAGAAAGGGGACCATGCCGAGCCAGGAAATTACAGGCCAGTGAGTTTAACTTGCATTGCATGCAAAATATTGGAATCTATCATAAAAGATGAACTGGACTTATTTCTTGAATGTAACAGTATCTTGAGGGATAGCCAACATGGTTTTCGTAAGGGAAGGTCATGCCTAACAAACCTTCTGGAATTTTTTGAAGAGGCCACCAGGACTTATGACCAGAGCAGGGCTTATGGCATCATATACTTGGATTATCAGAAAGCATCCGATACAGTACCGTGTAAGAGACAAATTTTTAAAATGAACTCCATTGAAGTTACAGGAGGTATTCTGAAGTGGATTCAAAACTGGTTACAGGACAGAACACAAAGAGTGGTGGTTAGTGGAATCTCATCTGAGTCAGGTTGGGTGGAGAGTGGCGTCCCCCAGGGATTGGTGTTGGGACCCCTGCTGTTCCTTATCTATATTAATGATCTTGATAGGAATATTGAGAGCAGATTGGTGAAATTTGCAGATAATACTAAATTGGGGGGTTTGGCAAATAGTTTAGGGTCCACTAAAGTGATTCAGGACGATTTGGATAGAATCCAGAATTGGGCAGAAATGTAACAAATGAAATTTAATCTAGCAAAATGTAAAGTCATACAAAATAAAAACATTAGACAGGATTACTTCATGGGAGGTTTAAAACTGGAATGTGCTCCACACGAGAAAGTTCTGGGAGTGATTGTTGACCAAACTCTCACAGGTTCTAGCCATTGTGCCGTAGCAGTTAAAAAAGCTAATCAGATGCTGGGATACATTGCCAAAAGTATTGAGTACAAATCTAAAGAGGTGATGCGTCTTTTGTACAACACATTCGTCAGACCACATCTGCCGTATTGTGTACAGTTCTGGGGACCATACTTTAAGAAAGATTTCGAGGCTCTAGAGAAAGTTCAGAGAGAAGCCACTAAGCTTATTCCAGGTATAAAAGATGAAAGCTACGAGAAGAGGCTGAAGATCCTTAATCTCTTTAGTCTTAGGAAAAGGAGACTCGGGTGATTTGATTGAGGTCTTTAAATATGTTAAAGGGAATAACAAAGTGAATCATGTAGGATTCCTTCAACCAAGTGTTGTGAGTAGAACTCGGGGTCACAAATGGAAGTTGACCAAAGGTAAATTTAGCACTGATATTTGGAAATATTTCTTCACCCAAAGAGTAATTTCAATGTGGAATAGCTTGCCTGACCATATTGTTGAGGCAGAGACCTTGGGGGTTTTCAAGAGCAGGCTTGACTTAAAGCTAGATACCATTGAGTCATTCAGTATCTGAAGGGATATATTCACAAGAGTACAGTATTAGACAACCAATGACAATATCCTGAGATACTGCCTGAGACATTCCAAAAATTTGATCTGATCTTAATCCAGTTCAGTTTTTGTGGGATGTGCTGGAAATTCAAGCCCAATCTATGGAGGACCCGCCTCATAACTCACAGGACTTGGAGGATCTGCTGCTAACCTCTTGGTGTCAGATACTACTGGGTAAATGCAGAAGTCCTGCGGAGTCCGTGCCTCAACGGAGCAGAGCTGTTTAGTGGCAGGTGGTTTTAATGTTGTGCGGCTGACCGGTGTTAGTGGTGAATGTTGCAGAAGTGTTGCAGGAAGCATGAAACTTGTAAGTCCTGTCTGGGCAAAGAGCTGCTTTATTTTACAGTCCTCTGGTCTCAGGTGAAGAGCTAATCACAGGGAAATTCTTTTTATATTATTTTCCCATCTCTCTCTTCCTCTTTTTATCCACTTCCTCCCTCATGAAGAAAGTTTGGTTTAAATATTCTCTGACCAATCTGAGGAGCTAAATCGCAGGACATGCTAAATTAGCCTTGTTGCATCTCCATTAAGGAAGTCTGATGCTCATCTGTTCAATAATATACCCAAGAGGAGCCCCAGGCCAACAGAAAGGCCCTTTGATGTCTGACCTCCACGCAAGACTTTTAGGCATTATTTACCACCTCCACATATTACACTTAAAAAAAGAACATGGCATCTTCCTTCTGTCGGGAGAAACAACTGTGCCACAGCGACAGGGCGAGAGGGAAGTTGGGATTTTATTGCCTGTTTGATTTATACACTTGAAGTGTTTTATGGTTGGGAAAAATTAGATTTATGACAACAATTCAGTCTGATTTTGTGGAGTCCTTTCTGCATTTAATAAGCATTGACTGTCCATCAGGGTTCCTTATTGACTTGCACAATGAAAAACTAGGAAGGGACTGTTGTCAGCCCTTTCGATAATTCACAGCATGGGGTAGAGTGATTTGCGCGTAATAGCGTGTAATTATCCTAAAAAGAAGAATATTTATTTTAAGTCTTCCTTATGTAATTTACGTTGTCTTTAAAATGATATGTACAAGCATAATTTTCAATATACACTGTTTCTTATTACGCATATCCCCAAAACAAAGCGTGTAGGGAAATTGGGCTCATTTTACACCCAGAACAGAGCATCGCCAAGTGTGACGCAAGCGCATTTTTTAGTTTACGGCCAGCGCAGTTATCATTTTCCTGTGTAATACACATGCTGCTTAAATAACAAATTCACTGGAGCCAACTTCAACGCCCATAGGTGCCTTGGTCTTAAAATGAGGTGTGGTCAGGCACATGGGACTATGGGACTGCACAGTCAGGCTGATGGTTGTTATGACCCAATTTCACATTCTATTTTTTCTATTTCATCTGCATTATAAAATGGTTTATGCAGGTAGAATGCTGAGTTCTCCAACGTTCAAACAATATATAGTTCTTCAATGTTGCACGATATTTCATGGTATAAAAATGCAATTATGCCTAGGCTTATTGGTGTTAGTATGTTCATGTTTTTCCAACTCGATAATTACTGATGCTTTCGTTGAGTGGAACAGAATCAGGCTCCACACTGAGCTCCGTCTGATGGTCGCTTCTGTTGAAGGTGTAGCACGCAGCAGTGCACTTAGTTTAACATCCTAGTGAGGCGAGAAACATCCAAGCCCTCTGCTGTTCGGACTCCCGTGAGATAATAGTCACCCTGATGATGGCTATAGTCAGAGGATATTTTGTTGGTTGATCAGATGGAGACCGACAACAGAATTCTCAGACAGTCTGTTAAATGTGACTACAAGAGTCACAAGGGGGGGAATATTGAATCAAAAATTAGAGCGTTACAGAACGTATTGTGGCAGGCTTATAGAGCCCATTAGAATCACTGAAAGAGTTCATCTCATTCAGGTAAAGTTAAAACCTATAAATATGTCATAAACCACTTTAAGAAATTTCAGCAGCCAGTCCAGAGAACAGATAAATGACTGTCTGAAAAAAAAAAAACAAACACACAATATAACATGGGGACTCACCTAAGGACACCAGACACAATACTGAGCGCTGGACAGAGGCCCAAAATAACCTCCTGTTTTTAAAAAACTAAATGTAATACACAAGTGGTATCAAAAGACCTGAAATAACTTCATATTCTTTAAAGAAAGGAGAAGGGTCGACCTTATTGGAATAAATTTCTCCCAGAACAGGGGCCAACAGTTTCTGGCTCGTTTGGAGGATGTGGGCTTTCAGTCCGGCAGAAGTCAGCAGACGGGGGTGAAAGGGGGAGGTGAAAAGGGACAGGCAGCTGCAGTCGATGGGCTGTTGGGGAATGAGTGCTATTGGCCTGCATGGACCAGGCTGGGTCATTGTAAAATTCACTTTCAGTTTCTTAAAATAAACCAAATCGCAATACACTCGGTGGCTTTAATTTGTCTCTGAAGAATTTTTTCGCAGTGTGCGATGGGGACGCACCGATATCACTTCTTCTCAGACTGTGTATGAGTGCGAATGCTCAGCTTTGGGTACTTTCCAATGCTAAAAGAAGTACTTTAACGTTCATAAAAACCACAAAAAACAATGTTTTTCTTACATTGGATGAAATGTCAAGATGTGAAATGTCAAAATTTTTAAAATTTGCCTCATATTTATTTGTTACTTCCTTGATAAAACTTCGACACTGCTGACATTTTTAACCTTACTCAAAAGTTTTCACAGTTTGTGGTTGTATCTAAATGCGCATGATGGTTCATAGAGTTGTTTACAATTGTTCTTGTGTTACTAGCTTGTAGTAACTGACATTATCAGTTACTACAAGACATTATCGGAAAACTCATCTTGACAATCAAATCAGCCTGAATTGTCCATGTTAGTCTTTTGTCACTCACTTGGAGGCATAACTTAGTCACAGCCAAAATATTGCAGTGTTTCCCCTGTAGTATTTTTCAGACATGGCATCGCTAATCTTATGGTTGTGTGTGAGGTGGGAACTCAAATTTGTTTAATTTGCTCACTGATTGCTGCAAACAGCTGTGAGAGGGGGATAACTCTTCATTTGTGCAATCGGTGCAAGTAGGAATAAAATGCTCAGTATTTCTATGTTCAGTGTTTACAATTTACAATCGCGCACCTACGTTGACTGACGTCACAGGAAACACTATTTGCATAAGTCTTGAGGTCTAAGAACACCTCAGCAATTATCGCTCAGCCCAATTATCACTTTGTTGCGAACAAAGCTGAGGTCTTTGAGATTATGACTTTAAAAGCAGAAGGCTGAAAGCATTGTGGACTGGGGTTATACTGTGTCAATCACCTTAATATCCTGTGATGAAGCTTTCCTACCATGATGGGCGTGGCCTCTTCCGGAATGCCAAGGGCCCACATTCCACTGGGCATAAGGGCTCAATGAAGGGTTTTATGAGTATGAAAATGATCTTAAGTATATGCCACTGCCCTCAAAATCACAAAATCTCAAACAATCTGAACATTTGGGAGATTTCAGAACAACATGCTTGACAATGCTCTCCATCACTATCATCAAAACACCAAATATCTCTTGGAAGAAGGGAAGTCCATTTCTCCAGTAAGGTTTTACACTTGTCTCTGTGCCAAGATACATTAGTGTTCTTCTGGCAGCTTACGGAGACTCAACATTTTACTGAGGTTCTTTATGTTGACTTTCCATTAATTTGTAACCCATCTGTATTTACAGCATATAAAGGACTTCTATGCTTGCTACCTGCCCAAAAGCCATCTTGTGAAACAAACTTAAATGAAGAACCACGCTGTATTAGTATTCTAGGAAATATTGCTATTTGTTTTATGTCACTTTTGTTTAATCAAAATGAAAATCCGCAGAAATATGGCTGTCACTTTGGTTTAAGTGTTATGGCTGTGCTTGAAAGCAGCTCCATGATCTGTGGATGGTCCTGTACATCTATAATAAGACACTGAAATGTTATATTCAGGTGAGACCTAAATTTTTATCCAAGGTTTAATTACCTCAACCTACCTGAAATCAGTAGTTTGATGAAAAAGTCCTCACTTCTTCCTAATTGTGAACTAATTGATAATTACATACACTCGAAAGCACAAGCGATCTAAACTACAGAAGCTATTGCACATTCAGGGTTGAAAACTGACACTTCTCACTTCTGAATTCATAAAGATATAATATGGTTATTTGAACAGTGACACGTTCTGCAGATCTGCATGTACGCAAGAGGAGAATATAATGTGGCAAGCTACTCTTCAAGATTCAGTGCACTGTCACTCATTCTGTTTTACACCATTACATTAGCAACATAATGAAGCATAGAGACCTCAATTCCAATGAAGTTAGGACGTTGTGTAAAATGTGAATAAAAACAGAATGCAATGATTTGCAAATCTCGTAAATGCACATTTTATTCATAACAGACGTTGAAAGTGAGACATTTTACCATTTCATGAAATATATTGGCTCATTTTGAACTTGATGTCATCATTCAGAGATCCATTGAAAACATGGAAAATACAAGAGTATCGCGTCATTCTGACCAATCTGACAGCAGTAATATTGACCTCAATTATTTTCAGTCCGATGAAAACACAGAATCAGTTGATGATGGCGGTGACGGGCCACCTTTGCTGCAACCACAGGCGGGTTGGGGCTGCGCCCGAGCCAGAACAGGTCGTGGTCGAGGAGCACGTAGTCGAGCACCTAGTCGAGGAGCTGCTCCGCGTCATGTAGCAGGCTACCAAAATGACAATTGGAATGATGTTACCAATACCCAAAATGGCACTGATAGTTTGACATTTGCATTTGAACCTGCTAAAAACCTTTATTTTGAAAATACAGACATTTATCTCGTGAACTATTTCAGTTACAGGCTGCTAATTTTTACTGGACATGCGTCTCATAGTCCTACAAATGACGCGCCTAAAGGTGACCTACTTTTTCTAGGTCACTGGCCTAAAAATATCACCAAAAACGTCTACAATTTGCTTGATCTTATCAACATTTTCAGTCACAGGCTCCTTATTAGCTCCTGCCACCCGAGTAGTACTAGAGCTACGGTATCGGGCTCCATCCGTGCGAGCATCTGTCCATGCGTGCGTCCCTCAACAAAAACTTTGACATTTTGTTTATCTTAACGGCGGAAGCTTCTGGGGCCACCAGTGCCCTACATTTTTTTCCATTCTTTGTGCGTTCATTCTGTGTGATAATACTATAACTTCAAAACTGCTCTGGTCAACCATGGGTATTTGATTGAAGCACAGGCTTGAACCGTGTCGCTGGAATTAAATATCATCGTCAAGTTTTCAAGTTGAGAACCGGGGTGTCACAAATACTCCCGGAATTTTCTGTCTGGGTTTACTCCCATAGATCCGCCGCATTCTGCAACACTAGGAGCAGCGCTGAGAGCCACTGCAGACGGTCTTCGGCATGTGAGAGGCTAGATAGAGTGGGTTGCTTGCTGATGGCGAATTGGTCCTGCATTGCGCATCACATACTGCTGGTATGGGGAGACCAGACTGGGACACCGAGGTGGAATGGCCAGACAGAATGGTACTACTCCTCCAGTGACCTTGTCAATTCATGTAAGAAATGAATTGCTTATGCCAGTTTAGCTGAAAAAGTTCTGGAGTTGGAAGCTTGCATTGAGACTCTTCAGAATATTCGGACCAACAACAACCACAAGTATTCCAACTCTTTTTCTGTCCAGCCTGATTGTTGTGCTAATATTAGTTCTCTTTCGGTTTTCCACTCTATGCCTGCTGCGGTAGCTTCTCCGCAGCAGGAAAAATTTGTTAAGAGAGGTAAACGGAGGGGAAAGAAAAGCGTACAGCCATCTGCTCTCTCTCCTGTCGAACAATTTAATTCATTCGCTCCCCTCGAAGATTCACAGTTGTACGAACGAGTGCCAGAAAACACACTAATTATCGGTGATTCCATAGAAATGTTTGGGTGTTAAAACCAGCGACTGCAGTGAACTGTATTCCTGGCGCTCGTGTCACGGATATCAAAGCGAATTTGAAATGACTTGACAAGGATAAACACAAGTATTCCAAAATTATTATCCACGCTGGTGCAAACAACATTCTTTCAAGACAATCGGGGATTACGAAGAGTGGTTTTGAGTCTGTCTGCGCCCAAGCTGTCGCGTTCGGTGACTGTCTCTGGTCCATAACCGATCCGATGTGGGGACGAAATGTACAGCAGATTAGATTCACTCAATCGTTGGTTGTCTGTGTGGTGCGCAGGAAATAATGTTGGCTTCAGAGATAATTGGCAAACTTTCTGGCGCAGACCTGGCCTTTTGAGGAGGGACGGTGTTTGTCCTTCTCGAGAGGGAACCATCCTTCTGTCAAAAAAATTTTGCCTACAATTTAAACCAGCGCAATTGACTGCCAAGAATCAAATCTAGATAACTATTTAATACAGTTAGTCTCAATAAATCATTGATTAGGTCAAATTTAATAAAGACTGTGTCTGGTCCCCGAATACCAATAAGAATTGAAAAGGAAGAATTGTGGAGTTGTCCACAATAATTTGATCTTCAACAAAAATGAACTATATCAATACCTGTATGAATAAAAAATCCTCTCTCCAATTTGGACTACTTAATGTAAGATCACTTAACTCGAAAGCAGCTCTTGTGAACGAATTAATCTGTTGTAATATAGTATTGATGTATATACCTCACAGAAACTTAGCTGAAACCAGGTGAAAAGTCTTCTTTGAATGAAGCTTCCCCAGCTGGTTTTACATATACTCATAATACCCGTCTTGACCGGAAAGGAGGCAGCCTTGCTGTTATTTATAACTCCTATCACTCTGTGCCCAAACCGCAATTTAAATTAGATTCATTTGAGGTACTAGTAATTCATTTTTCATTGCTTGACATTGGTACAAACTCCATCTCTACTATAATAGCTATAAGCTATAATAGAATTGTTATTTTGGGTGACTTTGGAAGACACTCTTCGATAAGAGTAGGGGGTTCCTTGGTATCATGGCTAAAGTCCCTACTTGGCTCTTTCGATCTGCCGCCTAATCATCCCCTGATCTAATTGGCTGTGCAATTCCTCTGTCCCTCCCACCTCTTCCCCCAGGGCTCCCTTGAAAAAGAGATTTCAATCTCAACGGGACTTCCCTGGTTAAATAAGGATTAAATAAATAAAATAAAACTTTAACCTGAGATGGTAGATAATTCTTCAACATCCATCTTCACTGATGTCATGGTGTCATCGGCCCAACACATATTCATAGTCATACTTTAGACCTGATCTTAAGCTTTGGTGTTGAGATTGAGAAGGTTGACATCCATTCACACAACCCCAGTTTATCAGACCATTTTCTTATAACATCCTGTCTACAATTGGCCCACCTTGTATAATCAGAAACTAGAATGTAAACAAGTCGTACTTTTACTGCCACAACGTCCTCACAATTCATTGAAGCACTTCCAACTTATCTTGATTATCCAGTCAGCACCCTCTGTATTGACGAAATGGCAGATAAGTTTGCTAATGCTCACAGTAATTCCCTCGATGTAGTTGCTCTATTGAAATTTAAAAAGGCTACTCAGAGGAAGAGACCAGCCCCCTGGTACACTGACCAGACGCGGACTCTAAAGCAAAAATCCCATCCAGTAGAACGCAAATGGCGCTCCACTAAACTCCAGGTGTTCCACTGTGCTCGGAAACAGCCTTATTGTGTATAAGCACGCTGTGTCTGGAGCTAGCCCTTCTCATTTTGCAAATCTTGTACAGGATCATATAAATAACCCTTGATTCTTGTTCAAAACAGTGGCCAAATTAACGAACGAACCATGCTGCCAATATCCCTCAAATTCCAGCCTCCTGCAGCAGTGATGATTTTTTTTTTTGAATTCTTTAGTGGCAAAATATTTGGAATTAGATAACATATCACTGCTTCCCTAGCAGTTAGTGAAGGTCTTAACATAAAACCTCATGCTATAAATCAATTTTATTCATTCTCTCCCATATCCCTGAGCGAACTTGCCAAATTAGTCTCTACTTCCAAATCCACTACTTGTCTCTTAGATCCCATCTGTTATGTATGAGTATTTTTTCTACAGCATTATATTTCATTTGTAAATGAAGATTTGTTACATGCTGTTTTGCTGCCTTGCTGGTCAGCTATATTTATTTTGTTCATTTGGCATTCTCTGGTGGTGTGTCTGTAAAATCATTAGGAAAAGACTAGTGATTTCTAGAAGTTTCTGGCACTTTCCTGCTTGGAAGGGGCGGGATTTCCCTAGAATCCTGTGGATCTTTCTTGAAGGTTGCTAGTCTATATTAATGCTGTGATTTTAAGCACAGCAGAGCAGACAGCAGAAGAGAGCAGAGCAGAGTTTTGTTTCGGCAACAGTTAAATGGTGGCATCAGAGTGTTATTAGAGAATTAAATAGTGGGTATATTTTTTTTATACAACTTTTTTTTGTGAAGAATAAATTTGTTTTAGTTGTACTTTCTGGTTTTCTTTGTTGAGAATTTTTCAAGTCATAACACATCCCAAGTAAGTTATTGAAGGAACTCCTGCCCATTCTTGGCAGTCCAATTCTGCACATAATCAATTCTTCCCTGATTTCAGGTTTGGTTCCGACTTCATTTAACATGCCTGAAATTAAACCTCTGTAAAAAAAAAAAAAATTTAGATCCCACAGCCTTGGCTAATTATAGGCCGATCTCAAACCTTCCATTACTATCTAAGACCTTTGGGAAATGTGTTGCCCAGCTGACTTTCTTCCAGCAGATGAATAAGGTACATGAGAGGTTTCGGTCTGGCTTTAGAAAACATCTTAGCACTGAAACAGCCCTCACTGTAGTAATGAATGATCTACTTCTCCCCATGGACTGTGGCATCTCTGTCCTTGTCCTACTTGATCTAAGTGCTGCCTGCGATGCGATTGACCACCATATTCTTCTTTACAGGCTAGAAAATCTGGTTGGTATTTCTTGACTCGCCCTTTCAGGGTTTAAGTCTGATCTTTCTGACAGATGCCAGTTTGTTAGGGTAAATAACAATTCTTCTGAGTATTCCGAGGTAAACTTTGGAATACCTCAAGGAACCTGCTTTGCGGTTCTCTTTTTACATGCTTCCCCTTGGAAAAATCATAAGTAAATAGGATGTGAAGTACAGCTGTTATGCAGATGATACACAGCTTTATGCATTTTTTAAACCAGGTGAAATTGATCGACTGACTAGACTAACTGAGAGATGTGTCTTAAAGCTGTTAAAGCATGGATAACATAGAATTTTCTGTCTTTAAATCCAGATAAGACTGAAATATTGGTATTGGTAATCAAATCGCTCAGAGACACATTCCTAAATTTTGCCCTCAACGTTGATGGACTCCCGGTTTCTGCCAAAGCTGTCGTCAAAAACTTTGGTGTCACCCTTAATTCAGAACTCTCTCTCCACTGTCATATTAACAACATTATAAAAGTGTATTTAAAGTGAGAGAGATTTCCTCAGAGCATGTTGTCAGTTACTTTAGCATAAAATATGGCTTCCAGAACCCTGGCTTGCCCTGGCATCACCAGCCCAGCTCTCATGTCAGAAGTTGTGCTGATTACAGCTTCCAGCACTGAGCTCTGCGATATGAAAGCATTTTTAATGTCAGCAGTGAGATCCGTCTGATGATGCACCAAATCTGGAAAAATGACTGCATTTCCTTGCTCCGAAGAGAGAAAAACCTAATATCCTTCTCAGTGGTTTTAGAAAGTTTTGTCTTTATAGTGTTAGAAGTTCCTTTTGATTTTTATTTTCAGACTGTAGGGTATTGAAATGGAATTCATGGGAGCAAGTTACTTTCCTAACTTCAGTATTTTTACTCAGGCATAATTTATATTTGTTACATTTACAGTTTTGCATAGAGTGCATTCCTAGACATGCATCAATTTTTGAAATACTACAAAGATACACTACTGCTTAAAAGTTTGGGATCACTTGCAAATTTCTTTGTTTTTCAAAGTAAAATACATTTTCATGCATTTCACAAACATTTTTATCGATTTTACAAACGATTAAAATTAATCAGATGATTTTCAAAGAATGATCTACATTTTTGCATGGTGGCCTATTATCAGCAAGTGTCAGTCCTCTGCATCAATCTCCTGGTATGGCTGCTAATCCAAGTTAAGCATTTTCTAAGGCTAATTGATTATTATAAAACCCTTCTGCAAATGTGTTGTAATGCTGAAAACCGTTGAACTAATAAGGAAGTGCAAAAGGGAGCATGGCATTCTTGAGGTTGGTTTAGTACCTGAAGCATCAGCAGTTGGTTGTTTGTTTACAGGCTCAAAATGGCCAGAAAAAAGAACTTCCTTTAGAGACCCGTCAGTCTATTGTTGTGCTTTAAAAAAAGGCTATTCAATGCGAGAAATTGAAAACTTAAAATCTCTAACCATGCTGTCAACTACTCCCTTCTGAGAGCAGCACAAACTGGCACTAACAAGGACAGAAAAAAGGAGTGGGAGGCCCCGATGCACAACTGTGCAAGAAGACAAATATCTGAGAGTGTGTAGTTTAAGACAAAGACGCGTCACAGGGTGTCAACTAGTAGCTGCGCTAAATAGTTCCCGTCAAACACTAGTCTCACTATCAACAGTGAAGGTGGTTTTTTTTTTGATGAAAGCAAACTTTGAAGTACATATTCATCATTTTCCATTAAAATAATTATTTTTTACTCAGACAATGTCAGTATGTTCTGTTCATTTGCTATTTTTCCTATTCAGACTAATTTCATGTGTGTTTCCATGCAAAACAAGAAAATTTCCAAGTGATCCCAAACTTTTGAGTCGTAGTGTACTATA
Organism: Gymnothorax reevesii; assembly: GCA_029721435.1. Classification (NCBI taxonomy): domain Eukaryota; kingdom Metazoa; phylum Chordata; class Actinopteri; order Anguilliformes; family Muraenidae; genus Gymnothorax; species Gymnothorax reevesii. The sequence continues at coordinate 395,504 of CM056592.1, read as the reverse complement.
TATGGTCAATGTGTTTTGATGAGTGAAGTCATTATTTTGTATAAATACCAAATGAATGGTAAAATGTATTTGCACAATTAATACGGTTGACTTTTGCCCTTATTTGATGTTTGATCTCATGGTCAGAACTTTGTCTGACTCTGGTCTTCCCCATGTTTACCGTGTTTTGGGGTAATGAAGTCGTCTGATCAAATGTTTTGATGCAATTTCTGCCTTGAATTAACACCAATTACATAAACAATACCTGGGATTTACATTCAGTTCGTACATTTCACATTCTCTGGATAAAATACAGGGTTCCTTCACGTTTCTTGTTGAGTATATATAGTGCTGCCTTTTATTAAATAACCAGTCTCTTTCTCAGGCTAACATCAATGCTCTTTACTTATTTAGGAGGTAATTTGATGAGTGAACATGTGTGAATGCTAAGGTGCACTCTGCCATGAAGTGAGTATCTTATCCACAATCGTGCTACATTTGTCGGTCAAATTTTATCACGTCAAGGCAGGGCAGCCGTACAGAGCCAATTGGAGAACCAGGAGAGAGGAAACATTAAGCTGTTAGAGAGATGAGTAGCCCAGGGCTGATTGCCAGCTAACAAAGCAACGTAGGAAAGGCAAGGAGCTGTCGATGCACAGACAGACAGAGGTCAATCCAAGGGGTGACGTCCACACAGGCAAGCAAAATGTAGTCTGTAGTCTGGTCAGGGGTCAAAAGATCAAACCAGGAGGGATTAGGGAGGTGCGGGTGAGGAATCCTGGGCTGAGGCAGGTGAGAATAGAGAAGGAGGGCAACCAGAAAACCGACACTGGACTGGGGAAGACATGAGCAGGGCTGAGGGAACAAGAGGAAATGCTGGAATGCAGGTCAGTACTGGGATGCGAGTCTAACAATCCAGCAATGGGAAGGGCCAAGACAGGAACTAAAATACACAGAGGCAATGAATAAAAATGAGACACAGGTGAAAGGAATAGTGTGAGAAATGAACATGGGGAGTTGGGGGGGTAACCAGACAATAATCGAATGATAGAAAATATTATTGAAATGAAACTGAAACTGACGCAGACAGCTAGATTGCGAGGAAAAGTAATTAACGGATGCACAGGGCATGACAGTATCGTGCACTTTATTGGAATCTTAACAAGTGTTTTAAGGTCAGTACAGCTTTATTTGTAATTAATGCCCAGATAAGTTTGTTAAACAGGACTCTAGCGCTGCTGTACGAATGTGACTGCGCTGGGTGGAGCTCAGCAATGTGAGACCATCTGGCTGCGCAGAGTATGTGTCTGAATCAGTTTAGTATCGTCATCCTCTTGTACAAGCTGCACAAAATCCAGAGTGATCCCCTTTATAACTGCTGTAGGGCTTTTGTCGCCAGTGAAATAATGAGGGAAGTAAATCTGATCTTGATGATGTGACCTGAAATCTCAATGTTACTTTGACACATGGCGAGATTTCTCAGTATGAAGGTTTGCTCAAGTATAGATGTTTTATAAAATATCAGTCAGAGGCACATTCCTTCCTCTGTATCTCACGTAGTGTGATAATCACCCTGCAACACATTAATTATCACTTCAATCCATGGCCGCTTCTCGCCTGTGAACATTTCCCTGATTGCAGTCAAGGATATTATCAGGAAAAATGTTTTTCGTTTTTTATTGCAATCTGAACAACAGTAACAGAGAGAAGGTGGGAAAAACAGCGATAGGAGCGAAGCCGCTGAAGTGATTCAGTTTCCAGACATTTTTGTGTGTTGACTAACCCAGCAACTTAAGCACTGGCGTCTAATGATGCTGCCGCCAACACGATAAATAATTCATGCTACCGTCGCGGCCTTGAGACAGAGATGACATTGGAGCTCTTGGTTACCTGTCTGTTCAAATCTTCTCCCAGGCACCAGCAGTGAAGGTTACCCCACTGACCGCGGCCATGATGTCCCAGGCCTACGTCCCACTGTGTATCAGTCACAGCTCTGCATGAGGGACTCACCCGAAGAGCCTCCTGATATACAAACCCAAAACCAGTGAAGTTGGCACGTAATGTAAATCGTAGATAAAAACAGAATACAATGATTTGCAAATCCTTTTCAACTTATATTCCATTGAATACACTGCAAAGACAAGATGTTTTATGTTCAAACTGAGAAAGTTAAATTTTTTTTTGCAAATAATCATTAACTTAGAATTTAAAGGCAGCAACACATTGCAAAAAAGTTGGCACAGGGGCCTTTTTACCACTGTATTACATCTCCTTTCCTTTTAACCACACTCAGTAAACATTTGGGAACTGAGGAGACCAATTTTTGAAGCTTTTCAGGTGGAACTCTTTCCCATTCTTGCTTGATGTACAGCTTAAGTTGTTCAACAGTCCGGGTCTCCGTTGTCATATTTTACGCTTCATAATGCGCCACACATTTTCAATGGGAGACAGGTCTGGACTACAGGCAGGCCAGTCTAGTACCCGCACTCTTTTACTACGGAGCCATGCTGTTGTAAAACGTGCAGAATGTGGCTTGGCATTGTCTTGCTGAAATAAGCAGGGGTGTCCATGAAAAAGACGTTGCTTGGATGGCAACATATGTTGCTCCAAAACCTGTATGTACCTTTCAGCATTAATGGTGCCTTCACATATGTGTAAGTTGCCCATGCCTTGGGTACTAATACACCCCCATACCATCACAGATGCTGGCTTTTGAACTTTGCGCCTATAACAGTCCAGATGGTTCTTTTCCTCTTTGGTCAGGAGGACACGACGTCCACAGTTTCCAAAAACAATTTGAAATGTGGACTCGTCAGATCACAGAACACTTTTTCACTTTGCATCAGTCCATCTTAGATGAGCTTGGGCCCAGCGAAGCCGTCGGCGTTTCTGGGTGCTGTTGATAAATGGCTTTTGCTTTGCATTGTAGAGTTTAAACTTGCAGATGTAGCGACGAACTGTAGTTACTGATAGTGGTTTTCTGAAGTTTTCCTGAGCCCATGTGGTGATGACCTTTAAAAGTGAAACATAAATAAAGTTTCCTCTTCTCAGGTGACAGAAGAGATTGAATGAAACAGACTACAGTACAAATCTGCGAACATCACTGTCTCGCCACAGCACTTCGCCAGAAAGCAAATATTTCTGTTGAAATGTGGTCATATGGCACATGTTGGTACAACTGAATGAGTCATTGGTTGCAGTAGCTAGATTTTAGTGAGTTCAAAAAATAATTTAAAAAACTTCATGTCTTTCTTTAAGAGCGATTTGCACTCATGATGGATCAGTAGTAACCGTCATACATATAAAATCCTATTCCTTCTCATTGATGCTGCATGTAAGATTAATACTGAGTACATCTGCATGGCAGCATGACAGATTCAGGTTTTATTTGTATGGTAATATTGGTACAGTAGTAATATTCCTGCAGGGGAATTTTCAGCTTGAAGATAATTTTCCCCCAGATGCTCTTGTGTTTGTTATTCCTCGTGTGTAAAATGGAAAATTGTGAACATAATTTTGTCATTAGTTTATCGTGTAGATAAATAGTGCCTCCAGCAATGCCATACTGTTATCTCACTACTCGAAAGACCTGCCTTCTTCACTGATGACACAGAAGTTTTACTATTTATTTGACCTTAAATGGGAGTCACTAGGTAAATGAGCCATCTTGAATGCGTACAGTCTGTTTAATCCTGGGAAAATGTGGTATGTGAGGCATTAAGCTGCCTGTCAGGATTTACACTGCGAGTGAATTCCTGACCTCCGGTGCTTTATGAGGTTAATTAAATCAGCGCAGAACAGAAGTGCTGGCAGCTTTGCACTGCTGATCAGAGCCAGAAGCGTGCCTCTCTTCTCATCATCAGCCATGTGAAAGCAAATATGTTTTTGTCCCATTTCCTGTGATGAAAACTCCTCTTAAACTGAGCTCGTAAAAGTTTCAGGACATTAACTTTAGAACTGAAGGTCGTCAATCAACAAGCCGCCACTTATGGTAACCAAAGATTACAATAAATCAAGGACTGGAATAAATAGGGCTGTCTCTAACACCTTGTCCATTTAACTCCAGCCATTAAATGCATTTTATGTACTTATTCATTTATTTTTATAGTCGAGATGACTCTGTACTGTGCAGCTTCACAGCACAGGCTCATCGATACTTAGAGTCATGGCTTGTGCAATGTCATCTGACGTGTCCTTCGTTTCCGAAGCACTCAGACCCAGGCAGTTGTGAGACAAGTCAACTCCAGACCAACACGCAAAGCCTTTGGACCAGTCTCGCTGTGGCCAATCAAGTGACTTCTTCTGCCCGGGGTGCTCTCACCAGGTTTTTTTTACGGAGGTTCTTTTTTTAATCAAATCTTTGTTTTCCGTTAAACAGAATGTCCTTGGTCAATGGACGTAAGCTCAAAACCATTACATGTTTTTAACCACGTGCTAACTTGCATTCCCTCATCTCTCAAAAGTGAATTTCAAAGCTTCTATGCATGTTATTGGCTTTCAAGTTGAGACACTGGAACTTAATTAATGGTCACATTCTGCCAGCCACCACAAGAGTTTTGTACTCGCACAGGGGAACACAGCATTAACAGTCTGCTTTGAAAAAAACATGGGATGGCTTTGAAATTCAGTCGGGAGATTAGGCGATTTAAAATTTGTAGAAAAAAATGTCTCAGTTTTCAGCTAACTTTCTTCATGATGATTGGGAGAAATCAATTGGTCAGCCATGACCTTCTGTTTCCCTGAGGTATAAATATAAGGTAACACACAAGCCAGTTCACTGCCAGTCAACCATCAGCATGGTTAAAAGAATACTGCAGTCACTCAGTATAAAAACAATAGAAGTCATTCATGAAGAACATCATCCCGACTGTGAAATGCGGTAGTGGATCTTTGATGTTTAGTGGCATATTTTCGTCCAAAAGCCCAGGAAAACTTTTCAGGATTCATAGTATCAAGTATCAGTTGTTGGTAAATGAAAACCTGACTGCCCCTGTCAGAAACATCAGAGTGGACAGTAGCTGTGTCTTTCAACAGGACAGTTGTCCAAAGTGTGCGCCGAAAACAACCAAAAAATGTTTAATCGACCACAGTAACTAGAGTTGGCCATAACCATCGCAGTCCCCTGACCCAAACCCAGAAAACCTCTCTGATGAGCTTCAGGGGCGAGTCCATCAGTGTGGACCAAGAAATCTGGAGGATCTGATGGAATTCTGCTCAGAAGAACGGTCTCAGATTTCATGCTGTTTCCCCAACCTTATGACGCTCTTATGGAGGAAACTCAGAGATGTTATTACAGCACAGGGATGCTGCGTAAAGCAGTAAATAGAGGGCATATAGTCGTTGCGGCTCTCATGATTTTGAGGAAAAAAGTATGCGTTTATACGTTTCACCATGGTGATGATTATTTTCTTTCTTGCATTTCAATTAAAGGTTACGTCTTGGTGAATATCAAGAAGTTTCACGATAATGGCATTAATTCATAACTAATTTGTTCATATTTACCAAGGAGGCGAATGTCAGTGGAGACCACTGTATATACTGTATATACTGTAGTTTGACAAACAGTGATCAGACAGTGACTTTGATGGATATGATGGAGCACTGGCATGGATGAGCCCCCAGATAACAGGACGTGATACGATGCATCCCCGTGTACCTGGATGTTATACAGCTGGGCAGAGAGAAATTTGATGGAATTTTGGGATTCGCTGGAATAATTCTCTTCCGCTGAACTGTTTGAATATGATGCCTAATTAGAACTCGTCTCTTAGAGAGAGGGAGACTGAAGGCTGTGCACTTTTCAGCCCTCCGCCGCTGAATTTACCGCATATTCACTCCGAAACTGAGCAGGAGAGAGAGAGAAAGAGAGAGAGAGAGAGAGAGAGAGATGGATGGGCACGCATGACAGACCTGAGGGAATGAATATGATCACACTTTCATTCGCCTGCCTTTAATCTGAGAGTGAAACTCTTCCCTGAAAGTGAAGCCCTGTCTCTCGCTGCCGCGGGAGAGGGTGTTGTGCTCAGTGTCGGGGCCAAAGCGGAGGTGTTCTGTCACGCACTCTGTATGCAGCGGCGCCGAATGGACCTTTCGCATCCGTCCTGACAGCCTGTGCGAGTGATACATGAGCAGGGAGTGCTGCATGCAGGAGGAGTGCAGTGCGCTGTCCTTCCCACAATCCCTCCCTCCCCCTCCTCCTGTGATAAACACGGCGGAGCAGCGGTTTTCTGCGGTGCTGCCACTCCAGAGTCACTCCATCACACGGCATCTCAATTATGGGGGACGGGTGTGGAGGGAGAACCCCACTGTTAGTCAGAGGATATGGCAGAAAGTCTTAAGGCAGTGGAAAGTGTAGCCCAGTGTAGCATTCTGTCCCAGAATAATATAATATAATATATCATTTTGCAGCGGTTTTTGCAACAAAAGAAAATATTGTTTTAAACCTCTCATGTCTGTATGTCACTGACTCCACACACCGGTCAGCACTCCAGAGTTTGTGCTCTGAGCCCTGAAACTGCTTTAGCATGGAAGGTTTTGTTGCAGGACACACGTGTACTTCGTGGTGAGCATCAATTTGTGGCCTTCAACCTGGTTTTGAAGAAATTAATGGAAGTACTTCCAATATATGTCGTATTTGGCATGGCATATGTTGTAACTCTGTTGTGTGAAGTGTAAATTGGTATGAAAAAGTTAATAGAATTTTTACCTGGTGGTATAGTTATATCATTATACCATTGACATTGATAAGATAAGAGGATTATGTTTATGATAGATTTTCCTGTCCATGGGGGCCTTATACAGTCTGCACAGCACAAGTACACTATCTGGCCAAAAAAGCACATTGATATTTCATCATATAGCCTTTGGCCTGAATTACAGCTCAGCATTTGTTGTGGCATTATTTGAACTGCCTTGTGTAGTGTCACAAGATTAATTTCATCTGAGCTGCTGTTCTGTCGGCCAACTCACTAAAACTACTTTTATATAGAAATATTAGCTGTGAGTTTTACGATGATTGACCTTCATTACACATAATGCAGTCCTGTAGATTGTACAGTAGCCTTTTAGGAACAAAATAAGTTCTTTGTAGTTTTATTCAAGCACACTTGTTTTGCAGATTAAGAACTATGACAGGTTTTCATCGCTGGACTGCTACCAAGGTAAGAACATTGATATTGGCATATTCCTCAGCATATGCCACTTCTTGGAGCTACCGATGCCGCTGTTTCGATGGACTTTAATGAAACTCTATTGCCATGTTATTCCCTTACTAATTTATTTCATTATTAATTAGCTAGCCCGCGGAGGATGGGCTTCCCCACTATAGCCGGTTCCTCCTGAGATTTCTTCCCACTAGCGAGTTTTTTCTCACCACTGTTTGAGGATTTTTCTCCCTACTGGGAGTTTTCTGCCTCATTTGCTGTAGTGGGGAATAGGCTGGGCACTGCCCTTTCATTTATCAAATCTCTCTCTGTGAAGCATCTTTGTGATAGTCTCTGTGAAAAGCGCTATTCAAATAAATTGAATTGAAAAATTGAATTGAATATTTTGACAGATCTAAACAATGTTATACAATCAAACCCGTGGGACTGCGTAGTCAGGCTGAGTGTCATTATGACACATTTTGTAATACTATTTTTGTTGTCTTATTTGCATTATCAAATGGCTTACAATGTTAGAATGCTGAATCCTGACACTTTCAAAAAATATATAGTTATTTAACAAAATACAATGTTTGACCATATAAAAACTCAGTTATGCTTATCAACCCACCTTGGGCCAAAGATTGATTAAGGGTTAAACATCTACCAGCAGACAAGAAATCAACAATGATATGAATACAGCCATTGGCACTGAAGGGCTGCACCGGTGTCTGTCAGTCGTCTTAGTCTAACCCCTTTGACAACTGTGCCACTGTTGTATTATTTCCTGTTACAAAATCACTGAGATCAAGTCAGACGCCCAATTTTAATCTGTGATACTGTCCACTCTTGCACTTGCTGACTGCATTTTGGTTGTAAAATTAATCCTCACTATGTACAAAGAAACATAGCTTAGAAGGTTTTAAAGAACACACTTCTTCATCCTGAAACATTGTCTATGAATTGATGATCACTGTGGTTCACCTTACCTGCATCATCACAGATTTCCATTCTCAGGTTCTGTCACTGGTCATTTGTTGACATTAGCTTGGTGACAGAGGCAGGCAAGGCACTTTGGAGTGAGATAAAGGCACTAATCTGACCTGATACCTTCACTGACTGATCGGATACCTTCTCATATAAATCAGTTCGCAGGCTGTTAAGTGCAACTCAAAGTTTGGTAAAGGGCTCTTTTTTAAGTCTTGTTACAGTTGTTACGACTCGGCTCAAAAAACCGTAACAAGGATGGAGATGCACACTGATGCATTTAAAAAAAAGCAAAAATCAATTTATTTTGCAGAATTGAACTTAACAACAAGACTATGCAAATATGGGGTATGAAAGTCAGTATCATCAGTTATGTAAGTGAGTGGACGTGTGCAAAGAGTACTGACGCAGTGTTGCATGTAATCCAACCAAAAAAAACAAAGTCAAAATGGAGAGAGAGTCCTGAAAAACATGGCAAATGGGCTTTTTTTTATTAGCTCAGCAAACGAGCCACAGGTGCTCTCTATTGTACCAATGAGCCCTGGCTCCGCCCACCAGGCACCTGCAAAATAGCCTCAACTGCAAGCAGAGTAGGGGCCGTAACACAGTCCATCCACACACTGGCAACAGAAAGTGATAAATACATTTCATAAAGTTGCACAAAGAACCTTTACATTCAAACACAAACATTGTTGGCCAGGCAGTATATAATATCATCAGTTCAGTCAGGAAAACTCACGTTTCAATAAAATAGAACAATTTATTCATGGGTATAAGCATTACATTGTATTTTGGCGGCGGTTCTGCTCTGGAGGAATGTCCTACCTGGGCACAGCAAACATACAAACATAATCATTAACAGAATTCAAAATCCCCCCGATGTGAGCAGAACCAAACAGGTGGAGGCTGGGGTGGAGGCGGCAAGCAAAAACCAAACAGGATGTTGCATAGCATGGAAAGTCATTGCAAACAGCTGCGTAAGTAAGTGAGCTTGACGTCTTTCAAATAGACCGCTGTATGACCTTGTGATGTGTCTCCGCCAATCGTGTGCCTGCTGATGCTGACGTGCTGGTAGTTTACAGGCTGCTGTCAGCTGATGTAGCTCTTCTCCAGTTTCCTGCCTGAACCAGTTTCTCTCTTTTTCTGCATATTTCACCTGATTGGTAAATCAAGCATTTCCCATCAGCCAAGCTGTTTTGATTCAGTGATTTAGAAGGATGTGGACAGTGTGAGTGAGCACTAATGACAGAGGTGCTATCCATCTCCAGCCTGTACTGTTGGGCATACAGGCTGCTCAGCAGGGCTGTGATTGTTTGAACATGCTGAGCCATTATTTCTGCCGGAATTATGTTCCTATGCAGTCTTAACAAGATCTGCTGGCTCTGACATGACTGACCACAGTAACGATTTCTGTATTACTCAAACTGACCTTTGTTCATCTGTTTAATATCCCTCTCTTCTCTCTGTTTCAACCTTTAATTTGGGGCTTTGATCTGCCTATGTTCAATGATTCATATCATCCCTATGGCATAAAGTCCTGTAATTGGGTTTTAACTTTTCTGGAATGCCAGAGAAATAAATGAAATTCTCTAAACTGCTTTCCTAATTCAGAATGAGCTTTAATAATAGTCTTTATTGAGGCTGGGGAATTTTCCAGCAGATGGAACTGAGATCAAATTTCCCAGGCAGTGCAGCAGGGCTCTGTGAGATCCCTGCACTGCAGATGCACCCAGGATCAATACGGCACTAACCTGACCTGAAGGTTCCCTGTTTCATCTGGGGATATTTCAGCAAGCTGAGCAGCTGAAGTGATATTCTTCAGTTTTCAATTAAAATCAGAAGCAGATATGTCCACATCCTTTTTAAGGGCTTTTCTAAAAAAATCCTGAGGACAGAGAGAGTATATAAAAATAATTATTTTTGAAGCTTTTTCAGAAGTATAATAAACCAAACAATAATAATTTACAATTCAAAACCCAAAAATGCTTTATTTCTTATTAACAGTTTTGATAGTGCAATTATGTGATACATTGCAAGCAACAAAGAAACTGTAAAGCATTGTTTTTGAATGGTGTCAATGTTTCACGACTTATGGTGCTAAGCTATGAAAATAAATCTTGTATTTCCAAGGAAGATATTTTGAAGGTCAACGAATAAAGTGTTGCTTTAGCACTTGAATATTATAGATATTGAGCGAGTGAATAGGAGAGGAGCAATCATAGCCATATTTTTTGCTCCATGACCTTTGAAATATAGCTGATAAAAGGTGAAGAATGCTTGCAGGCGAATCACATGCCTGGTCACTTCCTTTAATCAGTCATGGTAAAGGTATAAGGCGTACAATCTTCCAAAATCGTATCTCTTACAAAAATAGTCGTTCTCGTTCAGGGCTTACTTCCCAGCAGAGGCTGGTAAGTGAAAAACGGCTGTCAGTCTGTAATTTTATCATATTTCTTTGCAGGGAATGATTTTGGTCATCAGTTTTTGGGCAGTGGGTCTGTAGTCTTCAGTCACTAACAGTACACAGGGCGTGAGGGGCGGGTCTGTAGTCCTCAGTCAGTAACAGTACACAGGGTGTGAGGGGCAGGTCTGTAGTCGTCAGTCAGTGACAGTGCTGGTAGTTCGCTTACTAAGCTTGCCAAAGTATTTGCTTTTCCATCATAACAAATGTGAGATTCCAAAAATAGTAGCAAGCTGTGTAACTTCACATAAAGTACATGCATACTAAGCCAGTCAGGCTTTTCCTTTTTTGTACTGTACTGTACTGTACTTTGCCACAAGCCACTGAGCTGCCAGTGCAGTAACTGTCCTGTGCCATTAGTGACTGGCTCAAGGCATTGGCTTGCCCAGTGCAGTAACTGTCCTGCTCCACTAGGGGGCTGGCCCAGGCTACTGAACTAGAGTGTGAAGACGGTGGAATTTGGCTGTCCTTACTGGCCTTGCGCTGAGGAGAAAGGCTCGAGACAGTGGTTGCCTCCAGTTAACATTACTGCTGTATTTTCTTTTATAACGATGTAGAATTAGTATGCCACAATTTCATGTACAGCATCGGTCAAGAATCACAATACAGAGTAATTTTAAGATAACTAGCTAAAATTTTGTTTGCCCTAGCTACCGAGGGTTTGTACAGGATGACACTGCGTATCTAGCTCAAACCATAACTCAGATTATGGTCAGGGGGTGTGCGCTTTTGGTGTGGCTAAGTAATAGAAGAGGGGCCAGCTTTGGATGTTAAACATTACTATAAACATTTAACCACAGCTGAATCATGGAGTTACAAAAGGGCCCAACTCCACGATTTTGAGAAATCCAGGTTATCTGCCTGTAAGACCTGTGAAAATGAATTGAAGAAAGGCCCAACTCCAGTACATAAAGCTGTTAACTGAGGTGTATTCTTTAGCTTTGAGTTGAAGAACGGCTCAAGTCCAGGAGTTGGGCCTCTCTTCAACGAGTTTTACTGGTGGCCACTAGATGGCAGCACCAGTTCAAACCTGGAAGCGCCCACAGAACAACACGTACGATTCTGAGGTGAACAACCCGATGAACAAGCACCCACTGGCAGAGTTTTGGAAGTGAAACAGACCTACTGTCATACCCTATGCGGAAGCAGTGTTGTAGTTTGAAATAAAGTTCAAATTTCATGGAGAAATCATTGTAGTCCTTTCATTTTTTCCATATATTTACAAACGGGCCCAACTCTGCCATGTTTCAAGTGCTACCATTATTATATGTGACAGGCAGTATACTTCATGTTCAGCCTAAATAAACCTCTGTTTGGCCTTAACACGTTACACGTTTGCAATTCCCTTTTATAGCATTAACAGTGAACAGAAAAAATGGTCCCCTGAAAAAAAAAATACCTTGGTGGAGTTGGGCCCTTTTGTAACTCCATGATTCAATTGCTCTTTAGTTTTTTTCACTAAAACAACAAGATGTTACTGCCACAAGAGAATGATTTTGTTTCCTTTGACAAAATTGAAAAGAGGAATATACATGGGAAAATAAATGCTCATCTGGTGATGATACTCGGATTAAACAGATTAATTATTAATTGTGTAGGTAAATATACTTCACTCACCCTTTCCATGTTTATGAGCTTTAGGTGTCAGTTCAGTCAGGCATGGTAGTCAGGCTGGTCACAAGCGTGTTTCCATCCAATCATTGTTAACTTTAGATCCTCCCACCAAACTGGTGAGCTTTTATAACCAAGGCAGTGTCCCTTCATTTCTCTGATGCCCTGCCCTTTACACGGGGGGGGGGTTTGTGATCTCAGGGACTGTCTGTGCCTTACTTGTTCAGATTGTTCCAGACCTTCACTCGAGCAGAGTCACCTCCAAACTCATATGCAGGTCGTCCTGCAATAAATGGTTAAATCTTACGTAAGTGCCCTGACCGAAATGTATTTATGGAGAAGTTTAGTATTTTTTTAGGATGATTTCCTCATGAAAGGCTATAATGTCAGTGGCTGATTACCGAGGGATTAGTTGTGCAGCTGCAGTCATCGGTTCCTTTCCTTGAATTATAATGTTGATTTGACTTTATTACTCTGTACTTTCATGCAGGTTCCAGCACAGGTTTAAAATACCTTCATGATGGCTGCACCACTCATTCAAAATGAGAAATTACTCCATGTTAGTCAAGGTTAACAAATTCATAACCAACCAGTGACAAGGAACACAGTGAAATCTAATTAAAATGTGCTGTGTGCACCAACACTTTAAAATGTCCAATCACGTGCTATTCTGTCGGAGGCCAAATGACAGCAGTCTGACCTGCCTCTCAGTGTTTGACTGGCAGCAGCTATTAGGGTAAGCGATGCAAGGCAGGCCAGCTTACAGCCCAGGAGTGTCGACCCACATCATGGACAATAATGTCTCCCATACATATTCATTACAGATCCTGGGCCTTATCTTTCCTGCTTACAATATAAACCATAGAGGGAGGACTGAGTGTGAATTAGGCAAAACCACTGGCTGACACTATTACTTCAGTTGGAAGCATGGTCATGCGAGAATGAATTTTAAATCTCATATCCACATATGCACTCATGCCAATGTTCAGCTTGTGACCATGGAGAATCCTGATCCAGTTTAACTGGTAGTACAAAAAAGTTATTTTTGAAAAATTAAAAATGAAAAAATATTTACTTCTTCCGAGTGTTTGAATATCAGTTTGATCTATGTGATACATGCACTTGCACTGCTACGCAGTCATGTCAAATGTAGGCTAATCCTGTCTGAAGAAGAAGATCACCAAGTTCTATGGACCTCAGGACCCTCAATGAGTCTTCACTGAAACTGGGGCCTCCACTGTCTGGAAGGTGAAGTGAGCCTGACTTGCGGGACAGTGGGTGTTTGCCTTAGAGTGACTGTGTCATGTGTACAGGCCAGCTCTCTTTGAGCAAGAATTACAGTGTCATTTGTACTGTCCAACTCTCTTTGAGCGGTGGTGACAATGTCATGTATACTGAGTCATATCCTTCTGATGTTGCGCAGAAGAAATCTACAGGACTGTGTTACAGCTGCAACGTGCTTCTTGAAGTCCAGTTGGTTGTCTTAGACAACGCCCAGGTTCTTTGCAGAGCAGGTAGGAGCTACTGTAGTGCCATCAATGGCAGCTAGGGCACCTGATTTGATCTTTTCTGGAAGTTTCTGTGTTGATAAAAAATGAATCCATGACAAAAGGTAAACTTATGTTTACATATTGCACATATTTTTACACCATCATCAGTTATTATATCCTCGAACGCCGAGGATATTATGTTTTTGGTCCGACCGCCGTCGCGCTACATGTTAACGCGATAACTTCAGTAATATTTCAAATAGAAATTTCAAGTTTTGCATATAAGTGAGTATCATAAGGAGGAAGAACTGATTCGATTTTGGACAATTTACGATTTCTAGATTGGCCACCAGGGGCCAAAAACTGATTTACGTGTTAACGGGATAACTTCAGTAATATTTCAATTAGAAATTCCAAGTTTTGCAAATAAGTAAGTACTATAAAGAGGAAGAACTGATTCAATTTTGGACAATTTACAATTTCTAGATTGGCTACCAGGGGCCAAAAACTGAAAAAAAATCACTGTTCTCATCATATCTCTGGAAATATTTATCCGATTCACCTCAAATCAAGTGCAAATGAAAGGTCATGACCTGAGGATGTGTCCCACAATGACTGTTACGATCAAAATTTTGACACAAGGTGGAGCTTTGTCTCATAAAATTCATCATTTTTGCCATATCTTTGGAACTATTTGTCCAATTGAAATGAAACTATGTGCAACTGTAAGGTCATGACCTCACAATGTGTCACATGATGACATCATACCTGTATAGTTCAATATTTTGCCACCAGGTGGCGCTTTGTGATGAAAAAATTGCCATTTTGGCCATATCTTCAGAACCATTTGTACGATTGACCTGAAATTAACTTCAAATGAAAGTCTATTCAAGGTCTATTCAAGGATTGGGGAATTGGAGGATTGGGGGCGTTCAGGGATGTACCCCCAGCCGTCGCCTCTGACGGCATAAGCCTAGTTTTCACTGATGCATTCATTCAAATTGACCCAGTGAGACAGTAGTTGATTGGAGTAAGGTGTGGTCAGTCCCTGAGCACTGCTGGGTTAAGGGTCATTCTCTACAGCTGCAGCAGGAGCTAAACCTGTCAGTGTGACTGTAGAAGGAAGGATGGAGCTGCAGCCTTTCTAAGCTGACTGATGTCACTCGGATCAGCACGGAAGGTAAGTCTTGTTTCCTCAACCTGTCAGATTATTAGGGCTGGGTTGACTGCGTGATTTCATATCCAATAAGGTGCTTCATTAGGCATAAAAATTTAAGTATTTAGCAAAAAAAAAATTAAATGACAGAACTGTGTCACCCTCCTCAGTCACGTCATGGGACCCAGAGTGGCACCACATTAAACTCAAGTTTGCTGGAAGAAGTAAAAATTATTTATGACAGAACACAGGGTCTGTCTTCATCAGGCCACTGAGTCTCTTTCAGTGAAAGTCATGGTTTGATTGATGAAGTTTAGTTGTTTGCTGGGAGGAGGGGTGATTTGGCCCAGCCTGATGCCATCTGTTCATCATCAACTTGTTCTTTACTCAGCAGAAATGACCAAGAGCTGAGCCCTGGGGACCCCCCAGAGCCGAACCCCACAGTACCGCAGAATACAATCCCGAAACCGTGAAGGATGAGGGCACTCAGAGGTGTGAATGTTACACTATAAAGTTACACCATAAACAGCCAATAAAAACAAAATCACTGGCACTTTTTTTCAGGAGTGTCCAACATGCATTCTTCATTCGACAAAAAACTATCTAGAAACATGATGATCAGTGGTAATGCTAAAATTAATTTGTCAGACAAAATTAATGAAAAGCTTTCTGAGAACATCAGTGCTCTTCTCATCAGGGTTTTTTTTAGATTATTATCTTCCTTGTTCAATAAAACATGCAAATAGTAAGATTGCTCCGTATCTGCTGGATGGTAAATGCATTTCGCCTTAAAAGAAACCGTACAATTTTTTTTTTTACAAAAAAAGTCATTTTTATGACATTAGTGATATAAGAATCAAAACTCTCTTGACTGAGGAGCCAAGAACATCCAGGACTCGATCCCATCCTCTTTATTTCCTGTGTCAGTACTCCATCATTTCCTCTTTATTTCCTGTGTCAGTACTCCATCCTTTCCTCTTTATTTCCTGTGTCAGTACTCCATCCTTTGCTCTTTATTTCCTGTGTCAGTACTCCATCCTTTCCTCTTTATTTCCTGTGTCAGTACTCCATCCTTTCCTCTTTATTTCCTGTGTCAGTACTCCATCCTTTGCTCTTTATTTCCTGTGTCAGTACTCCATCCTTTCCTCTTTATTTCCTGTGTCAGTACTCCTTCCTTTCCTCTTTATTTCCTGTGTCAGTACTCCATCCTTTCCTCTTTATTTCCTGTGTCAGTACTCCATCCTTCCTCTTTCTTTCCTCTGTCAGTGCTCCATCTTTTCCTCTTCCTTTCCTCTCTCAGTACTCCATCCTTTCCTCTTTCTTTCCTCTGTCAGTACTCTATCCCATCCTCTTTCTTTCCTCTGTCAGTACTCCATCCTTTCCTCTTTATTTCCTGTGTCAGTACTCCATCCTTTCCTCTTTATTTCCTGTGTCAGTACTCCATCCTTTCCTCTTTCTTTGCTGTGTCAGTACTCCATCCTTTCCTCTTTCTTTCCTCTGTCAGTACTCCATCCTTTCCTCTTTCTTTCCTCTGTCAGTACTTTATCCTTTCCTCTCTCTTTCCTTTGTCAGTACTCCATCCTTTCCTCTTTCTTTCCTGTCAGTACTTCATCCTTCCTCTTTCTTTCCTCTGTCAGGACTCCATCCTTTCCTCTTTATTTCCTGTGTCAGTACTTCATCCTTTCCTCTTTATTTCCTGTGTCAGTACTCCATCCTTTCCTCTTTATCTCTTCTGTCAGTACTCCATCCTTTCCTCTTTCTATCCTCTGTCAGTACTCCATCCTTTCCTCTTTCTTTCCTGTCAGTACTTCATCCTTCATCTTTCTTTCCTCTGTCAGTGCTCCATCTTTTCCTCTTCCTTTCCTCTCTCAGTACTCCATCCTTTCCTCTTTCTTTCCTCTCTCAGTACTCTATCCCATCCTCTTTCTTTGCTCTGTCAGTATTCCATCCTTTCGTCTTTATTTCCTGTGTAAGTACTCCATCCTTTCCTCTTTATTTCCTGTGTCAGTACTCCATCCTTTCCTCTTTCTTTGCTGTGTCAGTACTCCATCCTTTCCTCTTTATTTCTTCTGTCAGTACTCCATCCTTTCCTCTTTCTTTCCTCTGTCAGTACTCCATCCTTTCCTCTTTCTTTCTTCTGTCAGTACTCCATCCTTTCCTCTTTCTTTCCTGTCAGTACTTCATCCTTCCTCTTTCTTTCCTCTCTCAGTACTCTATCCCATCCTCTTTCATTCCTCTGTCAGTACTCCTTTCCTCTTTCTTTCCTCTGTCAGTACTCCATCCTTTCCTTTTTCTTTCCTCTGTCAGTACTCCTTTCCTCTTTCCTCTGTCAGTACTTCATCCCTTCTCTTTCTTTCTCTGTCAGTACTTCATCCTTCCTCTTTCCTCCTCTGTCAGTACTTCATCCTTCCTCTTTCTTTCTCTGTCAGTACTTCATCCTTCCTCTTTCTTTCTCTGTCAGTACTTCATCCTTCCTCTTTCTTTTTCTGTCAGTACTTCATCCTTCCTCTTTCCTCCTCTGTCAGTACTTCATCCTTCCTCTTTCTTTCTCTGTCAGTACTTCATCCTTCCTCTTTCCTCCTCTGTTAGTACTTCATCCTTCCTCTTTCTTTCTCTGTCAGTACTTCATCCTTCCTCTTTCCTCCTCTGTCAGTACTTCATCCTTCCTCTTTCTTTCTCTGTCAGTACTTCATCCTTCCTCTTTCTTTCTCTGTCAGTACTTCATCCTTCATCTTTCCTCCTCTGCCAGTACTTCATCCTTCCTCTTTCTTTCTCTCTCAGTACTTCATCCTTTCTCTTTCCTCCTCTGTTAGTACTTCATCCTTCCTCTTTCTTTTCTCTTTCAGTACTCCATCCTTTCCTCTTTATTTCCTGTGTCAGTACTCCATCCTTTCCTCTTTATTTCCTGTGTCAGTACTCCATCCTTTCCTCTTTTCATGCATCTGTTGTGCATCTCAGCTGGGTCTTCTCCCTCTTTCCTTCGCACAGATTCTCCATAGATGTTGGACCTGCTTTAGGATGCATATAACCGCAAACTAAAAACAAATCCCTCTCAGACGAGCACATTCACAGTCCCTCTCCTGTGGCCAGATGGGAACATGGCGTTATTAATTCAGTGAAATCTGTGGTGCGTGGTGATGTATGGGCCCGTCAGCTGAGTGTCGTGGCAGATATTAAAATTTACACTGCGGTTACAGCTCCAGCACTGTTTTCATTTCCAGCCTCACTTGATGTGAGGTGAACAGGGACCTGCAGATGTTGACCGAAGCGTGAAATACTTCTACCCTGACAGTGACCCTCCCAATCGCCCGAACCCCAGGGGGCCCCCCGACTCACGAGGTGTCAGTCTGCAGTGATGCTATGCAGAGAAGGGCTGTGTTTATGTCAGGGCTTGATGGTCAGTGTCTGTAGTGCTTTGGCCGAGCTGTGACCCGGGCAGTAGAGTTTGAGAGGCAGGGGCTGGGATGGGGCTACAGGCAGAGCAATAATGGCCGAAAACATGTGTTTTGGTCTGAATCAATGGAGCCGAGAGAGAGACAGAGAGAGGAAGAGAGAGAGAGAGAGAGAGTTAGAGAGAGAGCAGGTAAACCAGCCCATCACTGACCGTGCTTCTCAGGCGACTGAAAATACTGCTGAGAGGGCGGCCATCATGCTGCAAAACAGACTTAACTTTTGCCCTCTTCTTTATGCCAGTGCAGTCTTACTGGTGTCAGAGAACCAACCAATTATGGAGCTGCTTCTTTAATTAGCTTGTTTATTCTATATCTCTTACAGTAATGCTATGTCCCCAGCAAACCTCGACATAAAACAGGACACCAGCGACGGAGCTGTTAATGCTGGAGGAGACACCTACTGACATCAGAAGAGTTTCCCCACTGCGGGGAGAGTAAAGATTCAAACCCTGCACTGGCTTTATTCACTATTTTTATTCTCTACAGCAAGTGAGGATTTTTATAATGTTTCCAGCTCCACATTCACTGGAACACCCAGCCACTCACAGGCCTCGAAAAATCTCACTTCCTGACATTAGACCCTGGTGTTACCGCCTCTTTTCCCTAAAACTGATTTAGTTTTAGTATCGTCAAGGTTTCAGTCGTCTGTTTCACACCAATCAGTAAAACCCTCTTCTCCGCTGAACAGGATGTTGCTAAATGAGGCCACAAGGCAGTCATGTGAACTTTTGCAAA
Source organism: Gymnothorax reevesii (assembly GCA_029721435.1). Classification (NCBI taxonomy): domain Eukaryota; kingdom Metazoa; phylum Chordata; class Actinopteri; order Anguilliformes; family Muraenidae; genus Gymnothorax; species Gymnothorax reevesii. The sequence continues at coordinate 376,491 of CM056592.1, read as the reverse complement.
TAGCAGGTGAATCAAAAAATTATCGGTTTGTTCAGTGAAGAAATCAACTGAAGGATTTGCACTGCTGATTGGCCAGCTGTTTTCAGTCCATAAGAAACATGATTTTTGAAACAGGAACTGATGTTGACACATTGCTAAACACAAACTTGTGATATTTGGGCCATGGACCTAAAATTTGACATGCAATTGGCTTCTTAAGAACTATTCAAGATGCCTTTTTTATCATTGGTACTCTAAAACTCGTTGAAATCTCATTTTAACCATTTTTCATGTACTTATCATTGTTTAAATGTGTAAATACATCATCCAGTACTTTTGAAGGGGTGGTTTTTTAGTTTTTTTTTTTTTACAATGAATTTTATTTGTTTTCATTCAATATTTTTGAAAATCCTAATACAATTGTAATTAAGAAGCAAATGTTTAGTATGCAGTTTCATATCTGCATACAATATCTGAGAAATTACATTCAAGGTCAAACTTTATATAAAATAACCAGTCCCCAAAAAAGTGCAACTGTTAACCCTCAAACCTGTGGATTGAACATTAAGTAGTGTTTTTTTTTTACATGAATGGCAAGAACAGGCCGTTCAGCCCAACTACGCTCGCGAGATATGTTATGTAAATTCATCATAATTTGATCAAGTAAAAGTAATACTTAGTAATAGTAATAGTAATAGCTTTTAAGGTATTTTGTATAAATAAGTGAACCCAGGAAAGAACAGCAGGTTGGACAAAGGGTGTGACTCAGCCCATCAGCAGCGACACATGACAAAGCAAAGATTATAATTCTGGCAAATGTAGTCATGTGAAAATGTACAAACAAAAAATAGACTGGTTAATGTAAAGCTTATGACTGCTGCTGTGACGGTGTGCTCAGGAACCACACGCAAGAGGGGGAAATCCAAAAATCGTATGCCTTTATTGGGGTCCGAGTCAAAGCAAAAAAACAGGAATTGCCGAGCCACAATACGAAATCCAAAAACAGTGTCGACTAGACAGGCAGGGGTCAAAACCAGTAAGACAGATGGGCAGAGGTACAAAAACGATAGGCAAAAAGTCGTAGTCGATGAACAAAGCCAAGGGTCATACACAGGGCATCCAAACGCAAAAATTGTGGTCATACAAAAATGGGTCGAATACCAGAAAGACGAAAACAGTACAAAAAGGACAATGGCAAGAATCAAAGTCAGACAATCCAGTAGAAGAGAAACAATATTCAATGGCATACAAGGCGCTCTGCACAAAGAAATATTAATCAACGTTCTGACAAGAGCTGTGAGTGAAATGACTGCTTAAATACACACAGGGAAGGTCACATGCCACACGGCAATCAGGTGTAGAGAATCAGACTAATTACATCGGGAGACTCACACGAGGGAAGCCCTAACCACGAAAATTAGCAAAAGACAAAACACGAACGGGAATCACACAAACAGCCTACGACATTTAAACAGCTCAGGTCCAAGAGTTGTAAATGCACAAGTAACGAGCGCAGGAGAGTTAAGTTAAGCACATGCAAGAGATTCTTGCTTAAGCTCAGGAGAGGACAGAAACAGCTGAGAGGCGGTGATTAGAACAGGGCCATTGCAGAGAGGAAATTAGTCTAACTTAGTACTGGTGCAACTTTACATATTAAACTAGAGTGCTCATTAGTAAGTTAGTAATCTTATATACATGAGTTAGTTGTGTTAGTAGACTATGATACAAAATACAAATGTATTGTACAAAAATACAGAAAGACGAAGGAAAAAAACGAGATTCGAAGGAATATTTTAAACACCGGAATACATTTAAATCACTCGAAGTCAGTGAGCACGCAGACAGGGAAGACGGACTGAACCAACAAGATCACAAGACAGGGGAGACAAGTGCAATGGAACTGAGACATGGAATGACCCAAAAACCTGAGTATTACGATGACCAAAAAGAATAAATAAAAGACAAAATCATGAACACAGATCCTGAACATAAACATGACCAAAAACCATAAACATGACAGCTGCCTGAACAGTCATTATATTTCATTTAAAAAAACTTAAAAAAAATGTCTGTGTATATATGAAGAGTTTATTTCCAAAATGCAATAAATCCATTCTACTCATTTTGAGTGAATCAGCTTTTTCTCTGTTGGCACTTGTTGCATTTTATAGACAAACACAAACTTTGACCATGAAAAAATACACCTTACAGTACGCATTTCTAAAAACAGATTTGCATGCCATGTGTAAGAAGCACAGGGCTTTCACTCTTTGGTGTTAGCTCAAATTTTGTACTTTTGGCACTTATTGTGTTTTGGAAACAAACTCTTCATATGTATTCATTACCACAGCAGTGAGAGGATAATTTATATGGACGGCCACCCAAAAAAAAAAAAAAGACCAGACTGTGCCTATTATTGTCCCAGTTATTGCTTTATGAGTGGCATCTGCAAAGATGTACAAAGAAACATTGACTTATGCCTTGTGCTGAAAAGCACAAACATAACTTCCAGTGTTCCTGGAAATTACAAAAATATTAACATTATTTTATAGCAGAGTAATAACACATGTATACTCCAATGATTATATTTAAATATAATCACTGTAGAAGCTGTTCTCATTGATCTCCTGCTGATATTTTGCACAGCTTAAGAATGAATTTAATTGCCTCTAAACTGAATTGTTACCGTGCAAATAACTAAAAATTGTTTTACAATTTATATTTCGGAAATGAAACTGTCTTTTGCACTTATCACTGGAAGCAGTACTGCATTTAAATACAATTATAAAGTTAATGACAATTAGTTTAAACGGGCTAAATTATTTACCCCACAAGGACTCCATATCTCACCAGCACCAGACTATTGAACATAAGATCTATTCTTAGATAAGCTTGAATAATTTATTTGGCCTCGGGCCTTGCATAGCCTGTAACTGTTTGCATTTAGTGCTCTAAAATAATGGGATTCTACACCCATACTGCCCTGCATAAAAGTGTCTGAAACACATAATATGGGGCGATGGCTGCTTTTGAAAGGAAGAACTTTCACAATGAGTGACATATATTCACTATCATATGTGGGAAGTCAACAAGTAAATACCCAGCAGCCCCTGGGGCACTGAGAATGCACAGATGAGCTCTCACACACATTTTATTATGATAAATGCTCCCAAGCTCAACCAACGGGTAAAGAAAGGAAATTAACCTGAAGATATTCTTTCAAGGCCAAATAACATGATAAATTGCCAAAAGTGTAAAAATATTTTTTTAAAAAAGCATACAGTACTGTTGTTCTTTTTCTCAAAGAAGGTAATTCAGAACACTTTATATGATGCATGTTACCCTGATCTGCTCATAATAAGGTAACCTAACGTTTATAATACCATCGTTATATGACATAAGTTTTTGTTGTGTGCCTGTTCTGGGTAGAAGCATAATGATGTGAATGTGAATATTATCAATAATCATATTTACACTATACTTTGGTAAATTCAAGTAGAGAGTGGGAAACATATCTGAGGTAAATGAAAGGAATAAATAGTCATAGAATAGAAAGATAAAATTAAAATATTAAACCAAAATATGGAACACAGGTTCTGAGACCTTTTTGTGAAATAGTAACACACTTATATTCTACCTATTGTAAAGCATGGAAACTGGCAAATGCAAAACAAGATATACTGTCGAAAATATGGGCAGCCTGTAAAGATGGAACCTAAAAAAATAAAAAAAAGTGGCAAGAATTATATTTGTAAATAGCATTGTGTCTGGAAGAGGACATTTATTGGATTTGGTGGAGAACCAATTGCAGCGAAGTAGAATCAGATTTTCTTTAGATGGGAAAGGTGCGGCTGGAGCTTGAGCTCGGTGATGCGATGCAGTGGAATCACATAAAAATCCATAAGCAATGCTGACAAGAACTTGGCATATTCCATATTCCATATTCCCTATTTCTCCCTAAGATTGTTTTGAGCCAATTATCATTGTTCTCCCCTGCACACAAATTGAATAATAGATGTGACCTTTAGATGAAGAAAAGCAGGGGATTTTAACTCTGAAATACTGCTTTAACTTGGGGATGATAGAGCGGAATGAGTTGAGTTGAGTTGCCTACATTAGCCAGATAACACGAGCTGGGAGAGTTCAGAAGGGGCGTTTATCTTCCTTTATAACAGGTCAGGACAGAGAAAAGAATCTGCACATGAAGCTGATCTCGTGCTCCTCCATTACAGCCAAGCGGCAGGCACTAGGCTGATTAACACAGACGGGCACTCTTTCCTCGCCGCGTTCTCCCATATAGCCGGGAATGCGATGCACTACCGCGGAGAGCGGCCGTGACCATCAGTGGTGCCCAGATTCTTCCGACTTCAGTACTGCGGACAGCGGCTGGAGGTTCCGGTGGAAAGACGGTCGGCACCCTTTGAATCAATTACCCTTTCATTGCTTTGTCACCTTCTTAAATAAGACACAGAAGCCATCACACGTGAACAAAAAACTTTCAAACAACTGAGTATGACAGTGAAGTCCAAACAAAAAAAAAAAATTACACCCTGATGCAGAAAATCAAAGAAGGAGAAACAATTAAGACGAGAACAGGCATTACGAAAGCATGATTGATTAATGTAGCAATGCAAGGACAGACTACTGCTTTACATAGAGCTTTAACATGATGCCCAAAAGGCAGTTTAAGGTTAGGGTTAGGGTAAGGGTTAGAGAGATTGGACAGAGGTCTTGTCTTTGGACATGATTGCATACATTCTACATGAATTTGTAACAGATAAACACAAAGACAAGAGGGAGGGATTTACCCTTTTGCCACTTCGACGGCCCGTATTCGGGCCATCAGGGAAGTTAAAAACATACTACGTCATTTACACAGCTTTTATGTAACTGAGATACTCATGACACATGTTGAAACGAAGCTCATGCCTCCTTTTTTTGCGTGTAGCCCGAGCAACCAGCAACCAATCGAGACGACGATTGTTGCATTGTAAAGCCAACAAAATTCTGGAAACGCACACCACAGCTACAGCAGGGCTACGCACTACAGCTACAGCAGGGCTACACACCACAGCTACAGCAGGGCTACACACCTCAGCTACAGCAGGGCTACACACCGCAGCTACAGCAGGGCTACTCACCACAGCTACAGCAGGGCTACACACCGCAGCTACAGCAGGGCTACACACCACAGCTACAGCAGAGCTACACACCACAGCTACAGCAGAGCTACACACCACAGCTACAGCAGGGCTACACACCACAGCTACAGCAGGGCTACGCACTACAGCTACAGCAGGGCTACACACCACAGCTACAGCAGGGCTACACACCTCAGCTACAGCAGGGCTACACACCGCAGCTACAGCAGGGCTACACACCACAGCTACAGCAGAGCTACACACCACAGCTACAGCAGAGCTACACACCGCAGCTACTGCAGGGCTACACACCACAGCTACAGCAGGGCTACACACCACAGCTACAGCAGAGCTACACACCGCAGCTACAGCAGAGCTACACACCTCAGCTACAGCAGAGCTACACACCTCAGCTACAGCAGAGCTACACACCGCAGCTACAGCAGGGCTACACACCACAGCTACAGCAGGGCTACACACCACAGCTACAGCAGGGCTACACACCTCAGCTACAGCAGAGGTACACACCGCAGCTACAGCAGAGCTACACACCGCAGCTACAGCAGAGCTACACACCACAGCTACAGCAGAGCTACACACCACAGCTACAGCAGAGCTACACACCACAGCTACAGCAGAGCTACACACCACAGCTACAGCAGAGCTACACACCGCAGCTACAGCAGGGCTACACACCGCAGCTACTGCAGAGCTACACACCACAGCTACAGCAGGGCTACACACCACAGCTACAGCAGAGCTACACACCACAGCTACAGCAGAGCTACACACCGCAGCTACAGCAGGGCTACACACCGCAGCTACTGCAGGGCTACGCACCGCAGCTACAGCAGGGCTACGCACCACAGCTACAGCAGAGCTACACACCACAGCTACAGCAGGGCTACACACCGCAGCTACAGCAGGGCTACACACCGCAGCTACAGCAGAGCTACACACCGCAGCTACAGCAGGGCTACGCACCACAGCTACAGCAGAGCTACACACCACAGCTACAGCAGGGCTACACACCACAGCTACAGCAGAGCTGCACACCTCAGCTACAGCAGAGCTACACACCTCAGCTACAGCAGAGCTACACACCGCAGCTACAGCAGGGCTACACACCGCTGCTACAGCAGAGCTACACACCAGCCACGTCGGTAGATCCCTCAGTACGTTCATTGCACCATTCTGTTGAATATGGTGGCATATGTCGTTTTTCCTGAAAGTGAAATTTCTGTTCCGTTAAAATGAGGTATATTTCAGAATTCAGATATTACTGAGTTAGTGAGTTTTTACCCTAATAAGGTGTAAGGTTATGAGCTCGGATGTGAGAGCGGTTAGCTTTTCGTTGCAGGATGAATGTTATGGCTGTTTAATCAGCACTTTATTTAATGCTTGGGGGACTTTGAAGAAAAATGGGCAAAATTTCCTGGTGGTGTATTGGGGGTGGCTGGAGGAAGGTTCCTTTCGAAAACCAGCGTTGTGCGATACCCAATATGGCCCCATACGATATTTATTATGGCCACCGCATCGGAAACTGAAGAACGCCTGATCCAACTGATACCTGTTCTTGGTTATGAGATCGTGAGGTAATATGTTTTCAGACATGAACTAATCATTGTATCCTGGAAAAGCATAATATGGTAAAGCTCTCTGCAATGTAGAGTGAGCGATAATTCGCTAATCCCAGTTCACAGCCAGAACATCAGGTGTCTCTCGAATAGTCTCCACATCTCAGTTCACAGCCATAACACCTGGTCTCTCTCGAATAGCCTCCACATCTCAGTTCACAGCCATAACACCTGGCCTCTCTTGAATAGCTTCCACATCTCAGTTCACAGCCATAACACCAGGTGTTTCTTGAATATCCTCCTCCTCTCAGTTCCCAGCCATAACACCAGGTGTCTCTCGAATAGCCTCCACATCTCAGCTCACAGCCATAACACCAGGTGTCTCTCGAATAGCCTCCACATCTCAACTCACAGCCATAACACCACGTGTCTCTCGAATAGCCTCCACATCTCAACTCACAGCCATAAAACCACGTGTCTCTCAAATAGCCTCTACACGAGGAGGGTCGCAGATCACAGCCGAGGGTCACATCTGCTAATCCATTATAGCTTTAATGAAGATCACCCTGGCTAAAATGAGCTAACAATGTTAGCAAACAGTAACATTCTTATATCACTGCACTCATGATGGCTTGCTATATCAGTCCTTATGTCCAATTGGCGAGTATTGTTCGATGCTTAGGATCTATGATACCAAACACACTGACACTTTTCACTGGTCTGTGTCTGATAAATTTGCAAAATAGAGAATTAATAAATTTATTTGAAAAGGAGGTTTATTGATGTATCTGACAGCCATATTGGGTATAGCTTTGAATTAGGAGTCGGATCATTTTATTCAGTGTATATCTGGATTTGAATCAATGAGTCGTATTCATCATTAAAAATTGGACAGAGCTCTCAGGAGCTCTGGGGAAAGAGTAGGTCTGTACATTGACTTTTAGACGGGTAGGTGCTTAAATTAGAAAAGGTCACTGGTACAACGGTCAACATCTGAAAGATGAACACCGAGCTGTTTGTTGCGCTGCCTCGCATACCAACACACTGCTGAGTCTCTGATTGTAAATCACACACGGTACTTAGAGTAAGGTCTCAAAAACCTTACAGTATTAATGTCTCTCTTTAGAGAACCACACAAGGACTTTATCTCCATCCCCGTCCTGGCATGTCCAAACGCTGTCCGTCCCCACCTTCAATGTACCCCGACACCCTTCACAAACCGCTCAAACTTAAATCAATCCAGTATTTGATGTGACTATTCTTTGCTTAAACATTTGGGACACTGTCCTGTTACGCTTTGGTGTTATAAGATGATTGGCTTTTTGTTTGCCCCAAGCAGAGTGGAACACCAATGTGGAAAATTAAAAGTAAACATCTAAAGTCAGATTTAAATTCTAAAAATGTTGGGCGCCAAAGACTTTTGCTCAGAACTGTAAAAGTAAAATACAGCTGTACCAGCTGCACAGAGAGCAACGATAGTCTGAGGGAATACGTGATGCGAGATCAGAAAGACACCAAGAGCGAGGTGAAGGGGAACAGGGGGTTTATTAAAACAAAAGAAAAATCAGGCACGAGGGCCAACAAAAAAACTTGGCCCAAAGGGTTCCAAAAATACAAACTCAAGAAAGCTTCACGGAGCTAAAAACGAAAGAATCCAAAAACAACAAAAAACAAAAGGCACTGGAAACTCCAGGCAGGATAACCATGAACAGAAATAAAGGACTAATGATGTAAATAACAAGGCTTGGAAAACAAGGCTGTATACAATACTGGCAAGAATCGCAACCATGAAAGGCATACGCATGAACCAAGGACAAGAGACTTGACCATGAACTTGAGACTCTGTCTGCCAGCCAACTTCCACCGCCTCCAGATAAAGGAACAGAAATCAGGACACATGAGGAGCAACACCTGGAGATGAAACAATGGGCAAGATCATGAGACGAGGACAGAGATTGGTAGACATGACTTGCTCGTTAAGGGAATGAGCGGCTCAGTTTAAGTACCAATGAAGCAGGCAGATTGGAAGGAAGCATGAATGTTAGAACAGAAAAGCACAGCAAGACTTGAAATAGCAAAGCAGGAATCATGACAATAAACTTCCTACCTAAATTAGTAGTATTAGTAATGTGCCTGTCTAAGAATCACACCCCCTGTGACTGTTAGTAAATGTAAGTAACTTAAAAACAGTTAATTGCAAATTAAGCTTAGACAGCCCTGAATCAGCACAGCACAGAAGGAAGGGTGAAATACCAAAGCCAACCAGAGCTCTGGAATGTGCAACAACGAAGGCACGGGGCGGAACGCAGACAAGCGGTGGAGTGGCTGGGCAGACCTGGCAAAAAACAAAACACGGAAAAGTGAAAACATGAACAATACACATGAACAATGAAATACTTGATCCTGATACAAGAAACTGCTAAAACTGTGACATGAACTATGAAACTTGGAACATGAAACTGTTAAAATCATAAGCAGTACTGTCCTGGCCAAAGGCCACGACCCCGGAACGCAACAATACGTTTCTGAAATGGCTGGCGAATGGCTGAGTCCTGTCTCCAGTCCTCTCATCAGAGTAAAGTTACCAAACTCAATGGCCTGATTGTGGTGAAAGGAACTTTAAACATCTTCAAAGTTCAGGTTTGGCCACAAAAACATGCTTAGAATGACTCATTTTACACTCAATGACTTTTATATCAAAGAATAGGGCACCTTTCAAAATTGTACTTTTTTTTTTTTTGCGTTCTCTCAATTGCCCTCCCAATTTGACAGACAGTTTTTATTTCCCAGCCAAAAGCATTTCTGAATCTTCTGCTGTAAATCTCAGGAGTGCAGGGTCTCCAGAGAGTGTGAAGCTGCATGCTGCCTCCACAACACATGCTGTCAAAGATGGGACTTACATTGACACTAAAATCTGCAAGTTCAGCTCTCAGAGGTGTAAAATAGCGCATATTGAGCTTAAACAAAAAACAATGGTGATCTGAGTGAATCCTGGAGCCTCTGTTCATGAATCAGGTCATCCCAGCTGACACAATCTCCCTCTCTCCTGTAAAATCATGCCCAATCAAGCTTTTTCATGACTCACACAGTCATTGGGCTAAACCCCTTTGTGCAGAAGCCGAATTTGGCTATTTATGGGTTACCCACTTTAATGCTGTATAATTCAAGATTTAAGCTTCATAAAGAGGAAAAATGTGGCTCAATTCAGAAAAGACACTTACAGCATCTAGAATTACATTGTATTTCAGTTTATTTTCATGATTTTGGTCGAGCTGAGAATTCACCATTGAAATTGCAAAAAAAAATAATTCTGAGGATTGAAAAACTGCTGGGGCTTAAAACTATACATTTCTGGTATCATAAACTCCTTGACCACAAGTAGAATGCATCTTCAACATTACATTCTAGATTACCTACATGCTATTAGCCAAATTATACAGCTATCCAAGTGTCTCCCCAAAGTCTCAAAATTATTTCCTGTAAAATCATGTATATAACACAAATAGTTTTAAGGCATGAAATTTAATATGAACAAATGATTTTCTGGTTGAGTTTAGTATGAATTTATCAATCTCAATGCAGTTGAATATCAGTGGTCACCAGTAACCTCTCCAAACACAAAACATGCCTTCTCTCCATAATAAAGTTTAGAGTTTTGTCCATTTTTCTCCTAAGTCTCCCAAGCTAGCACAAACACGCATTGCATTTTATAAACTGCTGATTAAACAGTCAGAACATTCACCCTGTAATGGAAGTCACCAGTTCCCAAACTCGCGTCCTCATTTCAACCCTTATAAAGGAACAAGTGCAACTCACTAACTCAGTAATATCTGAATTCTGAAATATACCTTATTTTAACAGAACAGACATTCCACTTTCAGGGAACATCATGCAATATATATTCCGCCCTAGATTCAACAGAACGGTGCAATGATCGTACCAGGGGGTCCATCTAAATGCATGAGCAGTTCACTTTTAAACAGGAAAAAACGTCGACATTCGACTTTGTTGAGTACGGTATACATTCCAAAACAGAAAGCAAAACTAGCAGCCTACCATTTTTCACGAATCCCTCCGCCAAAGACAGATGTATTGAGTAGAAGGAACGCTCCGGTCCTGTTTCATTCGAAATAATTCCCATTGACCATGTCCTAATCTTATTTAAATCCTCTAAATATAACTGAACACTTCAAGGCCAGTTTTGCGCGTCTTTTTTTCTATATGTATATAAATATATCGCGTCTGTTTCAGCTGCGTAATGCGCGCAACGTAAACAGGATACAACCGAGCCTGCTGATACGCATAAGCTTGTATGCTCTGTGTTTGTCCAATCAATATGTTTCACTTACTGTAGAACGTTTAAACACTTGGGAATTGGATAAGAAACTAACCAATCAATACGTTGTTACCGCGGAAGTTTCACGAGGCCGTGAAGTCTAACTGCGCAGTTAGGCAGAAGAGCTTGAATGTATTATTTGAGTGATTGGCTATCAACGTCAATACTCGGGTGGATATAAGGAAGCGCTGGATTTGTCAATGGAATCTACACGAAAATCCACAGAAGGGAACTACGCATTTTTTGCATTTGATGACTGTATTTGACAGAAGAATGTGAGAGAATCAATACCATGTCGAATTCTTTGCTTCAGAAAACAGATTTTTCTGAACCACTAATTGGAATGCCGTTGGCTCACTGTTGCTAAAGTAGTTGCTACATAGGAAAACGATTTTTTCTGTCGCAAATGATCATTTTTTAAAACTGCTGGATCGATTCTATGGGCAAGGATATTGACTAGTTTACACATCAGGCTTAGCTGAGGAGTTTAATTCATGCAACTCTCGAAAAACAGGAAGTGGAGTGAACTTCCCCATATTCAAAACCGCGTTCGAGGTCTGCTTGCTTGTGAATATTCAATAACTGATCCGGGGGTGCCATCTAGTGATTGAGTACAGTAACAGCGTGCTTAAATTTGCAGGTCTATCGACGCAGGCGTCTACATCTGCAGCAAGGGGTTAAAGATTGGAGCTTCACAGACAGAAAAACTTCGGCTCAATTGAGTCTAGACACTTGAAGCATTTAGACTCCCATCGTATTTCAGTTTATTTTTATGATTTTGGTGGAGAAAAGGGGCTGCAAATACAAAAAATCTTCATGAAAATTCAACTATGAAATTGGAAAAAAAAAAAATACTCACAATTGAACAAGAGCAACGCAGAGCGTGGCAGATGCCCCCCCGCCTGTGTGTTGATCAAGGGCATATTGAGATGGCTGCTGTGGCGTCCATATTGAATATCGCACAATGCTGGTTCTCGAACGGAACCTTCCTCCAGCCACCCCCAATACATCACCAGGAAACGGCATCAATCCAACGTGGTGTTCTTTAGTTGTTGGGCAGAAACAAAAATCAAGATGGCTGCTGTGGCAGCCATATTGAATATCGCATGATGCTGGTTTTGGAAAGGAACCTTCCTCTAGCCACAACCAATATGCCACCAAGAAATGGCATCAATCGGATGAGGCATTCCTTAGTTATTGGGCAGAAATGATAATCAAGATGGCTGCTGTGGCGGCCATAATGAATATCGTACAACACTAGTTTTTTGAAAGGAACCTTCCTGTAGCCACTCCCAATATGCCATTAAGAAATGGCGTCAATCTGACGAGGGATTTTATCCCACGGAAACGAAAAGTTTATGGACGACAGACGGACGGACGGACGACGGACGTACATGGTGTCGACATAATGCCCCTTTCCTCTTTCGAGGGCGGGGGCATAAAAACTGCTGGGGCCTAAAACTATACATTTCTGGGATCATAAACTTCTTGACCAGAAGTACAATTCATCTTGAACATTACATTCTAGATTACCCGCTTGCTATGAGCCAAAATAAGACAGCTATCCAGGTGTCTCCCCAAAGTCTGAGATTCATCAAAATGGTTCACTGTCAAATCATACATTAATCATATATTTAACACAAATTTACCTTTGGGGCATGAAATGCAGCATGCACTAATGATTTTCTGGTTGAGTTTAGCATGAATTTATCAATATCAGTGCAGTTGAACATCAGTGGTCACCAGTAACCTCTCCAAACACAAAACATGCCTTTTATCCATAATAAAGTTTACAATTTTGTCCATTATTCTTCAAAGTCCCCCAAGCATTAAATAAAGTGCTGATTAAACAGCCATAACATTCATCCTGCAATGAAAAGCTAACCGCTCTCACATCCGAGCTCATAACCTTACACCTTATTAGGGTAAAAACTCACTAACTCAGTAATATCTGAATTCTGAAATATACCTCATTTAACAGAACATAAATTTCACTTTCAGGAAAAATCAAACGACATATGCCACCATATTCAACAGAATGGTGCAATGAACGTACCGAGGGATCTACCGACGTGCGTGGGCTGCATGCATTTGGAGAAACGAAAACCCCGGCATTCAATGTCTTTAAACGTGGTATAAATTCTACAGAAAAAAGCCATATTGAGCAAAATGCAAACAGAGTAGAAGTATAACCTTTTTCTTTTTTGATGCCTTCCTCGAGAGAAAGATGTATCGGGTAGCAGGAACCCTCCAGTGCTGTTTCATTCAGAATAATTCCCATTGACTATGTCCTTATCTTATTTAAATCCTCTTAATATAACTGAACACTTCAAGGCCAGTTTTGCGAGTCTTTTTTCTATAAATCGCGTCTATTTCAGCCGCGTAATGCGCGCAACGTAAACAGGATACAACCGAGCCTGCTGATACGCATAGGCTTGTATGCTCTATGTTTGTCCAATCAATCTGTTTCGCTTACTGTAGAACGTTTAAACACTCTGGAATTGGATGAGAAACGAGCCAATCAGTACATTGTTAACGCGGAAGTTTCACGAGGCTGTGAGGTCTAACTGTGCAGTTAGGCAGAAGAGCCTGAATGTATGATTGAGTGATTGGCTATCAACGTCTGGGGTACTCAGGTGGATATAAGGAAGCGCTGGATTTGTCAATGAAGGAATCTACACGAAAATCCACGGTAGGGAACTATGCATTTTTTGCATGTGATGACTGTAATTGACAGTAGAATGTGAGAGAATCAATACCATGTCAAATTTTTTGCTTTAGAAAACAGATTTTTCTGAACCACTAATTGGAATACTGTGGCTCACTGTAACTAAAATGGTTGCTGCATAGGACAATGATTTTTTCTGTCGCTAAAGATAATTTTTAAAACTGCTAGATCGATACTATGGGCAAGGATATTGACTAGTTTGCACATCAGGCTTAGCTGAGGAGTTTAATTCATGCAACTCTTGAAAAACAGGGCGTGGAGTGAACTTCCCCATATTCAAAACCGCGTTCGAGGTCTTCTTGCTTGTGAACATTCAATAACTGATCCGGGGGTGCTATCTAGTGATCAAGTTCTGTAACAGCGTGCTTAAATTTGCTGTTCTATAGACGCAAGCGTCTACATCTGCAGAAAAGGGTTAATAGAGTCTGGATTAAATCCCAGACAGTCAAACAGTCCTTACCCTACAGTCCATATGTTTGTGGGTTGATCATTTCCTTTATCGCACAGAACTTGCAAAGGATGGGAAGTATTTCTCATGATACCATAAAGCATGCTTACATCCTGTGGCAAAATAAACTTAAACACTGTGCTCCTATTCACTCGCCTTTCATGGAAAAGCCCAGATATTATAGTAAGAGCAGCTACTGTCAGGAAATATTGGAGGGTTTCTTCTTCTTTCATTGGGTAGGAAATGTGTTCCCATTGTCAGCACTTCGGTTTTATTTTTATTCTGTAGTGAAGCTCTGTGACAGTTCTTTTTTAAAACAGTGGAGAGACACCTCGTCTTCTGACACAAGCAAAATTGGCGGCCATAACGCATGAGGTGGGCATACTGTATTATTATTAAAAACTCGAACCCAGGGCTGCCACCGCATAAAAACATTATTCAGAATTCTATCGGGTTAATATTTCCCATCTGCTAATGAACAGAAATAGAGCCTCAGGGGTAAGATAAGAATGAAGCAAATCTGAAATCTGCCCTTGAAGTCATATCTGTCCTTGTAGGAGAGAGCAGAGTGAGTGCTGTCCTCGGTCATAATGCATTCACTGTTTTTAATGCCATCATGGCCACCCGCAGTCATTACTCGATTAAGAGTCCCCAGGTATTACAGGCATTTCCTGATAATTACAGCCCACTACGTGATAAGAAGAAATTCCAAACAATGAAGTCAATTATCGTTAGAAAAAATGCAGAACCTCAGCTCTGAATATCAAATTGCTCATTTAAAGTCTTTGAGTGCGACTTGTGAAGGTTCTGCTTAATTGTTCTCAGTTTACCGTGGTCAACTTTGATAGGAATTGTTGGCCTGCGATGGCAACTTTCAGAGAAAAACCTGTTTTTGTTGCAGATTTTTTAAGTCCTGCTTGTTTGGTGAAAGATTGTGTGTGTGTGTGTGTGTGTGTGTGTGTGTGTGTGTGTGTGTGTGTGCGCGTGCGTGTGTGTGTGTGTGTGTGTGTGTGTGTGTGTATGTGTGTGTGTGTGTGTGTGTTTGTGTGCGTGCGTGCGTGTGTGTGTGTGTGTGTGTGTGTGTGTGTGTGTGTGCGCGTGCGTGTGTGGGTGTGTGTGTGTGTGTGTGTGTGTGTATGTGTGCGCGTGGGTGCGTGTGTGTGTGTTTGCGCGTGCGTGCGTCTGTGTGTGTGTGTGTGTGTGTGTGTGTGTGTGCGCGTGCGTGTGTGGGTGTGTGTGTGCGCGCGGGTGCGTGTGTGTGTGTGTGCGCGTGCGTGCGTCTGTGTGTGTGTGAGAGAGAGAGAGAGAGAGAGGGAGAGGGAATATCTATGCTCCGATGTTGCCTCCAGCTCAGTCCAGCTGAGCAGAAATATGACTGAAGTATAAAATACGTTTATTTTCATTGAAGACAAAATAAATATTGTGAATGAAAAAAAGGGCATTTCCTAAAGCGCAATATCGACCTCCATGGATGTTCATGTTTCTGAGGCGATACAAGAGTAGCCTTTGAAAACATGTTTTCTCCCATCTCAAGTGTTTAAGTTTACAAGAAGGCCAGTAAACTCATGAGATCTGGATATTTATCTTATCGCTTCAATCAGACCGTCACCGGTAGCTTTCAGTAAAGAGCTCTTTTAGGTTGTGGTCCCTTTTTGTAACAGTTTTTTGGAACATAAGTGGAGGGGGGACCAAGTCATACAGTTTTGTTCAGAATTTTCAATTTATCCGCAGTCTGAGTTTGATGTGTTGCAGCAGTTTGGTGTTTCTGCTCAAGAGAACTCAGTGACTCGCATTCCTCGCTCAGATCTGCGGACATGTGGCAGTGAGCCCTGCTGGGCCATCGATCCCTTGCACAATTCAATATCCTCAATCTCCACGAGCGAAAGATTGCAAGTACTGCTGCCCATCCTTTCCTCATCACTAAAGAACAGCAGCTGTTCTCCTGTACACTGCAGTGCCAGTGTTGAGCACAGGAGTCACACATGGAGGGAATGAAGGGGAGCGAATGGCGAATCTCCGCAGCTTTTCTTCTTCTACTGATTCAAAATCTGTGCACAGAAAATATGAAGAGTGGACTCATCCCATGGGGACCAGCCTTGATATTTTATTGAGTCCATTTCAATTCTTTAAAGTGGAATTTAGTGGAACATGCGAGGCTGTCATCTTCAGGAGATCTGTGATGCAGCAGCGGCCCCGTGAGACAAGTGTGTCTCCAGGCTGGGGCCAGTGTTTGACCCCGGGGACGAGGGCATCACTCCTTTGCAGTAAAACTAAATTTGGCCTGTTATTCTCCTGAAGGAGCCTCAGTATAACATGTGCACAGGATGCATCTGATTATCAGTGTTTTTGGAAAGTGCTCTGATGTTTTGCGGTGTCTGGCCTCTGTAAGAACGATAATAATAATAATAATAATAATAATAATAAATAAATAATAATATCAGGTAAAGTAGTTGTAAGCTTTACATACAGGCCAGTGGTGTGATCATACGAACAATATCATTTATTTCAAAGTCGCATCCTCTCAGGCCATCCCTTACAACACAAAGTTCAGCTACACGCATGGCAATTTCATCATTACAATCACCTTTTAAACTGCATTTAAAAGCTAAACGATCACAGCACAGAGCGCCGACATTTAATCTCAACATAAGATGTCATTGGCATTTGCTCAGGTTGACCTCTTGGCTGTGCTGTAGCGCTGTTTGTTGGTGATCACTCTGCTAGAGTTGAGAGAGGAAGAGAGGAAGTCGTGTGGGATTGAAGCTGAGAATTTATCTTTGTGTTTATGCGGTTTTCTTAAAATAATTTGTGTGTTAAGACTGAAACAATAGAGATTAGATGATTTGCTCCTGAGGTATAACCTTTGTTGCAGTAGGGACAGGGAGAATCTTCCCCCAGTATCTTTCCCCTTTTCCCCCGTGTAACAACTCGGTGAGCAAACAGCCAAATTAAGTCGCTAATCTGGTCAAATAGAAGCGACGGGGGTTTTTTTGGGGGTTTTTTTGGGGGGGGTTTCAGTCTCCTGGGAGCAAAGCAAAATAAAGCAAAGTAAGGTAAAGTAAAATAAATTCAAATTTCAAATTCAATTTATTTGTATAGCGCTTTTCACAGATAAACTGTCACAAAGACGCTTTACAGTCAGAAATGAGTTACTGAAAGGGCAGTGCCCAGCCTATTCTCCACTACAGCAAATGAGGCAAAAAACTCTCGGTCGGGAGAAAAATCCTAAAACAGTGGTGAGAAAAAACTCCCCAGTGGGGAGAAATCTCAGGAGGAACCCGGCTATAGTGGGGAAGCCCATCCTCCGCGGGCTAGCTAGTTAATAAGAAGATAATGACAATAGAGTTCCATAAAAGTCCATCTAAACAGTGGCATCAGTTGCTGGAGGAAGTGGCCTGCAGAGGATGGTGCAGAACTGGATCAGGACCGGATCAGGACAGCAGCAGCCAGCGCTCATGGTGAGGGACAGGGCTCGGATGGTCCAGGACTCAGGGTTGTGGAGGGAGAGATCCTCGGAGAAAGACAGAAAAAAGTGGGGTGAGGCACTGGATAAAACTACCGCATATTAATAAAAATACAGTCCTGTGTCATGTGCCAAATGAGAATTTAGGAGCTGACTGGTCAGGAAACAGTCAACACAGCTCCATCCACTTCCAGCAGCACAGAGGCCCTACACTTATTCCAGGAAGATCACTTCAGATTTTCTAGACACTAGTACCAAATGGACCTCCCCGGTGACTAAGGCTGTAGCAAGCCCCACTGGCACCGTTAATGCATGCTCAGTGCTACCGGTTCCACATGGATTTGCTTAACAGTACACCAGTACCATATGGACCTCCCCAGTGACTAAGGCTGTAGCAAGCCCCACTGACACCGTTAATGCATGCTCAGTGCCACCGGTTCCACATGGATTTACATAACACTGGCTTCCAATATCGTGAACATGTTATAAATCAAGGTTGTAGTCAGTCCCACCAGAGCCAACACATAACTAATCATGAACTAATCATAGGCTTGACTAAAAAGATAAGTTTTCAGCCTACTCTTGAAGACAGAGAGTGTGTCCGAAGCCCGAATTTGTCTTGGGAGATTGTTCCATAGAATTGGTGCTTTATAAGAGAATGCTCTGCCTCCAATTGTAATTCTAGATATATTTGGAATTTTCAAGTAGTCAGCACCTTGTGAACGAAGTAATCTTGGTGGGGAGTAAGGAATGAGAAGACTGCAAAGATATTCCGGGGCCAAGTCATTTAAGGCTTTGTAAGTTAGTAATAGTATTTTGTACTCAATTCTAAATTTTACAGGCAGCCAATGAAGATTTTTGAGCACCGGGCTAATGTGATCATATTTCTTAGTCCTAGTCAGAACCCTAGCTGCAGCATTCTGCACTAATTGAAGACTTTTCAGGGCTGAGCTAGTGCAACCAGACAGTAAGACATTGCAATAGTCCTGCCGAGAAGAGACAAATGCGTGAACCAATTTTTCAGCATCTTTAAGAGACAACATTTTTCTAAGTTTAGATATGTTTCGAAGATGGAAAAAAGCCACTCGATGATATTGTTGATGTGAGCCTGGAAAGAGAGTTCTGAATCAAGAGTCACACTAAGGTTTTTAACGACAGCTCTGGCAGAAACAGAGAGGTCATCTAAGTTAAGAGAGAACTTAAGGAATGAGTCTCTAAGACATTTGGGTCCCAGTACCAATATTTCAGTCTTATCTGGGTTTAGTGAAAGAAAATTTTGCGTCATCCAAGCTTTAACAGCTTTCAGACACATCTCTAATCTAGTAACCGGATCATTTTCACCCGGTTTAAAGGATATATAGAGCTGCATGTCGTCTGCATAGCAATGGTATTTAACATCAAGTCTACTTATGATATTTCCAAGCGGAAGCATGTATAGTGAAAAAAGCAAAGGGCCCAGAACAGATCCTTGAGGTATTCCAAAGTTAACCCTGGAATACTCTGAACACTTGTTATTTACCCGGACAAACTGAGATCTATCAGACAAATAAGACTTAAACCATGAAAGGGCAAGTCCAGAAATACCAGCTAATTTTTCCAACCTACGAAGAAGAATATGGTGGTCTTCTGTATCAAAGGCGGCACTTAAATCGAGAAGGACGAGAACAGAAATGCGGCCACTATCCATAGAGAGAAGCAGATCATTTACTACAACAGTGAGGGCTGTTTCAGTGCTGTGATGCTTTCTATAGGCAGACTGAAAACTGTCAAATACCTCATTAGTTTGCAGGAAAGAAGAGAGCTGTTGGGCAACACATTTTTCAAGGATCTTAGATAAAAATGTGAGGTTTGAGATTGGCCTATAATTGGCTAGGACTGTGGGATCCAAATCTGGTTTTTTAAGCAGCGGCTCGATTTCTGCCATCTTAAATGAAGTGGGAACAATACCTGAAATCAAAGAAGAATTAATTATGTGAAGAATTGGGCCCCCAAGAATGGGCAGGAGTTCTTTCATTAGCTTTGTGGGAATGGGATCCAAGATACAAGTAGATGATTTGGAAGTAACAACTAATTTGGCTAGTTCACTCAGGGATATAGGAGAAAGGGACTCAAACTGGTTTGTGTGTAATGTGCAAGACTCCATATCATGAGAAACGCCATCGCAAACTGGTAAGGAAGCAGTGATCTTCTCTCTAATTCCAATAATTTTGCCATTAAAGAAATTTAAAAAATCATCACTGCTGCAAGAGACTGGAATTTGAGGGTTACTTGCAGCATGATTGTTAGTTAACTTAGCCACGGTTTTGAACAGAAATCGAGAATTATTTTTATTTTCCTGCATGAGATTTGAAAAGTAACAGGACCTTGCACAAGAAAGAGCATGCTTATATGCAACAAGGCTCTCTTTCCAAGCACTATGGAATACCTGGAATTTAGTGGAGCGCCATTTGCGTTCTAGATGACGAGATTTTTGCTTTAGTGTCCTTGTCTGGTCAGTGTACCATGGGGCTGGCCTCTTCTTCTGAGTAATCTTTTTATATTTCAGTGGCGCGACTACATTAAGGGTACAACGGAGAGCATCAGCAAACTTTTCTGCTGTATCGTCAATAGAGGAGGCACTGACTGGATGCTCAAAATAAGATGGGAAAACCTCAGTGAATTTTGTAGAAGTTGTTGCAGTAAAAGTACGACCAGTGTACATCCTAGTTTCTAACAATGCTGGGTGGGTCAATTGTAAGCAGAAGGTGATAAGAAAATGGTCAGACAAACTGGGATTATGTGAATGAATCCTGACCTGCCCAATGTTAATGCCAAAGCTTAAGATCAGGTCTAAAGTATGACCATGAAAATGAGTTGGGCCAACAACACTCTGAGCGAAGCCGACTGACTCCAAAATGTTAGTGAATGCGGATGTTCGAGAATCATCTGCCCTCTCAAAGTGCAGGTTAAAGTCGCCCAATATAACTATTCTATCATAGCTTAAAACTAAGTCTGAATGGAATTCTGAAAAATCTTGAATAAAGGCAGAGTAAAGGCCAGGGGGCCTGTAGACTGTCACCAAAGCTAAAGGGTTATCAGAGGCAGGGCCGGCACCTGTATCCAGCACTGAAAAATTCATCGCTAAAACCTCAAATGTATCAAATTTATACTGTAGTTTTGGCACTGAGTGAATGGAATCACTATAAATAGCTGCAACACCACCACCTCTCCGGCCCAGGCGGGGGTTTTGAGTGTATATAAACCCAGGTGGAGATGCTTCATTCAAAGATACGTTTTCATCTGGTCTCAGCCATTTTTCTGTGAGACATAGTATGTCAAGATAACAATTAGAGATTAATTTGTTCACAAGAGCTGCTTTAGAGTTCAAGGATCTAATATTTAATAGACCAATTTTGAGAGAATATTTATTTATTGGTAGATTGATACAGTTGGTGTTAATGCAAATCAAGTTTTTGTGATGTACTTCGTGATTCTTCTTTCTGAATTTAATTGGAATTCGAGGAACAGACACAATCTCTATAGGGTTTGACCTAATCAACGGTTTATCAAAGCTGAATGTCAGGAATTTAGATTTAACTCTCTGCAGTCAATTATGACAATTTAAGTCGTAGGCCAGATTTCTCGACAGAAGTGCAGTGCCCTCACGAGATGGGTGAACACCGTCCCTCCTCAAAAGACCGGGTCTTCGCCGGAAAGCTCGCCAATTGTCCACGAAACCGAAGTTATTATCTGCGCACCACTCAGACAACCAGCGATTGAGCAAGTCCAATCTACTGTACATTTCATCACTACATCGGATCGGGTACGGACCAGAGAAGGTCACTGACCGTGACATCTTTAGAGCTTGGGCGCAGGCCGACTTAAAACTGCTCTTTGTGATCTCCGATTGTCGTAATCGTATATCATTTGTACCGGCGTGGATAATAATTTTGGAGAACTTGCGTTTGCCCTGATCGAGTAATTTCAGATTCGCCTCGATATCAGTCACACGAGCGCCAGGAATACAGCTCACTGTGGTCGCCGGTTTAAACACCCTTACATCTCTAACAATGGAATCCCCGATAATTAGTGACTTTTCCGGTACTCGTTCATCTGGCTCCAATTCTTCGAGGGGAGCAAATGAATTAAACAGTTTAACGGGAGAGGGACTGGGTGGCTGCACAAGTTTCTTTCCCCTACGTTTACCTCGAACTGTTACAAACACATCACGCTGTGAAGAAGCTGCCGCAGCAGGTAAGGAACGAGAAACCGAAAGAGAACTAACATTTACACTCGTTTCAGGCTGGACCAAGAAAGAATCAATGAAATCCTCATTTGACCTAATGTTCTGCAGCGTTTCTATGCGATCTTCCAGCTGTAAAAGCTTTTCAGTTAAGCTAGCATATGAGATACATTTCTTGCAAATGAAAGAGCCACTAAGCGCAGAGGAGTCGTAACAAAACATATTACACTCAGAGCACAAGACAGGAAAAGAGGTCGGCGAACAAGGGGAAGCCATCATGGTTATTAACTTATGTTTGTAGGATGCCGCGTCGCCCAAGTCCAAGTTCACCTCACGGGCGTCTTGCAGAAGTATAGGCAGTGAAAAAGCGCGAAATTTACGACTGTTTTCCGTCAAAGGCAGAAAACTCCCAGAAAACAGAAAAAAAAATCAACGTAATATTAACAGAAAAAAGGGATAGAAATGCTCAGCACAATAGGTGCTACCAAGACCTATAGGACACGTGCCAACGTGAGACAGGGGAAATAAATAAATTTTTTTAAATAAATTTAAACGCTAAATTAAGAGAATAAATTAAATGCTAAATAATCAAACTAAGTGAATTGTGTGATATAAAAAGTAAAAACAGTTTTCAGGGACTGTGGTACTCGCCTGTTTTTTTTTTTTTTTCTGTAGCTGATTTAGCAAACAAACCCTTGCAAGCTCTCAGCGCAAAGAATTTAGTCGAATTGCCTGTGTATCTAACTATAGCTCGGCTTGGTTAATACTTGGTTGCTGCCTTTCATACAGTCTTCTAGCCAATAAATATTGACTTTCACTGGGGTTTTGGTCCCCTTCGTTCTCTATCCTGACTGCATTGCCGCATAAACGCATTGCCAAGCTGAATAATTACTCAAACCGGGGTTTTTGTCTTTCTCGCATTTTATTATTACCGAAGGACTCTTCTGATTAAACACGTTGTAAATACCCTATCTTTGTATTTTCCTCCGGTTGCTGTGCCTTGATCAGCTGATTAAAGTTTAACTGCTTGTTCGAGTGCTTAGGACAGCTTGTTGGGGGAGGTACCGTGTTTATTTCGCTCATATAGTAAAAAACTTGTTTATTCGGTCCGTTTTAATTAAAGGGAACCGGGGCTTTACTCTTTTCTCACTTAGTATTTGCGGCTAGTTAGCTAGATAAGTCCTGTTTGCATTCTTGGCTGCGGATCTGAGATTTAGTATTTAGTTAGTGGTGCAGCAGTCACTTGACTCGTTCGTTAGGTTAGCTTGGAATTTAAAAAGTAAGTTTTTATCGGAGTGCTCCGGCTCCTCCAGTTTTTCCTGGGCGCTGAAGCCAGTCTGTTTTATCTGGGCTCTCAGCTAAGCCCTGTGATATTTTTAGTTTAGTATATTAATAGTATTGGGACTATATAAACTCAAGCCGGCTATTAGGAGTGCTTATTACATATAGAACTTGGCTCAGTTTGATATTTAATTTCTGTTAACTGTAACTAAGCCCCTGTTAAAAGAGGCTTATAATCAATTTACATTTACATAAATTTACATCAATTTACAACCCCGGGGTTTCTATTGTGACTGCTGCTTAGGGCTTCCTAGGTTAATAAATAAATTGATAAATTGTGGTTCCTCGGCTTCTATCTCGGCATTAGTAATTTTCTTTTATCCAGGGTGAGCAAAGTCATTAGGTAGGGAGTTCAAAATGTGGCCAAAACTATGTGACGGTTGCAGGATGATCGCACTTTTGGAAATGGATTTCCAGGGTGGGTTTGTCTGCCACCGATGCCAGCTAATTGAGTATCTGGAGAGCAAGATCCTTGATCTTCAGGGCCAGTTGGCGGCATGACATAGTTCGCAATCAGTAGAGTTCCTAGAGGAACTAAGTAGTATGTCGTTTAGAGAAATGGTGTGTACGCCGAAGCAGGGTGGTACTGGGATCCCAGAGCAGGCAGGGAGAGAAACTTGGGTGACTGTAGGTCGGCAGCGCAGGAAAGGTTGTGCACGCCGTACAGCAACAGCTTATCCAGTGGTTGAAGTTTCCAACCGATTCCAGCCCTTGCAGGAACTCGACTTGGTCCCTGACCCTGAGAGTGAGGGGACTGATGAGCAGCAGGGTACCCTGTTGGCCTCTACCCCTCAGAAAAGAGAGTTATTGATGGTGGGGGACGCGATACTTAGAGGAATAGATAGCTTAGTCTGTTCGCGCGACAAGGAGTCTCGTACGGTGTGTTGCCTGCCTCGTGCCCAGGTAGGAGACCTCCTGTAGCGTGCGGACAAGCTCCTGGCCAGAGCGGGGAGGGATCCAGTCGTCATGGTCCATGTCGGGACAAATGACATAGGTAAGGGTAGGTTTGAGGTTCCGCAAGGAAAATTTGTGGAATTAGCTGAGAAGCTTAGGAGCAGATCCTCAACGGTAGTGTTCTCCGGGATTCTACCGGTACCAGGTGCAAGCAGAGGAAAGCAGAATTTCATCTGGAGGTTCAACACATGGCTACGAACCTGGTGTAGGAAAGAGGGGTATAGGTTTATGGGGCACTGGAACTTTTTCTGCGACAGGGGTGACCTGTTCAAGCCTGACAGGCAGCACCTGAACCGAAGGGGTACCTTTGCACTGGGCCAGCGTATGCTGAGGGTAGCACAGGATTATTTAAACTAGGGACTTGGGGGGCAGGGAGGTTAGTGAGTGTTACACATAAGGAAATGCAGACTGTCCCGATGGAAGCTGACGGCGTAACATGCACTATTGATGTTTTACTTTTAAAGCAACAAAGCGTAGTGGGGGGCTCAAGGCGGCGACCACATGGGAAATCAAGGGGGAAGAGCATTAGTAATAACCTAAAATGTTTTTATTTAAATGCAAGAAGCATAAGAAATAAATTTCCTGAACTTTAGGCTGTAGTGATCAGTGAGGGATATGACATAGTTGGGATAACAGAGACATGGCTATGTGAAGAGGATGGAGAAAGTTCAGAGAAGAACCACTAAGCTTATTCCAGGTATAAAAGATGAAAGCTATGAGAAGAGGCTGAAGATCCTTAATCTCTTCAGTTTTAGGAAAAGGAGACTCAGGGGTGATTTGATTGAGGTCATTAAATATGTTAAAGGGATTAACAAAGTGAATCATGTAGGATTCCTTCGGCTAAGTGAGTAGAACTCGGGGTCACAAATGAAAGTTGACCAAAGGTAAATTTAGCTCTGATATTCGGAAATATTTCTTCACCCACAGAGTAATTTCAATGTGGAATAGCTTACCTGACCATATTGTTGAGGCAGATACCTTGGGGGTTTTTAAGAGCAGGCTTGACCTAAAGCTAGATACCATTGAGTCATTTAGCATCTGAAGGGATATATTCACAATAGTATAGAGAAACTGGCAAGTTTAGTTGGGCTGAAAGGCCTGTTCTTGCCATTCATGTTATGTTATGTTATGTTATGTCTCATGTTGACTGCTGCTGATTGACTAAACATAAGTCCATTGTAAAACAGACAAAATAAATTGTTAACACTATTAGCAATTTTGCATATAAACATGGCAAACCGACACAGTAACTGATTCTCAATGCTAGGAGAAAATATAAGAGAGGGAAGAAAACTGCAGTGCATATTATTAGGGAGACACTAAATACGCTGCGACACCTTACGCCGTGAAGCATAGAAACGCTGAATATGGTCGCTATTCAAATTCCACAGCACCGAGCCATAAAAAGAGGTACAATATGTTTGGAATAACCTGGCCTTTATACTCGAGGCACACATATTACATTTAGCCAACATAGTATTAGAGCTGGAGATGAGGAGATTGATCCCTTGATTAATGTTCCTGATGTTACAATCATGACCTGTAATATGACCGAGATCTACAGCAGAGTCATCTTGCTTGATAGGAACATCAAATTTTTCATGAGGTACCAGGATTTCAGTGAAACAATACACTGGCACTCTGAGGGGTTAAATAGGACACAATATTACTCCTCTCATACCATTTATTGTTGTCAACAAGAGACTCATATTGTGGGGCAGGGCGAAATTGAATTCAGCGACCCACTGCTGGAAGGATAGCGATTTGTTTATAGTGGTCTGAAAAAAAAAGCACAGGCTGGGGTAGTGATAGCTCTATCACCACAAGTTAAGCTCATTGACATAGAATATCATATGGAAGGTAGAATAATGTCTGTCAGAGCTTCTGTCGCTGGTACGAAACTCACTGTTATATCTTGTTATTCCCCCACCAAAGAATATGCAACATCGTCCAAGGAAGCTTTCTATAATAATCTAGCAAACTTCATACGGAATGCCAAACAATCACATCCTTCTTTTAAGTTGCTATTTGGTGGCAATTTCAAAGCTACGATTGGTGAAGACTGCCAGCACAACAACTGGAAGTGTATAGGCTCCAAGAACGATGTTGAACCAGCCAGTTTTAATGGAACAAAACTGATCAAGCTAGCTGAGAGCAACAATCTTTTTGTCCTCAATACCATGTTTGCTACTAAGTCACCAATGCATAGATGGACATTTAAGTCCAATCTCGGATACTTTCGGCACCTTGACTACATCCTTGGTGAATGGTACATAAAACAAGCTGCTAAAAATTGTAGAGCTTACCCAGGAGTAAGGGCTTCATTTGAGTCAGACCATCGTGTGGTTGTACTTGATGCTATGCTTCCAAGCAAGGGTAAAAGAAAGAAGATCTTCAAAAAGAGTGGACCTAGGGAACGTCGTACTTTGAACATCAATGCGTTGAGGGACAATGAAGCTATACGAGCATCATATAGTAAACGACTGGATGAGCTCCTTGAGCGTCCTCCCTCATCCAATCAGGTTGACGTGATTGAGAATGTTGTTGTGTCTGCCATCCTTCAAGCTTCTGAAGACACTATTCCAGCAAAGACCACTGTTGTCGTAAATAAACCCTGGGTGAATGACGACTTTTTCTCTTTACTTGAAAAACGAGGAAAATAAAAAAACCCCACCGAAAAGAAAAATTACGCCAGTGAAAAACGAGCCGTTTAGGAGGAATTCAGATTAGCTAAGGACTATACAACGCTCCAGAAGTCAAGACAACAACTAATCCAGCCCGTAAAGCTTATGGAACATTTTGCTCAACATTTAGGAAAGAGAGATTTTGTCACACAACCCGAGCTGTCCCAACCTGAAAATTACCCACACGTCTTACTTCCTCCAGATCTGGACCCTATCGAGGAAGGCCTACCTGTAACCTCTGAAGTTAAAAGCTGTCTGTCAAAATTTAAGAATGGCAAGTGCTAAGGAATCGATGGTATCTACGGTGAACGGTTGAAGTACAACTACTTGTCTATCTGGTGTTCCTACTTGGGATCATTTGGAAATTCATCGAAGTACTAAGTACTTGGCTTATTTCATTCATAACATGCCTGTGCAAGAAAGGTTCTAGAACCGTAGCAGAAAATTATCGTGGTTTGTCAATTATCGCTACCCTGTCCAAGCTTGCATCTATGGTCATCATGCAAAGAGTTCGGACAACCTATGAATCTATCTTGATGCCGACACAGTTGGGCTTCAGACAGAACAGATCCACTTGTGAGGCAATATTTATTGTACGACACATATTAGCTGAAGAACGTCAACGTCTCTTTTTGTGCTTCATCGAACTAAAAGCGGCGTACGACTGGATTCCACGTGAGGCACTGTTCCGAGTACTAGAGATCCGTTTGAACTGCCCTACATTAATCTCTATCTTAAGGGCCCTGTATTCTGGCACTAAGGCATGTATCAGGCACACGGCAAGGTATTTTGACACCTTCGTGGGATGTAGACAAGGGGCCCTCGAGAGCCCTCGTCTCTCATTAATATCTATATGGACTTTGTGATGAGATGTGCTAGACATGAAATCCGTACTCAGTTCCCAGAGGCTGGAGCCTCTATAGAATTTGCAATTCCAAACGAAGTATCTCCCCGACCACTCCGTACTACTAAAGCTCATGGTACCATGAGAGTTACTTTATGCAGATGATGTTATACTCTTTTCAAAAAGCCTGGATGAACTTCAAAAGATTCTTGAGATCTACGATAATACCTTTACACGATTCGCCCTATGTATGTCATACAAGAAGACCGAGACTATGGCATTCAATGTTGATGAGAATATAAAAAAGAAAAAAGTCTAGCGACTGTGAATGGTGTTATGTTGAAGAACGTGAGAGAATTCCGTTACCTAGGACACCTGTGGACGAACACTAGCAATACATTAACCTTCCTCCACCAAAGAATTGCCTCAGCATTTGAGAAGTGGAATGAGCTGAAGCACATCCTTACTGATCGCGATATATACCTAAGTACTCGAATGAAGATCTTAACCTCTTGCATCCGTTCAAGGCTTCACACTTTCCATCTGCTAAGTAGCTGCCCCCCTAGGCCGAACTCGTGCCACGTGGGGAACCACGATGATGATGATGATACCACATTTAGATGGAGAAATGAAAGTCAAGTCATCGGCGGAACACAAAGCACCACAGAAACGGCACCCTATATAGCGACCATAACCAGACTGGGCAAGTTTACATAGCAAAACATCCATGTAAATACAGAATAAAATTGGTGACAGTACCACTCCTTGTTTTACAACGTTCAAACAAAGGAAGGCATCACTGACATTCGGCCCCACTTAACTCAGAGGCGCTGGGAAGAAAACATATTCAATAATAACATAATAGTTTTATTACACAGATTCCTGCCAATCAGGACCACAAAAATGTTTACAATAGTGGACCCAGTCGAATGCTTTAAACGCATCTAATAGCACAAGGTACACAGCTGAGTGAATCCTAACATACATATCAACTATTTCATTTAAAAAAAGGTGCAATTAGTTGTGGAACTCTTAGCCTTGAAGCAGTATTGTAACTCAGATGTCCAAAGCTTGTCGAGATTCCTAAACAGAATAATATTATCAAGGACTTTTCCCATAACACTACCAATCACGATAGCACGGTAATTATCACTGTTACTCACAGATTTCTTGTTACTCTTAGGCATCGCATCTAAGGTGGACAGGTTCATATCCGGGGTACTTAACCATCATGCAACGTAGCAGTAAACAATGAAGCAAAATGGACTTGTAAAAAAATCAGATTTTTCGAACGAGGTGCAAAGTTGGCGTCACCTTTAAACAGTTTCAGTCAGCGAACAGCATCCCGAACATCAGTAGTCAGTATGACATGAGACTTATCACAGGGATCACAGTTACTTGTAGACATGTTACCATCATTCACCTTATTATACTATCGTGACATTTCATCTCTGTCATAGAGCTCACTACTATACAAAGATTTGACAAAGACGAAGTGTAAATTGTGAATAAAATGCAATGACTTTCAGATCGCATGAGCAAATTTGTTATTCACAATAGAACATAGATAACGTTTGAAATGTTGAAACTGACATTTTACATTTTTATCCATAAAATGTGTTAAGGAGACGTCAGGTGGACACCAGGTGCAGGATCCAAAGTGTTTATTGAAACAAAAAAAACACGTGGAGGAAGGAGGCAAACAGGCCAGAAACAACACCGTGAACAAGCACTGAACAACTGGAGAAACTAAGGTACACTGCCCAAGGCAGGGAAAACAGAAGTTCTCACTCCAAGAGTGGCTAGACTTGAAAAAACAGAAAAGGGACCTAACTAAACTGACGGTAACACTGGGAGACTAGACAAAGGGCAGACGAGACGTGGGCGCAGCAAAACACAAGGTTTGGGAATAAAACACTGGAAATGCTTGGGAAGGAGCTCAGATTTCACAATGCAGAGCTGAGCAGATACAAATACACAGTCCTGTCTGACGTCTCTTCTCTCTTTCCCACTGAAATACCCACGAGAGGAGGCGGGGACTCGGAACGCAATCTCGAATGGAAACAGAAACACATTGGATTAATAAAACAATAACACGAGAACCGGGTTAACAATAATGACTCCAGACAAGACTCTAAGACATTCAATCAAGCAAGACAGTTCAGATTGAGGTAATCTAAACGTGATGAGTATGAAGCACCCCAAGAGAAGCGAAGGAAAGCCCAGCC
Organism: Gymnothorax reevesii; assembly: GCA_029721435.1. NCBI lineage: Eukaryota > Metazoa > Chordata > Actinopteri > Anguilliformes > Muraenidae > Gymnothorax > Gymnothorax reevesii. The sequence goes on along the minus strand of CM056592.1, from coordinate 346,546 downwards.
TTAAACACAGTTAATTAGGGACAGCTTAGGAAGGAATAACAAAAGGTAGAAACACTCGCACTCGCTAATGAGTTCATTAAGGTTAATACTAAGTGACGATATATATACAAACACCCTCAAATAAGTGCTCATTAGTACGGGTTAGTAATTATCCTATCAGAGAACACATTCACTCAGAGTTTAGTGAGACCCAGAATTAAACACAGGTGGAAGCAATGAATGAAATACCACAGCCGAAACCGAAAGAGGAAACGTGATTGGACAACGAGACGCAGGCATGCTGAAGGCTGTCACATGACATCACTGGAGTTTGGGCAAAGAGAGACTCGAACATCAGACGGCAGGAATGAAAGCTGAAAAATAAAACGAGAGTAAAGCACAAATAAGCACAAAGACAGCACACATGAGGCGGAACCACAACAAAATGAGCTTATTTCAAATTTTCTGGCTGCAGCAGGTCTCAAAAAAGTTGGGACACAGGCAAAAAAGGGCAGAAAAAGCTATTAATACATAAAAAATAAGCAGAAAGAACAATTAGCAAGCAATTAAGTTAACTGGCATCAGGTGTGTAACATGATTGGCTATAAAAGGGATGTCTCAGAGAGGCTGAGTCTCTCAGAAGTAAAGATGGCCAGAGATGGCCATCTAACCTGTGAAAGCTTGCTTTAAAAAAAATACTTAAAAAACAATGTTCCTCAATGTCAAATTGCAAAAGTTTTGAAGATGTCATCATCGACAGTGCATAATATCATCAAAAGATTCAGAGAAACTGGAAAAAATCTCTGTGTGTAAGGCACAAGACCGAATACCTTTACTGGATGCCCGTGATCTTTGGGCCCTCAGATGCCACTGCAGGCGTGATTTTGTCATCAACATTACTTGATGGGCCCAGGAATACTTCAAGAAACCACCGTCTGTAAACACAGTCCGCCATGCCATCCACAAATGCCACCTAAAACTCTATCATGCAAAAAGGAAGCTATTGTTGAGTATGACCCAGAAGCACTGCCGTATTCTGTGGGCCAAGGCTCATTTTAAACGGACTGTAGCAAAGTGTTCTGTGGTCAGACGAGTCCAAATGTGACATTCTTGTTGGAAATCATGGGCGTCATGTCCTCCTGTTACCAGCTTTCAGTTCAAAAGCCAGCATCTCTGATGGTATGGGGATGCATTAGTGCATATGGTGTGGGACACTTGCATGTTTTAAAAAGCACCCTGAATGCTGAAAGGTATATAATAGTTTTAGAGCAACATATGCTCCCCTCCAGATGACATGTATTCCAGGGAAGGTCTTGTGTATTTCAGCAGGACAATACAAAACCACATACTGCAGCGATTACAACAACATGGCTTCGCAGTAGAAGAGTTCATTTGCTGAACTGGCCTGCCTGCAGTCCTGATCTTTCACTGATTGAGAACATTTGGCGTATAGTTAAACGAAAGGTCCCAAAACAGACCAGCTGCTGGAAGCCTGTATTAAACAAGAGTGGGATCAAATTCCAATGGCTAAACTCAAGGAAATGTCTTGTCAATGCCCAGACGCCTCTGTGTTCAAAAGAAGAGGGGATGCTACACCATGGTAAACAGGCCCCTGTCCCAACTTTTTTGAGACATGTAGCAGCCATTTCTCAGTTTTTATGTTATTTCTGTTCTATTGTGAATAAAATACTGACTGATGTGATTTGAAAGTCATTGCGGCTTGATTTTATTCACAATTTACACTTTGGCCCAACTATTTCGGAATTGGGGTTGCACTTTGTTAGGAAAAAAGAGCCTTTCTCCTCATCACCATCGACACCATCTACAAATATTAGCAATATTATTGACAGATTTTAACTGATTTTTCACTTCTTGCCAGAAATCATGCGCGTTATTATATCCCCGAATGGCGTTCTGGGGGTATTATGTTTTTGGTCCGACTGTCGCCGCCGCCGCAGTATGTGTTAACGCGATAACTTCACTAATATTTCAATTAGAAATTTCAAGTTTTGCATAAAGATAAGTATCATAAAGAGGAAGAACTGATTTGATTTTGGACAATTTACGATTTCTAGTTTGGCCACCAGGGGCCAAAAACTGATTTAAGTGTTAACGCGATAACTTCAGTAATATTTCAATTAGTAATTCCAAGTTTTGCATCTAAGTAAGCATCATAAAGAGTGAGAACTGATTTGATTTTGGACAAGTTATAATTTCTTGATTGGCCACCAGGGCCCAAAAACTGAAAAAATCAGTTTTTATCATATCTCTGGAAATACTTGTCGGATTGACCTCAGATCAAGTGCAAATGAAAGGTCATGACCTGAGGATGTGTCCCATGATGACATTATACCTGTTTGGTTCAAAATTTTGACACAAGCTGGAGCTTTGTCACATAAAACTGACCATTTTTGCCATATCTTTGGAACTATTTGTCCAATGGAAATGAAACTATGTGCAACTGCTAGGTAATGACCTCACAACGTGTCACATGATGACATCATACCTGTATGGTTCAATATTTTGCCACCAGGTGGCGCTTTGTGATGGAAAATTTCCATTTTGGCCAGATCTTCAGAACCATTTGTCCGATTGACCTGAAATTAAGTTCAAATGAAAGTCTATTCAAGGTCTATTCAAGGATTGGGGAATTCGAGGATTGGGGGCATTTGGGGATATACCCCCAGCCGTCGCCTCTGACGGCATAAGCCTAGTTTGACAATTGAGCTAAAGCCATGTTTTCCATTTTAAGTTTGTTTTGCGACCTAATAACTCTATGTGATATGCATTTGTAATCAGCGCCAGTTCTAAGCATAATGTCATATAGCATACCATGGCGAACACAACCGTTTTTGTCTCCATAGCCAATGCAAAAACACAGACCTCTCTTTATAGGGTTTTATATATTCTGACCAGACAGTGACTGGTTTACAATTAGACTACATAGGTATGGTTTTAGAGCTGGACAACAGACATGAATTGACAATGGCATTATAGTACATATCAATGTCATGACAATGCTCGTCACAAGGAGACTAAGTACAATTAATACAGCTTTGTGGAACATCGATATTTCTCAGTCTATCATGAAGTAAAAACTTGTAATTTACGATGTGCTCATCAGTCGCTTTGTGCCATACAACATGAGGACGATTAGCAGGCTTGACTTTGACATCAGTGTTGAAAACATCTCCCCATTAATCTGTTCTAGGATGCAAATGCAGCAGGAACAGCTGAGGTTTCTTATGGGACCTGATAACATGAATCCCAGTCATGTCAGCAGAGAATCCTTTAATGTCCCCCTTTTATTTATTTCCTACCAGCAGTGAGGGAGTGGGCAGACTGCTTCCAACCTGACATCTTCACTCCGTTTCAGTATATTTTAAGTTCCTGCATAACAAAATATTCAATTTATGGAAAAAAAAAGACGTGCATTTTTTAAGTAAAATTAGAGGTTCATCACATTATTTTCTTTATTGTAATATTGTTCATGTATTGCAGGCATTAAATGTTTGCAGAAGGATCAATATTACATGCAATTCTTCTTAATTGCCAGTGTTGTGCATTGTAAAATATTATATACATATAATATATATTGTAAGGCAGATCACAGTAGTTGAGATTTGGTGATGCTATGTTCTGTTGTGCATTGCTGAGCCTGGCGAGTTGATTGGGTTTGGGGAGTCACGGGGGTGTACGTGAGTATGTGACGGGATTCTCATGTTGTTTAGTCTATGGTTCGATGTTGAACAGTACTCACGGCTCACTGCAGGGACATGCTAGCTCGCTGTCTGTGCCCGAGTCAGAGGCCACAACCCAACAGAAAGTTATTTTTCTATGATGCTCGCATTCTGTACTTACCGGCAGATGTTCAGTAAAGGCTGCAAACGAAGATTCCTTGTTGTGTAAAGTACTTTCCACCCAAGCACGAAGGATTACAATTCACCACAAAGTCAGAGCACAACAATATATAACCAAGACTGATGAATGACCTGATAATTGTCAGTTGTTTGTGTGATGTGTGATGATTGTTTGAACAAAACTTGTGATGCTTTGCCAGACAGAGGAGGTTTAGGCGTGGAGATGAATACCTGTGGGGTTATGAGCGATAAAAGCTGAGCTGTAGAGTTATGAGCGATGAAGACTGAGCTGTAGGGTAATGAGCGATGAGGGCTGAGCTGTAAGGTTAGGAGCGATGAAGGCTGAGCTAAAGGTTTATGAGCGATGAAGGCTGAACTGTAGGGTAGCGAGCGATGAAGGCTGAGCTGTAGGGTTATGAGCGATGACGGCTCAATAGTAGTGTTATGAGCGATGAAGGCTGAGCTGTCGGATTATGAGCAATGAAGGCTGAGCTATAGGGTTATGAGCGATGAGGGCTGAGCTGTAGGGTCCAGAGCGATGAAGGCTGAGCTGTAGGGTTGTGAGCGATGAGGGCTGAGCTTTAGGATTATGTGCAGTGAAGGCTGAGCTGTAGGTGTATGAGCGATTAGGGCTGAGTTATAGGGTTATGAGCGATGACTGCTGAGGTGTAGGGCTACGAGCAATGAAGACTGACCTACAGGGTTTTAGGTGATGGAGGCTGAGCTGTAGGGTTATGAGCGATGAGCACTACCCTGTAGTGTTATCAGCTATGAGGGCTGAGCTGAAGGGTTATCAGCGATGAAGGCTGAGCTGTAGGGTTACGATTGAAGAAGGCTGAGCTTTAGGGTTATGAGCGATTAGGGCTGAGCTTTAGGGTTATGAGCAATGAAGGCAGAGCTGTAGGTTTATGAGCGATGAGGGCTGAGCTCTAGGGTTTTGAGCGGTGAGGGCTGAGCTGTAGGTTCATGAGAAGTGATGGCTGAGCTGTAGGGTTATGAGTGATGAAGGCTAAGCTGTAGGGTTATGAGTGATGAAGGCTGAGCTGTAGGTTTCTGAGCGATCAGGGCTGAGTTGTAGGGTTATGAGTGATGAGGGCTGAGCTGTAGGGTTATGAGCAATGAAGGCTGAGCTATAGGTTAATGAGCGGTAAAGGCTGTAGGGTTATGAACGATGAGGGCTGAGCTGTAGGGTTATGAGCGATGAGAGTTGAGCTGTAGGGTTATGAGCGATTAAGACTGAATTTTAGGGTTATGAGCAATGAAAATTGAGCTGCAGGGTTGATGAGCGATGAGGGCTGAGCTATATAGGGTAATAAGCAATGAGGCCTGAACTTCAGGCTTATTAGCAGTGAGGGTGTGCTGTCGGGTTACGAGCGATGAAGGCTGAGCTGCAGTGTTATTAGCGATGAAGGTTGAGCTGCAGGGTTATTAACGATGAAGGCTGTGCTGTCGGTTTAAGATCGATGAACGCTGAGCTCTGACATCAGCCTTTTGTCTGGAGAGCAGACTGTGTTATTAGAGGCAGGGGCATGTTTCAGGCCTTGCTACTAGGCTATAGCCTTAGGTATTTTTTCTTTAGCACTGGGTCTTTTCTTATGGCTAAAAAATTAGATGAGTGTGAATGACCGCGAGCTCTTGCAACCACTCAGTCCTCAGCCTATATTGTAATTTATTTGCGGTGTGCGTTAGGAACTTACCATAGTTATGGGTAATATGTCTTCATTTTCTCATAAAAGCCTCCCTCTTCCACCTGAAAGCCCGCAAACTTTCAAAGCCAATTTAAAATCTTAGTTTGCACCCACAAATTTCATAATGCCTGAAAGGTGACATTTGGGATTTAGCAAGTAGCAAAAAAAAAAGGACCTGAGAAAAACATAAAACGATAAAGGTAACATTTACTGATTAGACATAAGCCTTCCATTGTTGATAAAAATTAATTTGTCATGTTATTTGCATCTGGCAAAGTGAACTGTGAACTTCAAACTTTTGCTCATTGTGGCTAGTTTCCACTACATGAGCTAGCTTGATCAACCACATTGGTGTGCTCTAACATTACAGGGTTTTCATATCTTAATGTAACAAACTGATTTTATAAACTTGGGTTATTGTGATATATTTAACCAATTTTCAATATTAACTTGCAAACAGCAGTCAATTCTGTTAATATACAGTACAGGCCAAAAGTTTGGACACACCTTCACATTCAATGCGTTTCCTTTATTTTCATGACTATTTACATTGTAGATTCTCACTGAAGGCATCAAAACTATGAATGAACACATGTGGAATTATGTACGCATGTATCTAACAGCTGTCCAATAGGGCTGTCGGCTGTGTATCAACCTGACTTCTGCACAACACAACTGATGGTCCCAACCCCATTGATAAGGCAAGAAATTCCACTAATTAACCCTGACAAGACACGCCTGTGAAGTGAAAACCATTTCAGGTGACGACCTCTTGAAGCTCATCAAGAGAAGCCAAGAGTGTGCAAAGCAGTGATCAGAGCAAAGGGTGACTACTTTCAAGAAACTAGAATATAAGACATGTTTTCAGTTGCAGGTATTTCACACTTTGTTGTTAAGTCCATTATTCCACAAGTTCATTCATAGTTTTGATGCCTTCAGTGATTCTCACTGAATCACAATATATACTACAATATAAATAGTCATGAAAATAAAGGAAACGCATTGAATGAGAAGGCGTATCCAAACTTTTGGCCTGTACTGTACCTCTTTCGGAGGTAAAAAAAGGTCAAGTGCGAGGCTTTGACAAATTGTTAGCATGAGCGATGAAAATTTTCATAATCGGTTTAACCCATTCATGGAACCTGTTCTTACGTCTGTTGTCTACAACGTTTTTAAATTCAGTGGTTAGTGGTGAGAACTCTGTGGCGGGCACATGGCTTTGATTGGTAATAGATCTCTATAGGACGGCGAACTTTACAGTAAATGTCATTTTGATGCTTGAAATCACTAAATTAGAATACGGGATAAAGTTAATTTAGTGTCGTAACAGAAAAAGAACTAAGGAAAAGGAACTAACTGGAAGTACATCATTAGTTAACAGGCAGTTCTTGAGTAACTCCAAATAATATTTTATAGATCAGCTAACAATTAATTCTTTGTTTGTTCCGTAACTGATAATTGAGGATGCTAGTGCTAAAAGGGGGTCAAGTGCCATCAGTGGCATATTGAGTAAATGAGCTGAAACACTTTTTTTCACCTTAGTGGGGAAACTGCTCAATGCATGGTCATTTTCATGGGCATGCTGCTAGCTCAATGAGACTTACAGGGAAGATGCAGAGAGACATCTAGTGTTTAAAAATGTCACTAACTCAAATTTCATCAAAATGGCACTTGACCCCTTTTAGCACTAGTATCCTCATAAAAATCTGATAAGAGTTACTCAAGAACTGCTCATTGTGGTTCACAGGTAGTTAGTTACTCATTTTTCCCTGGTAACTGGTCACATTTTGAATGCCTTTCTTTGAACTCTTATAGATGATTCAGTGTTGCGCTGAAGAAGTCACTGAGAGTATTGCAGCTGAACTGAAAGAATCCAGCACGTACGCTATAGTGGCTGATGAGGCCAAGGACAATAATACAAAACAACTGTCAGTTTGTGTGCGCTATGTCTCTAAAGAGATGGTGATGTAAATGAAAGTTTTTTGGCTTTATATGATTTGGGAGGGCTTTAATACCGGCACTATAGCAGGGTCATAAGAGCATACATTAAAAAGAGATGGAATCATCATGGCGTTTTTCATTTAATGTTTACGTGCAGTAATGAATCCAATATCACACACGGTGTAAGCATTAGTCACTTCTTTGAAATGTGAAATTTTAGGCCAGTACACTGGATTTGATTTAATCCAGGTGTGAGACTTTTTTTCAATTTTTTTTTAAATCTTAAAGTGCCTACAGAGCAAAACAGTCATAAAAACACTAAAATAGCAAACTAATCAGGATAAAATATTAAAAGCCTGTTTGAACAGGAAGGTCTTCAGTCCTCTTTTAAAAATGTCCAACGACTGTGTAGCCCACAAGTGGTCTGGAAGGGAGTTTCACTGTCGAGGGGGTGCTGAGGAGAATGCTCGATCTCTCCTAGTCTGGAGCTTAGTTATGAGGGTTTGGAGCAGGTGGGTGTTTTGGGATCGTAGGTGGCAGGTAGATATTTGTTGATTGAGCAGTTACTGGAGGTTTGCTGGGGTGTTGCCATGGAGGCATTGGTTGGTAAGGAGAGCGAGTTCATAGTCAATTCTAAAAGAGATGAGAAGCCAGTGGAGGGAGTGGAGAATGGATTTGATCTGGTCCTCTTTGCACACCCTCATCAGTATCCTAGCAGCGCTGTTTTGAATATACTGTTTTTGCAGACTCTTGCTGGGGAACTCGATGAGGAGGCGCTGCAGTAATCCAGCCTGGAGGAGGCGTGGATGAGCCTCTCAGTGTCAGGAAGGGTAAAAGAGTGGTGGAGTTTGGCAATGTTGTTTCAATGGAAAATGATGCCTCTGACAGGTGCTTAATGTGGTTTTCAAAGGTCAGGTGGGGGTTCAGTCTCACACCAAGGTTGGCAACAGAGGAGGAGAGGGGGATGATCTGTGCGGAAGAGGAGATGGAGGTGATGGAGGAAGACTGGACCTGGTAGGGGGTGTCGATTCATATGGCTCTTGATTTGGAACTGTTCATCTGAAGAAAGTTTTGGCTCATCCACGCCTGTCTCCTCTAGGCAGGGGGTAAGGATGGACTTCTGTCATGTCACTTCTCTGATTTCGAATTAAATTCCATGCTTGCTGATGACATGGCCAAGCGGGAGCAGGTAAATGCAGAACAGGATCGGGCCAAGGACCGATCCCTGAGGGACACCACAAGTTAAGGGAGCCAAGCAGGACTTGGCTCCTCCCAGGCTGACATGATCCGTTGTTTCAGAAAGATAGGAGGAGAATCAATCCAGTGCAGCGACAGAGAGTCCAATTTCATGATGCAGGTGGTGGAGAATGTTCTGGTGATCAACTGTGTTGAAGGCTGCTGTCAGGTCCAGGAGGAGCATTTAATTTTTTTTTCATTCTGTATCTAGGAGTGATAACATGTTAGTCAGAATCTGTTATTGTCTTGTGAAAGCTTTTCTTCAGTTTTTAACAGTCTTTCTCATGTATTTGAACTATCTAAAATGAGCAGGAATCACGTCATTATGTAATATTAGGCAGCTGACAGTTAACTATATTCTCCATGATGCTATTATGGGTAGTTATATTGGGGAGGTTCTGGATATGATATATAGGAACTGTATTGCAGGGGTTTTGTCTTTCTTTGCCAGGAATGAATGTGATGTAATATTACAGTATTTATGTTCAATTTAGGTTTCATGTGAATGTATATCTGAGTGCACGTGTTTGTGTGTGTGCGCGTGTGTGATTGCGTGTGTGTGTGTGTTTGTACAAGTGTCTGCGTGTGTTTATGTGCGTTGATTTCACGATTTTATTTCACCGTTCAATTATTTTTTCATTACTCTGTTCTTTATTGCAAATGTTCTTGCTGCAGTATGAAATAAATATGTATAGTATATAATTATTTTAGATTTTTCTATATCGTGTTATCTGTATACTTATTTCCATCGATATGATCCAATATTACATGAAATAAATACTTGAATAGTACCTCTATTCATAGTACTTCTGTTTTATCTCAATTTTGTTAAGTGCATAATCAGCACTGCACACTCCTGTAAATCCCTGCCTTGCCTCTCAGCTCGAGACGTACTGTATGTTAAATGCGAAAAATATTTATTGTTATATTTATTAGTTGTCTTAATTTCCATATGAGACCTTGATTATGCAGTAACTTTACCAGAGTAATGTGATTATTAAAGCCAAATGTCTGTTGGATGTCTGTTTTCTTTTGTCAAAATATAAGAGACCTGTAAAATATACGTTAGGAAGGCTTTTGCACACCTAGTAGGTTGACAGGTGCGTAGGAGTGGACGAAAGGTCGGCAAAATCAAAATGGAAAAACTCCCGCACACTGTCTTCTCTGCAAAGAAAAAAACTTTATTCAGAACAACGTTTCGGTCGCGTGACCTTCATCAGGTTGATTTACATGGGTACTACAGTGACCCCATTTTAAAAGAAAGGGAGGCACATATTAACCAATCAGCATTCAGTGAATCCACCCTTAAGGAAGAGACAGATATTAATTTGCATATTTCACAATTCATACCCAATAAGAAAATACACAAAAAAGCAGCATACAGGCTCCCCAAAAAACATCAAAAACAAATATAGCATATTTCAGGTGCTGAAAAAGGATATTTCATTTTTTCTTGTTGTAAAGAACAGGATGATATCTACAACTTTTCAAATTCTGTCCCTAAAAAGGGGAAAAGAAGTGAGAAGAGGATCAAGGCATGGTAGTGTAAAAATCAAAGCATGACGTTGAGTGCCAATTCATCATTAAGGCCCTTCAGTGCTAAGGTTTGTAGCGTGAAAATCCAAAATGCTTCACGTCTTTTTAATAACACCGCCACAGTGCTACAGTGTCCTTGTGGGTTATGCTATGTGGGTAAAACAACTAGGAAATTGAAACAAAGGATTAGTGAACATAAGAGCACTATTCGGAGGAATGATCGTGACTACCCTGTTGCTGTACACTTTAATGATGCGAAACACGCTATTTCTACTCTGAAGTTTTATGGCATCGAAACTGTAAAGGTTCCATGTAGAGGCGGTGATCGGGACCTGTTATTAAAAAGACGTGAAGCATTTTGGATTTTCACGCTACAAACCTTAGCACCGAAGGGCCTTAATGATGAATTGGCACTCAACGTCATGCTTTGATTTTTACACTACCATGCCACTACAATTCCTTGTTGGTCATAAGTTTGGAATTAATATGATAAAAACTAACTAGTATGTTTATGAATGAGTCAATTCTTAAAATACATGTTGTTCAGTATTACACATCTTATGTTACATAATTGATAAGTTATTGGAGTAAAGCCATCAAAGCCATTGATGATTGATGTTGCATTATAATGAAATACAGTGAAGTATCACCATACGACTGTGAGACCAGCCAAACTGCTGCACTGATGACAGAGGAGGCTCTGCTCAGACATTTCCATTGTGTTACTCAACTATGCAACACAGAAAAGCTAAATAATGACAGGCTGCTAATTAGAACTGGAAAGCAACTAAACATATTGTACTGTGAATAATGAAACCTTGTTCATTTTAATTAATATTTCCCCTCAATGGGAACAATTTAGTGCTAATTCCATTAATTTGTGACAATGTTCTTACTTAACAACATCGCTTGATTAATATGTTGCAGCACAACTGTCTCAAATGATCCTGCTATTACAGTGACTGTTTACCATTAAAGAATATCCGCAGCATCGACTGAACAAACTTCATTTTATAAGCAGATAAACATACTTATGCAACAAAAGCCCAAAAAAGTCGGTCGGAGTGCTTATTTTATGGACTTTCACAGGTCTACTGTAAAAGTTCATAAGTACAGTAACTAAATCTGCAATATGAAATGTGGTTCAAATACCACAAATTCTAATTTATAAACATCTTTCTGGGGCTGAATCTTCCCTGCTCTGCATTTGTGTTGATACCGACAACAATAAATCATAATGAAATCACAGAGTTCCTTTGACTGTCTGCCTGCCATTACAATCTCTGTAATTTACTGTAAGTTGCTGCCCTTATAATCTTTGTAATATACTGTAATGTTGCATTAATTTAGCTGCTTAAAAGCGCTCAAATTTGATGCTTTTCGAAGAACAACCAGGCTCTGGGAGATTTTGAGTGCTGTTCAGACACTGTAGGTTTGATGGCGGCTCGATCAGTAATTTCATATGAGGTGTGGAAGAGGGGGCGGGTACAGGAAGGAAGTGTGATTTCTTTAACCACCGTAGGTAACAACGCCCACCAGCTGAATGACTATTCATGAATGTCATCCACAGCCAAGGCCTAATAGATGCTTCCTTACAAGGCAAACATCCCTGAGTTGCTTAGACAGACCCTCACTATTAATTCTTTGAGTTTTGCCACAGGATAATCTGATATTAGTCAGGAGTATAAGGCAGCCAGATCTCACTGCTGATTGGAATGTTTAGGCCGGGTCATGTTTCCATTCTGAGTTTGTTTTTCTGTGAGACATTTCCATTACACAGAGGTCTTAGCAATTTAATCTCATAATTCTGCATCAGGCACAAGAAAACAAGGACGGGGTGATACACAGCTGTTTTCTCCTGTTTGTACGTGTAAGACAGGAGCTCTGCTGTGAATGGAGGCATCAGTAATGGAAGGCATTAGTACTTGGCTTTCTCATTGTGTATATGTTCAAATCCTTTGTTCAATTGATGTGAGCTGGCAATTTCAATACAAGTATTGGAATGATTAGCAGTTCCTAAAATGCATCAGGAAAAATTGGATTCATGGCACTGATGTGGTTTTACTTAATAGGATGGCACTGGCCGGCCTCAGCTCTTCAGAGAGGTCATGTGACCGAATGTCACACTTCAGCAGCTGCTTCCAGAAGGACTTCTCTGCCCTAAGGGTCTAATTAAGCCTCTGTTTAGTGTAGGACCTCCTGTTTTCTGATGCTATTCCTTACAGGTGAGCTGACCTACATCTGCTGAAAAAGCGACAGGACACGGCCGAACCGAGCAACATTTTAACAAGCAGGGGGAAATGGGCAGCTGAAATACCAGCAAAATTCAACAGTGCAGCTGCTGATGTGAGAGAGAGAGAGAGACAGAGAGGGAGACAGAGAGAGGGGACGGATAGACCAATGTGGTAACTACAGTAGATACAGCACCCTCCATAATTATTGGCACCCCAGGTTAAGATGTGTTAAAAGCCTTAAAATAAATTCAATTTTTGTCGCAGAAGCATACTCTCACACTGAAAATTGTAGAAAAATGTAACCTTCAACTCAAGTGAATTTTAAGGGAAAAAAAATCCCTGACCAAGAAATAATTATTTTTCATAAAATCACCTGTTCCACAATTATTGGCACCCCTAACGATTCCTAGGAAATAAATGTAATTTATTTCTACAGTAGTTTACAAAGTTGATCAGAGTATCTAGGAACATTTACTTAGTAAATCATCACTTCCTATTTCCCTTGGGTATAATATATGACGTGACACAGAGGCCATTTCTCTTATCCACTCTTTAACATGGGAAAAACAAAGGAACACACCATTCAAGTAAGACAGACGTGTGTCGACCTTCAGAAGTCAGGCAATGGCTACAAGAAAATAGCCACTCGCCTGCACCTGCCCATATCTACTGTCAGAGGAATCATTAAAAAGTTTAAAACAACTGGAACAGTGGTAAACAAGCCCGGACGAGGATGCAAGGTTATTTTGCCACCACAGACAGTGAGGATGATGGTAAGAGAAATACAAAGTTCTCCAAAGCTCACTGCTAAAGAATTTCAATAAATGGTAGCATCTTGGGGTCACAAAGTCTCCAAAACAACCATCAGGTGCTATCTACATGCCAACAAGCTGTTTGGGAGGCGTGCACGAAAAAACCTTTTCTCGCCCACAATCTTAAACGCAAATGTCTGGACTTCGCTAAGTGGTACTGGGACTTCAACTGGGACCATGTGCTTTGGTCAGGTGAGACCAAGATAGAGCTTTTTGGCAACAAACACTCTTAGTGGGTCAGGCAGAGCACAAAAGGTGAGTATGCAGAAAAGCAGCTCATGCCCACTGTGAAGTATGGGAGAGGATCAGTGATGCTGTGGGCCTGTTTCTCTTCCAGAGGCCCTGGGAACCTTGTTAGGGTGCATGGCATCATGAACGCTTTGAAATACCAGGACATTTTAAATCAAAATTTGGTGGCCTCTGCCCGAAAGCTGAAGAAGGGTCGTCACTGGGTCTTTCAGCAAGATAATGACTCTAAACATGTGGCCAAATCTACACAGAAATGGTTCACCAGACACAAAATCAAGCTCCTCCCATGGCCATCTCAGTCTCCAGACCTCAACCCCATTGAAAACCTGTGGAGTGAGCTGAAGAGGAGAGTGCAGAGGAGAGGACCCAGGTCACTGGATGATTTAGAGAGATTGTGCAAAGAGGAATGGTCGAAGATCCCTTTATGTATTCTCCCATCTTGTGAAACATTATCGGAGAAGATTAGGTGGTGTTTTGTTGGCAAAAGGGGCTTGTACAAAGCATTAACATCAGGGGTGCTAATAATTGTGGCACATATGATTTGATGTAAAAGAACTATTTCTTAATGTGGGATTTTTTTTCCCACTGAATAAATGCACTTGAATTGAAGGCTGGATTTTCCTCTTTTTTTTTTAATGTGGTCCTATATTATTTAGAAAAAAACTAAATTTATTAGAAGCTAAAGAACACATCTTAACCAGGGGTGCCAATAATTATGTAGGGCAGTGTAACATATAGAAAGGATGCGTTGAAATTGAATTACTATTAAAAACAAGTTGTTTCCTTGTTATTGTATCCTTGTAAAGGCTCACCATATGCTGAGTATGTTACGAAAAATACGGGAGGAACACACTAGGGGAACATGAACGTGGAAACATGAGCTGAACGGAAGGGAGACACAAGAGGGGAGTGAGACGCCATAAGCGGGAATCCAAAATAAATTTTATTAACATAAACACAGAAATAAACCAGGGGAAAAAGGGGCACTCAGGCCAACAAAAACACCGTGCCTAGCACTGACGCAGGAGAACTCAAGAATCCAAAACACAACATACCAGGGGAACAGACTCCGAACAAGACATGGAACCAGACTAGACACATGGAACGAGACTTGAGACAAACAGAACTCTGGAAGCTAGACATACTCACAAGACAAGACAGTTGGCAGATGGCTAACTCGGGTGGCACAGCTGGCCAGGAGAAGGGTAAGGGAGAACATCAGGAGGGGGACAGACAGGACACAAAGCTCAGGGCAGGCAGGAACGCTGGGGCTATGGCTTGGGCTATGACAATGGCTATGGCATGGCATGGCTTGGCTTGGGCTTGGGACTGTGGCTATGGCTTGGCTTGGCTTGGGCTTGGGCTTGGGACTGTGGCTATGGCTTGGCTTGGCAGGTGCTCAGGACAGGCAGGGCTTGGCTGGTGCTCAGGACAGGCAGGGCTTGGCTGGTGCTCAGGACAACTCGAGACAGGAGGAAGACTGGCACAAGGACACAAGACGCTGGAGGAGACAGGGGGCACCAGGGGCTTGAATGCAGAAGGGCAGGCTGGACAGGGAAGGAGGCTGAACTTGAGACACAAGAAAAACCTGAGGGGACCAGAGGAGAAGTGCACTAGGCAGGGGGAATGCGTGCGAGCGTGATGCGTGGGTGATGCGTGTGTGGGTGATGTTGTGTGGGTGCGAAGTCAGATCTGCAGACGTGCAGAAACTGCTCAGATTTATAGGGCAGGGGCACACACAGACACAGGTGTAGAAACTTAATCTAATTAACAAAGGGTGGAACATGAGGGAAACCAATTACATGAAAACAGATAAACATTAACACACAGACAAGGATCACAAGACAATCCCAAAGATGGGATAAATAAACTGGATAAAAGACTCCTAAGTGTACAGAAAGAGCCAGAATAGATTAAAAGAATGCAGAGATTCTGCAGGAAACTTTAGCAAAGTCAATGAACAGTAAAGCGAGGGGCGGAGACTAGAACAGAGCGACTGCTGAGAGATAATTAGTCAATTAGTAAGTGCAGCTATACAATCCCGGGTGCTCGTTAGTAGATTAGTATTATATACAAGGTTAGTTTGGTTAGTAATTTTAGAAAACAACAAACTGTTAGTAATGTTAGTATGAATAGAAAAGCAAGGGGAGACTAGTAAACGAGAACAGAAGGAAGGATGAAACCCAGAATCCATTAAATTACCCGAAATAGTGTCACAATCAATTAACACAGAAACTGATACAAACAATGACGTGACCGGGGAGAAAGCAAAGACAGTACATGGGTAAAACGTGGACTGGACTACACAGGAGAGGAATGAAATGTGAACACTAAGACATGGACTAAAAACTGACATACCAAAATGATAGAAACCTAAAATTGACTAACCAGACACTCAGACCACAGAACACAACAGAGTAGTAGATTTGTATGAAATTTCAGGCTGTATTTTGTGAATGTAACCCATACCTAAGTGTTTACGTCAGTCTTAGGGAATTTAAGTAATAATTTTCACATTTGGTCTCCAAAGTGGCAAAAAATGGGGGGGGGGGGGGTCAGGGGGAGTTGTGCATCACTGAGACTCACTCTGAAATTCCTGAGGTATTCATATTCATAAAATTGTGTTTTATGATTTTATGAATGAGATGAGTGCCAATGTGTTCAGTATGATAACACATGAACTAAATCACCGTGGTAAGTAAATTTGTTTAAACTATCAACAGCGTTCGACTCATTTTATTGATTGATTTATTCATTTTAATGTGACCTGATTCAGATCACCCCAATGCCTCTTCAAAGCTGAGCTCAGTGTAAGGCAAAAAAAATAATAAATGTTGGACAGCAGTTTCTCTGATTATACAATGTCATTAGCCATGCACAGTGACTAAGGAACTGTCAAAGGCAGAATAATCTTGGATTTCGCAAGACACCTTCAGATCTCTTTTAACACTTGAAATGTTGGACCTGGATGTCAGAAAGGAAGTAATCTGTAAATGTCAGGAATAAAAAAGCATGAGAGCTTGTCTTCTGCCTATAGCACTCACAGGAATAATGGTCACCACATTAAAGCATGATATGACCTTCATGTCTGAGCTGCAATAGCCTGATTTTTAGTTATTTCACTGTATTAGTACACTTGATTTATATCTGATTACACATTTATTGAAATATTAGTGAGTATCTTAGGAGAATAAAAACAGAAATAACGTACCTCATAGTGATTCCGTGCTTGACTGGAATGCACAACTGCTAACAAATGCTTAAGTTTTAACCAACATTTCTCTTCTGACCAAAATACATATTTTATTAATAAAATTACTTATATATATATATAGCACAATTATTTTGCTCTTTACAGTTTGATGGCAAAGTGACAAATGTTTGTGAGCCTCTGGAGAAATTAGCGCTGTGACAGACCTGCATCTCAGCCAAATCCCCGGACGCTATTCGTGGTCCTGAAACGGACTCAATCACGGCTCCAGTCGCACTCCAGGTCACTGTCTATGGTCACGAGGCGCAATCTTGCTTCGGTCGCTGTCCGCGGTCCTGATCGCAATCTCGCCCCTTGCTGTCCGTGGTCTGAAGCATAATCTCGGCCTGATCCCCGCTGTCCGTGGTGCTGAAGCGTGATCTCG
Source organism: Gymnothorax reevesii (assembly GCA_029721435.1). NCBI lineage: Eukaryota > Metazoa > Chordata > Actinopteri > Anguilliformes > Muraenidae > Gymnothorax > Gymnothorax reevesii. The sequence goes on along the minus strand of CM056592.1, from coordinate 329,376 downwards.
GCGCAGTCACTGTCCGCTGTTCTGAAATGCAGTCTCAGCAACATAGAAGAACGTGGCAGGGTATGAAGTGCGATGCAGTCGTCGGAGCAATTAGTAGATGTATGAAACAATTTATCAAACACCAATCAAATCTCATTCATGGTACTCACAGGGCCCACCTGTGGTTTTATCGATGTTGCCACACTTAACATACAGGCCTTGATGAAATGGAAGGCAGTGAATATGGCTGTCACAGTCTTGAATAAGAGAACATTTATTTACGTCTCACGGAACCTGACACATGAGAGAAGCCTCCATTGCTGGCCCTTCCTGTGTCTTTCATTCACGTCATCACAGCTCATATGTGTGCATTCCAGTCGCCTGAAAAGATTGCAGTAGTTGATTCTGACTGATCAGAAGTCCTTGTGGCAAACAAGCATATGAGGCTACAGGTAGGAATTCAGGCATTATACCTTGATAATATCTACTGTTTACAAGGAGAGACGTGCAAAAATCACTGGAATATTGCACACAAGCACCTTTACCTCATGTGTAGACAAGTCTAATTTAAGCACTTATCCTTGGGTTATATGTCCGATAAGTACATATTTAAAATACTCAAATTGTACTAAAATGCACATTTTGTACTGATTCCTTCATTCTAAATACTCCTTAATTAAACATCATATAGAGATCAGAACTACACAGCACTTTGATCATACTGTTCTATGGTGGATGGATCAGGTCTTGGCCTTATAGAGACAAAAGGCTTTTTACTGGCTGACTGACAAAGGTGACAATTATATTACAGTTATTCTGTTGATGGGAGAATTTATTTCCAAGTAAAGCGCACTAGTCCTCATCTGATAACCCATAGTCCCTTGTGTCTTGGGATGTAGCAGCTCAATTAATGTGGTCTGGAGTTCGAGATGCTTCAAAATATGTTTTAGAGGTTGAAATATACACCCCATACGGGCCTGAACATGCTGAATCCCCACCCATCTGCGGACAGGAGTTCCTGGATGGATAAATGTGGACTCCTGCCTCAATTAAATATCCCATACCTTATCAAACTGCATATTACCCTCAGGAGAAACTGACCTGAGTCAGCATTGGCATAGCATGGAAGGAGCTTATCCAAGATCTCAGAGTTCATTCATACATAATTTTTCATCTTAATGAACGGCTGTGCCTAGATAGCTGACATTTTTCCGTTACTCATTGCGATCTTAATGACTCCTCAGGTAAGCAGGGAGTGTCTGCTATGGTGTAAATCACAGCCACCCAGATAGCTTCATACACAGATGGTGTCATTTCCATAAAGTGTGGTATGAAAAAGCACAACCTTCATTGTCCTCAGAGGACCAGCCATTTCCAGAGTACAGCCAAGGTGATGTCTTGTCAGAGCAAACAACATAACTTCATCAAGTGATTGGTATCAAACAACTGGAGTGCAAATGCTTAATAGGACCTAGTAGCCATCTGTTAAGAACTTTTTTGACAGCTTAATTTTATAAAGAAATATTTACCATTGGTGACAGGTAGCTATTTGCACAATAGAAAAGTCAGAGCAAAGGCCTCCCAGAATCAAAGATTCACTATGAAATACAGTAACACATTCATGAAGACAAATCCTCTCTACCCGTCATGTAATACAGTCTCTTATAGAATGAGAATTACATACTGAAATAAAGAGACACATCTTTGTGACGGGAGAAAATGCAGTGAAACATTTCCCAACTTCATGTGACTCTCAGTAACCTTGTGGTGGGCTGATTTCCCATGACCCCATGCTTCAGTGAAGAGGAGCTGAAGAGAGTATTTCAGCTGTAATCTGTATTGTAGCTGACAAAAGTATTTTAGCTGTAATCATTATTATAGCTGAAGAGAGTATTTTAGCTGTAATCATTATTATATCTAAAGAGAGTATTTCAGCTGTAATCATTATTATAGCTAAAGAAGGTATTTTAGCTGTAATCATTATTATGGCTGAAAAGAGTATTTCAACTGTAATCATTATTAAAGCTGAAGAGAGTTTTTCAGCCGTAATCATTATTATATCTTAAGAGAGTATTTCAGCTGTAATCATTATTGCTGAAGAAAGTATTTTAGCTGTAATCGTTATTTTAGCTTAAGAGATTTTTTCAGTTGTAATCATCATTGTAGCTTTAGAGCATAATTCAGGTGTAATCATTAGAGCTGAAGAAAGTATTTCAGCTGTAATCTTTATTGTAGCTTAAGAGAGTTTTTCAGCTGTAATCATCATTATTGCTTTAGAGGGTATTTCAGCTGTAATCTTTATTGTAGCTTAAGAGAGTTTTTCAGCTGTGATAATTATTTTAGCTTTAGAGAGTTATTCAGCTGTAATCATTATTATAGCTTAAAGAGTATTTCATCTGTCATCATTATGATAGCTTTAGTGAGTATTTCAGCTGTAATCATTTTTATAGCTTAAAAGAGTTTTTCAGCTGTAATCATAATTAAAGCTTAAGAGAGTATTTCAGCTGTAATCATTATTATAGCTTAAGAGTGTAATTCAGCTGTAATGATAATTATTGCTTAAGAGAGTTTTTCAGCTGTAATCATTATTATAGCTTAAAGAGTATTTCAGCTGTGATCATTATTATAGCTTTAGTGAGTATTTCAGCTGTAATCATAATTAAAGTTTAAGAGAGTATTTCAGCTGTAATCATTATTATAGCTTAAGAGTGTATTTCAGCTGGAATGATAATTATGGCTTAGGAGAGTATTTCAGCTGTAATCATTATTTTAGCTTAACGAGTATTTCAGCTGTAATCATTATTATAGCTTTAGTGAGTATTTCAGCTGTAATCATTTTTATAGCTTAAAAGAGTTTTTCAGCTGAAATCATAATTAAAGCTTAAGAGAGTATTTCAGCTGTAATCATTATTATAGCTTATCAGTGTATTTCAGCTGTAATGATAATTCTGGCTTAAGAGAGTATTTCAGCTGTAATCATTTTTAAAGCTTAAAAAAGTTTTTCAGCTGTAATCAAAATTAACGCTTAAGAGAGTATTTCAGCTGTAATCATTATTATAGCTTAAGAGTGTATTTCAGCTGTAATGATAATTATGGCATAAGAGAGTATTTCAGCTGTAATCATTATTATAGCTTAAAGAGTATTCCAGCTGTGATCATTATTAAAACTTAAGAGTGTATTTCAGCTGTAATGATAATTAAAGCTAAAGAGAGAATTTCAGCTGTAATCATTATTATAGCTTAAGAGTGTATTTCAGCTGGAATGATAATTATGGCTTAGGAGAGTATTTCAGCTGTAATCATTATTATAGCTTAAAGAATATTTCAGCTGTAATAACTATTATAGTTTTTGTGAGTATTTCAGCTGTAATCATTATTATAGCTTAAGAGTGCATTTCAGCTGGAATGATAATTATGGCTTGGGAGAGTATTTCAGCTGTGATCATTATTATAGCTTAAAGAGTATTACAGCTGTAATCATTATTGTAGCTTTAGTGAGTATTTCAGCTGTAATCATTTTTATAGCTTAAAAGAGTTTTTCAGCTGTAATCATAATTAAAGCTTAAGAGAGTATTTCAGCTGTAATAATTATTATAGCTTAAGAGTGTATTTCAGCTGTAATGATAATTATGGCTTAAGAGAGTATTTCAGCTGTAATCATTATAATAGCTTAAAGAGTATTCCAGCTGTGATCATTATTAAAGCTTAAGAGTGTATTTCAGCTGTAATGATAATTATAGCTAAAGAGAGTATTTCAGCTGTCATCATTATTAAAGCTTAAGAGAGTATTTCAGCTGTAATCATTATTATAGCTTAAAGAGTATTTCAGCTGTGATCATTATTATAGCTTTAGTGAGTATTTCAGCTGTAATCATTTTATCGCTTAAAAGAGTTTTTCAGCTGTAATCATAATTAAAGCTTAAGAGAGTATTTCAGCTGTAATCATTATTATAGCTTAAGAGTGTATTTCAGCTCTAATGATAATTATGGCTTAAGAGAGTATTTCAGCTGTAATCATTATTATAGCTTAAAGAGTATTCCAGCTGTGATCATTATTAAAGCTTGAGAGAGTATTTCAGCTGTAATCATTATTATAGCTTAAAGAGTATTTCAGCTGTGATCATTATTAAAGCTTAAGAGTGTATTTCAGCTGTAATGATAATTATAGCTTAAGAGAGTATTTCAGCTGTGATCATTATTATAGCTCAAAGAGTATTTCAGCTGTAATAATTATTATAGCTTAAGAGAGTATTTCAGCTGTAATCATTTTATCGCTTAAAAGAGTTTTTCAGCTGTAATCATAATTAAAGCTTAAGAGAGTATTTCAGCTGTAATCATTATTATAGCTTAAGAGTGTATTTCAGCTGTAATCATTATTATAGCTTAAAGAGTATTCCAGCTGTGATCATTATTAAAGCTTGAGAGAGTATTTCAGCTGTAATCATTATTATAGCTTAAAGAGTATTCCAGCTGTGATCATTATTAAAGCTTGAGAGAGTATTTCAGCTGTAATCATTATTATAGCTTAAAGAGTATTTCAGCTGTGATCATTATTAAAGCTTAAGAGTGTATTTCAGCTGTAATGATAATTATAGCTTAAGAGAGTATTTCAGCTGTGATCATTATTATAGCTTAAAGAGTATTTCAGCTGTAATCATTATTATAGCTTAAGAGAGTTTTTCAGCTGTAATCATTATTATAGCTTAAAGGGTATTCCAGCTGTGATCATTATTAAAGCTTAAGAGTGTATTCCAGCTGTAATGATAATTATAGCTTAAGAGAGTATTTCAGCTGTAATCATTATTATAGCTTGAAGGGTATTCCAGCTGTGATCATTATTAAAGCTTAAGAGTGTATTTCAGCTGTAATGATAATTATAGCTTAAGAGAGTATTTCAGCTGTAATCATTATTATAGCTTAAGAGTGTATTTTAGCTTTAATCATTATTATAGCTTAAGAGTTTTTTTCAGCTGTGATCATTATTATAGCTTAAAAGTTTTTTTTTCAGCTGCAGTCATTATTATAGCTTAAGAGAGTATTTCAGCTGTAATCATTATTATAGCTTAAAGGGTATTCCAGCTGTGATCATTATTGAAACTTAAGAGTGTATTTCAGCTGTAATGATAATTATAGCTAAAGAGAGTATTTCAGCTGTGATCATTATTATAGCTTTAGTGAGTATTTCAGCTGTAATCATTTTATCGCTTAAAAGAGTTTTTCAGTTGTAATCATAATTAAAGCTTAAGAGAGTATTTCAGCTGTTATCATTATTATAGCTTAAGAGTGTATTTCAGCTCTAATGATAATTATGGCTTAAGAGAGTATTTCTGCTGTAATCATTATTATAGCTTAAGAGAGTTTTTCAGCTGTAATCATTATTATAGCTTAAGAGTGTATTTCAGCTGTAATGATAATTATGGCTTAAGAGAGTATTTCAGCTGTAATCATTATTATAGCTTAAAGGGTATTCCAGCTGTGATCATTATTAAAACTTAAGAGTGTATTTCAGCTGTAATGATAATTATAGCTAAAGAGAGTATTTCAGCTGTAATCATTATTATCGCTTTAGAGAGTTTTTCAGCTGTAATCATTATTATCGCTCTAAAGAGTATTTCAGCTGTAATCATTTTTATAGCTTAAGAGAGAATTTCAGCTGTAATCAGTATTATGGGTTAAGAGAGTTTTTCAGCTGTAATCATTGTTATAGCTTAAGAGAGTTTTTCAGCTGTAATCATAATTAAAGCTTAAGAGAGTATTTCAGCTGTAATCATTTTTATAGCTGAAGAGTTTTTCAACTGTAATCATTATTATAGCTGAAGAAAGTGTTTTAGCTGTAATCATAGTTATAGCTTAAGAGAGTATTTCAGCTGTAATCATTATTATAGCTTTCAGAGAGTTTTTCAGCTGTAATCATTATTATAGCTTTATAGAGTTTTTCAGCTGTAATCATTATTATTGCTTAAGAGAGTTTTTCAGCTGTAATCATTATTATAGCTTTATAGAGTTTTTCAGCTGTAATCGTTATTATAGCTGAAGGGAATATTTCAGCTGTAATCATTATTCTAGCTGAAGGGATTATTCCAGCTATAATTCTCTTTTCCAATGTGAGGATTTACGAAAGGGACCACAAGTGAGATCCAGTAAAATACAAAAAGGAGGCTTTATTTCTGAAGGGGAAACCCCCCAACAGAGCAGGCAACAGTACAGAGTCCACAGTCCAAAATCAGAGACCAATGTGCAAAATCCAGAATCGTAACCAGGGCACCAATCACAAAAATCAAAGTTGGAAAAAAATGGTTTAGTAAACGAGAAGGCGGCGAGGTACAGGGGGTTGGCAGAAATCGAATATCAAGGACAGTCCAGTCAGAAAGATAATCACAATGGGAACGAGGCGAGATGAACGTGGCACAAGTTAGCATGAGAAAACGATCTGACAAGGCAGTGCTGTGAAGAGACACCTAGTATACATTTCAGGGAGGTCACATGATAACCGAACACAGGTGCAAGCAGTCAGACTGATTACAAGGGAGCAACACAATAGCGAGAACCTGATCACATGAAATTGGCAGAAGCCAAAATGCGGACAGGGATCACGGGACAAACCTATAGACAATAACACTGCTTCGTTCAAGGAGTTCTACCGTACACAGATACTAAGAGAAAGGAAAGCATAAGAAGGTGTGGAGATTCCTCTGAAATGCAGCAGCGAAGACTAGGGAGAGACAAGGGGCAGAGATTAGAACAGGGCGAGTGCTGAGAGCTTGTTCATCAATTAGTAAGTGCAGCTGTACAATCCCGAGTGCTCATTAGTAAGTTAGTCTTCTATACAATGTTAGTCTTGGTTAGTAAATTAACAAAAACAACAAACTGTTAGTATCTGGTAATAATTTAGAGAAAGCAAGGAGAAGGAAGTAAACGAGATGGGGAAGGAAGATTGAAACCCAGAAACCATTAAATCACCCGAAGGAGTGAGACGCATTACTGGGGCTGTGAGCAAAGACAAGACCACAGACCAGACAGGGGGAGACAAAGTGCAATGCATGGAAAAAAACATGGACCGGAATAAAACTATGGCGATAAGTAAAACATGGAAAACCAAAAGTAAGACAATGCATGAATGAAAAAGCAACCAAATCACAATACATATTACTGAAGAATAGTCAGACATGGCAAGGATCAAAATACACATAAGGCAGTCTGGACAAAAGCATGGCATGGCAGAACCAGAATCACAACACCCAAGGTATGTTCCTCCGGAAAACATGCACTCGCTGGTTCATCTCCATTAGAAATCATCACTCTTCGAAAGTGAAGAAACACAGGAGAAACTGGTAAAGTTTACCAGGGTAAGCAAGGTCACTGAACCCAATCACTGAGTGTCCTCTAAACGTCACTGAACCCAATCACTGAATGCTTTCTTAATGTCACTGAACCCAATCACTGAGTGCTCTCTAAATGTCACTGAACCCAATCATTGAGTGCTCTCTTAATGTCACTGAACCCAATCACTGAGTGCTCTCTTAATGTCACTGAACCCAATCATTGAGTGCTCTCTTAATGTCACTGAACCCAATCACTGAGTACTCTCTTAATGTCACTGAACACAATCACTGAGTGCTCTCTTAATCTCACTGAACCAAATCACTGAGTGCTCTCTAAACATCACTGAACCCAATCATCTAATGCTCTCTTAACGTCACCGAACCCAATTACTGAATGCTCTCTAAATGTCACTGAACCCAATCATTGGGTGCTCTCTAAATGTCACTGAACCCAATATATGAGTGCTTTCTTAACATCACTGAACCCAATCACTGAATGCTCTCTGAACGCCACTGAATCCAATCACTGAGTGCTCTCTGTGAACCCAATTACTGAGTGCTCTCTAAATCACCCTTCACCAACTCACTGAGTGTTTTTTAAATAACCCTGAACCCATTCAATGAGTTCTCTCTAAATGAGACTGAACCAAATCACTGAGTGATCTCTAAATGTCACTAAACCCAATCAATGAATGCTCTCTGAATGTCACTGAACCTAATCAGTGAGTACTCTCTAAATAACCCTGAATCCATTCACTGAGTGTTCTCTAAATAACTCTGAATCGACTCACTGAGTGCTTTCTAAATGAGACTGAACCCAATCATTGAGTGCTGTCTATACGTCATTGAACCCAATCAGTGAGTGCATTCTAAATAACCCTGAATCCATTCACTGAGTGCTCTCTCAGTGACCCTTAACCTGCTCACTGTGTGCTTTATAAATAACACTGAACCCAATCACTGAGAACTCTCTGAATAACACTGAACTGAATCACTGAGTGCTCTCTAATAATGACTCTTTCACTCTTTTTGATTTTCTGTGGTATGATCTGAGATATGGTTGGATGGATGATTTGAGATATAAAGATAATCTAATTTTTTGCAAATTATTTTCATAATTCGGTAAGAATAAAATTTTGGAGCTTCATGGAGGTCAGTATACAACTACTTTAACATTTTCCCCATTTTTACTGCGAATTTCACTGATGTATACAATAATCATATAAAAAATATCCAGGCTTTGTGAGTTTTTCTATTTTAATAAGTTATTATCTATTTATTATCTATTTTATTTATTATCTATTTTAATAATAGAAACGATAAGAACTAAGGGAGGAACTAAAGGGCATCATGTAGGGTCCCTCCTCATGCGAAATACTCACGTCTCATTGAGAGAGACAGAGAGATAATGAGTAACAATGGATGATGTTGATAATGCCACATTCACTGATTCTGCTGATTCTGATTCCCACTCTACAGCAAGTATCACCAGTATGAGTCAATGACAAAATTTATATTTACACTGCACACAGAGTCCGCTTGCACACATTTCTGATTCGCAGTCATACATTTCCTTTAAAAACAGTCATAAATGCCTAAATAAAAGGATTCCCAAGGTTTAATTTAAGATTCATAGACTTTTTTATGAGGAAAAATTTGATGCACAAGCACGGATCATGAATTTACCCGGAAAGTTCAATGTACATACTCAAATAATAAAATCACGGGCACGCAGAATCCTTTTTATAAGTCCAAAAAGATTTCTGGGGGTTGTGAGGTGAGGAATGGTGTCAGGACTGCCTCTACACACAGCAGCAGTGTAATCTGTCCCCCTCCTGACCTCAGACATCCCCGCTAATGTCACTGCTGTCTGATAAATAATAAATCACCTCTCGACTTGTCTAAACCTGCTCCGGTGACATTGGACAATCTGTCATTGGACAGTAACTTTTCCAGTATTTTTGAGCAAACCAAACTGCCCTTGCAAATGCTTTTCGTACTCTTTTTAAATGCGGAATATAATATTTGACATATTTTTAAAAGATATGTACACAAAAAAAAAATAAAAAATCTTTTGCATTGTAATGTTTGTATGTTGCTCGTCCCTGAGAGTTTATGCACTTTTTGCACTCGCCTACAAAGGGGCATAATACTATCTTAATAATACGCCATTAAAATAACAGTTAAAAACTGACAATTGATGTTAGGCCAGGTTTTTGTTAGTAAATTGCGCCATCGCTGCCCCAAGGTAGCAACATGCCAAAACTGCATCTGACCACACCCCATTTTTAGACCAACACACTCATTGGTGCTCATGTTGGCGCAACTCATGTTTATAAGACTTCATACTAAGTAAATAACATTGTGAACAAGGTCAACATTTGTTCATCATTTGAGCCCCTGAAGACAAGACTGGTTTAAATCCTTTTTTCATTGTTTTGAGATAATCTATGCCAAAGTTCAAGCCCTGATAAAATTCAGCACACATGTAGGGTATGCCATCTGTTGTTAAGAGTTTATAACTATGTTTTTCACGATATTACAACATTTTTTCTCAAAAGTAATGTTTCAGAGGTTACTTTCACTAAATTTTCTGAAGAAGGCCCTTTTTATAACCTATAACTTAGCACTGGCTGTCTAAATAAATTAACTGACTTAAGACAAGTAAATTGATAACTCAAATAGTGAAATAATAACTTTAATTTCTGCTATTCTTGGAATTCAAAACACAAAATAACAAGAGAATACAGATCAAAATTAAAATATTGTATTGTGAACTGCTGACCACTGAGAAAGTCATCCATTAGCTAATCCTGTTCCTCACAGCTGTCTTCACTGTCATCATCTGGATGAAACTTTGAACCAATTCATCTTCGATCAGGCCCAGATAAAATGAGTGGACAGGCAGTACAAGGTTATGAAGATCGTTCAAATCCTTGACTTTTGATGGGTTCAACGCAATGGGTTCCAGGGAACTGAATATGTTGTGTTTCACACGGTCGTCCTCTTGTACTTCTGGCAGTGCGTCCAAGGTCCAACTCAAAGAAGGAAAGTCTTGCTTAACCCCCCGTTCACACATAGACGCCGCTTCTACTACGATCAAAGCGTGGCTAAAAACGTGGCCGATCGCAGTAGAAACGTAGTGGAGTCTTCAAAAGTGCAGTATGATTGCGGTAGGGTCTTCATGATCGGGAAGCTCTACGCTCTCACCACGCTTATTTTGAACTTGCTCAAAACAAGTGTAGCGGGATCGTGGCCAACAAGAATCGGGGTACAGTCGTAAAAAGAGCGTAGTAGAAGCGCCGTAATCGTACAAGCAGCGCGGAAGAATCGTGGAGAGATCTTCACGATCGTAGTAAAAGCGCAGTAAAAGCGTAGTACAGTCGGGAACATATCGAGTACGCTCCTACAACACTCCCACTTCGTTCTTACTACGTTCCAGCTACGATCTCTCAACGTTCCTGACGATCCTACGAAGACCTACCACGACCTTACGCCGAGCATACCACGACCTATCAGGCAGCAGTTTGTACATGTACATGTACTTTGTTACAGTATTTTAGTTGTTTTTTTTTTTTTTTTGGTGAGGATTTGTACTTACATTTTTTTAACTGGGACTTTTACTCTCCTACATTTAAAAGATAAGTATAAGTTACTTTCACTTTGTTACTTTGACACTGGCAACTTAGTTACTCGTTTCAAACTCAAATATTAATTTAATTAATCATTTACGGATTATCTGGATTTGGCGTGTTCGAGAATAACAATGGTGTCTCTTTGTGCAGATGTGTCCACAAGTGGACGTGGAGCTGCAAATTTATACACGCAATTACAATATTCTATCACTAGATAGCACATCAGGATCAGTTATTGAATATTATAACTGCCATTAAACTCAAAGAAGTGATTTAATTCCCCACAATATCTATACTTTTTAATTTCAGTGGGACTCCTCAGTATAGTAAAGGCTAAATTAAATAATTCTTTTGTGTATTTGTACTGTTTTGTCTGTCACAAACAAGAGATGTTGCGGCACTACCTCTGACACGAGATCGAATCAGGGTTTGTTTTCAGCCAAAATATATACACATCATCGCCAAAATCGTACTAGATGCGTACTACAAGCATGATATGAGCAGCACCATCGTAGCGATATCGTCGTACAGTCTTCTAGGTCTGCGTAGTGGCAGCGGTCTGCGTAACATCGTAGAAGTGTGTCAGCAGCGCGTTGGATCGTAGTACAGTCGTAATGAAGACCATAATTTGCCAAATTGCTCGATTTTAACGTCGATCCGCCCCGATCCAATACTTTTTCTGATCATGGCTTGATCGGGATGATCGTCCTAAAGTCGCAGCTCTGTGTGAACGGGGGGTAATGTTGACATCTGCTGAATGGGCACTGCTATCTTGGATTAAAGAGTTAGACCACTGTTGTACTCATGCTTTTTGTCTTAATGGAACTGAGGATAATTAAAAATCTCAGTATAGAAAGATGCATCACTGTGACATCTAGACTACTTATGCCCTGAATAGATATTACCTTTAATTTGCTAAATATTGGCTTAACTAAAAAATGGGAAAATTAGAGTTAGACCACTATTACACCCAGTGGCTTATTTAATATTAACACAGTCTGAAAATACTGGCAATACGCTCAAGTTAGAGTTCAAATTTAAGCTTAAAAACTCTCCAAAGTTTTTGAGAACTAAGTTATAAATCCTATAATCTTTGTCATGATTACTATTCTTCATTTGGTGCTATCAACAAAGTAAAGTGCATGAACCTAAGTATTAACATATGTATTAATTGGTTAAAATAAAATCATTTTCACTGATTCTTATGTTTATGAGAACTTGAAACAGACTTCCGTGGTGTAGCTGAGGCTGAAGTGCATCTGGGGAACATCGGTGTCCACAGTGCCGACGTGGTAAACCGCTTTTAGGGGTCAAGTGGTCACTTTCAAAAATGCAACCCTGATTGTGAAACAACTCATGTATGTTAACTTCAGAATAACAATCTTTAACCCAATTAAGTTTTTACTTTGACAGGCGCGCTGTCATTCACACATGAAAGATATTTCAATGCATCCATGTATCTTCTGTCTGTCAGAAATGTCCAAACACGCACACTGCCCATCCAAAATAATCATAATTGCAGTGATGAGTATGTTTCAGCAGGCAAGAATTATTTTTAATACTGAATGATCCAGTAATTTCCCATTTCTTAAATGACCATGTTGGAAGACGTATGTATCTCATGGTCGTTGAAAAGATGTTACTGTGCTTCGAAAGGGGCAAATTATTGGCCAGCATCAAGCAAAAAAAAAGACATCTAAGGAGATGGCTGAAATCACTGCAACTGGGTCACAAACTGCCCAGCAAACCTGGAGGTATAGTGGTGAACTGTCAACTTTGCGGAAGAAATTAGTTGAAAAAGAATGGTGACTGATCCTGATGGGACATCAGTAAAAGGCTTGGTGAGGTCTCATCTTAAATAAAGATTAACAGTGGAACTCATGGCTGTATTACAGAGGTAAGGGTATTTCCACATGCACAATACAATGAGAGCTTTGAGAAGGAAAATAAACTGTACAGGCCACTGGAGGCATTGTTATGATCTGGGGCTGCTTCAGTCGGTCAGGTCTGGGCTCAGCGACGTTCTGCAGCAATAAAATGATCTCAGCAGATGACCTGAATATACTGAATGACCAGCAACCCATCAGTGGACTTTTTAATGTCTGATGGGATTTTGGAGGCTATATTAATAAACACATTGGTTTCTTTACAATAAAAATTGTCCCGTAAATTATAATATACAGGGTGATATCAGAACCTTTGGTTCTGTCTTGAATTCAGACATCGTCAACAGCATTTTTACCAGAATAAACTCTATAGCAGGCAAAAATATCATCATCCCTAGACATTCTCTGCTGTAAGACTGTTCTTGAAATGGAAAACCCATCAACCTTTTAGAGTTAAATATGTAGAAGTTTCTTTTGATCGGAATGCGCTGAGATGATGACGCACCCCATAGCACCTTTTCTCGGCGCTGTAAATGAAGCCAGCATTCGCATGTCAGGAGGAATCATCTTAATGCCTGTTCACTGCACTATAAATATGGGGGGGGGGGTTTGTAGAATGTGCTTGCTGAGATCCCCATTGAAGTACATGTAAGTCACAAATTTATCTCCCCTCAATGTCTGCTGTGACATTCCTGTGAATATGATGCACACAAGTGAACAGTCTTTATTGATTTTGTTTTTCTTACTTCTTGTGATCTGTTATGTAGCATGAAAAATAATGCAGACGCTTTTACAGATGCAGATTTAGTAAGGTAAAGATTTTCATGTGAGGATAATTGTTTTAATAGCTCGTTTAATTATTCAAATTTTATTTGACACCACAGAGATTTCAGAAAAGGGTGAAAAAGCAGAAGGTTGTTCCCAGCATCCCTCACTGCGAGCCGCACCCCTCATGCACCTCTCTTCCAGAGCCCTGAACATGAGAAATGTGTTTTCACTAACAATACAAGAATCCCAACTGGTATATCGTGATACGGAGGGAGTATCGCACTGACCGGGGTACCGTGGTACCAACAGCGGGGACTGTGGTACTGACTGGAGGTACCGCGGTACCTGCTGGATGTATCATGGTAATGGCAGAGTGTACCATGGTAACAGCTGGGAGTACCGTGGTACGAGAAGGGTGTACCATGATAACGGCAAGGATATACCGTTTGTGATTTTAAACATTAAAGTTCACAAGATAATATTTTAAATTTATATTGAGTAAACTGAGGGTACTTCTCATACTATTGTTTTTACATAAATGCTAAATCCTGTAGAAGTGTTGCACCTGAGAGAAGTTCTGAAATCTTGAGCTGTCATGAGAACCATCACGTCAGGATGAAGGTTACATCACACTTAGAAACAACTGTGATTCAAATTAAAACTGTTATTCGCAGTACAACGAAATAAGCGGCAACCTGAAAACGTAAAAATCAGAAGAAAAGAAAATTGTTTTTCTTTTGGATTTTTGCAACTATATACAAATTCACAAATGTTTATAATTCATTATATCAATGAATTGAACGATTCTCAATATTGCTTTAAGATTAATAAATTAGCAGCCTTACAAATGATAGTGACAGTGACATTGAGGGGTATTTCCTGCATAAAAAGAAGACAGAATGTTCTCTGGGTTTAAATTGAGCTAAAACAGGATATGCTTTTTCTCAAGTCACTCCCTTGCAGTGTGGGAAAATAACACCTGATCTTTACACTGGATTTCTCTGACCGTTTTTGCAGGCTATTTTCTATTTTTGTTTTGGATTCACAGGACAGTACGTCTCTGACAGAGCTCACCCTGGCATGCGGTGGCTTTGGGTCGTCCTAATCCTGAGCCTCTAGCAACGTCGCCTGCTTCAAAAAAATCACCTTTTTTCCTTGTAGCTGATAGAAAAATATGAGTTTTGTTTTCTTCAGTTTTCTGTAAGTGTGAGGAGGGCAGGAGTCGACCAAAGACCAGCTGCTGCATCTCATTCTCCAGATATTAACAGCTCTGCCTCATGATTTCATTCATAAGCTTGTCAGCTACGTATATCGGATGTGCTTGATTGATCAATGAAGACATTTCTTCAAGATCAAAATCATAATTATGGAAATGTTTGTTCAACCAGATAGATGGAAACTTTAGATGGAATTTCTTTCTTTTTTCAAAACAATCACCTTCAGCATAAGTGTACAGGCAAATGATGGTTTAGAGGTTGTCAAGGAGGTAAATTGGATGTTTCAAACACCTCATTTATCAAACTTGCGTAGGATCTGGTGTAGATTCAGGCGTAAATGTCAGCGTTCGCCAGGTGCCACATCTGATTTACTAAAAGTGTGTGCATCGCTGATTTCGGTGTATAAATGGCATGGCGTTGATAAATCTGGCAGCTGAAACCATTGTAATTTACATGACACACCCCTATAAATTCATGCTCCGGGAGGCATAGTCCTGCCCACTTTACGACATGGACTCTCGAAAGACGGCAAAGAAGAAAGAACTTCACTGAGGAGGAAATATAAATTATCACGTCTGAGGTGGAGAAAAACAAAATAATTTTATTTGGAAGCCTTAAGAGTGGCATAAAGAGAGCGCAGAAGGCTGCAGTTTGGAAAACTATTGCTGCTGCGGTAAACACCGTCGGGGTGGAAAACCGGAGAGCAGCAGAGGTCTGATTTAATTTATCAATAAATAGAAGTGACTATTCGCACTTGTTCAAGTGCGTCCGAACATATAAATCTATTGAAATTTGCGTTAGACGCACTAATAACTGTGGCCAAGATGCACGTTTCTCCATTGCCCACACTTGCTTTAAGTGTATTCAAAGCTACATTTTCTTTTCTTGGCCAAACTTATTTTAAGCGGGAGCTACTTTCTATAACCGGCCCTGGAATGGTCATCAACTTGCGCACTTATAAGTGTGGCCAAGAAAAACATTCAGCATTGGCCGCACGTGTGAGTGCGAATAACATCGGCCTTAATAAATTCACTTTATAGATCCATGATATTTCAGGTTATATAGCTTACATCATTACACAATCTAAATGCTTACATGTAGGTTAAAAAAGTGGTCCGATTTTAAGATCGCCACTAAAAAACGGGTTGCGGTGCTCAGGCGCAGCGCACGGGCTGATGGAGGCCAGCCAGACTCGAACCTCCAGCTGTCGCCGTTCGAGGAGCGTGTGACACTGATAGGTGTCCAGCTGTCGCCGTTCGAGGAGCGTGTGACACTGATAGGTGGGGAGTCCCCACCGCCTCGATCGGAGCTGCATGAGGGTAATGGTTAAAATTCAGTCTGCAGAGATCACTCTTCATTGTACTTTTATCAGTGTTACCTCATGCCATTTTATTGGGTGCCACACAAAACGAGCAGCCACTCGTCACTTTCCCAGCGGTGACCTTCTCTGTGCCGAACGTTCCTCTCGCTTCAGACAGAAGCTTATTCCTCTAACAATGGAAGATCTGCCATTGTCAAAATGTGATCACGGTCAAAGTGTCCGTAGGCCTATTTATACTGAGCAACAAAAGAAACACTAGTTAGCTAGTTTGTCAATAGTCATCTCTTATGGTTACTCAGTCGAAGGGACTGCAAAATAAAGAAAAGATGAAACGAGTGTAAATGTGCAAGCGCAAGTAATAAATTTGCTTTTCTAAAATAATTACGCACAAATTTCTTTTCCAGTCTGGCTTTAATAAACTTGCGTTTCTTTTGTTGTTCAGTATGTATCTGACTGGATGAGCATCTGACACCACACTGCATGTCTGTCAAGCCGCGAATTGCGCTTAATCAAATTAATTGCAATTGTCAGCCATCTGGCCTGACAAGCAGGTTGTCTCAAAATATAAGTTTCATTAATCTCCCAACACAGGTGTCTTATTTATTTATTTATTAATTCATTCATTTATTAATTTAGCTTATTCATCTATTCAGCCTATTTATTCATTTTACTAATAAGAGCATGACGAGCATAACAGCGTGACGTCCGCATCGTCATAGGCCAGTGCTTTGCGTTGATTGAACTGGTTTGCGTTCCAATGAAATATTGCTTTCTCTCTAGTATTGCGCACGTTGATTAAAAAAAAAAATCTGTGCCACTCGGCAGTTAAATAGGCTATAAAAAGCCTGCAGCTCAAGCTATTTGCGTGAGAGTTGACAGGTATGCAATTTTGAACAACGTTGATTTAAATACAGCAAATATGCGTCCAGGTGAATGATTGTCGTCTTACCTAATCGGGGAGAACAAACAGCACCTGTTAAGTGCTGAGCGCTCTCGGAGTGAACCTTCTGTAAATTATGAAAATGACTGAGAAAAGGTCAGGATTAATAATTGTTTTAAACGGATGTTTTGTTCACCCAGTTCTAAGCTCTGGCTTCGCCACTGTAGCCTGCTGAATTTAGCCCATGATTTCATCGCTGTTAGGTCACATATGGAGAGAAACACTGTCTTCAGTTGCTAATTGCAATAATTGGAAAACGAGTCAATAAAGGAAAATGATTGAGAACATGAATGATTGAAAAGGGACGTGTCTGTGCCCCCCTTTCCCAGTTTTAGACCCGCCACTGGCTACACCTATCACTGACAAAAGAACAACAACATGAGAAGTGATGTGCTCACTTGCCAAATGCCTGAAAAGACAGGAAATTTAATTGCTTATCTGCTTATCCTCTCAGCTGAAGCTAATGTGCCGCCGCTCTCCATCAGGTGTATGATGCAATGCTGTAGTCATTACCTTTGAAAATTAAAGTCATATTCTTTAGAGATCATGCTAATCTACTCTGCAGGGTATATAACTTAGTTACACTAGTTTGCTTTTGATATCAAACTTGCCAGAGTCTGTCCAGGGCACAACTTTAAGCGTTTGAATTGACGTTGGGCTCTGACAATCTGCTGCAGGTGTTCATTGAAGTACGTTAATGTTTCACACATAGAGAGCAGATGGAGAGCTTACTGATGTTTGTATTAGCTGAATGGATGATCAATTTAATTGCCAGACTTTTGAGACCTTTGATGTGAGCCATTATTCAAAGTCCCCATGAAATGGATACCAAAGTGACAATTGATTCTGCAAGTTTTACGTGTTTCCCGTAAAAACAGGAAGCTAGGGAGGCTGCCCCCTTCCCTGCAAGCCCAGTCTACTCTGATTGGTCAGCTCCAACAAGGGCTGAGATGGTGCTGTCCAGCACTCCTCATCAGCCGGCAATCGCCTGGAACCAGGGAACCTTGTCCCTTCACAGTTCACATTTTCTCGGTTGAATCAATGCCCCTTTGTTTTGTCATTGTACACAGAGGGCAGTAGAGCATGTCAGGCTGTAAACTTTATGAACTGAGTCCCAATATGAGCACAAAACACTGACTGCGATGGAAGCTGAGAAGAGTGACAGTAACGGAGGTCAGCCTGACATCGGTCAGCATGAGGCTGTGTGCAGCGACTACAATGATCTGCTCTCTCGTCGTCTGTTCTGGTCGACTGTCGGTCAGCCAGCCGCTATCAAACCATATGATAGTAAAACCCTCCCAATGCAGTTCACTGTGGTCGATGGTTCTGCCGATTAGGCCGTTAGGAGTGACACTGCATGTGGGCTGGGATTTTATCACTGAGCTAAGTATGAGCAGAATGTACTTTCATTTATTTTTTCTGACTCTGTGGAAAATGATGCTTTCATGACACAGATAACAAAAAAAGGAACTAAAATATGAGTTTTATAGATGAAACTGTCATGGTTTTGGTTTTTGGTCATGTTTTATGCGCTGGTTTTGTATTCATGATTATTGTCTTTTATTAATTATTTTTGGTTTTTGAAACATTCAGGTTTTTTGGTTCATTCTATGTTAAGTTCCATTGCACTTGTCTCCCCCGTCTTGTGATCTAGTTGGTTTAGTCCGTCTTCCCTGTCTGCGTGCTCACTGACTTCGGGTGATTTAAATGAAGTCCGGTGTTTAATAAATTCTTCCGATTCTCATTTTCTTCCTTCATCTTTCTGTTCTAATTACTAACAAGACTAACATTTGTATTTTGTATTATAGTCTACTAACACAACTAATCCATGTATATAAGATTACTAACTCACTAACGAGCACTCTAGTTTAATGTGTAAAGTTGCACCGCTACTAATCTAGACTAATTACCTCTCTGCGATCGCCCTGTTCTAATCTCCACCTCTTACTGAGCTCTCCCTGTTTTTTGCTTTGTGTTCAGGAAGAAACTCTCGCACTACTTAATTACTGTCCTACGCTCGTTATCTGTGCACGTAGAACTCCTGGACCGGAGCTGTTTAAATGTCATTGGCTGTTCGTGTGATTCCCGTTCGTATTTCGTCTCTCGCCAATTTTCGTGGTTAGGGTTTCCCTCATGTGATTCTCCCGATGTAATTAGCCTCATTTTGTACAACTGATCTCTGTATAGCATGTGACCTTTCCTGTGTGTATATAAGCAGTCTTCTCACTCACAGCTCTTGTCAGAACGTTGATCAATATTTCTTTGTGCAGAGCGCCTCGTATGCCATTGATTATTGTTTTGCTTCTACTGGATAGTCCAACCTTGATTCTTGCCATAGCCCTTTTTGTACTGTTTTTGTCTCTCTGGATTTTGACCTATTTTTGTATGACCACGAGTTCTGTGTTTGGATGCCCTGTGTATGACCAATTAAAGGCACAAAGTGGAATTTTCGCATTGAAAATCAGAACCCCGATGGACAAACATCTGAGTCAATTAAAGCCCCGTTAATACATACGTTAATATGAGTCACTAATAACTAATTTATCAAGTTGTATGGACCTGAAACTGAATTAGCTAACCTACATAATTTTACCTCAATAGTGTACTCATCCACTAACATTGAGGACATTACCGCATTGCTTAACCTATAGTTTACAGTTTCAATGATGTGCACCTTGGTCTCGTATTTGTGTGTGAATGGGCGATCCCTTCACGTCTTCCCTCCAGTCGCGTGACCCCTGATGGAGACGGGTGCAGCAGGTGAGGGAGAGCAGTGGCTGTTTGAGTGCCTCACTCATGTCTTCTGCTCTTGAACATTTATCAACCAGCCGATGGGAGGCTTTCAATACGGAGGAGCTCTCTGAGTTAGTTTCCTGTACGCTGTTCCTCCTTCAGTTCATACAGACTCTGTTGGGTTCCAGGGTCCTGGGCCTTTGGCCAGGACAGAATTTTTGGGGTTTTAACAGTTTCTTGTGCCAGGTTTCATAGTTTATGTTCATTACTCATATCACAGTTTTAACAGTCTTGTATCAGGATCAAGTATTTCATTGTTCATGTGTATTGTTCATGTTTTCACTTTTCCGTGTTTTGTTTTTTGCCCGGTCTGCCCAGCCACTCCACCGCTTGTCTGCGTTCCGCCCCGTGCCTTCGTTGTTGCACATTCCAGAGCTCTGGTTGGCTTTGGTATTTCCCCCTTCCTTCTGTGCTGTGCTGGATTCGGGGCTGTCTAAGCTTAATTGACAATTAACTGTTTTTAAGTTACTAACATTTACTAACACTCACTGGGTGGTGTAATTCTTAGGCTCATTACTAATATTAATAATTTAGGTAGGGAGTTTATTGTCATGATTCCTGCTTTGCTATTTCAAGTCATTGCTGCCCAGGGGCAGGGAACCCCCTAAAATGGGGCCAAAATGCATGAACATTTCCCCTGAGTGAATGGGTTTGTGGACCACATTGACATGGGTGTCATTTGAAAGGTCTAACTAAACGTATTTGAATACAACATATTTGAGCTTACTCACTTGCCCCTGGGCCCCATGGTAAGGGGCCAAAATCTCATTTTCTCAGATTTCAACCCCCTCTACTGAGTAACAGGAGCTGGCCAGCGGATTGGGACACATTTCCTTGAAGCTCATTCATAGACCTACAGTTTGATACCAAACTTGTTACAATCCGATGATATCAGATTTTTGACCCCTACTATATTTCCCTTTGCCCCTGAAATGGTAGTTGTTTCTGCAAAAACTGCAAACTTTTCAGCGGAGAACTTTTGGTTACTTTGATAGCATGTTTTTCTGGTTATAATTATGCAAAAATAAAGTATTACCCAGTCGTTGGAACGAAAACCATTTTCTAGGCATATTTTCAGCCTTAGCACATGGCCTACTAGTTTCATGTCTTTGAGTTTCATAGTATTTAGTGCAGTATTTTTGCCTTCCTTATAGCCAAGTCTTGTTATTCTTTTCTGTTCGTGGTTTTCTTCCAGGAGGTTCCAGTGATTTTTGTTTTTTGTCGTTTTGAACTTTTTAGTTGTCAGCTCTGTGAAGCTTTTAGTTGGGCCAAGTTTTTCTTTGGCCCTCGTGTCTGTTTTCTTTACTTTAATAAACTCCCTGTTTCGCTGCATCTCATGTCTGTGGCAGGAAGTAGAGGGCTCGCTCGTCTTATCGCTGCAGCAACGTCATCCAATTCTCTATCACGATTGCTACTTGTATCAGCTACTAATTCATGTTTCCTTGTGAAATCAAGTCCTGGAACAGCCCTCATGCGTACTATAGGCTACTACTAAAATGAAATATAAAGTTACTGAAAGAAAAAGTAAAATACATGCCTCCCACCCCCAAACGTTGCTATTTGGGTACAGACTTGTCATATATTACAGGTATGATTAGGAAATGATTTTTGTTGGCTCTATTTGTGGGTGAGGCAAACGAAAATAAATATGTGTCCTTTCCCAAACACAACTGGACTGGAGACACCCTTCTGGAGGCGGCCATCTTATATCCAGGATTTTTGGAGATTTATTTCCCTCCTTCTGAGCACAAAGAAGGAAGCTTTTTTTTATATATTAGTGCACGATTCAAGTCTCCTGACAAGGATCACATCATCATGTGCATCAGGTAACTGTGGCAGTGCATTTGATGCGCCACTGCTTATGTGCTCATCGTGTTCTCCATGTCAACGGAACCTTCTCAAGTGCTAAGGGGACAGGGGAGCAGGTTTGCTGTAGTTTGCACAACCAAAAACACAGCAACGACAAATGGCTGCCTGGTAGCTTGTAAAACTTAGGGACCAAGTGCAGCAGTCGTTAACTGGCAGAATTCGCAGACATGGGGGAGGGACAATCCTAGAAAGCGTTTTAATTGGGTGCAAAAGTAGTATACGCCCACAAGTACAGGATGAGTGATCAGCATTTTTTCAATGGTTTTCCAGGAAATGGAGAACTCTGGAGTATATTTGAAGAGTTTGGCAAAACGCAATAAGTGCCAAAATGACAAAAATTTAGATAATACCATAGAGCGATAGTCCTGCACTTCTTACACATGATGCAAAAACCCGTCATTAGAAATGCATACGATATGATGCATTTTTTCATGGTCAAAGTTTGTGTTTTTCTATAAAATGCAATAGGCGCCAACAGAGAAAAAGCTGATTTACTCAAAATGACTAAAATGGATATATTGCTTTTTGAAACCAAACTCTTCATTTTAGAATATCTGCAACACAACTCTTTTATCATTCTTGGGCCAGGTACTGGTGTATAGGTGACATATCGCGAGACACGTGAGGAAACACTGATTTTGACTCCATGGGAACTTTCACTTAAACAGTTTCCTAATGGTTTTGCCCTTGCTTTAACAAACTCCACCACAGAATCCAACAGAGACTGTCATTACGCTGCTGACAGTAAAGTGCACCCGAGAGGCGTTCCTGTCCTCTTCTCAGTTTGAAGTTTAGAGGTGTCATTTAAACTGTAAAAGGTAAAGGCATGTATGTCCCAAAATGACTGACAAAATGAGTGTCAGGATTTGATAGATATAAATTCTATTATTTTTCTGCAAGAATGTATTTCAGTTCTACTCTTACTTTTACAGCGGAATTCATAACTGCACTCAAGAAAAATCAGTTTGCACATCCATATTTCTGTGATGAAATGACATTGAGACTGGCTTGAAAACAGCAGGGATATTGATGTTTAGTACATGCTGTTTTCCATGGTAGAGCTGACAAATGTCAACACTCGCTCAGTGTGACTGTGTTCAGTGTAATGTTACCCCTGAGTGTCTATATCTGCCCTCTGTCCTGCCTGTACGAGCTGCTCAGACCAGAGGAAGTACAAGTTGCTGTGATGCTGAATTCGGCTCCACCAGTGATAACCAAAAATGTTCTGATCAAAATAGTACAAAATTCTCTTATTTAGGATAGGCATTGATATTTTTTGTCAGAAAATACCTGAACTGGGAGCCTGAATTATTGTGGGAGGTAATTTCACATTTCTGTGGTCACCGACTAGTTACTGACAGAGTCATCACTGTGACTGTGCTGTGATTCTGCCTTGACCATGTTCATGCCTTGTTATTCTGACTGCCTTTCGTGTGTTTTGATATCTGCTATGCCTGACTATTCTTTGTATGTGTATTTGGGATTTGGTTACTTTGATTAGTTTATGTATTGTCTTAGTTTTTACTTTTCCATGTTTTGCATTTTGCCATAGTCACATTCCGGTTCATGTTTTCCATCATGCACTGCACTTTGTCTTCCCCGTCTGGTCTCTTGTCATTGTTCACAGCCCCAGTCCTGCGTGTTACTCTTCGGGTGATTTATTGGATTCTGGATTTCAACCTTCCTTCCGATCTCGTTTGCTTACTTCGCCTTACTTTTCTATCTTACTAACCATACTTACAGTTTGTTATTTTTGCTAGAAGTTACTAACACCAACTATCATTGTATATAATACTAACTTACTAACAAGCACCGAGGGATTGTATAGTTTCACTTACTAATTGATTAACAAGCCCTCAGCACTCGCCCTGTTCGAGTCTCCGCCTCTTGTCTCTCCCTGATTACCTTTGCTGCATTTTCTGTGGAAGCTCCACGTCTGATCACGCTGTCCTTCTATAATTATCTATGCACGTTAGAAACTCTGTAACTGGAGCTGTATGTCTTTGTGTAGGTTTGTCCCGTGATCCCTGTCCGCGTTTTGGCTTCTGCCGAATCCCATGTGATCAGGTTCTCCCTCATGTGCTGCTCCCTTGTAATCAGTCTGACTGTTTGCACCTGTGTCCCTTACCATGTGATCTCCCTGGAAATGTATATTATATTAGGTATATTATATACTGTATAATATATTAGGTGTCTTTTCACAGCCAGTCTCTGTCAGATCGTTTCCTCAGTCTTCTTGTGCCACGTTTTCTCTCGCCTTGATTTCTCAGTGTTTATCTTTTTGACTGGACCGCCCGACTTTTCAATTTTTGCCTCTGATTTTGGATTATTGTTGCATCTGTGAGTTTTGACCTTTTTCTGCCCGACCACGAGATCTTTGATTGCTGCCCTGGTTACAATTCGGATTACGCCCATTGGATTCTGGTCTTTGCTTTGACATTCCTGCACCTGTGAACCAGACCCATTTCTGTCCGACTACGATTACTGTGCTTGCTGCCCAGGTTTTTGATTTTATTTTTGCCCAACTGGATTTTAATTTTTGGATTGTGGACTCTGTACTTTTGCCTTCTGCCCTGCAGGGGTCCTCCCCCGTCATTAATAAAACAAGCTCTACTGCATTTCCCGGTTCTCGTGACTGTTTCCTGATCGCTACATTACAGACTGTGGTCAAAAAGCTATCAAACACCCCGCCAGACTCCAAAAATCTAGAGTCAAAGCCACTTAAATCACAGGTCTCCCCCATTCTGAAGTTTTGGTTCAACTGTAGTGCTCGACCACGTCCTAATGCTTTTATGTACTGAGTAGCTGCCACATGATTGGCTAATTAGATACAGAATCTGCATAAACAAGCAGGTGTGCAGGTGTGAGTAATACTGTAAGCACTGAGTGTATGATCATATGCAGCATAGATTTTCACACATTCACGCACACAGATTCATGAACACACGCATGTGCACGTGTCAAATGAGAGACCATCCTGCGATGACATCACCTCAGCTGCTCCCCCCAACCCCTTAGTCCGGTGTCCTTACTTGGACCACACCTGCGTTCAGACTCCAGCTTCATTGTGATCTCAGTAACACACCCGGGAAATTTTGAGACTGGGTCTTACAGGGGTGTGATGCTTCTACACTGACCAAATCTGCGCAGAGAGCCGGAGATATAAACACCTGCCAAAGTCCTCAAACCGCTGCTGCTTCTGCTGCGCTCTCTGGGACCACATTCTGTCATGATGACACACACACACACACACACAGGCTCACAAGCTTAAAACAGCACCAGCCCACACCATCGCAGCTGGTATTTACCGTATTGGCATTCAGCAGATGCTCTTATCCAGCGGCAGGTGCCGCACAGAGCAGCAGCAGAAGTCCTTGTGCTGAAGCCGCAGCCCAGGGGCCAAGAGTCACTCCATCGATAAACCAACACACAGTTCATACAGAAGCATCCCTTCAATTCCCAGCGTCCTGCATTGCATAAAGATGCACACTGTAATATCACAGTGTAAGTGTTGTTCTGGGATCAAAAAAATACTGATTGTCCCGGAGTAAAATTATGGGACCCAGTGAAAAGTTGTTCTGCTACAATGATGTTATGGAACCATGACGGCTTTTCAACCTTACATTGCACACAGTAAGCTGGGACCTTCAATCCAGTGAAATCCCTCAAGGTGAGCAATTTACGAGTGACAGTGATGTGAAAATTATACAACATTAAAAGCTAAATCTATTTTGTGTTTCACTGATTTTCTTGCATTGCTGCAAGTCTGAGCTTATCCGCATGCAATAAAGCTTGCAAACAGTAGCTAGCTAACTTTAGAGAACTAATCTATGCAGTAAAATTCTACAAGACAAATTTGGCTAGCGTAAATTTACATAAACCCAAATAGGCTTGTCAAATCCATAGTGCTCCGCTAATGACAGTAAAGATGTGCAAACTTAGGAGATAGTGGATCCGCGGTCAAATGAACATGTTCTGCTGTGAATGACATTCTCCCATCGTACCAGAAAACTTGTTTATAACGCTGAAAATTATTCAGCATGAGGTGAGTGTTTTTTTTTTTAGATATTAATATGAGTCTCATAGATATTCTGACGTACTGGCAGCAGATTATTGCATGCTGCACATTCTAACATAAAGACATTCCATGTTGCATGGTTGAATTTTTTCCCAACATCTTGGAAAACCTTTGGGTGCCTGTTTTCACTGGCAAAGTTATGCAAAATCCTCACTTTAATGCTATTTTATGAAGACTAATGCAGTATTCTGTAAAAGCTGATCAATTGGTTTATAGCAAACTTCCACCAGAACACAAACATTTCTGCAATAAGTTTACAAAAAGCACCAAGTTAGCTTATATGTGAAACCTTAGTGCATAGTGGAGCTGCCCTATAACCCATGCATTAATAAGCACAACATGGCAATAGCACAGCTGCTATTCATTGGTGAACTACAGTGTTACTCTCTGACAAGAATAATTATGTTGCTTTTGGGACAAAAACTTTACAGCGATATCTCATTGTGCGCATGAAGTCATGGTATTTTATACGCTTTTCACATATGGACCATATGTTAGAGCGTAATATTATAAAAAGGTTGAGACATTGAATAAGGAGAACTCAAACAAACCTGTGCTGCCGGCAGGTCATACACTCACACACAGGGGAGGGAACAATCTGCTGCTTCTGTGACTCAGAGACAAATTTCCCGTCTCATCTGTGCTGCTTCAAATCTCAGATGCAGCGGTAGGAGGGGATGGTATGGGAGGCGAAACACAGCTCACCCAGAGACCTCTGTTACGCCTGGGTATCGCTGCCTATTCCCATGGAGACAAATCGGTCAGTGATGATATCCTGAAAGTCAGCAGATCCACCTGCACTTACAGGATCTGAAGGAGCAGCAGATCTCCCGCTCCACCCGCTGATCTGACTGAAAGAGCAGCAGATCTCCTGCTCCACCCGCTGATCTGACCAAAGGAGCAGCAGATCTCCAGCTCCACTCGCAGATCTGACTGAAGGAGCACCAGATCTCCTGCCTCCACCCACCAATCTGACTGAAGCACCACCAGATCTTCTACTCCACCCGCAGATCTGACTGAAGGAGCAGCAGATCTCCTGCTCCACCCACGGATCTGACTGAAGGAGCACCAGATCTCCTGCTCCACCTGTAGATCTGACTGAAGCACCACCAGATCTCCTGCTACACCCGCGGATCTGACTGAAGGAGCAGCAGATCTCCTGCTCCACCCGCGGATCTGACCTGAGCACCACCAGATCTCCTGCTCCACCCACGGATCTGACTGAAGGAGCACCAAATCTCCTGCTCCACCTGTAGATCTGACTGAAAGAGCACCAGATCTCCCGCTCCACCTGTAGATCTGACTGAAAGAGCACCAGATCTCCTGCTCCACCTGCCGATCTGACTGAAGGAGCACCAGATCTCCCGCTCCACCAGTAGATTTGACTGAAAGAGCACCCGATCTCCTGCTCCACCTGCCGATCTGACTGAAGGAGCACCAGATCTCCCGCTCCACCTGCCGATCTGACTGAAGGAGCACCAGATCTCCTGCTCTACCCGAGGATCTGACTGAAAGAGCACCAGATCTCCTGTTCCACCCGAGGATCTGACTGAAGCACCAGCAGATCTCCTGCTCCACCCGCAGATCTGACTGGAGGAGCAGCAGATCTTCTGTTCTGGTCACAGTTTCAGAAGTGAATGAAGATGCAGAGCAGCAGCGGTCATCCTGCCTGTTGATCTGATCAGCCACTACATTAGTGTAAGGAGTGTATCAGAGAGTAACAGTGAGCAGAGTCACATACACTCAGCTCCAGACAGGATGTGCTGGTTTCACAGTGTTGATACCATTAGGTTACGGATGACAGGACCCAAAGTGTTCCCTCATACCACACTGCTGGTAATTACTGCCAGCAGAGGTTAATCTGCTAACTAGTAGCATCTGTAGTTCTCAACCACAGAGACACACAAAAACTAGGTAGTCTGAGAGGGTTTCGGCCTGGTCTTTTCAACACACACGCAAGCGCACAAACACACACACACACACACACACACACACACACAAACGCACGCACACACACACACATACACACACAGACACACAAACACGCAGGCAGACTGGTTTTATAAGGAGATAAAGGGCTTGAACATGTTACCTGATTTTGAATTCTGAATTTTTAAGCAAATAAAAATACATTTTAAATAGGTGATACACTCATGTCTTGTGTACAGTTTTGTGAAGTGGAAAGTTGCAATTCTTGGCAGCCAATGTATTGAATTGATGCTTGACATTGTATTCAAAAGTCATGGACTGTGTTACTCTTGGGTCCTTAAAAGTTCATGACATTTATCAAGGAGCTGTTTGTTTGGTTCCTGGTATTTCCTCTGAAGGTTACGCCAACCGCTGCTCGTAATTGCATCGTTACTCCCACAGATGATCAAAACAAATCAATACCAAATCTCTGACTTCTGCAAAAAGCAATGGGTGCTGCAGCAAAAATGATTTGTATCAGCCGTGCGATGCTGAGAGCGGACGCTGATTGAATGGCCTGAGTGACAGCTAAACCTTTGGAAATGCACACAACCCCCCTCACTCACCCCCCATCACTTAAAGATGTAAACCCCCCACCCCACTCCAATCCTAACTCTTAATTTGAAGTTTGCAGCCCCACAGCTGAAATCTCGACTCTGTCACTGCATCCATAATGAATGGCTGGTCAGGGAAGTTTTAATGAGTTGCCTTTTTAATTTAACTCACCCCATTTATCTGCTACAGCACACAGATGCCATCTGGGAGGTAACTGACGAAGACTTTAGTCCTTCAACTAAGTGTCCCTTATTTTATTGGTCTGCCATGGGTGCGTAATGAGCTCAACTGTTTTCAGTGTTATTCATAATTAGGCTTAAAAGGCTGTTTCAAAAATTAAATTAATTCTTCCTTGAAACCAACAATTGTGAATTAATACTGAAACCTGCAATCCTCTGGCCCCAGGGAGTATTTTCCAGGGACTTCCTGCAAAAAAAAAAACAAAAAAACCTGGGATTCCAGAACATTCTGCTGCAGTCAGTGCATCATGTGCTCGGCCCAGATCTACACACTCTACTGGGGGATTTGAGTTCCATTGCATGCAGCGGGAGCTTATAACTGAACACAGGTCTAGGTATCACAGACCTCTTATATACGAGTTGAGTTAAACCTGAGCTCACAGACGTCTTCCTTTCTCCTGACTGTACTTCCTGTTTCATGCCTCAGATGCAGCCACTCCCACATACATGAGGGGCAGGACAGTCTCAGACCTCGCCTAATTCCTTCTTATATCAGCCGAAACCAACGTTAAAAATGTACAGTTATCAGTTATCATATGCAGTAAACATAGACCAATCCCAGCAAGGGGAAGTATTAACTGAACAGCTTGCTCTTCTATAAAAATCATATTTAAGCATCTCACAGACTAAGAAAAGAGAAATGCAAACACACAAACCACAATGAATTTTGAAGAACTCAGATACATTTATATCTGGTCACAGCAACACAATGCCTGAAAATTCAGCGGATGACATTTAAAGAGCGCACTGCAAAAATGTTATGCGCCAATTTTAAAGAAATCAAGATTTGGATGGTTTTGAAAATTGCTCTACTTTATTTATGCACCAACTGTACATATGCGTTACAATGTCATCCTGAGCTGTACACAGCACTGACCAGTGCACAGCACTGACCTGAACACAGCACTGACCAGTACACAGCACTAACCTGAACACAGCACTGACCAGTACACAGCACTGACCTGAACTCAGCACTGACTTGTACACAGCACTGACCTACCACAGCACTGACCAGTGCACAGCACTGACCTGTACACAGCACTGACCTGAACACAGCACTGACCAGTGCACAGCACTGACCTGAACACAGCACTGACCAGTACACAGCACTGACCTGAACACAGCACTGACCTGAACACAGCACTGACCAGTACACAGCACTGATCTGAACACAGCACTGACCAGTAAACAGCAGTGACCTGAACACAGCACTGACCAGTACACAGCACTGACCTGAACACAGCACTGACCAGTACACAGCACTGACCTGAACACAGCACCGACCAGTGCACAGCACTGACCTGAACACAGCACTGACCAGTACACAGCACTGACCTGAACACAGCACTGACCAGTACACAGCACTGACCTGAACACAGCACTGACCTGAACACAGCACTGACCAGTACACAGCACTGACCTGAACACAGCATTGACCATTAAACAGCGCTGACCTGAACATAGCACTGACCAGTACACAACACTGACCAGTACACAGCACTGACCTGAACACAGCACTGACCAGTGCACAGCATCGGTACATGGTGAAAGTATATTCTGTGTAATATCATAAATCATGCGATTGTATTTATAAAGTTATTGCACTGAACACTTTATTACACCATGCAGCAGGAAAATGATTCTCAACGTCATGCAAAATCAACAAAGGAGCCTTTTAAAAAAAAGGAGCCTTTTAAGGTCCAAAGATAGAGGCCATTACACTGTTCCTGTCAATTCCTCCAAAGCATAAGTTTTATTTTCCCAAAAATCTGTCATACAGAATTCAGCAGTGATAAACCTGGTGGAAAACTGCCCAGGATCAGATTCAGCCCCCAGTGCACATGAGCTGCATACTTCAGTCATCAAATCACTCCAGCTGAGTCATAAATATCACCAGGTATTTATTCCTAATTTTCTTCACTTCCCCGTTATGTTTGCTCCCTCAGTGAAATGAGATGGGGGAGGGGGGGTGTCACCTAATATGAACTTAAATTCTCTCAAATTATACTGTAACTGCAGTGTGGCATTCAAGTTACATTGTTAGTATTTTTACTTGCACTTTGGTACACAATTATTTTACTCAGATGAAGAAAATAATTTGGTAGTTCCACATAATGTGTAAACCTTAATCACATTGAAATGAAGTGATTTTGATTGAGGCAGCGTGTAATTAACACACCCAAAGTACACGGTTGTGATTTTGTTCACCATGGCGTGTACACAGCCTGTGCAACTAAGAAGGCTGCTGATGAACATGACACACAACAGCTGAGCTGAGGCAGCCCCGCCCAGTGCGAACCACACCCCCATTCTGGCCGCCCAATTAGCAAAGTGAGCTCAAACATATGTCCTGTGATTGATGAAACATGAAAATTGTCTTTTCAAACTGTTCCTTTAATTTTAGTGATGACAAGCGAGTAAAAAAAATCTATTTCACGACTGTTCCCCAGCCCGTTCAGAAGATTTTGCTTGCAGAATCCAATTCCTTTGAACAGGAAGTGGTTTGCGATGGTCGTTATGCATCTCTCATCATAATGGAGAAGTCAGCTGAGGTTTTCAAAAACCAGTGAGTGTAGCCTTTGGAAATGGTATGTAGGACGTTTCCCCTGTAACTTATGCTGTCTGTATGACTTCATTTTGGACTAATTTAATTTAGTTGGTTTAAGACAGTGAGACACCAGAAGAGCGAGAGTGAGCCTGTGGTCATGTGCCCGGTTTGGGGAGGCGGGCGCGAGAGGGGACTGAGCTGTGCTGATAGAGGAGTGCAGAGCAGGTTTATATCCGCACACCTGCAGCATGGTGGGAGTCAGCAAGGCTTTGAGTGAAATGGTTTGCCTGCTTATGACCAGCGGGAGACGGGGGAAAGGTGTTGGCGTAATTAATGAAGACATTACACCCTGCTGCTCGGGCGCAGGTTGCTTCCTGGCAGCGCTGCTGACGCCTCTGGGCTTCCTGCAAACACAGATCATCATTTAAGAGGCTCAATGATCTCTCTCCACCAACACAAAGGCTCTGCCTGCTGTGTGTGTGTGTGTGTGTGTGTGTGTGTGTATGTGCGTGCGTGAAGATAATGGAGGCTGGTTCCACGCACACTCCGGAGTGCTCTCCTTCAGTCACCAGAGATGTTTTCTTTATTTCCCCAGTTTGTAAGAGAAGACAGACTGTGTGTATCGCTGGTGTGTATTATTTTACCTTGAAAAGGTTGTCTCACTTGCAGAGTCCTTTTTTTATAAAGATAAAACAGAAGTTTTGAAGAATATAAAAAACTTCTTAACTGACACTTATTTGATAATCTTCTGTCATCGCTCTGAATGTGTCAGTACAAATATTGTACCTTTAAAAAATACAGCAATGTCAGGCAAAGAGCAGGACTATACTACCAAATCCCATAAAAAACCACATCCCACACCCCTCTGCATATGTGTCATGAAATTTTCTGTGTAAGTTGGATGACATAACTTGCTTTCTAAATATTCAGATCTGCTGTACATTAAACCGTGCAGTTGATTTAATGTCTCTCATCGGCTTGTTTTCTATTTTCTGAAAATTTGAATAAATAAAAGCATTTAGATGACACACATTACATCTGTCCATCCACAGGTCCATGAACTGTGAAATATATGAGGAGTCGACTTGCAAAACCTGCAAACTCAAGTTCTGAAAATAAATGTTATCTCTCTGAGCCTCTCTTTCAGGCACTTGCGCATGTCCCACTGATAGCTCCACTTTGAAATCCTTCTAAATCATGTGATAAATTGTAATGGAAAACGTGAAAACGAGCAGAAGATCTCCACTCCCCCACTCAGATCGGCAGGTGAAGTCATGGAAAAAACCCGCCAAGTCAAGGAGGAAAACTTTGTCAGATTCTGGTAAGTCATTAGCCAATGAGGATACATGATTCTGTCCATGTTCAATCACTGTCAAGCTTTAATAGCTTATTCAGCTTTTTCTTTCTTTAACTCTAACTGGTTTGGGCAGTTCAGAAAAGTGTGATGACAGTGATTCCATAAAAGGAGGATTTGAACCCATGGACTCATTTTTATGTTGTCATTGTCATAGCAGCTATTCAACCACTGTGCTGTGTGCTGCATTGAGTTACATGTAGAGAGGGTCTTGAGTCTAATACCTTCACCCATTGAGCAACGGGGCTGGTTTAAACTCTGTCAAAACCTGCTAAATTTCCACGGCACTTTCAAAACCTGCAAAGTAAAAATTTTGTGTTTCAAAATCTTTCTTAAAAAAATCAATTGCCTCATGGATTATGTCTGCAACGCTAATCATTTCAGTATAGTGAAAATTGGGGACGCCTCGTGCTCCCATTGTCCAACAGCATCTATAATGACACCAGCTGAAGGTCTTCACTGAAGGAAGTCTGGGTCACAGTAAATCTGAATGTGACTGAGGTCTGATGAACGGATATGAATGCGGCTGCTTTGAACAATCCCATAAATGCACTTACATCTGTGAGATGTGCAGCTGAGCCGGCCTGTGTCATCGCAATCAGGAATACAAAGAAATGGCTTAGTTTTTCTGGAACTAGTTTGTATTTGTTTCATTTCATTGTGCATTTCAGGGCTGATAAGTGGAAGTTTGCAAGGTGAACTGTGTAAAGCCCATCATGTAGGAATCCTGTCACAATGTGCATCGTGAGGAATGTAATGTCATAATTAGGAGAGACAGAGATGCTGAAGCAGCATGTTTGCAAGCCGGTCAGCGCTCTGCACTGGGGTCCATGTGAGCTGACCAAGTGCAACTCGTCTGCTATTTCAAGGAATAATGCAGCCATCTTGTGTGTGACATATGGCACAGTCCACCCATTCAGCCAATTACATCACTGCTTACAAGGACATAGAGCAGTCGATCAGAGTCAGCAAGTTTATGTTGCCATTCTTTAGGACAAATGCGGGCAGATCTTTGAAATCAGGACATTAACAGAGCTTGGGAAGCCAGAGTGCTGAGCTGGTCACGGTACTGGCCATGGCATCCGGTGATCGTCTCCGGGAATTAAGGTCAGTAACCACATAGCCCATTTCGGGAGGCGAGGGGGGGCAAGGGGGGGGTGTTGGAGTTTTTCTAATGGAAAGCTTCAATTAACGGTCATAGTCTCACTCTCAAGTGTCTACAGAGATCACCACAAGTCTTACTTTCAGTTGCTTTCACAACATTAGATTTGAGAAAACTGGAAAGAGATTTACTCACAGTCTTTCAGGCTTTATACAGAGTATATATATATATATATATATATATATATATATATATATATATATATATATATATATATATAGTATTTCAATCTTGGTCAGTGGTTTGTTTAATTTAATCTGTTTAAGTTTTAAAATTTTGTCTGTCATCCCTTGCTGTCCGATTGGTCATAACAAATCGGGGCCATAACAATAGTCATAATATTATCATGATAGCACAACATACATAACCAATTAATAAAAATATTATAAATTGCTTATATTTGCATTGCCTTGGTATTGGCTTTTGGGTCGTGGTATTAGCGTTTGGCCTGCTGCCTCGGGCCAATACGACGACCGTCAGGCCAATACCAAGTCAATGCGGATATAAGCAATTAATAACATATTTATACAGTACAGGCCAAAAGTTTGGGCACACCTTCTCATTCAATGCGTTTCCTTTATTTTCATCACTATTTACATTGTAGATTCTCACTGAAGGCATCAAAACTATGAATGAACACATGTGGAATTATGTACGCATGTATCTAACAGTTGTCCAATAGAGCTGTCGGCTGTGTATCAACACAACTGATGGTCCCAACCCCATTGATAAGGCAAGAAATTCCACTAATTAACCCTGACAAGGCACACCTGTGAAGTGAAAACCATTTTAGGTGACGACCTCTTGAAGCTCATCAAGAGAAGCCAAGAGTGTGCAAAGCAGTGATCAGAGCAAAGGGTGGATACTGAAGAAACTAGAATATAAGACATGTTTTCAGTTACAGGTATTTCACACTTTGTTGTTAAGTCCATTATTCCACAAGTTCATTCATAGTTTTGATGCCTTCAGTGAGAATCTACAATATAAATAGTCATGAAAATAAAGGAAATGCATTGAATGAGAAGGTGTGTCCATATACATATCTACAAGTTAAAAGCAAAAGAAAAAGGAAGGACGGGGCAAATACCCTCTTCAGACCACTGAATCTCATTGGAGATACAGTATTAGCCCTCATTAGCCCTCTGTTGAGTGATTGTTGTTTCTTTGGTACATCAGGCAGTAGAGACTTTGAGCTCAGTGGTGAGGCTTTGGCTCTCCTCACTCCAAATATAGGGCCGGATGTGGAAGGTCTTCTCTCTTGCTCAGCTCACATGTTGAAATCGGTCTTCTCTTCTCCTGGATATGTGTTGTCACCATTATATTATACTATCAGACTCTTTCCAGCAACCTGTCCTGTCTACTTACAAGTCAGATCAGTGAGGTCATTACTTATTGCAAGAATTTTAAGAATCATCCATCTATATGAATGCTATAAATTCACCATAACAGTGCAAGATCAAGGGCCAATTTATGCTTATTCTGTGCACAGTCCAGCTTTTTCCTCAGAACTCAAAAGAAGTAAATAAAAAGATGTAAAATTAATAAATTTAGGGTCCCGTTTTCACATCTACAAACCCAGCATGAAACTTCAATCAGGGCATCATCAGTGACACTTTGGTTGTTCGACATGAATTCAGGCACAACGTTCATGCGGGTTGTACTGTATGGCCTGTTGGATGCGTTTTCAGTGCAGCACATGCAACACCGTCATGAAGTTACAGGAATCTTTACTCCCTTTAAAGCCTCCATAACTTATTCTGGATATGATGGCAGATTTAAGCACAACGTTAAATGAGTAGATTTACTGACACCCAGTTTAAACTGTCTGAATCTGTATGTCACACTTCATAACACATTTCTTTTCATTTCTCATTTAAAGAAGCGTGAAGTTTTCTGTGTTCTGTTTGGTTGTGGCGGAAATAGTGAAATAGTGGAAAGTTTGGAAATCTGTTCACTGTCCACTTCAAAAAGTAAAGAACAAAATATTAAGTAAAAAAATTCAAATCACAAAGTTTCTAAGATACCTTCATGTGCATCAAAGACAAATAATACAAATAATAATACAAATACAAATCACTGAAATAAATTATTGCTTGGCTGTAAAGGCTTTGTATTTCATTCAGCCACATAAAGCATTAAGTGGACTGACAGGGCTCAGATGCAGGAGCTGTTCCTCAGTGCAGGGATGGGGATGAAATTCCACATGCCAGCCAAAGCTCAGTGACATGTGACATCTCGTCATGTTCGAGTCTTTTCATGGGTCTTTAATTAAAGCACAATTATTGCCCTGCATGTGAGCCAGACAGGTATGTGATTAATATTGATTGTTCAAATATTGCCGACTGGATTGGTTCATTCAAATCAATCGGGCTGACCCATTATGACATTAAGTTGAGGGTTTGGAGCACGATGGTTATCTGTCTAAATTTTGTGATTTTGAGATTTCTTCCTCCTGTCGCTCAAGTCTATCAGTTAATTCTTGAAGCACAATAATTATATGTCAATGCGCCTCAGTTTTAAACAGAATTCACATTTTCATTTTGTGGCATGTCCAACAAAATCTGCTTATATGAATTAAACATTCAAATTTTGATGAATAAACATGAATAGTATTACAGAATCATCTGTCTTCCATTGCAAAGAAACTTAATTTCAATCACCTAGCCTCCGTTGCAGACGTCTTATGGTGTTCGGTTAATTTCCCTCAACCTACAACGTCTGCGCACTCGAGCGAGGTTTTGTGTTCCACCAATCAGAAACTAGCTCCTAAAATCCAGGAGCTAATTATATATGCAGAAACAGATAAAGCCAAATTTGCGGACGGTGGCGAACATGTTTTTTCTCAAGCTTTGGAGAAAATCTGCAAAACCTTCAATATTGAAAGTATGAATAGCTTACAAGAACAAGCAATGAACAACTTAGTTATCCAGAGGAAAGATGTCTACGTAAATTTGCCTACAGGATTTGGTAAATCGCTCATATACCAAGCTCTTCCAATCCTCGGGGAAGCGTTTTCTAATAAAGAATCGCCTATTGTTATTGTTGTTTCTCCTCTTGTTAACCTTATGAAGGATCAAGTCAATGATTTGAATAACATAGGAGTGAAAGCGACGAGTTTAAGTCTGGTCGATACCGAAATGGAGAAGAGAAGTGTGGAAAGAGGATTGTTTTCAGTAGTATACGGTTCTCCAGAGTCTTGGCTAAGTGAACGGTGGAGGAAGTGTGGAAAGAGGATTGTTTTTCAGTAGTATACGGTTCTCCAGAGGTTTGGCTAAGTGAACGGTGGAGGAAGATGCTGCTGAATGCCGCATATTCAAACATTATTTGTGCTGTTGCTGTCGATGAAGCTCACATAATAAATCATCAAGTTCTTTGTCTATTTTTAAATTTTTTCAAGTAAGCGATAGCTGCCCGTTCGGCAGACGAATAACTCGTTCGTGTATACCACTGTGTTAACAGAGATGACAGAGCCTATTACTGCAGCAATATCAAGCTTGCCTTTTCCATGCACTCGTATCTTGTCTTCATTTGAGAGGATTTTTGTTTTACACAAAAAACAAATGTCGTTTTCTACAAGTTTTTTTGGGAGTTTCTTTTCCGCCATTTCACTATTTTTGACAAGCCGCAGGGAAAATCCATAGTAATGACAGAGATCATAACATATAATAAGCATTCTGATTGGCTCATCAAGCACAATCACATTACGTCACGGAACATAGAACCTCGCTCGAGTGCGCAGACGTTGTAGGTTGAGGGAAATTAACCGAACACCAAGACGTCTGCAATGGAGGCTATCAGTCACCATTGTGTTATTCCACATCAAGTGCTAGAATTGTTGGAGCATGGAGGTGACGTCCATTTTCGCAATTTTGGCCATAATGTCGCAGTACCACTTATGAAAAAAGTGTAAATTGTGAATAAAATCAAAATGCAATGATTTTCAAATCACAACAGCCAGTATTTTATTCACAATAGAACAAATATAACATAAAAATTAGAAATTTTACAATTTTAAGCATAAAATGAGCTCATTTCAAATTTGATGGCTGCTACAATTCTCCAAAAAGTTGGGACAGGGGCCTGTTCACCATGGTGTAGCATCCCCTCTTCTTTTTAACACAGAGTGGAGGCGTCTGGGCATGGAGGAGACAAGTTTCTTGAGTTTAGCCATTGGAATTTGATCCCACTCTTGTTTAATACAGGCTTCCAGCAGCTGGGGAGTTTTGGGTCTCCTTTGACGGACTTTTCGTTTAATTATGCGCCAAATGTTCTCAATCGGTGAATGATCAGGACAGCAGGCAGGCCAGTTCAGCACACGGACTCTTCTACTACGAAGCCATGCTGTTGTAATAGCTGCAGTGTGTGATTTTGCATTGTACTGCTGAAATACACAAGTCCTTCCCTGGAATAGATGTCATCTGGAGGGGAGCATATGTTGCTCTAAAACCTTTATATACCTTTCAGCATTCATGGTGCTTCTTAAAACATGCAAGTGTCCCATACCATATGCACTAATGCATCCCCATACCATCAGAGATGCTGGCTTTTGAACTGAACGCTGATAACAGGAGGGGTAGTCTTTCTCCTCTTTGACCCGGAGGACACAACGCCCATGATTTCCAACAAGAATGTCAAATTTGGACTCGTCTGACTACAGGACACTTTGCCACTTTTCTACAGTCCATTTTAAATGAGCCTTGGCCCACAGAACACGGCGGCACTTCTGGATCATGGTCAACAACGGTTTCCTTTTTGCATGATAGAGTATTAGGTGGCATCTGTGGATGGCACGGCGGACTGTGTTTACAGACAGTGGTTTCTTGAAGTTTTCCTGGGCCCATTTATTAGTGTCAATGACAGAATCATGCTGGTGAGTGATGCAGTGGCATCTGAGGGCCCAAAGATCACGGGCATCCAGTAATGGTCTTCGGCCTTGTCCGTTACGCACAGAGATTTTCCCAGTTTCTCTGAATCTTTTGATGATGTTATGCACTGTTGATGATGAGACCTTCAAAGCCTTTGCAATTTGACGTTGAGGAACATTGTTTTTTAAGTATTCCACATTTTTGTTTTTTTACACAAGCCTTCACAGGTTGGAGAGCCTCTGGCCATCTTTAGTTCTGAGGGACTCAGCCTCTCTCAGACATCCATTTTATAGCCAATCATGTTACACACTTGATGCCAGTTTAAATAATTACTTATTACTTTCAGCTGATTCTCATACAATTGCTTTTTGAGCCTTTTTTTTTTTGCCTGTGTCCCAACTTTTTTGAGACCTGTTGCAGCCAGAAATTTTTTAATAAACTTATTTTGGGGATAACAATGTAAAATGTTTCAGTTTCAACATTTGAAATGTTACCTATAACATATTGGCTCATGTGATCTGAAAGTCATTGCATTTTGATTTTATTCACAATTTACACTTCATCCCAACTATTTCAGAATTGGAGTTGTACTTAAAACAAGGCTACTGTAGAACAGAACTCAAATGTATTTAACAGCAGTATGCCAGTTAATTGTTGCAAGCACACCTAATTCAAAGAAAAATTTGTTAAATAGGCACTCAGTTACTTGCTGTCTTCGTGATCAGTGGATACTAGCATGTATGCACAAAGATCGAGTTCTACATATGGGCCCTTTTAAGCAATATATTTTTATGCTTTTCTAACCAAAAACCTTTCACTGCTCTTGAGCTCTGTTTCTACAGTTAATTTGTTCAAATATTTTGCCAACAGTCTACAGAAGTGTTCTAGACCATGACTATTTTGAGTTTGCAGGATGTTCTGTTGCAATCAAACATTTGTGATCTTACCCTATCCCTCACACTAACTCTAACCCTCCAGTGCAGTTGAGCTCTTTTAGAATCCATGCCAAGGCGTACTGAGGCTTACACTGTGCATGTTGATCTGTTCATGAACGTGTCCCTCATCGAAAGCCTAAAGCCAAAATGCAGGGTGCAATACGTGGTGGAGAAAATGTAGGTTTTAAAACAAATAAAATATAAACATGAAGTGCTTGAGTTTGTTTATCTTCCAATTTCAGCTCCGGATGAAAATGAATATTGGCTGTTTTATTCTGTATACTACATTTCAGTGAAAATAATAACAAACCAAGTTTTTCCTCTGCATCATAAGTACAAAACAATCATTTTCATGATTTTACTTTTATGTCTGTCAAAGTAAGTCTGTGCTTTATTCACAGGAAAAAATATTGTTACAATACAATCAACCTGAAGTCATGTTTTAAGCATACATCGTTATTTTCAGGGTTACGCTACTTCTGATGTGTCCCTTGGGAAATGAAGGTAATTATTTTTACACTCCTCGCCATACAGCACCAGTAAAGTTTTATTGATTTATATTAGATGAGGTTGTAAATTTGTACACACGGCAGGCTGTTGATAAATGACCGGGCAGGTAGAATAATGAATATATTACGCGGCTCTGAAACAGACGTGACAGCAGGTGGACTCAGTAATGAGTGAGTGAGTGCAAAAAACAATCAGGATTAAGCAGCAGTTTTTCATGATAATACAAGCTTTTTGCTGTTCAGGGGCATAAATTGCATCAAATAGATATGAACTCTGGTGCTTGAAAATTTGGATGAATCCCACTTTAATTTTTTAATACAACATCAATATTCAAAGGCATTAAATTAATGAAGCCACAGGCTTCACAATGTTGTAGGAATACTGTAAAATATCTCTGCTGTTCAGATGACGAACATGTCAGCCACCCGGAAAACAGCCAAAGAGCGTCCCATCAACTGATACTCATTATTCTCAAGAACATCTAGACCTTTCCATTTCCATCATTGGATGCTGAGCTAAGAGCTCATCTCTGTCGTGATGGCCCAGTGACGATCGCCGATAGACTGACGCTCATGCATGAGGGATAAAGTCCATCGCCATGACGCGAGGGAGGACTTGAGCTTGAGCTCTCTGAGATGAATACTGCAAAGGTCTTCTGTTCACACATTAATCCCACCTGAAGTTCTGTCCCACCATTTCATAGAATTTTATATTGTACGGCCTGTAGAAATCTCGGAGCTGCTCGATAACGTCTTGATCAATCTGTACATGAGTTCTTCCCTTGGACTTCCCAAGGCAGCGTGGCTGACTGCTACTCTCTGGCTTCTTCAGACAGGGGAAGCCTTTAGTTTTGTTAAAGTAAAAGTGTTTGTCCGTCACGATGCGCTTGAGGCCCAGGAAGTCCTGGACCCGGCCTAGCTCCCCCGCGGGATCCGTGATGAGCCTCTCTCCGCTCACAAAATGGATGTGTGAGAGAGTAAAGTACTGCAGCCAGCTCTCCAGGTGCAGCACGTACATTCCTATCCGGATGGCGTTCCAGGAAGTATCCACCAGGCCGAGGCTCCTGTTCCGGAAGGCCAGGGCTTCGAAGCTGGGGATGTCTGGCTTCTTAGAGAGAGTCTGTGTGTAGTCAGAGATGGCTCTTGTGACAGGGTTGCGCACGACAACAATGAGCTTAGTGTCACCAGACATGCTAGAGATGCGTCGCGGAGCCTCCCGCGTCACAAAGTAGCTGGGCGTTTTCTCCATGGTGATCTGGCTGTCCAGGGTCCGAGGCATCAGGCTTCTGCACAGGAAAAGCAAAGAACAGTAAATACCATGAGAGAATAAAAAATAAACACGATAGAAGCCTCAGTGTGTTTCTGCTCAGTTAATGCTACTCCTTAAGCAGTGCTATCCTAACATGTGTCTCTGTTCAGTTAATGCTACTCCTGAAACAGTGCTATTCTAACATGTGTCTCTGCTCAGTTAATGCTACTCCTGAAACAGTGCTATCCTAACATGTGTTTCTGTTCAGTTAATGCTACATCTGAAACAGTGCTATCCTAACATGTGTCTCTGTTTAGTTAATGCTACCCCTGAAACAGTGCTTGTGAGGTTTTATGAAATGAACCAAGTGCAAACACCAGTAATGCAAAAATGAGGCTTTATTTCTGAATACTGTCACCAATGGAGCAGGCGACAGTACAGAGTCCACAATCCAAAAGCAGAATCCAAGGGGCGAAATCCAGAACCGTAAACAGGGCACCAATCACAAAAATCGAAGTATGCGACGAAGTACAGGGATAAGGCAAAACTCGTAGTCTAGGACGGTCCAGTCAGAAAGATAATCACATTGATACAAGGCGAGAGAAGCGTGGCACAGGTAACAAGGAAGTAATGATCTGACAAAGAAGTGAAACAAAAAGACGTCTAATATACATATCCAGGTGACCACATGACAAAGGAACACAGGTGCAATCAATGGGGATGATAATCATGGAGAGACACATTGGGAACAAACTAATTGCAAGAAATTGGCCGTAGCCAAAACACAGACAGGGATCACAAGACAAAACTATAGACAGATAACAGCTCCAGTCAAGTTCTAAAGTGCCTATATAATGAGAGAGAAAACAGCACAAAGCAGTTTGTGGAGACGCACAGAAACGCAGCAGAGATGATTAGGGAGAGAAAAGAGGCGGAGACTAGAATAGGGCGAATGCTGAGAGATCGTTAGTCAATTAGTAAGTGCAGCTATAGAATCCCGAGTGCTTGTTAGCAAGTTAGTCAAAATATACAAGGTTAGTGTTGGTTAGTAATTATCAAAAATAACAAACTGTTAGTAGGTGTTAGTAATATAGTAAAAGTAAGAGGAAGGAAGAACACGAGATAATGAAAGAAGATTGAAACCCAGAAACCAATAAATCACCCGAAGGAGTGGCTCGCTATACAAGGGACCGTGAGCAAATACAACACTCAAGACAAGACATGGGAGACGAAGTGCAAAGCATGGAACTGAAACACGGCATGGAACTGAAACACGGCATGGAACTGAAACACGGCATGGGACTGAAACACGGCATGGGACTGAAACATGGCATGGGACTGAAACACGGCATGGGACTGAAACATGGCATGGAACTGAAACACGGCATGGAACTGAAACACGGCATGGAACTGAAACACGGCATGGCACTGAAACACGGCATGGCACTGAAACATATGGCATGGGACTGAAACACGGCATGGGACTGAAACACGGCATGGGACTGAAACACGGCATGGGACTGAAACACGGCATGGAACTGAAACATGGCCTGGGACTGAAACACGGCATGGGACTGAAACACGGCATGGAACTGAAACACGGCATGGGACTGAAACACGGCATGGGACTGAAACACGGCATGGGACTGAAAAACGGCATGGAACTGAAACACGGCATGGCACTGAAACACGGCATGGGACTGAAAAACGGCATGGGACTGAAAAACGGCATGGAACTGAAACACGGCATGGAACTGAAACACGGCATGGGACTGAAACACGGCATGGAACTGAAACATGGCATGGAACTGAAACATGGCATGGAACTGAAACACGGCATGGGACTGAAACACGGCATGGGACTGAAACACGGCATGGGACTGAAACATGGCCTGGAACTGAAACATGGCATGGAACTGAAACACGGCATGGAACTGAAACACGGCATGGAACTGAAACACGGCATGGGACTGAAACACGGCATGGGACTGAAACACGGCATGGGACTGAAACATGGCCTGGAACTGAAACATGGCATGGAACTGAAACATGGCATGGAACTGAAACACGGCATGGGACTGAAACACGGCATGGGACTGAAACACGGCATGGGACTGAAACATGGCCTGGAACTGAAACATGGCATGGAACTGAAACACGGCATGGAACTGAAACACGGCATGGGACTGAAACACGGCATGGGACTGAAACACGGCATGGGACTGAAACACGGCATGGGACTGAAACATGGCCTGGAACTGAAACATGGCATGGGACTGAAACACGGCATGGGACTGAAACACGGCATGGGACTGAAACATGGCCTGGAACTGAAACACGGCATGGAACTGAAACATGGCATGGAACTGAAACACGGCATGGGACTGAAACACGGCATGGGACTGAAACACGGCATGGGACTGAAACATGGCCTGGAACTGAAACACGGCATGGAACTGAAACACGGCATGGAACTGAAACACGGCATGGGACTGAAACACGGCATGGGACTGAAACACGGCATGGGACTGAAACACGGCATGGGACTGAAACATGGCATGGAACTGAAACACGGCATGGGACTGAAACACGGCATGGGACTGAAACACGGCATGGGACTGAAACATGGCCTGGAACTGAAACATGGCATGGAACTGAAACACGGCATGGAACTGAAACACGGCATGGGACTGAAACACGGCATGGGACTGAAACACGGCATGGGACTGAAACACGGCATGGGACTGAAACATGGCCTGGAACTGAAACATGGCATGGGACTGAAACACGGCATGGGACTGAAACACGGCATGGGACTGAAACATGGCCTGGAACTGAAACACGGCATGGGACTGAAACACGGCATGGGACTGAAACACGGCATGGAACTGAAACATGGCATGGAACTGAAACACGGCATGGGACTGAAACACGGCATGGGACTGAAACACGGCATGGGACTGAAACATGGCCTGGAACTGAAACATGGCATGGAACTGAAACATGGCATGGAACTGAAACACGGCATGGGACTGAAACACGGCATGGGACTGAAACACGGCATGGGACTGAAACATGGCCTGGGACTGAAACATGGCATGG
This sequence comes from Gymnothorax reevesii, assembly GCA_029721435.1. NCBI lineage: Eukaryota > Metazoa > Chordata > Actinopteri > Anguilliformes > Muraenidae > Gymnothorax > Gymnothorax reevesii. The sequence goes on along the minus strand of CM056592.1, from coordinate 285,082 downwards.
AACTGAAACATGGCATGGAACTGAAACACGGCATGGGACTGAAACACGGCATGGGACTGAAACACGGCATGGGACTGAAACATGGCCTGGGACTGAAACACGGCATGGGACTGAAACACGGCATGGAACTGAAACACGGCATGGGACTGAAACACGGCATGGGACTGAAACACGGCATGGAACTGAAACACGGCATGGCACTGAAACATATGGCATGGGACTGAAACACGGCATGGGACTGAAACACGGCATGGAACTGAAACACGGCATGGGACTGAAACACGGCATGGGACTGAAACATGGCCTGGGACTGAAACATGGCATGGAACTGAAACATGGCATGGAACTGAAACACGGCATGGGACTGAAACACGGCATGGGACTGAAACACGGCATGGGACTGAAACATGGCCTGGGACTGAAACACGGCATGGGACTGAAACACGGCATGGAACTGAAACACGGCATGGGACTGAAACACGGCATGGGACTGAAACACGGCATGGAACTGAAACACGGCATGGCACTGAAACATATGGCATGGGACTGAAACATGGCATGGAACTGAAACACGGCATGGCACTGAAACATATGGCATGGGACTGAAACACGGCATGGGACTGAAACATGGCATGGGACTGAAACACGGCATGGGACTGAAACATGGCATGGAACTGAAACACGGCATGGAACTGAAACACGGCATGGGACTGAAACATGGCATGGAACTGAAACACGGCATGGAACTGAAACATGGCATGGAACTGAAACACGGCATGGAACTGAAACATGGCATGGAACTGAAACACGGCATGGCACTGAAACATATGGCATGGGACTGAAACACGGCATGGGACTGAAACATGGCATGGGACTGAAACACGGCATGGGACTGAAACATGGCATGGAACTGAAACATGGCATGGAACTGAAACACGGCATGGAACTGAAACATGGCATGGAACTGAAACACGGCATGGCACTGAAACATGGCATGGGACTGAAACACGGCATGGGACTGAAACATGGCATGGGACTGAAACACGGCATGGGACTGAAACATGGCATGGGACTGAAACATGGCATGGGACTGAAACACGGCATGGGACTGAAACACGGCGTGGAACTGAAAAATTTCACGGTAAACTATGAATAAACTAAAATCTGGAAACTAATAAAACGTGAAAATCTGAATAACCGAAACACAACACATAATCCTGAATGGTCAGACATACGCAGAGGTCAAGAAACACACAGGTCAGTCAAACATGGCACTAGGCCAGGCACAGAACTTGAAACATGAGGATGGGCATAAAACATGGGACACGGCACGGCAGAGGCAGAATCACAACAGGGGTTCCACAACTGAGTCAGCCTGGCTTTTCACAAAGTAAAACCTGGAAACTATTCAAATCGGGAACATGGACTGAAATAAGTACAGCTTTCCGGGTTTTACTTTGGGCGAACGCCAGGCTTACTCACGTAGCCAGCTTTGTGGAATACCCCCCGGGCAAATTTATGTTGCATGAAACACTATGATGAAGAAAACATCTAATTTAAGAGAAGCAATAGAAAACTCTTTCAGAACTAAACATTTCATTACACAATTGTGATTTCAAAATTTATGAAGGTTTTAGAGCAAAGGTACCTTGGCAGAGATTATTCCAGTATCTCAACACTTTAGATGAGCAATCATTTAATTGGGTACAAGAATCTTTAATTTGATGATTTTATACTTTTGAAACAGGCAGGGAACCACAAGAGGAGTAGTCATTGTGAGAGCAGAAATGTACTGAAAAGCCACTGAGTTTGTTTGAAATAAGGAGCTGCACCTGTTTTTCAGTCCACCCAAAAATCAAAGCAATTACCATTAAAATCCTCTTTATTTTCAGATTTGCTGATGGTGTTCATGTAAATTTTTCTTGCAGCTTCTGTGAAAGGGATTATTCCCTAGACCTCTGGATTTATGCTGTATTGACCCACTCAGTGTAAGTCAGCATGGCCGCCATAAATTAACTGGGCGTTACAAAATGGCCAGAGGGGGAGCCAATTGCAGTAACAACCCGGAGCCACTAGGGTGCATATAAACCGTTACACTGTAATATATCCTCTGACTGGCTTTAGCCTCAATCACAGCAGGGCTTTCTTTGTGGTCTTGTTTCAATAATCTTATGCAATCTTACAATGTTCATTTCTGAGTTGCATTCATTTTTGGTGATATACATGGAAAATGTGTCATAACTCAGTGCAATTTTCTTTTATTTGTCTCTTTTTAAAAAATTATATTTTGTAGTGTGTTGTGTGTTGAGGTGTGTTGTTTGAATGTATGATTGAGAGAGAGAGAGAGAGAGAGAGAAATGGATTTATCTTGCTGAACTAGAGGTGTTCGACAAAAAGAGTGGTGAATTTCAAGCACAAGAAAGAGAGTTGTTTGTATAAACAGCACTCAAAATTTGCCAGTTTTGATTTTAAACAGATATTGCTTTCAGAGACTGATAAAATATTAATACACAAAGCATCGTTTCATGAAGCACTCAGCAGTTGTATTTTCACAGCATAAGCCAAGAGATTTGCAAAATGTTGTGGATAGCTTTTTGTAATGATTGGAATAAATGAGCAAGGGAGGGGCCAGATTGGACAAGGGGACTCGGGAGTAGCTGGGATGAGCAAAGACATCTGTAATTCAGCTTATCCTGATTTGTCTGCATGCATTTCTTTATCCTTTTAGCTACAACATCAGATGCATGTTTCCTACAAACAGGCACTTTCCTTCTATGGGTTTAGTTGATCAGCACACTGTACTCACACATGGAAACAGGATGTACATGGACTGTCAGTATGAACTTGGTCATATATGCCGTAATTGAACGGAATTGAATGGCTGTTTATCAGATGCTCTGCCATTATACATAAAAAGTTGACAAATTTGTGCTTAATTCAGTTGAACTGGACCTGTGAAGTTATGTGTTTTCATGAGGAAGAAAATGCATATTCAAAGTTGTGTGTGTTGCACATACTTTATTTGGAGAAGCAAAAAAGATCATTTCAATAAGCAGGTAAAGACAAGCGAAGAGCAGCAGTTTGAATCTGTAATAGATGCTTCTGGCTTAAAAAAAAAGTACTAACTACTGATGCCCAGAGAGGCGAGTCCTAAATAAATAAATAAATGCATAAATAAATGTTGTTGATCCATTTTCTCTGTTTGATCTTCCTCGCTGTGTTTATGACTTAAGTAAAGGTAAAAAAAAATTCCCATGCAGGATAATCTTTCAAAGTTCTTTAATCTGTGAAAACAGGCGAGAAAAGGTTTTGCAGGTGAATAAAAAAAAGTTTCCAGGGTCATTTTTTGAAGTTGATTTTAATTTTCTATCAGTGAAAATTAGTTTTGGCGTTTAAATATACAACGTTTTGCCAGGATTATTTGTTGCAGTTATTTTTTTCCATCTGTGAGGACAAAATAAAAATTATAAAAATAAATAAATAAATCAGCAACATATTTCTAAGTTTTTTTCTAATAAAACTCATTTCAGCCATTCAGGCCGAAGCACTCCCTATTCTGCCCTGTATGGCACATTTACAGCATTCATGTTGCACCTCAGTGTTTTATTAGCACTGTACCCTTATTAGAAAATTCGGTAACACTTTACAATATGGGTACAACAATTAACATTAATAAACATTCGTTCATTAACTATCAGTTAATTAGCAGGTCATTAATGTGTTAGATAGCTGAATAGGCATTACGTCACCATAATTGAACATTTATTAATTTTCTGTGTATCCCTTATTGTGAAGTTAAAACATCCCTTAAGGATCCCCTATGTAGTACTACAAACTACTAAACCATAATTTAAAAATTCATACCTTGGATGATGTGAACATCATTTGTAAATGATTACCAGGTGCATTAGTTAAATGTCAATTACCTGTTAGTAAATGCTTATTACTGTATAAACTAATGTTAATTGTTGTACCCTTATTGTAAAGTGTTACCGGAAATTCTTTACATTGTTTGTACTGCGCTGTGTTACGTTAATGTTAGGTAATAACACACTGGTGGACGCGACCATCACTACTGCTAACAAAGTTCCTGGGGATTGCAGTGGAATTTTTCTTATTTTGTAATCTAACCAGTGAGATAAAATACATTAGCTAATGTGGTCACACTTTAAATGAAGTGTTGCTCATAAAGGCTTTATACAGCATGTATAATGCCTTCATAAATGAGACATAATGTCTTCATACATCATACGTTTGCAAATGTCATGCTTTGTAAAGGATGAAATCACACATTCCTATTCAGCATGTGATGCCAGACGTGACAATGACAATGTCACTTAGCTGACAATGTCACCCTTTATTGTATTTAGCCACTAGCTAAGTGACATTGTAAGTTATATGTCAGTTATAAGGCGAGTCAAATCTTCACCAATCAAATGAGCTCCTCTCCTCACCTTTAAAATTAAAGTAAAGAAGCCTCTGTCCTATATCTGCATGACTCGTTAATGCTGCATTTTACTTTGCTGCTCCAGGCATGTTTTCTGCTCCGCTTACGTCTATATTAAGCATTACGAATATGAGTCAGCTGGCTAGCTAGGCCATTTGCGAATTATTACCATCAGCAAACTTGAATGGAATTTCAAAATGAAACTACATCAGATCATTCAAACTTATGAAGTTGGAATGAAATACGACAGTTGCTCATTTATTTCACCTGCCTGCATCATGGGGAAGAGAAACGATGGATAGCGTGTTCCTATTATTACACCCTGTTGCTGCTTAAAATTTTGGAATTTACATGCATGGACGACAATGCAAGATACGTTACACATTTATTTTCAATATGTGATCTTAACTCAGTATGAGATCATAGCAATCAGGCTGTATTCCTTTCCCCCACTAAAAACGATAAAACCTAAGTGACAATAATAGTATTAAGCCCCTTGCAAACTAGACGCGAAATGAATTTTTCACGCGACAGATTACATTCAAAGTCAATGCAAAGACGCGAATACACTCGTGACTTTGAATGTAATCTGGGTAACACTTTATAATAAGGGGACATGAATCAAGTAGTTATCATGCATTACTTCACTCATAAGTTTATCATGATTCCTGCATGGTTTTATACATGAATTCATCATGACTCATCATGAGTTAAAATGAATTCATGCTTACTCATTCTGAATTCATGCAATGACATCATATCAACTAAGGCATTACTTACTGTAATGAATTGATCATGAATCTAAAGTAATTTAGGATGATCATGACGAGTTCATGGTTCATTAAAGACAGTCGTTTCACTTTTGGCAGAATCGAAATAGACATTTTCAAAACATGATGAACTCATGAGAAAGTAAGCTTTAATTCATGTCATTCAATGATTCTTCCCCAATAGCATTTCACAAATTTATTGTAATGAAAACTGTTTGTCCACCATTTTAGTTGAGGGGCACAAACATGATGAACTCATGAGAAAGTAAACTTAGTTCATGTCATTCAATGATTCCTTTGCAAAAACATTCCTCACATCTGTGTGATTAAAGCATGTACAGCCACCACTTTAGTGATTAGACAAACATGATCAACTCATGGGAAGCTAATGCATAAAGTAAGAAAAAATTAATGCATTAAATCAGTATGTACTAATGCATGAAGTAGTACATAACTTCACTGTAACATTGTATCTTTATAATCAAAAAATTATGGTAAGTCCAAGTAAAATATCAGTTGCGATTCTGCCAAAAGTGAAGTCTTTGTAGACCCATGAATTTATGGGCAACTAACCTTCAGTTCATGTAGTTCAATATTCCCAACAGACTAACATTTGTACTTTTATACTGTATGTTGTGATGAGAGCTACCATACAGCCACCAAATTAGTTGAGGGGACATAAGCATGATGAATTCATGAGAAATTAGGCTCTAATTCATGGCATTCAATGGCAAAAATGACAAGCTAATGTACCTACCACTTTAGTTGATGGGAAGCTAATACATGAAGTAAGAATGAAATGATGGATGAAAACGTCTATTTTGATTCTGCAAAAAGTGAAACGACTGTCTTTAATGAACCATGAGCTCATCTTTCATACTTTTGAATAATGATGAAGTAATTACAGTAAGTAATGCCTTAGTTGATATGATGTAATTGCATGAATTCAGACATGAGTAAGCATGAATTAATGTTAACTCATGAAGTGTCAGGATGAATTAATGCATGACGTAATGCATAATAACGACACGATTCATGTTCCCTTATTTTAAAGTGTTACCGGATTCTTTCGTGCGAAAAATATGTTTTGTGTCCGGTGTGAAAGCAGCTGAAGGACATAGCCTACACACACACTCACGCGCCCACATGCACACATATCTACCTCTCTCTCTCTCTTTGATTTGACATCAAAACAATCGATAGAGATACTATAATTTATGTGCTGATTCAGATAGTTACATTAAACAGTGGTTGCTGTAATCATTTATTGCATTGAAATGTGCCTGACATTCTGGAAACCTGCCTGTGAGGTTTCGGTGACGTGTGCACACCGTGCGCCAGTCAACCAAATTACCACTGCACAGAAAGTAAACCAGGTTGGAGCTGGCGAGCTCTCTGCGCACATTCAGCGGATTCTTAATCCACCAAATTATCACTGCGTCATGATAAATATGTGACACCTCCCCCTACTACGCTGCCACACCTATCTCGGGGCACGTCCGTCAACTAAGTTGCCAAAGTGGCTGCCCACGGTGTTGCACCGCACAAAATTACCACTGCGAGGGCTACACCACACTGCACCATGTGCTGCACCAAGAAATTACAGCCCTACATCTAAAACAACAACAATTGAGTGGTAGGTTTCATACCAAATTCTACACGTATAGACGCAGTATGGATACTCAGATACACCACTGGACTGTTAGCTCTTCTTGGTCCTCTTTGATGTTGCAAAGTTTTGAGGTGCATTTGGGGATACCATTCTGCAGCAGTACAAATCCATACAGATGCAGCCAGACACCAGAGGAAGAAGAATCTCTCTAAAGAAAGGAGCGGGACGCTCCTTTGGTGCTGATGTCCCAATCCAGAGGTGGCAAAACACCCTCCAGACTGGAACGTTTCCACAAGCCTGTTTCACAGTTCATTTGATTTCTCTCCTGGTCTTCTCAGGTAATGTATTCTAGCAGCCCAGAGTGCACACAGAGTTAGCTAAATCATACAAACATGGGTTAATTAATTCAAGTAACCGTTAGTCCACTGATTGTGTGATATGCGCGTTTATAAATTTAGTAAGAAATGGTCATTCAGAAATTCACAGTTCCAGTTTTAGAGTGCCCTCATCCTCTGAACACTGTCTGGAGTAACAGAGAGTCACCTAACACTGTTAGCTAACATTACACGCTGTGTAAAACATTCTGGCAATGCTGCTGCTAATGATGATTCCTTAAAATAAGTGCTGTTGCTGTGTAGAAATAAGAAATAATAAAATATAATACAAAACCCAAAACCAGTGAAGTTGGCACGTTGTGCAAATCGTAAATAAAAACAGAATACAATGATTTGCAAATCCTTTTCAACCTATATTCAATTGAATACACTGCAGAGACAAGTTACTTAATGTTTGAACAGGTAAACTTTGTAATTTTTGGCAAATATTTGCTCATTTGGAATTTGATCCCTGCAACATGTTTCAGTGAAGCAGGCACAAGTGGCAAAAAAGACTGAGAGAGTTGAGGAATGCTCATTAAACACTTATTTGGAACATCCCACTGGTGAACGAGCTAATTGGGAACAGGTGGGTGCCATGATTGGGTATAAAAGCAGCTTCCCTGAAATGCTCAGTCATTCACAAACAAGGATGGGGCGAGGGTCACCACTTAGTGAACAAATGCGCAAGCTGATTGTCAAACAGTTTAAAAACAACATTCCTCAACGAGCTATTGCAAGAAATTTCGGGATTTCATCATCTACAGTCCGTAATATCGTCAAAAGGTTCAGAGAATCTGGAGAAATCACTGCACGTAAGCGACAAGGCCGAAAACCAACATTGAATGCCAGTGACCTTCGATCCCTCAGGCGGTACTGCATCAAAAACCGACATCACTGTGTAAAGGACATCACCACATAGGCTCAGGAACACTTCAGAAAACCACTGTCAGTAACTACAGTTCGTCGCTACATCTGCAAGTGCAAGTTATAACTCTACAATGCAAAGCGAAAGCCATTTATCAACAGCACCCAGAAACGCCGCCGGCTTCGCTGGGCCCAAGCTCATCTAAGATGGACTGATTCAAAGTGGAAAAGTGTTCTGTGGTCTGACGAGTCCACATTTCAAATTGTTTCTGGAAACTGTGGACGTTGTGTCCTCCGGACCAAAGAGGAAAATAACCATCCGGACTGTTATAGGCGCAAAGTTCAAAAGCCAGCATCTGTGATGGTATGGGGGTGTATTAGTGCCCAAGGCATGGGCAACTTACACATATGTGAAGGCACCATTAATGCTGAAAGGTACATACAGGTTTTGGAGCAACATATGTTGCCATCCAAGCAATGTATTTTTCATGGACGCCCCTGCTTATTTCAGCAAAACAATGCCAAGCCACATTCTGCACGTGTTACCACAGCATGGCTCCGTAGTAAAAGAGTGCGGCTACTAGACTGGCCTGCCTGTAGACCAGACCTGTCTCCCATTGAAAATGTGTGGTGCATTATGAAGCGTAAAATATGACAATTGAGACCTCGGACTGTTGAACAACTTAAGTTGTACAGCAAGCAAGAATGGGAAAGAGTTCCACCTGAAAAGCTTCAAAAATTGGTCTCCTCAGCTCCCAAACGTTTACTGAGTGTCGTTAAAAGGAAAGGCGATGCCCCTGTGCCAACTTTTTTGCAATGTGTTGCTGCCTTTAAATTCTAAGTTAATGATTATTTGCAAAAAAAAAAAAGTTTCTCAGTTTGAACATTAAACATCTTGTCTTTGCCGTGTATTCCATTGAATATAAGTTGAAAAAGATTTGCAAATCATTGTATTCTGTTTTTATCTACAATTTACATAACGTGCCAACTTCACTGGTTTTGGATTCTGTATATGAGCAAATAAATCAATGTTAATTCTGATATATGTCTATGTGTATGCATGTATGTGTTGAGTGTGTACATGGGTGTGTGTGTATATGTATATATATATATATATATATATATATATATATATATATATATATATATATATATATATATATATATATATACACACACACACACACATACATTACAAATTTATTAGACCACCTTGTTATAAAAAAATGAGAAAACACGAATATTAAGAAATTTGTCAAAATAAGGCAATACCCCTCAGCCCCGAAGGTCACTGCTGCAAGGTCAAAGGTCACACTAGGATGCAACGAAAAGGCACACCTACCCCCCATGGGGAGTCCACATATGCAATATGAACTTCCTAACCCAAGTGATTATAGAGAAAAAGCCCAGACAAAATTTGCATCTGCCCGCCCGCCGAAGGGACGACTAAAAATTATTTTGTCATTTATTCGGCAAGTAATGAGCTGAAACCACTGAATTGTCCTTATTCACACAAACAAAAAAGCTATATTTTGTATGGCCTCCTTTGGCCCTGATAACAGCTTTTATTCTTGCATTCAACCACTAAAACTCATTTTTATGTTTTGTTCAGGAATGCAAGAAAATAGCTGTTATTTGGCATTTTAGTCAAAAATAATAATGTGCTTTACTATTTTATCTGCTTTTTTGCAAAATGGTAAATTTGAAAATTTATGGATAACAACAATAATAACCTTCTAGCATTGAAAATATCATTTCACTTAAAGAGTTTTCGCATACTGGTGGATTATCCGTTACAGCAACACCAAAAATGATTTTGGTAATTAACAACAGTGTTATATAATGTGAATATAGGCCACTAGATGGCAGTATTTACCTTTTTTTTATTCAGCTCAGACTGGAGCTATGTTTGGACATGTTTCAGACATGTCTGGGGCAAGTCCCCGAAAATTAAAAAAAAAAGGTCTAAATGTGGGTGGGGTCTGCAGAAGAGTATATAAGGAGTAGAATTGAGACAGTAAAGTAGTAGGAGAAATTGCAAGAAGAAGGATACATGTGACCAGACCTGTCATTCTGTTCAAGACCTGTGAAGTTTCTTTAGTGGATTTTTGCCTGTGTTTGAGCATTTTCCTCACCCAGGACATCACCAAGCCACCCCAATAAACAAGGGACTGTAAATATTTCTGTTGTTTTGTTGCTAATCAATCTTGGTCCTTCGTTGTAGGTTAGTTGTTAGTTGTTTTTTTTGTTAAAAATTAAATGTGTTCAAGTTCTAAAATTTTTGTGTCATCCTTCGCTGTTGTGTGAAGTAATAACAAATTGGGGCCATAACAGTTAATTTAGGGCAGCTGTGGCATAACGCCTACATTGGGTGGTGGTCTAATATGTTTTTAAGCTCTGTGTATACACACACATACATCCACAACACATACATATAGACACTCATAACAAACATAACATCGCCACTCATAAGCTTAAAGATTGATGCGTCGCCTGCATATCCTATGGTGGTGCACGATGGGAGTGGCCTTCTTCTAGATGACAGAAGCCAAATCTCCACAGAGCACAAGGGGTCACTGTGTATGAGATTATCCTAAACATACACCATCACCTGAACTCATATGGGAGATTGTGGAACAGCGTGCTAAACAGCTCTCTCTGTCACCATAATCAAAACACCCAATTTCTCTGAGAAGAAAGGTAGGCCATTCCTGCAGTAAAGCTCGTTTAGAATCTGTGCTAAAGGCCCAACACCTTCTTTAGCCCTTCATGGTTATTTTTACGTTTCACTCGGCTGTGAATATGCATATATAACGGAAAGAAAAAAGGTGCTCAACTTCGGAATGATTCCCGCTACATGACTTATCGTTGTAGAAAGACACAAACACACACACACACATGCACTCAGATATATAAACACACAAATACTTTCACACACACACACTCCCTTTTGTCATACCCTCTTTCCTAACTCATGAACACATGTCCAAAGCCCATCAGAGAGCACCTGTATAACCTCGAGAGGATTCATTGCAAGATGCTGCTAACCACTGATATTCCTCAAGAACAGAGCTGCCTGATTAGAATTCACCAGAAAGTAAAATTTAATGGAGAGAGAAGATGAATATTTCCCTGTAGCAATGTGATTGTAGGAAGACAGTGAGCAGCATAAGGCTTCATCTGTGAGAAGGATCAGATGATATGGCTGCCGCAGACGCAGGCTCACCTGTCTTCAGTAATGATGTGACTGCGACAGCAGCAGCAGGCTGAATTCTGAGGTGTTTAATATATCAGCTCTCACCCAAACTAACTCTGTGAAACATACTGGACTGTCACAGAGCTCCTCCCTCCATCTCGACTCTGACCTCAGACATACCAAATGAAGATAAACAATCGGAGAGTGACGCATAGTGTAGTGTTCTCGACCAGACGAGTCAATCAGCCGACTGAACCCAACTAAAGGCACATTATATCTTCACTGACAGAAGTCATTGTAAAAAACATTTGTTTTAACAAGCATATAGTTCTTGCATCAAAATTATGAATATACTGTGGTCTCAAGAACACTTGACTGTAAAATAACTGAAGTGATGCAGTCAAAAGATTGAGTGAATAGTTCTGAGAAGTTATCATATATCATAAAGTTATCATATGAATATCATTATCATAAAAATATCTTAATTTCACTTTGGTAAGTATTAAAAGGAATACTCCTATTTATTGCGTGCCACTGCCATGAAAATCAACAATGCAATGTGACCAAAGTGTGAATTGTTTTCCAAATTTGGCCACGACAACCCTGAAGCTGAGGCCTGTCTGTGACTGTTGATTCCACAGGAGGAATTTTACATTCTGACATTCTGTAAAGAGACAGTTTGCTGAGTAGATTTTAGCAAGGCAGCTGGATTGCATAAAATGGATTCTTTTATCAGAACAGCATAAACTAGAGTGATGTGCATGTAATTCACTGTGATGTCCAGTGCGAAGGCTAATGCCCGGTATTAGAAAGGTGACCAAATAAATTCAATTCAATTCCACTCAATCTTATTTTATTTGTTTAGTGTTTTTCACAAATGAGATTGACCTAAAGCACTTCACAGAGAACAAGGCCTGAAACCTCAACGAGCCAAAGAGGACAGTGGCATTGGAGATATGCCCCACTGGAAGAAACCTTAGGCAGCAACTGGGTGTATTCGACAGAAATACACTCACACACGCACATACACACACACGCACGCACACACACACACACACACACACACCTAACCTGAGCCTAATTCTCAAAGCATCTTATCATGTCAAAATAAAGAGATATGACATGAATTTCATTAAGAAGGGAAAAGGACCAAGATGTATACAGGGATGTATACAGAATGAATATCACTGAAATTTGCTTGGGAGTCATATCTTGCCTTGTTTATAAGAACTATATGCCACAGAGTACTCATTACATTCTGAGGTTTTTTGTTTTTTTTTTTTTTGAAAGATCCTGCCGTTAGCTGCGCATCACAGAAACATTTATCAATCCAACATGATGAATGGGAGCAGGGCTCTATGCCAGGGTGTTTCACTTAGCCTAACCAGCTTGGAGTATTAGAGGCCATTAATCTTCGGCTGAATGAGGAAGAACTTCTCCCAGGCAGCCACTCAATAATGTGTTTACCAGGTTTTACCTAATGAGACAAAGACAACATTCATTTCTATTTTACAGAGGTGTTTTGGCGTATTTTATGACCGTGAGATTGACCGAGAGAGACCACATCCTGCCCGGCAATATATGTTTCAGCTGGCAGCAATTCTCTTAACCCAGAACGATGCAAAGTGTAGCTTCTCATTTCTTAAACAACCATGTCAGAAGACATATCCCATGTTCAATAAAGAGATGTTCCTGTGTCTAAAGATGGGCAAAATAAAGGCCTAAATCATGCAAAGTAACCACCTCAAGAGATAGCTGAAACTAAAATTGAGTCAAGAACAGCTCAACCCTTCATTAAGCCTAAAAGGATAGTGGTGAACCGTCAACTTCATGGAAAAAAATGGGTTGAAAAAAAATTGAGCTTTGATGTAAATTCTGATGGGCCATAGAGTCAAGCTTGCTAACGTGGAGGAGCCGCTTTTCCTGCAGGAGAACTGTCCTGGTGCACGTGATTGTCATCTGATTTGGCAGTCACATGATTGCTTGACTGATAATATGCTGGTTTACTTAAGCTCTCATTCTAAGAGGCAGCTCCGCAGCACGCAGGCTTAACACCGCTCGCTCAGGAAGCAGAGCCACCAGCCACAAGGTTTGTGGTTTACGTTATCGCTGCTACTTCTATAGCCTGTATTTTGGTTCCCGCACTTTGGCGGAATTGATGTGGCTTCTGATGTGATGCTCACCATGTTGCTATACTGGTAGTGCTTAGTCGTGCAAGATAATCAGCGCACTAAAACTTCTTGTCTTAAAAAGTTGTAGCTCATTTCAAAAACATTGCCTTTGTGTTTGCTGAAGGAACCTTTCGTAATTGGTGTGTCATTTGTTAAATCGTAAATTTAAAGCAAAGTATACTAATCTGAATGCAGCCATGAACGCTCGATTCCAGTTCTCGCTAGCGACGGAGTACTCTTATCGTCAGAAGCTGGTCTTTTCTGGGTGTCAAAAAAGCATTCGGATGCTTTATAAGAAATGCCGTAGCATACTGCGGTCTTGTCCTCATCGGGAGCGTAGTGCTCAAACCTGCATGTCTTGTGGAAAAAGTGTGCTGGAATGCAAACATTTTGAGTCTTGACAGTGTTTTTACTCGCAGTGCAGAAAAATGCTTTTATTTCTGTTTTCATGTAGTTACCCAAGCTGTTAGTTTTCCTATAAATACGAGATGCTAGCTAGGTTCCTTTGTACAGTTGAGATATATGTTTGGCAAGCCCTTACAAGCGCATGTTGAACATTATCTCACCGCATTGTAATTCCGGAATTCATATATCTGTGGCCTAAAGGGAACAAAGTGTTATTCAGATGATGTTTTTCCTAATGCTGTTCTAGGACTGGACCAAATCATAATCCACATTAATGTTAAAATCTATTGTCGATATGCTGCTTGGATCCAATAGTCATGCTGCAGCTACTTCCTAGTTGGTCTTATTCATCTATTCCTCGCTGGTGCTGCCATTAGTAGCAGTGTTGAGTTATGGTAACGGTTCGCAAATTGCACTGTATACATCTTGCAACAGTAAAACTGAAGGCAAATGTTAGCTACTGGAGTGCTCAGTGAATTTAAAAAAAAATCTTCTGAATGCTGCAGAATCAGTTAGAGCAGCTATTCAAGTTGGCATTAGAATTTCTGAAATCTATCTGGTATTACTCAACCTTGTTAGTAAATTAACTAAATAATTTTTACGTTACTTTTCCAAATTGGCAGTTTCCCCTGTAACATTGACAGTAATTGTCACCGCAAAAGGAAGTTGGCTGGAGGTTACGTGATTGGTGCCGTTTATTTCTCTGTTTTGTTTGTGAACACATAACTCAAAATGTAATGAACAGACATCTCTGAAATTTTGTGGGTGGAGCAGTATTACATCCGGGATGGACCCTATTGATTTTGACCGTGATCAGTAAAACAATATGGCCATCACGGCAGCCATTTTGAAATCCTTCGACCACTCTAGTAAGGCCTCTTTGTTCTTGTATAATCTCACACATACTAGCACCCAAGTTTGGGTAAAATTTTGATGGCTATGTTTTGCTTTGCAAGAAAGCCTCAGAGTGCTTGCCAACATTAAGCTTGTGTACTCAAGCTGTGGATTATCTTGCACACACTCAACAATGCCATGGTGCGGCATGTTGCCGATACTTCGCTAATATTAACCCCATGTCAGCAACTAGCTAGTGCTTGTGGTCTTCAACTTATTTCATTCAAACTGCTTTGCCTCTGCCTGCTCAGTATGTCCTATATCCTCTAACCGTGCCATTTGCTGGGATGACCTAAAAGTCATGTCTACAAGGCTCACTGTCATTTTTTATTTAGACATATATATATATATATATATATATATATATATATATATATATATGTGTGTGTGTGTGTGTGTGTGTGTGTGTGTGTGTTTTTTCATGAAGCTTTATGGATACAACAATGAATTTTAACATAACGTAAAGTACACAATTAAAAACATGGAAGCAAAAATCGACACAATATAAAATAAGTTCAGGTTCAACACAGAAATTTGTATCCAAGGGGTGACCACAAAGGATAAAGCCTGTATCAGTGGCTCCCAAAATCATGAAATCATAATGCATAAAATCCAACAAAAGTCACATTTCGGCAGGCCTACATCTTTAGCAGCGACAATAAGTAATCAAGTTACAAGAATGAGATAGATTAACAGAATGAACTCTTAATTTACACATTTCAAATACTTGATTTTTTAGAGACTTCTATGAAAAGGTGGACCTAACAGGCAATGGAATACCACTCCATAGCCTGCAAGCCCTATTAAAATAACTAGCACCATACTGCTCCGTACGAAAAAACAGACCTTTAAATTTGAGTGGATCATCACCTAGGACTATTGGACTTAATTATACAAACAATTGTGATACTTTCGACATAAATTTGACCTGAGGCAAGAATATGGCGCTCGACATCATCTCTGAATTTTTTCCAGTGACTCTAGATCTCTTTTAGTTTGTTTGTCCCACACTGTCTAGCAATATTCTAATTTGCTCCGTACCAATGCTTTATAAAGGGTAGCACACGCATCCGGGGTCACCCTTCCGTACCAATGCTTTATAAAGGCTTGCACACACATCCGGGGTCGCCCCTCCATATCAATGCTTTATAAAGGGTAGCACACACATCCGGGGTCACCCCTCCATATCAATGCTTTATAAAGGGTAGTGCACACATCCGGGGTCACCCTTCCGTACCAATGCTTTATAAAGGGTAGCGCACACATCTGGGGTCACCCTTCTGTCCCAATGCTTTATAAAGGGTAGCACACACATCCGGGGTCACCCTTCCGTACCAATGCTTTATAAAGGGTAGCACACACATCCGGGGTCGCCCCTCCATATCAATGCTTTATAAAGGGTAGCGCACACATCCGGGGTCACCCTTCCGTTCCAATGCTTTATAAAGGGTAGCGCACACATCTGGGGTTGCTCTTCTGTCCCAATGCTTTATAAAGGGTTGCACACACATCTGGGGTCACCCTTCTGTACCAATGCTTTATAAAGGGTAGCACACACATCCGGGGTCACCCTTCTGTACCAATGCTTTATAAAGGGTAGCACACACATCCGGGGTCGCCCCTCCATATCAATGCTTTATAAAGGGTAGCGCACACATCCGGGGTCACCCTTCCGTACCAATGCTTTATAAAGGGTAGCGCACACATCTGGGGTTGCTCTTCTGTCCCAATGCTTTATAAAGGGTTGCACACACATCTGGGGTCACCCTTCTGTCCCAATGCTTTATAAAGGGTAGCACACACATCCGGGGTCACCCTTCTGTACCAATGCTTTATAAAGGGTAGCACACACATCCGGGGTCACCCTTCTGTACCAATGCTTTATAAAGGGTAGCACACACATCCGGGGTCACCCTTCTGTACCAATGCTTTATAAAGGGTAGCACACACATCCGGGGTCACCCTTCCACACCAATGCTTTATAAAGGGTAGCACACACATCTGGGGTCACCCTTCCACACGAATGCTTTATAAAGGGTAGCACACACATCCGGGGTCACCCTTCTGTACCAATGCTTTATAAAGGGTAGCACACACATCCGGGGTCACCCTTCCATACCAATGCTTTATAAAGGGTATATATATATATATATATATATATATATATATATATAGTTTTTTTTTCCTTTTTTTTTTCCCTTTGTGCAGTTCTGACTAATCAAGGTTTCTCTCATATTGAGTTCCCTTGTTCATCACAGAGGCTGGGAAACCCATTTTTGGTTTGCTGCCCAGCTCCGCCTTGTGTCAGTACTATGGCCTCTCCTTAGCTCAACACTCCTCTCTCATTCTTATTTGTGCAGCAACAACCGCCACCTTTGTGGCCTTATGACAATATTAAAAGCCACGGGGACATTGGACATCTTCAGCCCACGAACAGTACCTTCACCCAGGAATTAAGGACATTGTGGAAGCTCATAATGAACGAGTAAGATTGTGTAAATTGTTACCATGTTTTGTATGTTAAATGAAATCCTCTTGTATTTTGTTTCACTTGTCCTTCAGAATACTTTTCTATACACATAGACAGGGCATGAAGCGTCATTCCTCATCACCCATGCAATGTCATTCACCACAACATACACTTCAATTATTAAAGGCTCCAGCCTTCTCATTATAATCTTCAAATCATATAATGTAATTCTCATGAATCTGCTTTGACAGGACTATCACTACGTTTAGAATATTTCTCTTGTATTTGGCTTCAAGAAAAATTGTGCCAGCCGCCAGGCTGCCCCTACACATACTTGATTTCACATAGAATATTTCATTAATATACGGCTTCAAGAGAAATTGTGCCAGCCACTGGGCTGTCACTTCACAGTCTCACATAGAATATTCAGCTTGTATTTGGCTTCAAGAGAATTTGTGCCAGCCACTGGGCTGTCACTATACATAGAACACTTCACATAGAATATTTCTTTTGTGTTTGGCTTCAAGAGAAATTGTGCTAACTGCTGGGCTGTCAGGACACATGGTACGCTTCACATAGAATACTCCTCTTGTATTAGGCTTCAAGAGAAATTGCACCAGCTGCAGGGCTGATGTGTGGAACACTTTGCATAGAATATTTCTCTTGTGTGTGGCTTCAAGAGAAATTGTTCCAGCCACCAGGTTGTCACTATACATAATACACTTCACAGAGAATAATTCTCTTGAATTTGCTTTCAAGAGAAATAGTGCCAGCCGCCAGGCTTTCACGACATATAGTACACTCTCATAGGATATTTCACTTGTGTTTGGCTTCAAGAGAAATCATGCCAGCCGCTGTGCCGTTACTAAAAATAACTAATAATATTAAAATATAAATAATATTTTAGTTCCTGTAATCCTGTTCTTTCATGAATTAACTGCCATTCAATAACAAGGTCTCTTCTTTTTGAGGCCATTGTTGCTTTAGGCTCTGTTCTTTGGACGGGGGAGTTAATTGCAGCTCCCTGCCTTCGGTTCCATGCTGGACAGACAGGAATCTCTCAGAGCAGAGCCATGCTGCCAAACCCAATGTATGCTTGTATGCTTTCAATAAATATTCTCTCTGACAAAGTGGTCCTATCAGAATCATATATGATCATCATCGGGCATCATAAAAACACTTCATTTGGAAATAAAAACAACTTCTGTTTGCTTGGGAGCATAAAGATTTGATTGGACTAATGGAAAAAGGTCATGTGGTCTAAAGAGTCCAGATTTTACCAATTCCAGAATGACGAGCACATCAGGTTAAGAAAGGAAGCCCATGAAGGGATGCAGCTGTCATGCATAGGGCCCAGTGTGCAAACCTCTGGAGGCAGTATTATGATCACAACAACATGCAGTCAGCAGATTATCTGAAAGTACTGAGTGACCAGTAGTATCTCATCTGAGTTGGGTATGGTGGGGAGTGGCGTCCCCCGGGGATTGGTGTTGGGACCCCTGCTGTTCTTCATCTACATGAATGACCTTGATATGAAAACTGAGAGAAGATAGTTAAATTTGAAGATGATGCTAAATTGGGAGGTTTGGCAAATAGATTAGAGTCCACTAAAGTGATTCAGGATGATTTGGATAGATCCAGAATTGGGCAGAAATGTGGCAAATGAAATTTAATGTAGCGAAATGTAAAGTTATACATGTAGGTAATAAAAACATTAGATGGGATTACTTCATGGGAGGTTTAAAACTGGAATGTGCTCCACATGAAAAAGATCTGGGAGTGATTGTTGACCAAACCCTAACGCGCTCTAGCTATTGCACAGTTGCAGTTAAAGAAGCCAATCGGATGCTGGGATACATTACCAAAAGTATTAAGTTCAAATCCAAGGAGGTGATGCTTCTTTTGTACAACACATTCGTCAGACCACATCTGGAGTATTGTGTACAGTTTTGGGGACCATACTTTAAGAAAGATATAGAGGCTCAAGAGAAAGTTCAGAGAAGAGCCACTAAGCTAATTCCAGGTATAAAAGATGATAGCTATGAGAAAAGGCTGAAGATCCTTAATCTCTTTAGTCTTACGAAAAGGAGACTAAGGGGTGATTGGATTGAGGTCTTTAAATATTTTAAAGGGATTAACAAAGTAAATTATGTTGGATTCTTTTGACTAAGTGTTGTGAGTGGAACTCGGGGTCACAAATGGAAGTTGAGCAAAGGTAAATTTAGCACTGATATTCAGAAATATTTCTTCTCCCAAACAGTAATTTTTATGTGGAACAGCTTGCCTGACCATATTGTTGAGGCAGAGACCTTGGGAGTTTTCAAGAGCAGGCTTGACTTAAAGCTAGATACCATTGAGTCATTGAGTATCTGAAGAGATATATTCACAATAGTATAAAGAAACTGGCGAGCGTAGTTGGGCTTAATGGCCTGTTCGCGCCATTCGTGTTATGTACTGTAAATGGGTAAAGTTTCTGCCTGGTGCCCTGAAGCATCTGTGAAGTTCTACTTCCTCCAGACACCAAGACTGGAGCGACCACAGCATGCTATATGTTAGTCCGGCTGTGAGAGTCATTTTCACCTTTAACTGGTCTGAGTCCAATGCTTCAGATTACCTATTTGGTTTGCAACACTCAATCATTTTGTTTGATCTCGGAAGGAAATGTTAAATAGCTAGTGTCAGAAGGAGAAGACTGTGGGTTCCGAAGCTCTAAGCTCCAAAGCAGATGTGTTTTTTCAAACAAGGTCTCTTGAAGCCTTTGAAAGACAACCCCTCTGCAGCAGTGTCCCTCCCCTTAAGTGACACAGCGGGATATAAAGTCTGCACAACCAGCAAATGCAGCATCCATTGGAGGGGCAGCCTCACCTTACAGTGGGGGGGAGAGAGAGAGAGAGAGCCCTCAGACAGGCACATTTCTGTGGCCATGGCCGTGAGCTGGGACAGGGACATCTGTGAAGGGGTTTGAGGGATGTGAGGCCCAGGATCAGAGAGAGAGAGAAGGCGCAGGAGCTCCTTGTAGAAGAAAGCTGTCACATCTTCTTCCATAGAGAAGTGCTTCAGAGGTGAAAGTTTTTTTCGGGTCTCTGTTCTTAGGCAACATTGCCACCTCTGAGCTGACAGTGTCAGCCCAAGGTAAAAGGAACAGGATGCAGTCCACCGATGCTTCAGTTTACTAATTGTGAAGCCCAATCTGTGTAACTCACAGCACTGCTGGTGCTGTCTCATTCCAGTGAGGTCACATGATTGTTGATTGACAGGATATAATGTCCCCATGGTAACAGACAGGCAGGGCACGGGACCTATATTTTGAAAGTTCCAAGATCTCGTCAATTTTAAACATGACCTAGAGATTTTCTGCTTATGAGTTTGGACCAAGAAGAATTTGAAATTAAATTTTTCTCAGAATGTTAGGCAGGAGAGGGTCTAGACAAAACATTATTCACAAAAACAAAGTCAGTGGCTTCGTACAGATTTTTTAAGGATACAAATATAAAGAATGTAGTGGTAATGCTATTTGTGGTGCATCAAAATGAGATCACTGGTGAAATTATTATATTAAGGTAAAGGCACCAGTACAAAATGAGGGGAGATCATTTAAAAATATTGTCACGGCCATTTTGGAATACAGTCTAAATAAAATGATTGTGGTCATTTAAACAGAATTATTTTTACTCCATTAAGAAATGTACTGCCGGAACATTCCAGTTCCAAATCGCTTCGGATTCTGGATGGTTTTATGTATTTTATGCTCCATAGTACATACACAGATTTATTGAATAAATATATATCTTCCATAATCTGACAGGTTTACCAGGGACTGCAGAACTCTCTGCTCCACCCTGATGATAATCAGCCAGGATTTTCACTGGCTTCAGGAGTTTCTGTTTCACTGGCTTCAGAAGCAGCTCTCTGTGTGCCTCTCATTACAGCTACAAACACCTTCACAAGCAGAGCGCTGGACGCCCTGCCCACCCTCTACTGTCTTAAAAATGGGAAAAAATAAGATAAAAAACTCTACTTTTATTATCGGTGACGCCACTTCTACCATGTGCAGCGTGAAATACTTCAGTTGCAGGCACCATATTCAGCTCTGCAGGCTGAAGTCTCTGCTCAGCGGATTAATTTAGGCTCCAGCGTAGCTCCAATGAAGCTGACAGCCTGATAGATGCAGAGCAGGCAGGGCGCAGCATCATGGCCCAGCAGTGTACTTTAAAGGAGAAGAGCTCATTAGTCCCATCTCTTCCTCTCTCCCTCTATCACAAACTGCACTCTGCCCTCCCTTCTCTCTCCCCATCCCCTCCATCCCCCTCAGCAGGCAAGTCATCCTTCCTCATACACATTTCATCTGATATAAAATTTTGCCTGTTCTCTCCATGGGGAGAATGCTAAATGCTAAATGCTGAGTCTCTGCTGGTGCTGTAAATGTGCTCTATTGGCCGAGGTGAAGCCATGTATTTCACAGCATTTAGTGGGCTCTGACCTCACTGTGTTGAGCCTGTTAAACACTGTCTCTGGTCTGGTCCGTTCCCAGCCCCCTGCCCTGTACACCCCGGTCTGGTGTGGTGTGGTGGTAGCAGGTTGTGAACAGAATGAACTCGTTGCTCATGTTGGCCACAGAGGGCGCCACACTTTCCCCACTGACACGTTTCCCAGGAGTTCTGCAGCGTGAAGCAAATACGAAGCACAGGCCCGCTTCTGAATATTAATATTACACCTGAGCTCTGCACTTTTAGGGTGGTACTAGCTAGGAAATGCTGATAGTGCAAAATGGGAAAAAAAAAGAATAAAATCAGAAGTATTGTGTGGGCAGACTAACCACAGAGCCCCAGTGTCCGAATCTCGCCAGAGAGGCGTCCGAGCAGCAGATACGCACAGACGGGAGTCAGACTCCTGAAACATCTCGACTGACACTGTTACTGTGCTGTTTCAGTGCTGCTGCATAATATGAAGTTGATTCAGAAGTGCTGTACAGAGACAGACTGCCGTTTCGATCCAGTCCTCCAAGCCATTGCATGCAAAATAATACTCAGTACAAGAGTTGGACCATCAGCATTGCATTGAATGTCAATATTGGCTCATATTGTATTAGACCAAATTTGTTGCTGTTCCAGAACTTTTGCACTTAACTGTGTTTTTGTTTTGTCTCAGCAGTACATTTTTCAACTAAATTTCGAACTGTTACCACTTGCTGTCAAACAACGCAGCATTAATTTAAATGCTAGCTTGCTTAGATAAAACATATTACTGTGCAATGTGGGCTCAGTGTTATCAGCAGTTTTGTTACCAGTCGATAAACAAAATATAACTATCAAATTCGCTCTCGTACTTGAAATTTTGAAATAATGAAATAATTTTCTCTCCTTCTGCCAAGCAGCTGATCTCTAAATGTAAATGTTAAAGCCTTTCACTGTCTGCAGTCTGTCCCATCCAGCATACAGCTGTGGTGTCAAATGAAGTTAACAATGAAATGCACAGTGATCCGCATGCCATGCATTTCTGGTACAATCATTCATCATATTCTTCATAAATGTCTGCACAACAATAGATTACATTCATTCTACAGGTTAATTATTACAGAAAATTAAAATTAAAAAAAGGTAATTCTGGGTCGGCTACAGAAGAAAGATCATGATCTCTACACTCAAATCAAACTCACATCTGCTTGGGAACAGCAGGACTTACATATTTCAATGGAGTTAATCACACACACACAAGCTTGCACACACGCATACACACACACACACACACACACACACACACACACACAAACACACACGCACATACACTGCCTGGCCAAAAAAAAAGTCGCACACTCAAATATTTAGTTGGAACCCCTGTAGCTTTGATTACAGTGCATATTCGTCTTGTCATTGTTTTGACAACTATATGCAATGCCAGAACATTTCTTTTCAATCAGAAATGCCATGATTTTTGTCCAAGATCTTGTCTTCTCGACATAATGGTTGAACCACTCGGGGGTCTTGAGTACATCCCAATAACTTTTATTATGTTCAAGGTCAGGACTTTGTGGTGGAAAATTTGTTTGTGAAAATGATTCCCCCTGCTTGGTTTTGTCATTCATGGGTTTCTTTGCTAAATACAGGCCAATAACTTACCCGTTCTAAAATACTGTAACATCGTTTCCACCATCAGGAAATGTGTTTTCCGACATGACTTTGTAAGAAATGAATAGCGACGCACTTCATCAGTCAGGGTTAAAATGATTATTGCCATCTGAAACATATTAATAACCGCAATAATGATCCAATTTTAGAATTTGTTCATTAACTTCCAAACGGTGACTTTTTTTTTGGCCGGGCAGTGTATGCACACACACTCACACACACACACACACACACACCTATATCCCTGTGGAGGGATCAAATTTAAAAATCTGTCAGGCTATGGCAGAGCTGAATTCAGTAGATCCTGACTGCCAGCGAGTCAGATCTGCAGCTAAGACAATGCGGATTAACGGTTCTCGGAGCACCTGAGCCAGGGGTAGCAGATGGTGCTGTAGAGGTGCACTATATAGCTGAAAGTGTAATGAAGACATTAACACACATAGAAAGGAGCCATTTTCAAATTCTAAATATCTAACATTTAAATGGAAAGAGGAATTAATTGGTCATCAGGGGTTAATAGGACAGATTTCCAGCCTTCATTTGAAGGCATCGTTACACCATTCAGCTTAATGATCAGGAAACTGTCGCCCTGTCTGTGCAGCAGCAGTCAGTCCCCGAGGAGCCTGCAGTGAGGGGGGCTGAGAGGATCTCCGACTGCTGCAGGTGCTTCCTGTTACAGCAGATCTCAACTATTATGGCCTCAGACGGAAGCTGAATGTATATTTGACCACTTAATCCCAGATTCATTGAAAAGGTTGAATATTTAGACATTATAAATGCCTGTTTTAATGAGGCTTCTGTGAAGTGTGCACGAAAGTTTTGCTACATAATTTAAACATTTTAGTCATCAAAGTAAGCAGCAGTTAGAGCCAGTGGGATAAGTGGTGCCCTGTCCACACACTCTTCATTAAAATACTCATTTTTGATGTGTTTCCACTCAACGAGGCCAAAGAATGTAGACATGGATGAAACAAAACCAACAGGACGGGACCCTGTTTATCACCTGTTTGAGTGCTTGGAAATTTGAGCTTAATTTATAGAGCTGCCACTGCATAGTGATCAGATTTTTTCATTTTAGCACAAAAGGGTCGTAGCTGGAGAGCTTAGGCCCAGTTTAGCTCTCTGGTGTGTTTGCTCAACACACAGCCTGCCCTACACTCCAGCTCTCTCGTGTGTACGCTCGACACACAGCCTGCCCTTCCATCAGCTCTCTAGTGTGTACGCTCGACACACAGCCTGCCCTACACTCCAGCTCTCTCGTGTATACGCTCGACACACAGCCTGCCCTTCAATCAGCTCTCTCGTGTGTACGCTCGACACACAGCCTGCCCTACACTCCAGCTCTCTTGTGTGTACGCTCAACACACAGCCTGCCCTCCACTCCAGCTCTCTCGTGTGTACACTTGACACACAGCCTGCCCTACACTCCAGCTCTCTCGTGTATACGCTTGACACACAGCCTACCTTACACTCCAGCTCTCTCGTGTGTACGCTTGACACACAGCCTACCTTACACTCCAGCTCTCTCGTGTGTACGCTTGACACACAGCCTGCCCTACACTCCAGCTCTCTCGTGTGTACGCTCAACACACAGCCTGCCCTACACTTCAGCTCTCTCATGTGTACGCTCGACACACAGCCTGCCTTACACTTCAGCTCTCTCGTGTGTACGCTTGACACACAGCCTGCCCTACACTCCAGCTCTCTCGTGTGTACGCTCAACACACAGCCTGCCCTACACTTCAGCTCTCTCGTGTGTACGCTCAACACACAGCCTACCTTACACCTCAGCTCTCTCGTGTGTACGCTTGACACACAGCCTGCTCTACTCTCCAGCTCTCTCATGTGTACGCTCGACACACAGCCTGCCCTACTCTCCAGCTCTCTCATGTGTACGCTTGACACACAGCCTGCCCTACACTCCAGCTCTCTCGTGTGTACGCTCGACACACAGCCTGCCCTACACTCCAGCTCTCTCGTGTGTACGCTCGACACACAGCCTGCCCTACACTCCAGCTCTCTCGTGTGTACGCTCGACACACAGCCTGTCCTGCTCTCTTCTCCACACACACACCCCATTCACACCAGCAGCAGATCTCAACTCCGCTGACGTCACTCTTCTACTTAGTGTTTGTTCATTATTTGATCTTTGGGCCACATACAACTGAAAGTGCACATCTGAATATTTTAGTTTGGATTTATTTGCATATTTTAGAATTGTAACATACTTGTGATGAAACAACATGGAGAGCACACTTTCTATGTGTAAGATCACGTGTAAATTTATTTATATATGACTGTGTGTAGAAAGCAGACCACATATTTTTGCAATTAACACTGTTTTCATTTATAAAACCAGCTTTAACTTCCCTTCTTAGGTAGTACGTATATAGTACTATTCCAAAGAATTTGAATCACTAATAAATCTTTATTTATTTCAACAAAAGCATTTTTATTTTTTTTTTGCTAAGGTAGTAGAAAATTAAAGGAAATGCATGAATAATGTTACAAATGACATACCATTTGAAATAATTGTTTCTTTATCCAGCTATTACTAATCACTACATATAATTGCAAAGCCGCATTTTAAGAATACATTTCTCAAGTGCACCAGCAAAAAACTCTGTAGCAATGTGTCAGTTTCAGTGCACCAATGAAAACAAATGCAACTGAAACCTCTCTGAGAAGCAGAGCAGGAACTACAGATAAACATCTTCCAATATCACTTGTTGCCCGTTTGAATTTTGAATAGGAACTCTAAAGTGGCCAATTTTAACTTGTTGTTACACTGGAGTGTGTGGGTGAGTTTTTGTGTGTGTGTGTATATATATATATATAAAACACACACACATAGTATTTATGGTAACTCTGGACTATACTGTATATATGAGATGAGAACCAAAATTCCCTTTAATTCACTCTTTCATTCATTCATCACTGGAGGAAACACCTGAGCACAATGCACACAAAGTCCAGCTGCGCAAATCAGGAAATGGCCATACAAAGATCTCTATAAAGTTCTAAATACCTATTTGTAATATCTAGGAAATTACAACAAAGTTTGTAATGACATAGCTTGAGGATTGTTTAACTGGCAAAAAAAAAAAAAATCTCCCAGGACCAGGGCCGGGGAATTGCATAAGATACATAAAAGTCAAAAGGCCTCCAAAGCATTTATAATATTCCACCAAAATCACCACAAGTTGTTTATGAGGGCTGCCAGAAAAGAAAAAAAACTTGAACGACAATTTAAAACCCCTACAGTTTGCTGAATGTTATTGGTGCCAGATCACCTGGTCAGATGAAACCGAAATGGAGCTTTTCTGCTTCAAACATCAATGATGCGTTTGACATAAACAGAGAGGTCACCATTCAGAGGAGCACCTCTGCGAATAACAGGTAATTTAATTCACAAAAACAAATATTTCTATGCGGTGAAAAACTTTGGAACGCAGTAGTATATTCAGTTTTGTTATTGAATTTACACATCATGAGAGTACCTCATGAGTACATGTCTTAGCCTAATTCCTGCATGTTTAGGAATTAAGCCTGCAAAATGTGACCAGTCAGCCAACTCACAGGTATACAAATCACTGCAGTGTTTGAAGCAGCAGTTAATTTAGCGTCTGGGCCCTGACAGTGACATCCAGCAGTATCCTGAGCTTTCGGAGTCGAGAGCTGTGAGATTCAGGATGTCCCCACTGTTCTTCCACACCAGGGCTAAATGTGAGGGATTCCGCCAGTCTATGACTTGTGTAACAAAAAACCCTGTATCTGAAAAACTGTAAATGCCAATAATATGGTTCTATCCTTTTTTATAAATGGAGAATTGCACCTGTATGAATGGTCATTATGAACAGCGCTGGATATCTGCTACTGATGGTATTATTGCCTGCTGCCTCATCACGCTCATCTGCTGCCAGTTAATGTTTAATTGTATAAATACAAGCAAAACAGACTGGTGGGTCAAACAAGATAAGTTAAGCAAGATGCCAGTACCTTTTATTCCACTCACTTTAGTCTGCAACTGAAATGTTCAAAAAATAATAGTAGCACTAACAGGTAGAATCAAATAGCACTCTGTGAAAGGGTTTCTGTGGAAGTCCACGGTTTAAATATAGGTCACATGACTTAAGAAAGACTACGCTTGGAATAAAGGAATGATGTTTGTTTCCATCAGGAAAAATAAAATTAACTTGACTAATTTAGCCAATTGTAACACAATAAGGGATACCACTCAATACGTTGTTGCCCCAGATATGACATTATATTGTTTATTCCCTGCATGCATTATCAAAGGGAAACAAAACTTTCCCAGGCGCCATAAATGTGCAAGGAGCTCCAGCAGTCACTGAAACTGAAGGTCACATGTATGAGCCTGAATGTTCAGAGGCACCAGAGAGCAGATCTGATCAGAGCGACTCAGTTTCAGAGACGTCAGAAGATGAAGAACAGGTGGGTGTGCACAGAGAGGCAGTAACATGCTGTCAGAGGTAAGTAAGGCTCAATCCTCACCTTTTAACACATGATTACACTCAAGCCATTTCATTCACCTTCCCTGATTAGCAATCAAATAAATTGCCTGACTCATCAACTAAGAAACAGATCACCAGCCAATTTAAATTGCAAATTTCTAGTCAAATTATTTATTCCGATTTTCATCCTTGCAAACTCAGATTGAAGCTGAGTGTTATTGAATCCCTTTGTCATTATCACTCAGAAATCGTTATAGGCTACATTTTGATTTTTGCGGAATGACCTGCTTGACTGTACTTCAGCCAATATGCTTGGGAACAGATTAAGAGCAGCTAATCCTGTAAAGCCAGATCTCTACAAGGGCGGAGATTTGTATATGGTATATGGTCCCTACCAATATTTTGGGAAGCCAGATTGTCCCCACCAATATTTCAGCGAACTCGTTCTTATCATCTTTCCAGATAAGCCACATTAGACCTAGTTGTGGAGGCTACGTCTCCAAGGCAACCTATTAATGCATTCTAGCATTTAATTGGTTGAAAGGGAGGGGCTACCCGAAGGCTAAAGTCAAGTGTAAATTGACCACTCTATTCAATTCATGAATATTTATTCTTGTCCAAAGCAAGCTTCAGACACGCAACTGGATCATCGGCTTTGATTATTTGTGTTTGAAATGGCTTGTCTTTTGAAGAGAACCGTAATTTTGCATTTGTTCCAGATTTTTCTTCATCACACAACTATAACACTTTTCCCATGGCCCAGCTCATGACATATGTTTGACATTACCTCAGATACGCATCACTTTTACGGATATTTCCTTCTCTGAGAGCATGAGAAAAAAAATATTGTTCCATGTAATGCTATTAACTGCTAAACGGAATGCCAAGTGTAATGTTGGGAACTTGAATCGGTGTGGTTTAGCACTGTAGCAGGCTAGCTAACTGCCACTCTCATATCTCAGTGTGCTTGCAGTACCTTTCCACAGCTAACCATTATTATGGCATGTTTGTTAGCTAGCAAGCTAACGGCAGCTTACCGCTCAGCTGACAGAGGAAGAAAACCCAGCTTTTTTTTTTTTCCATCCAGGGCGTAAGTGATCAAACTGACTAGTCAGAAACAGTTAGCTATTTAAAGTGAAAACTTGCTAGCTACCTAAAATAACTTTTTATTGATAAATAATGTCAACTAATGTTTGTTAATCATGTTTGCTAGTTTCTACTAGCAAACTAAACCTGGTTTCTGTCACATGTTGGCTAGTAGTCAGGTTGCTAGCTGTAGTAGACATAACATGAGTGGATATATCAAATTATGAAGTGAATTTCAGTCTGGAAATCCCGCAATGGTGCTATCATTAATGTATTAATTTTATGCAGGAACCACGTCAGCATTAAGATACAGATGTATCAGAGCTTCAGGTGAGGTCCTAATTAGGATTGATAGTGTGAAATTTTACGGAAAGTATTAAAGTTAGTCTCATAAAGTTCGACAAATATAACCTTTGAAAGTCAAAATGTCCTGACAAACTTTGCCTCAGTGGGGAACATGAAAGAAACAAGATATCGTTAAATCGTAAATCTAACATGAACCAGTCCGATAAAAAGCTTGGTTTGCGGCTCGTCCAATTCACAGATCATTGGTTCATTTTGAAGTGTTTATCTCGGCTGCAGACGTGTTATCACACAGAGAGATGCTTAATAGACATAAACTGCCTATAATGATTTTAACATTCTCTAATAATAAAACATACCATTATGTAATTAAGAAACTTATGAATTGGTAAGAGTATTTCAATAATCTTTATTGCTAACCTTCATAATAAATGTTCATAACATTAGTGACAGTGATAAACTTGTATTCAAAAATCAAATCAAACGTATTTAGATGGCAAAAAAAAAAAAGAAATGGAAGTTCATGTATGTGCGGTCAACGTTGTATCTATTTGGATTATGGAGGAGGTTTGTTTAGCATCATAAAAAAAAAACAAAGAAACACTCATTCAGATGATCTCCATACACAGATTTGCAAAAATTTTCCAGCTTGTGTGCTGTGCGGCTCAGATTACATATGTGTCCCCACCAATCGTCACATTAAACCTACACCTTTGGATCTGTTATTAACGTCTGTGGCCCCTCTGACAACACACCACATTATCAGGTGTCACCAGATAAGGTAAGACAAGAACGAAAATTCTTTGGACATGCAATTTGGTGCATTTAGATCAGCCTTATTCAAAATTAAGTAAAGAGTTTCAAATTTGTTTTTTTTTTTCATTTAATTTAAACAATAATCGAGTGCATATTAGAACTCCTGAATTGCTGATGTGCTTCAAAGATAACACTGTTAGAAATCGGTGATTTGTATGTTTGTTTTTAGTATGTTTTTAATAGTTTTTAGTTTGCTACTAATATATTTATCATATTTATTCGTTTAGAGTATGTATGTTTCTGTAAGATTGCGCTGTCTTTGGTCTTCAGTGTTTCCTCTCGTTTCTGTCTTGTAGAGTCTTGTCTTTTTCATCACACTCTCTTCCCTGTATTTCGGTGAGGTATTTCCTCTTCCTTCTCTCTCGCTGTTCTCATTGGCTATCCACACCTGAGAGTAGTTTAGTGAGGCACGGGTGTTTAGTTAGATTAGAGTTAGAACTCCACCCTTTTCCCCTCTCTCTCCTATCACTGTCCTTGCTTTTCTAGCTCCACCTACAGCTGTCCTGTGTTTAGCTGGGATTCCACTTAATTTGTTTGTGTATTTAAGACCCACTTTTTCCGCAGCTTCTTGTCGACTCGTTTCTTCCCACAGCTCGTCTTGGTTAAGTCTCGTTTCTGCGCTATTTCTCGTTTACGATGGTTGAAAGCTCGTTTCTTGTGAATCTCCCTTAAGTCTCGTATCTGATTGTTTGTATTACGTTGTGTGATTGCGGATTGATTGATTAGTACTTCGTTCTCCCTAATTCCCATTTTGTACCCATCTGTTTAGTTTCTCCTTTGTTGTCCCTTATCCCATCCAACTCCCTTTTTCCTTCCCCTTCCATTCCCTCAGCTCAGCCCCTTTGTTACTGTCTTTGTGCGGACTGATTCCCTGGTTACTGGATTATTTTGCTTGTCCCCTGACTTCGATTCTGCCTGTCCTGCATTACTCTGTTTGCCTGGCTATTGATCCATTACTGTCCTTGACCATGAGCTTTGTCAATCCTAATAAAAGCCCTGCCGATGCTGAACTGCACTTGGAGTTGAAGCCCGTTCCTTTCAAACACATCAATTCCAGATTGAATTTTTTTTTTTTCATAAAGCATAATTACATATACTTTTCTGAACTGAATTCAGCTTCACATTTAATTGGTCTTACTTTGCAATAAAAATTAAATTGTGTCCAATTGCCAGTAGATTATCATTATCGTCGAAAAATGTATTAATAAATGAAAATGACTGAGAAAAGGTCAGGACTCATAATCAGCCTAAAATCCAATTGAATGATGTGGAATCATATCAAAGGATGGTGGCTGCAAAAACGAATAAAACTGTGTTTTTCATTCTCTCCACCACTGGCTACTTCAATGTCTTTTTGTGGACAAACAACACATGTACAGTATACTGAACTTAAAGATGCTACATGTTTTTTTTTATTGGTAGTTTAATCAAAATATGAAAGATCGGTACCAGCTGAGCATTAGCAGTTCTTTAGGCCATGTGTTCTCCTACCTCTGCAAACCTTTAAAAATAAATGAATAAATAACACAGAACAGCAGATTCTTAGAAAATCGGGACTCATTGCAGCTGAACAGTGGCGGCTGGTGAACTGGCGATAGGGGAAGCTCAAACCCATCCCTAAAAAATAATGATGGTCATGACCTGTTTTCAGTCATTCATTTAAATTAACATTACAAAAGCTCCAATAACTCTCAGCATTATCAGGTGTGGCCAGTTTTCATTAATAACGCACACCTGTCAAGTCTCATGTATCCTTGTGGGTTTTAGTGGCACATTTACGTTCCCATGCTGTAGTCAGCAATTATTCAAACAACACGTATGTAAGAGATTCTCGCCCGGAATTGAAGTCCTTGTGCGTGGAGGTTTATCAGTTTCATCTGCGTTTTGACTCCGGACTTCTCACGCTTTTCTTTCCTCAGAGGTTGGGAGCGATGCATGCGTATCATGATCGTTTAAATAGCTTAAATTAAATAAGATCATTTGAAACGTCTTTATGCAATTTCATTGCTTCCAATTATCTCATTTAATTTAAACAATCGCAAAACACATGCATTGCTTCCAACCGCTGAGAAGTCCGGAGTTGTAATCAGTGTGCGCTATAAATGAAAACTG
Organism: Gymnothorax reevesii; assembly: GCA_029721435.1. NCBI lineage: Eukaryota > Metazoa > Chordata > Actinopteri > Anguilliformes > Muraenidae > Gymnothorax > Gymnothorax reevesii. The sequence continues at coordinate 252,959 of CM056592.1, read as the reverse complement.
GCCACACCTGATAATGTCGAGAGTTTTTGGAGTTTCTGTAATGCTAATTTAAATAAATGATTGAAAACAGGTTGTGACCATCATTCTTTTTGAGGGATTGTTTGAGCCTCCCCTGTGGCCAGTTCAGGAGCAGCCGCTGCAGTAGAGAAGCACAGATGAGCAGCATCAGATTGATCGCATGACATGAAAGATCTGTCATCCATAGATGCAAAGACGATTCAATGTCTAGACATTCAATGTCTAGAAGAGTAGGTGCTGTTCTTAAAAATCAAAGAGGCTACTATAGAATATTAGATTTTGTAGAATTTGTTTTAAGGTGTAACTGCTTTTGCAACACCTCTTTTGAATAAAATGTATTTTCTTATTATAATGATGTTAGGTGACCACACTTACATTATTAACATAAATGTTTAATAAAACTCTGTCTCGTAAAAACACAGTCAATTATACAGTCAAATGAAACTGAGACTGTTTGTTTCTCTTTCTCTGCTAAAAGTCGGGATCATAGTTCCAGAGAAAGATGAAGCAAGAAATCCCTGTGAGTTGGGGTTCATAAAAGCTCCATATAAGAACTGGCTAGCGAGCCGGCTATCTGTTGTAGGATCATTTTTTTACATGGTGCTGTGAAAATGAAAGTCAGCTAGAGCACATTCAGGAATGCACAGGAATGTTAAAGGAATGTTAAAATGCAAATAGAAGCTGAAGGACAAACACTAGCAAATAATTAGCTGTGTATATTTGCTGTTGCAGTTACAATATGTTGTTTGGTATCACAGTGGTACTTCGGCAGCACGCTGTGCATTGTGGGTAAATCTGTGATATCCATGAATACAGCCCATATCTAATAGGCACTCTTTGGTGCATAGTTACCGACCAACATGCAGCAAAAGGCTAAAATGTGAATGAAATGCAAAGATGGATCGCATCTATGCCAGGAAACCTTTTCAACACACCAGCTCAGAACTGCTCAGGGTCACATTTCCTGTTTACCTTCAATGCTCAATGATGACAGTATATTTCATCGAAGCCCCCTCTTGTACACAGAGTTAAAATGCCAAATATTACATAAAGTTGGAACATTTTGGAAAAATGCATATAAAATGGGAATGCAGTGACTTCTAAATTTACTTTGACTTGTATGTCCTTACAGACAGTATGAAGATAAGATACTTAACGTTTTATCGGGTCACATTCATTTCATTTGCTAATATAAATCCATTCCTTCCATGCTGGTTTGCAGCGCTTTCTGTGAGAGAGGGGTAATTTAGGACCTGCAATGAGGCAAAATGTGTAAACAATGATGTTATTTTAAACTACTGATGTCAGCAGATGATTATATTAATAACTTGATACCAAAGCAGCATCCAGGAAAACCCAAAGGTGGGCTGAGAATCATCATTTGCCTACAAGTACATGAGAAAACTGTTAAACTGTTGAAAAAAGTAAACCCTCAAATAAAGATACCAGATGTTTCACCCTCTATCGTGCATAATATGACTAAAATATTCAAGGAATGTGGAGCAATTTCGGTGAATAAAGGGGAAGGATTCAGGCCTAAGCTGAAAATCACTCAGATAGCACTGCATCAAAAATCATAATTAATCTTTTAGGGACATCATGACATGGATTCAGGATTATTTTGGCAAACCTTTGTCAAGTACTAAAATACATACAGTATTTACTGCCACAAATGCCAGTTAAAGCTTTACTGTGCAAAAAGGAAGCCTTTTGGTACCAAGTTTTAGAAGTGCTGTTGACTTCTCTGGGTTTGAAGGGGTCTGCAGTGGACATCACACTGTGGAAACCGGTTGAGTTCAGACAAATCAATATTTGGGGTCTGTTGTGGAAGAATTGGGCCCGTAGGCTTTGGATCAAAGAAAATGACCATCTGATCTGTTCCCTGACAATTCCAAAAGCCATGCTCTGTCATTGTACAGAACTGTGTCAGTGTCCTTGCCAAGGGTAATTTGCAAATCTGTGAAGGCACCATTAATGCTGAGAGGTACACTGCAATTCTGGTTCAACACATGCTGCCTTCAAGATGGCATTTTTACCAGAGATGCCATAACATATTTCAACATGATAATGCAAAACTGCATTGTGCAGCATAACAAAAGCTTGGCTGCATGAGAGAGGGGTGCGGTGCTGCATTGGCCTGCCTGCAGTCCTGACTTTCCCCAATAGAGAATGGGTGGCATATTTTTAAGTGTGAAATGTAACAACGAAGACTCTGTAATGCTGCTCACCTTAAAACTTGTTTGCTGGAAGAATGAGACCAAATTACACCTGATAGACTTATTCAGTCGGTGTCTTCAGTCCTTGAACATTTATTAACTGTTGTAAAATTTTACAAGGTCATACATACTTTACTGTCCCAGCTTTTTTTGAAATATCCTGCAAGAATCAAAATTTTGAAAATTCATGTGTTGAAACATAAAATAGTGCGTTCTTGTAAAGTAATGTGCTTCTGTTATGTAATAAGGGAAGGTCGGGTCCGATGAGCCATGTAGCAAAATTATCAATAGATTTCAGAACTGTTTAAATTATGCAAAATGGTGATATGGGTCATTGAAGCCCAGTTTCCCAGACAGGTCAAAGATAATTTATAAATTACTGAAATGTGCAGCAGTGGCTTCTGAGCCGTTCAAACCAGGGCCTGAGCTGATGACTGAGATGATTTTACGTTCAGCTGCGGCTCAGGGAGCCTGATGAGGCAGCCGGATTCTGAAAGCAAATCAGAGGGATCAGTTCGGGTGATATTTGCATGGATGCGGAGAGTTTAAATCCTGCCAGAGGTCATTTATCTTCACGAGGTTCTGTTCATCCCAGTGTTAGCTTTGCTCTGAGGCAGGGAAGTGACCCCCAGGGCTGGACTGACCTGCTGCTCAAGTACAGGCAACTCAAATTAACTTCCAAATGGAAAGACTATTTTGAATCACTGAATTTGACTTTCAGAAGTGGCTGGATGAATTGCGTTGAGGCTGTGTGGCTGTATTACACTGAATCAGAGTTAATCATGAACTGTTCGTATTCAGGCACTGCATTTCCCATTACTGCTTATGCATTACATCACCAACCCATCAACACACTTCTCATTCTTCTGCTATTGCTTTTTTGCTTTCCTTCCAACTGACTGATGTAATCTATGCTTTTGATAACATTGGTAATGTATTCACATGCAAACAGGACACAACTAAATTCTGCACAAGCAAAATTTCAACCCCTGCTAAGGGCAAAATGTCTTGTGTCCAGCATGATAATGACAGACTTTGCAGTATCTGTCTCAGGGGATTGATGACACACCTGTTGCTAAAGCAGTGAATCTCAGACTCATTCCTGGCTCCCCACTGCGTGTGCTGGTTTTTGTTCAAACCACAATTGCAATCTTTGGATTTTAACAAGGTGTCAATTTGTTTCAATTAGCCGCATTCTATGTTTAGAGCAGTTATTCACCACCTTTACATCCACCGTGCCATGAGGAATAAAAACCCTCAAACATACTGTGCTTATTTTTCCAAAATGTGAGGATTTTCAGGTCAAAACATTTCTAAACAGATCAAAATAGACTGATAAATTCAGTAAACTCCAAATTGGGTTGCTGAACACAGGTGTTTTTGAATTATTTCAAAATTATTTTCCTGAACTTAATAGAATGAACGTGAAATGAAACAGGTGTGACTTTGTTTGCCAAATAAATTTTTGGTTTTTGCAACCATGTCTTGACAGTTTCACTAATGAGGAACCTATTGATTGTTTATGTTGCTTAAGTGTTCTGGCAAATTGTTTTCCTCTGCAACTATTTATGCAGGTTTCTAACATATCTCATTGTGTATATGAAATTTTTTTTCTTCATAGCATGTATGGATTTGTCAAATGTGGTTTAAGAGGAAAAATAACTGCTCAAAACATAAATGCATCTAATTCAGGCAAATCAACAGCTTTTTAAAATCCTAAGATTGCAGTTGTGGTTGGAACAAAACCCAGCAAACACAGGGGGGCGCCAGGCCCGAGTTTGAGAACCACTGATGTAGGCAGCGCCTGCTTCAACATTATGCTTAAAAAAGTACAACATTCAAGAGGGAAGCTACTGAGAAAAGTCTTCTTTAGCATAAAAAAACATTGCAACAATTGCAATGATTAACACTCAATTTATAACTTCACATCAATTGTTAAAGCGGCAAACTTTTACATTGTTACTGGCAAATTTGCTAGACAAGTCCCTCCATTGAGAGAAGTGATCTGTTAGCGTTCATTCATTTGAGACACCGGATTTAATCATGTGGCACTGGCTCTGCCTAAAGTCACTCAGGAGCACCTGCAGGTTGATGATCTCAGGTGTGGGAGTGTAATTTCCCCTGATGGAGATCAGCTGTGGGAGGGCTTTTTCTAACCACTGGATTCCAGTGTTCACTGCTGTCTCATGGCCACTGAGCTCGTGGTGATGAGGCTTGCAGTCTATTACTTGCTACAGGTGTGTAGCAGGTTTTGCCTTGAAATGTGCAGGGGCTCAATTGGTCACTTTCCCATACTGTGCTGAGAGCTGATTGCTCTTTGACCTCGCCGGGACAATCGCCCTCCGTGAACAACCTCATGAGCGTGTTCAACCACTCAGCAAAATTTTTCCATTGTAAACTCTGGATATTAATGAAGATTCAACATCAAGCCACTGTACTGACTCTTGATTTGAATAATTACAAAAAAAGCAATTGGATTGAATTTAGTGTTTTTTGTTATTGCAAAATTGGAATGTGGAACAGCCAACACCTTGGTCAGATAACTTATAAAATATTACAATTGAAACAAACATTTTAAAACACAGAAATGGCTCCAGCACCTGCCATCACTGCAGTCACTGACCGTCACTCCCTTTGTTTTTCCCAGCTGAAGTGCAGTGAACTTCACTAATAATTTGCCTCTATTTCTGGACTAGCAATTGTAAAGAATCGGAGATAAAAATAAACTCTGAACAGTTGCAATGGTCACTAGTTTTTCGTGATGCACAGGTTATGCTACAGCACCACAGTATCGCGGTGTAGTGGAGCTGCAGTTACAAACGTCAAGTCTGCAGATTTCAATGCCAGGAAATAATGTTTTCTGTTATGATCTGTATCTGTCTGATTTTAGCATTAATTATTTTTCATGTTTATTTATCTACTCCATTATTGCATTGCACATTGTCTCCCCTGTAATGTCTGATGTGACCTGTGTCATCATGCCAGTGCACTCCCCTGTCTGCGTGCAGACACGCCTCACGTGATTTTGCGTTTTTCGGTATTTCACGAACTTCAAGTCTCGTTTTATCGTCCTTCCCGCTTTTCTGAAATTACCATATTAATCAACCGCTTGGCTGCTTGGTTAGTACTGGTAATTTTACTGTATACTAATCCCTTTGTCTGTACAGTAACTAACTGGCTATCAATCAAGTATTTTGATTAGGTGTGTTGATATCACTGTTTACTAATATAACTAACTCTGCCTTGGGGCCTATTGCACTAAAGTCGGATCCTGAGATCCAGGATCAACGCCAAAGCGAGGATTGCCTTATCCGAAACAGCGCGTCCCAGGCTTAATTGATTGCACAAAGCCAACAGTGGGTGGAGGAGATTCGGCTAAGTGAAGCCCGATGCCGCTGATCCTGCTGAGTGCGCGCACACGGCTACCTCAAACAGACCCAGAGATCGATCACAGAATCACTGATCATCACCACGGACACTCAGTAGCTGCAGCAGACGCATGAGGCAGCAGCAGTCAGAGGGGACGATGGGATTGCTGAAATGCCTCTGCTTGCTACTCTTTCAGCTTCTGTGTCAATGGTGCGAGATGTTTGAAAGGAGTATGAAAGTGAGCTAAACTCAAGTGAAGGTGAACTCGAGGTGTTTCAGCGCTGTCAAAAAGGAGTAGCTGACTCACTTTGGCTTTACCGTGAACGAGATAAGCCGTCGCTGTCAGACAGATTTAACATCGAGCTCGAGATATAATTGTACGAGATTGTGTATGACATGCGCACGGTATCACTGAATCAAGTTCCAGTAGGATGACATAATGTTAGATGCATTTTTGTGTCCCATATATACTGCACAACTTTGCTACAAGTGCTTTTTTTGTCCTTTACAAACTGAGTTGATAGTCCGATCTAGAAGATGTTAACAGATTATCTGAGTTTACTTTTAGCTTAAACACCTCTGATGGAGGCATACTCAAATTAAAAAGAAAAATGTTAACGTCAGAAAATTACGTCAACGAGCCTCCGGAAAATATTCGATTCCAATATAGTGAAGCGAGCGACATTGCACTCGTGTCCAGCACTGGCAATGACTCTACCTTACTTGTCGCAGTCTGAACTAAATGATGCGCACTCTATAGAGATGCTAACCCACGACTCTTGTTGACCTTGACTTTTGACCTTTCGACCTCAAAATGCAAATTTCGACAGGGCATCCTAGGATCATCTACCTCACCAAGTTTGCTCACCCTAGCTTCAGTGGTGGCTGAGCTGTCGCGCGGACAGACACACACACACACACACACACACACACACACACACACACACACACACACACACACACACACACACACACAGACGGTGCTAAACTGTATATATAGTAATAATAAAGAAAAAAAGTAGCAGCAGTGCTGTAGGTAGGGGGTTACTGCAGCGATTTAAGACCACGCTGAAACACGGTCACCTACTTCATACATGTAATGTGGAAATTACATGTGGAAAAATTGACTTTTTGCTGTCTGATAACAAATTGAGGCCATAACATACAGCACAGCTCATTTTCTACTCTGATGGACGTCTCAGCTTGGGGAATAAAGACAGATCTGATAATGACTGATGGTTAAAATGGTAAAAATGTGACATGGAAGGGGACTGATTAAACTGTGATGGTCACTGTCACATGGATACTTGATTATAATGATTGAATATTGACTATATTAGTGACATCAATGGTCACATGTTTCTAAGATAATTACTCTGGGCCTACCATAATTTAGATAGCAATGTGTAGTTGACAATTCAGAATGACTGTTAATGACATTGATTTTCAATTTGGGTGACTGCTGACTGAGGTGCGGCGAAATTAGCTGGAGGCAGGAGGTTAGCTAGTTCGTAAGCTTGCTCCAGAGCGGGCTAGCTCCACAGACTTTGTTTCTGTAGTAACTAGTGACATGGCTTAGCTCATACGCTCTGTGCAACCGAAGTGGGGCTTGAGATCAGGCTAATCCCGTGCCGATTTTGGGCTAATCCCTAATCCCGCCTGTGTGCAATAGGCCACTGCTCTGCTCTGCTCTGTAACTCCGCCCCTGTTGCTTTCTCTCCCTCTCCCTGCGTTTCAGCGAGAATCTCTCGCACGCGCTTAATTGCTTTCCTGCACTCATTGTCTGCGCACTTAGATTACCTTGACCGGAGCTGTTTATCTTTCATAGTTTGTCTGCGTCATCCTGTCCTTGTTTAGGCTTTTGCCAATTGTTGTGGCTTAGGGCTTCCCCATGTATACTTACCAAGTCTTATCCAATTCATTTGTTCCCTGCATAGCTTGTGACGTCTCTTTTTTCTATTCAGAGTCCTCACTGCAGTTCATTCTTTGTCAGAACGTTGATCAATTTATATCTGTGCAGAGCTCCTCGTATGCCTTTTGTTCATTGCTTCTTTTTACGACTGTTTTGCCTGACCAGCTGGCCCAAGAATCTGATTGTGGGCAAACCAATATTGTCCCAGAGGAGAGCAACCAAGAAAGCTCTCAAAGCCACCACCAGCCTCCAAAATCATGACATTTTATTACTGTTTTGCCTTTCTCGATCTTGACCTTTTTTTGTACGACCACGATTTCTGATTTGGATGCCCTGTGTATGACCTAACTTTCCGGATTTTGACTACGAGTTTTGGCTTACTGTCTGTGTACCGTTGCACATCTGCCTTATTGGTTTTGACCCCTGCCTGTCTAGTCTAGTCGACTTCGCTTTTTGGACATTGTTTTTGGCTTAGAAATTCTTCTGGTCCTGACCCTTTTTGCAATAAAGGCTTACGATTTTTGGTTTATCCCTGAGTTGCAATTGGTTTCTCTGAGCATATCGATAGTTTTCTGCCAAAACAAGTACTCAACTCTTTTTTTTTTGGGAGGCAGAGGCGGCCGTCTCACCATTCTCTGTGCAGGAAAAACCGTGTGCTGACCAGAAAACTTTATAATTTCCGATAGTGTGCGGCAGATTGATTGCGCCCCTCATGCGGAATTTATGGGCGTCACTGAGTGCGAGGCAATCAAGTCCGTCAAAAGGCAAGGCCTGGTGTAGGGTTTTGAGAATCTTCAGATATACCACATTGATCCCATCTGACTGATTTGCTCACCATAGTAGTTTTCCCTCAGGAGTTATCTGCTTAGCATCGAGTAAGCTCTGACTTGGAGTCGTTAGTGGTTCCCACCTGCATGACTGTGCCATTTTTCTTTAGTACAATTCACTCCATTCTCTTGTGGGTTCTTTCTCTCTGTTCTGCGGCTCGGCAGTGATGTTCTAGCTCTCAGTTTTCAGTGCACTACTGAACATCTGCTGAGTGGAGGAATCATCTCTTTAGCTTGATTATCATTTGACATTTCCTCTTTCCGTTTCCACTGGCCTGCATTTACTGGTCCACTTTTTGGGTCACTGAGATCCCCCGGGCGCATTATTGTGTTCTACCCCCCCTTTACCCGGCCCGACTGTGTCAGCCACACCATACTCCTCACAATCAATACCAACTCCAACTCCGACATGCCTGTATCTCCCTCCCTTATTCCCCTGGCATCACAGCTTGGGATGGGCAACCTGTAGGCTTAGGCAGGGTTTAAAATTCCTGGCCCCCTCACTCTGACACGCTTTTTTTCTGAATCACCTGAGCGACCAATCATTAGCAAAATACAATGCTCATTCCTGCTGGAGTTCAGGGCCAGCATTGAGTTATAGTCCCAAATGTGCATCTCGCTGTGTCAAACTCAACTGTGTTTACCTCAGATCTTCAGCACTCAAGTCCCCTGAGGCTGGGAGCTCCTATAGTTCCCCAGTGCGGCACCCCTCCCACCCCTGTGAGCCCCAAACAAATTAATTGTTTGCTAATCAAGCAGAGTGGGGTCAGGTTGATGGTAATGGCTGTAAAGGTGTGCACTGTGCGGACCCCAGCATATTCCACTCGATCACTGCTGACTTACTACTGTCATTCTTGCAGGGCCCAGCTTGCATCACACCAGAAATGGTGCGTGACTGTCCTGCCAGGCTAACACTAAAAGATGGAAGCAAATGTAAACATGGTCAAAAGACAAACTTTGGAGACTATCTTACTGTTTTATTTGGTTAGAAACAATTGAGCAAAATCCTTGTACAGTTTGGAAACCATAAATTATACTCTTTGCATTTCAGTTTGTACATAGTATCTATGGCCTTTCTCCTTTAAATGGGGCAGGTCTTGAGTTATCTGCCCAAACTACTGCCCAAACATGCCCCATTATGACTGCTTTACAAAAATAATTAAGAGGCTTGTCTCTATGGCTCAGCCAGTGTTTTTAATGAATTTAAGCCTTATTACTGGCAGTAAAACCACCAGCCCTCTGCCAACATGTCTCAAGGTCGTTTAAATGAAACCGTGACATCTCTCTTCATGCCTCTGAGTTCTGTACTCAGATGTTTAGCAAAATTCTCACGCATTAACACACTTCTAATATGTGGTTGTGATTAAACCTGTGACCCATTTCAGATGACATTCATAATTGCTGTATAATTTCTCATATAAAACATGTTGTAAATAGAAACTTACCCTGAAGCTCTACTTTTTCATTCATATGACAGAAACCTTGGTCACCAGAGAGACTAGTTTGGGTTTAACTTCAACAGTTCACTCTGAGTGCAGTTCACAAATACACTGCTGAGTGTATCCTGGAATTTAATATTATCAGCTTCGGAATTTTTATTATCTCAAGTTTGGAATGAATCTCCTTGAGCCTTGTTTCAGAGCACTGTAAAAAAGCACAGTGGTGAACAGTATCTCAGAAGCATGAAAGAAAGTGCCACAACCCATCTCTGACTATTTAACGCACTTTAGGGTCTATTCTCCCATGCGCTTTGTACAGAGTCTGCCTCTCTTTTGGATCAGTCACACCTCTTTCATAAGGCCGCCTACATTCTGAAGTTAAGCGCTGATATGGGATCAGGTAGACACCAGAAGCGAGGTGAAGGGGAATGAGGATTTATTGAAAAACAAAACAAAACAGGCACGAGGGCCAACGAAAAACTTGGCCCAAAGGGTTGCAAAAGGACAAACTAAAGTACGCTACACAGAGCTAAAAATAAAGAATGCAAAACGGCAAAAAACAAAAGGCACTGGAAACTCCAGGCGAGAAGACCAAGAAAAATAAATAACAAGACTAAATATATATATATATATACACAAGACGAGAGGCTAGGACAAATACTAGGGAACTTGACAAGAACTTGGCTAAGCGAGCCGCGACTAGAAACAAACTTGAGACACTGTCTGCCAGCCAACTTCCACCGCATCCAGATAAAGCTTGGAAATCAAGGACACATGAGGGGCAACACCTGGAGAAGCAGAAACAAGAGGCATGGCAAGATCAAGACATGGACAGAGATTGGATGACATGACCTGCTCATTAAGAGAATGAGCGTGCTCAGCTTAAGTACCAATTAAGTATGCAGTTTGGAAGCAAGCATGAATGTTAAGAACAGAAAAGCACAGCAAGATCTTGAAATAGCAAAGCAGGAATCATGACAATAAACTCCCTGTCTAAATTAGTAGTATTAGTAATGTGCCTATCTAATGAATTACACCACCCAGTGAATGTTAGTAAATGTTAGTAACTTAAAAACAGTTAATTGCCAATTAAGCTTAGAGAGCCCCGAATTAGCACAGCACAGAAGGAAGGGGAAATACCAAAGCCAACCAGAGCTCAGAAATGTGCAACAACGAAGGCACGGGGCAGAACGCAGACAAGCGGTGGAGTGGCATGGCAGACCTGGCATGAACAAAAACATGGAAAAGTAAAAACGTGGACAATGAATGTGAAACATGAAATGCAATGACTAGATACAAGAAACTGTTAAAACTATGACTATGAACATGGCTATGAACTATGGAACTATGAACTATGAAACTTGGAACTATGGAATCTTGATACATGAAACTGTTAAAACCATGAATAATACTGTTCTGGCCAAAGGCCAGAACCCTGGAACACAACAGTACCCCCCCCTTACAAAAGCGGCACCTGACGCGGACAAAAAACACCAATAACTAAAATACATGAAGCCGCACATAACTAAATACAAATCCTACAAGACAAATAACTAACGAGAATACTAAAGACAAAAACCCTATGACACAAAACACCTAACCAAGAAACAATACCACAAGAAACACTAAACACAAACAAGATTACTTGGTTCTCCAGCAAGCTGGGGCTAAGGCTTGGGCTATTGCTTGGGGTGATGTAACGGCTATGGCTAGAGGCTATGGCTATGGGGCTGTGGCTATGGCTTGGGCTTGGACTTGGAACTATGGCTTGGAACTATGGCTTGGAACTATGGCTTGGAACTATGGCTTGGGGTGTGACTGGTGGTAATCACGGATGAGAGATTTGTCTAAGATGTGCCTGGCCGGGACCCAGGAACGCTCCTCTGGGCCGTACCCCTCCCAATCCACGAGGTACTGGAGGCCCCGGCCCCTCCGTCGGCAATCCAGTAGAGCTTTGACTGTGTAGGCCTCCCCTCCGTCGATGAGCCGAGGAGGAGGCGGAGGCTCAGGTGGGGGCATGAGGGGGGAGGTGGCAACAGGCCTCAGGCGTGAGACGTGGAACACAGGGTGGAGCCGTCGCATGGTGGATGGGAGCTTGAGCCGGACAGCAGTGGGGCTGATGATCCTTTGGATTGGGAAAGGACCCAGGAAGCGAGGAGCCAGCTTGCGGCTTTCCACCCGGAGTGGGATGTCTTGTGCCGCCAACCAGACCTTCTGGCCAACCCGATAGTGAGGGGCTGGGCGCCGACGCTTGTCTGCCGTGGTCTTCATCGTCTTACCCGCCCGAACCAAGGCGCGGCGAGCAGACAGCCACACACGGCGACACCGCCGGATGAATGCCCCGGCTGAAGGCACCCCGACTTCCTCCTCCTGGCTGGGGAACAGTGGAGGCTGGTAGCCCATGCAGCACTCGAAGGGGGAGAGGCCGGAGGCAGAGGCGGCGTGGGAGTTTACGGCGTACTCGACCCAGGGTAGCATGGTAGACCAGGATCTTGGGTTGGTCGAGCACACGCATCGGAGGACCGTCTCCAGGGTTTGGTTGGCCCGCTCAGTCTGTCCATTAGTCTGTGGGTGGTAACCTGAACTGAGGCTGAAGGAGGTGCCAAGGGATGTGCAGAATGCTTTCCAGAACTGGGAGGTGAATTGGGGACCACGATCTGACACAATATCCACAGGAATGCCATGGGGACGGACAACATGCTGGATTAGTAGGTCAGCTGTGGTTTTAGCAGAGGGGAGCTTGGGAAGGGGCACGAAGTGGGCAGATTTGGAGAACCGGTCAACTATGGTGAGGACAGTGGTGTTTCCATGGGAGACGGGCAGGCCAGTGACGAAGTCCAGAGCTATGTGGGACCAGGGACGGTGAGGAATGGGCAGTGGTTGGAGCAGACCAGAGGGAGGTGCGTGGGAGGACTTGGCGCGGGAACAGACTGAGCAGGCAGAAACGAACCCCCGGACCTCTGCTGCCATCTTGGGCCACCAGAAACGGCGCTGGATAAACCGCAGGGTCCGGCCGACTCCAGGATGGCATGAGAGGTTGGAGGAGTGGCCCCACTGGAGAACGTCAGACCGGGCAGCTGCAGGGACGTACAGGCAGTTGGCAGGGCAGGCACTGGGCGTAGCTGCACCGTTCTGGGCGTTGCGGACCAGCTCCTCGATCCGGAGGCACACGTTGTTGACAAAACATGTTCTGGGCAGAATGGAGCTGGGCTCTCCCTTGGCCGAGGAAGCGTCGAAACGCCTGGAGAGCGCGTCAGCCTTGGTATTCTTGGACCCCGGCCTGTAGGCCAGGGAGAAGTTGAACCGGTCGAAGAAGAGGGCCCATCTGGCTTGTCTGGGCGTCAGCCTCTTGGCAGAGCGGAGGTACTCCAGGTTTTTATGATCCGTCCAGACCAGGAACGGAATCCTTGCCCCCTCAAGCCAGTGCCTCCACTCTTCCAGGGCCAGCTTCACCGCCAGCAGCTCCCGGTTCCCGATGTCGTAGTTGGACTCCGCAGGCGTCAGCCGATGGGAGAAGAACGCGCATGGGTGTACCTTCTGATCATTGCTGGATCTCTGGGAGAGAACCGCACCAACCCCGACATTGGAGGCATCCACCTCCACAATGAACTGCTTGGCGGGGTCGGGGGTGGTGAGGATGGGCGCGGTGGTGAAGCGCCTCTTCAGCTCACAGAAGGTCACCTCAGCTTGCGGAGTCCAACGAAATGGCACCTTGATGGAGGTAAGGGCCGTTAGGGGAGCTACCACGGTGCTGTAGTTCCTGACGAATCGCCTATAGAAATTGGCGAAGCCCAGGAAGCTCTGTAGGGCCTTGCGGTCCTTGGGTGCGGGCCAGTCCACCACAGCCTTGACCTTCTCCTCGTCCATTCCCAGGTGGTTTGGGGAGATGACGTGCCCCAGGAAGGAGGTAGTGGTGGTGCTGAACTCGCATTTCTCGGCCTTGACAAAGAGGCGGTTTTCAAGAAGGCGGCGGAGCACCTGGCGAACATGGTTCGTGTGCTCTGTCCTGTCCCGGGAGAAGATCAGGATGTCGTCAAGGTAGACGTAGACGAACCTCCCGATCATGTCTCCAAGCACATCGTTCACCAAATTCTGGAACACTGCGGGTGCGTTGGTCAGGCCGAATGGAACCACCAGGTACTCCCAGTGGCCGCTAGGGGTGTTAAAAGCGGTTTTCCATTCATCACCCTCCCTGATGCGCAGGAGGTGGTAAGCATTCCGCAGGTCCAGCTTGGTGAAGATGGCCGCTCCTTGGATGACATCGAATGCCGAGGACATCAGTGGGAGCGGGTAGCGGTTCCTGATCGTGATCTTATTAAGGCCTCGGTAGTCGATGCAGGGGCGCAGGGAGCCATCCTTCTTCTTCACAAAGAAGAAGCCTGCCCCCGCGGGAGAGGAGGATGGACGGATGATGCCAGCCGCAAGGGACTCCCTGATGTACTTGTCCATGGCCCCCCTCTCTGGCTCAGACAAGGCAAAGACACGACCCCTAGGAGGTGCTGTGCCAGGCTGGAGGTCGATAGCACAGTCATACGGGCGGTGCGGGGGCAGGGACACCGCACGGGACTTGCTAAAGACTGTAGCCAGATCGTGGTATTCGGGGGGCACTCTGGAGATGTCTGGCCTCCCCTCAGGAGCTGGTCCACCCGCAGAGCAAGAAGGTCGGGAGTCGAGGAGGCAGCTGGCCGAACAGGAGGCACTCCACTCCCGCACCTCATGGCGGGCCCAGTCGATCACCGGCCCGTGTTGCGCCAACCAGGGATGACCCAGGACAATCGGAGAGCGAGGCGTCTCAGTCACAAACAGCTGGACCTGCTCGCGGTGGTTACCGGACGCCAGCAGCTGGATGGGAGCAGTCCGGAAGGACACCTTGGCAAGGGGTTGCCCACCCAGCCCTGAGATGGACAATGGGCTGGGAAGTTGGCATAGGGGAACCCCCCACTCGGCAGCAGCTCTGGCGTCAATAAAGCTCTCCTCAGCCCCCGAGTCAATGAGGGCGGTGGTCTTGCGGGAGCGGCCCTCCCAGGTCAGGGTCACAGGAACGCAGGTCCGGCGGTAGGAGGAGGTCTGCTTGGATGAGGAGCCCACCATTACTCCTCCAGACGCTAGTGGGCGCTGTCTTGACGGACAGCCTCGGACCGCATGACCCTGCTGGCCGCAGTAAAAACACGCCCCCGACCTCCTTCTCCGTTGGTGCTCCTCCTGGGTGAGCCGGGACCTCCCGATCTCCAGGGGAGATGCCTCTCCAGGAGAGAGTGTGGTGGCGTCCCCTCTCGGCTGGTCCTGAGGCGACGCGCGATCAGGGCACGGGGGTTGGATCTGGCCAGAACGTCGGCCAGGGCCAAGGGTGAGCGCCCTCTCCTCCAGGCGGCTGTCGATGCGCAGGGCCAGGTCTATGAGGGCCTCTGGAGACTCAGGGATCTCACAGAAGAGCAGTCGATCCTTGACTGGTTCGGACAGCCCCTGGAGGAACACGTCACAGAGCGCCTCCTTGCTCCAGCCAGAAGTAGCTGCCACCGTCTGGAAGTCAATGGCATAGTCTGCCACCGATCTCCTCCCCTGCCTCATCCTCAGTAGCTCTCGCCCTGCAGCTCTCCCCTGCTTAGAGCGGTCGAAGACACGCAGCAGTTCCTCCGCCAAGGCCTGGTAGGTGGTGGTGCAGGGCAGCCGAGCCTGCCATGCGGCAGTTCCCCACAAGCGAGCCCGCCCCGTCAGCTGGAAGAGGACGAAGGCGACCCGGGCCGGCTCCGAGGCGAAGGTGGAAGGCTGCAGAGCGAAGCACATCTCGCAGGAGGTGAGGAAGGCCCTGCAGAACCCTGGTTCTCCGCCGTACCGCTCAGGTGGAGGAAGGCGAGGTTCAGGACCTGGATGCGTGACCGGCTGCAGCTGGGGTGCTTCTGCTCCGGGCTGGAGCACAGGTGCAGTGGTGGCAAGAGGCCGGGTAGCAGGCATAGTGGAAGCCTGGCTGGAACCCGCCCAGGGGAGGCTGGCTTGCAGAGTGGTCAGCGCTGCAGTCAGCTCCTGGATCCGCTGCCGCTGGCGTAACAGCTCAGCCTCTTGCTGGGCGATCTTGCGCTCCATCCTCGCTGGTGTCTGTGAGACAGTGTCTACTGATATGGGATCAGGTAGACACCAGAAGCGAGGTGAAGGGGAATGAGGATTTATTGAAAAACAAAACAAAACAGGCACGAGGGCCAACGAAAAACTTGGCCCAAAGGGTTGCAAAAGGACAAACTAAAGTACGCTACACAGAGCTAAAAATAAAGAATGCAAAACGGCAAAAAACAAAAGGCACTGGAAACTCCAGGCGAGAAGACCAAGAAAAATAAATAACAAGACTAAATATATATATATATATACACAAGACGAGAGGCTAGGACAAATACTAGGGAACTTGACAAGAACTTGGCTAAGCGAGCCGCGACTAGAAACAAACTTGAGACACTGTCTGCCAGCCAACTTCCACCGCATCCAGATAAAGCTTGGAAATCAAGGACACATGAGGGGCAACACCTGGAGAAGCAGAAACAAGAGGCATGGCAAGATCAAGACATGGACAGAGATTGGATGACATGACCTGCTCATTAAGAGAATGAGCGTGCTCAGCTTAAGTACCAATTAAGTATGCAGTTTGGAAGCAAGCATGAATGTTAAGAACAGAAAAGCACAGCAAGATCTTGAAATAGCAAAGCAGGAATCATGACAATAAACTCCCTGTCTAAATTAGTAGTATTAGTAATGTGCCTATCTAATGAATTACACCACCCAGTGAATGTTAGTAAATGTTAGTAACTTAAAAACAGTTAATTGCCAATTAAGCTTAGAGAGCCCCGAATTAGCACAGCACAGAAGGAAGGGGAAATACCAAAGCCAACCAGAGCTCAGAAATGTGCAACAACGAAGGCACGGGGCAGAACGCAGACAAGCGGTGGAGTGGCATGGCAGACCTGGCATGAACAAAAACATGGAAAAGTAAAAACGTGGACAATGAATGTGAAACATGAAATGCAATGACTAGATACAAGAAACTGTTAAAACTATGACTATGAACATGGCTATGAACTATGGAACTATGAACTATGAAACTTGGAACTATGGAATCTTGATACATGAAACTGTTAAAACCATGAATAATACTGTTCTGGCCAAAGGCCAGAACCCTGGAACACAACAAGCGCTGTGGGCGTGATCGAAGCGCGTAGGGGAGAATACGGGTAACTCAACAGCGCTTAACTCGAAGCGCGTAAAAAAGGACTTACGCGCTAATGGGTGAATAGACCCCTTTGAGTGCAAATTGCTGTTTTTGCTCCATCTCAAAGTTTCAAACAGTTGATCAGTTGATCAGTTGATCTCAAAGTTTCAACAGTTGATCAGAGGTAGAAAGATTGTCAGCTGTTTCCTGTTAATAGAGTTTAGTAAATCTGCCGTAACATTAATTGAACATCTTCATAGTTGTTACATTTTCATTACAGTGTCTAGTAAATCCATGTATTTGAAAAATGAAGTCACCTGCTGCAATCAATTATGAAAAATGAAACAATCCATTACTGTATATTAGAAGGATGAAATAGGAAATTTCCAATTACCCACCCCCCCTCCCTCCCCCCCTTCCAAGAAGCTGTTAGCAGCAGATTGCTGAGGTATCAGAAATCCCAGCAATCAGAGATTTATCACCAAATAAACTTCCATATCACCTAATCAATCTTGTCTTCATCATTTTAAATTGGTGCCCGTGCCGTTACTTTTCATGTCTTAAGTGAACGCGTCACTTGCAGATTGGTGAATCCTGAAGTTTATTTATCTCGAACAAAAACAGTAAAAACAGAAAATAAGCTACAGTACATAAAAGATAAAAAATTATATAAATAACACAACATATAATACAATTCATCACTTGGTATTCATCAGAAGACTGAAAATATGTGATACGTTCGAGAAGGAGCAGGAAGAAGCAAGAATGCTTATCAAGTCCTACCCCATCATTACAGTAACATGTCCATGATTATCTTCTTAAATTTGCTTTTAAACTTTGTAATAGTATTGCTTTGTCTGATGTCATCATCAAGGCTATTCCACAGGATCACCCCACAGACTGAGATGCACATGCTTTTTCGTGTCGTGCAGAACTCAAGCTTGTTTCAGATTTAATTTCCCTCTTAGCTCATATCTCGCCCCTCTGTCACTGAGTAATTTTTGAATGTTTCTTGGGAGTAGATTGTGTCCTGCTTTAAATATGATTTGTAGAGTTTTAAATTTTATTAGATCCATGAATTTCAGAATGTTTGATTTTAAAAACAGTACATTTGTGTGTTCTCCGTAACCTACATGATTCATTTACCTGACTGCCCTTTTTTGTAAGTTGCTCCTGTAAGTATTACCCCAGACTTCCACACAGTAGCTGAGATATGGTAGAATTAGAGTGTTATACAGCTGAGATATGGTAGAATGAGTGTGTTATACAGCTGAGATATGGTAGAATGAGTGTGTTATACAGCTGAGATATGGTAGAATTAGAGTGTTATACAGCTGAGATATGGTAGAATGAGTGTGTTATACAGCTGAGATATGGTAGAATTAGTGTGTTATACAGCTGAGATATGGTAGAATGAGTGTGTTATACAGCTGAGATATGGTAGAATTAGTGTGTTATACAGCTGAGATATGGTAGAATGAGTGTGTTATACAGCTGAGATATGGTAGAATGAGTGTGTTATACAGCTGAGATATGGTAGAATTAGTGTGTTATACAGCTGAGATATGGTAGAATTAGAGTGTTATACACCTGAGATATGGTAGAATTAGTGTGTTATACAGCTGAGATATGGTAGAATGAGTGTGTTATACAGCTGAGATATGGTAGAATTAGAGTGTTATACACCTGAGATATGGTAGAATTAGTGTGTTATACAGCTGAGATATGGTAGAATGAGTGTGTTATACAGCTGAGATATGGTAGAATTAGTGTGTTATACAGCTGAGATATGGTAGAATGAGTGTGTTATACAGCTGAGATATGGTAGAATTAGTGTGTTATACAGCTGAGATATGGTAGAATGAGTGTGTTATACAGCTGAGATATGGTAGAATGAGTGTGTTATACAGCTGAGATATGGTAGAATTAGTGTGTTATACAGCTGAGATATGGTAGAATTAGAGTGTTATACACCTGAGATATGGTAGAATTAGTGTGTTATACAGCTGAGATATGGTAGAATGAGTGTGTTATACAGCTGAGATATGGTAGAATTAGAGTGTTATACACCTGAGATATGGTAGAATTAGTGTGTTATACAGCTGAGATATGGTAGAATGAGTGTGTTATACACCTGAGATATGGTAGAATTAGTGTGTTATACAGCTGAGATATGGTAGAATTAGAGTGTTATACACCTGAGATATGGTAGAATGAGTGTGTTATACAGCTGAGATATGGTAGAATGAGTGTGTTATACAGCTGAGATATGGTAGAATGAGTGTGTTATACAGCTGAGATATGGTAGAACTAGTGTGTTATACAGCTGAGATATGGTAGAATGAGTGTGTTATACAGCTGAGATATGGTAGAATTAGAGTGTTATACACCTGAGATATGGTAGAATGAGTGTGTTATACAGCTGAGATATGGTAGAATTAGTGTGTTATACAGCTGAGATATGGTAGAATGAGTGTTATACAGCTGAGATATGGTAGAATGAGTGTGTTATACAGCTGAGATATGGTAGAATGAGTGTGTTATACAGCTGAGATATGGTAGAATGAGTGTGTTATACAGCTGAGATATGGTAGAATGAGTGTGTTATACAGCTGAGATATGGTAGAATTAGTGTGTTATACAGCTGAGATATGGTAGAATGAGTGTGTTATACAGCTGAGATATGGTAGAATTAGTGTGTTATACAGCTGAGATATGGTAGAATGAGTGTGTTATACAGCTGAGATATGGTAGAATGAGGGTGTTATACAGCTGAGATATGGTAGAATGAGTGTGTTATACAGCTGAGATATGGTAGAATGAGTGTGTTATACACCTGAGATATGGTAGAATTAGTGTGTTATACAGCTGAGATATGGTAGAATTAGAGTGTTATACAGCTGAGATATGGTAGAATGAGTGTGTTATACATCTGAGATATGGTAGAATGAGTGTGTTATACAGCTGAGATATGGTAGAATGAGTGTGTTATACAGCTGAGATATGGTAGAATTAGTGTGTTATACAGCTGAGATATGGTAGAATGAGTGTGTTATACAGCTGAGATATGGTAGAATTAGAGTGTTATACACCTGAGATATGGTAGAATGAGTGTGTTATACAGCTGAGATATGATAGAATTAGAGTGTTATACAGCTGAGATATGGTAGAATTAGTGTGTTATACAGCTGAGATATGATAGAATGAGTGTGTTATACAGCTGAGATATGGTAGAATTAGAGTGTTATACAGCTGAGATATGGTAGAATGAGTGTGTTATACAGCTGAGATATGGTAGAATTTGTGTGTTATACAGCTGAGATATGGTAGAATGAGTGTGTTATACAGCTGAGATATGGTAGAATGAGTGTGTTATACAGCTGAGATATGGTAGAATTAGTGTGTTATACAGCTGAGATATGGTAGAATGAGTGTGTTATACAGCTGAGATATGGTAGAATTAGTGTGTTATACAGCTGAGATATGGTAGAATTAGAGTGTTATACAGCTGAGATATGGTAGAATTAGTGTGTCATACAGCTGAGATATGGTAGAATTAGTGTGTTATACAGCTGAGATATGGTAGAATTAGTGTGTTATACAGCTGAGATATGGTAGAATGAGTGTGTTATACAGCTGAGATAAGGTAGAATGAGTGTGTCATACAGCTGAGATATGGTAGAATTAGTGTGTTATAGTGTGTTTTACAGCATGAACAGTGTTTTTTGGTTTGTTATGTGCTGCTGCACTAATATTGGTGCCCTTGGTAAATATTAAATAAAAATGCTTTGAAAAGAATGGGGTCGTTATATTACCTACACAGTTATAGCAGTTTTGAATTACATGCAATATTGTACCCTTAACAAACAAGATTGACGGAATGAGTTTTGTTGTTCACAAAATATTGTAATTTCTGTGGGAATTTAGATTTTGAGGGCCAAGTTTGAGGATATATGCAGTGATTTGTATACCAAGAATTGCAATTGTTATGGTTTGTAACATGCTGAGAAGCCGTTCTTGGCAGTTAACCATAAAGCAAGTTCAACATTTTTCTTCAGGCTTTCTTTGCCTGAACTGATTCAATAAACCCTAAACTCGCCATCACAGATGTTATAATTACCAGGGCAGGTTGAGGGCCACCTTCCAGACATTGATAACCCTGGTATAGGCTCAACATAACCCAACGACCTGCTAATCTCACTTTGTAGAACATCCCTCTTCTCATTGTCATTTTTGGGTTGACCTCTTACAGGCCCACAAATAAAATGGAGAGTACAATTGTCTGGTACTACAATAAAAAAAATTATAAATAAATAAACATTGTTGTCCAATCAAATGGCAGAACGTGCCGGTCACAACAGGCTCATTTGAATAAAGTTAACTGAATTTGATCTTTTGTCCCACATGCCCCTTATGTGCTCATGCCTACACCTGTCATGGCTTTAGGCTTCTAAGGTCTGTCATTCCTTGGCTATGGTGGCTAATCGGCTATCGAAAGGCTGATTTGGGGGGCGTGATCTTGCTTATTAGTGCCAGCTGCGCTGAGCTTATTTAATCCCTTCGGTTTCGCTGGCCAGCACTTCAGTGTCAATTCTGCATGCCTAAAGTTAAGATCATTTGTTCTTAGCTATTTAAGTCTTGAATCTATGACTTAGCTTCTAAGCCTTTTGGTTATCTTTTCTTTAAAAATTATTCCTCTGGCTGCCCTAGCTGGGTTCTGGCAGTCAGTCCGTTTCTTTTCGTTTGTCTCTCTTCCTCCCTTCACGGCCTTTTCCACGGGAGGATCTTTGGCGAGAGTAGGCAATTTACTTTTTGCGACTCTGCCTGGTCGCAGTTATATCAGTCCTTATTTGAGAGTTCCTCTCCTTGGGTTTGAGTGCGTTCCCTTTCGGTTCGCCTCTGAATTCGAGGCATTAGTGGTGATATCTCCCGAGATATCACTTTTAGACTGTTTCGGTTGCACTTCTCCCCTCAATACTCTCCTGTGTGCACAAGTACGAACCCAACGCATCACCTTTCATATTTATATGCATTACAACACCTGCAGGATTGGCATCCCATGATCCTTTATGCTACTTGTGCGTCATATCCCATGGAAAATGTGGGCCTCTTCATATGTAATACCGCATGCAGTGGGACCACTGGGGCCTCTGCATATGTAATACTGCATGCAGAGGGGCCTGTGTGTGTGTAATACTGCGTGCAGTGGGGCCACTGGTGCCCCTGTGTGTGTAATACTGCATGCAGTGGGGCCACTGGTGCCCCTGCGTGTGTAATACTATATGCAATGGGGCCTCTGTGTGTGTAATACTGTATACAATGGGGCCGCTGAATGTGTAATACTGTGTGCAGTGGGGCCACTGGCACCCCTGCATGTGCAATACTGCATGCAAAGGGCCTCTAAGTGTGTAATACTGCATGCAGTGGGGCCACTGGTGCCCCTGTGTGTGTAATACTGCGTGCAGTGGGGCCACTGGTGCCCCTGTGTGTGTAATACTGCAAGCAGTGGGGCCACTGGTGCCCCTGCGTGTGTAATACTACTTGCAGTGGGGCCTCTGTGTGTGTAATACCGCGTGCAGTGGTGCCTCTGTGTGTGTAATACTGTATGCAGTGGGGTCACTGGCACCCCTGCGCGTGCAATTCTGCATGCAGAGGGCCTCTGTGGTGTAATACAGCGTGCAGTGGGGCCACTGGTGCCCCTGGGCGTGCAATTCTGCATGCAGAGGGCCTCTGTGTGTGTAATACTGAGTGCAGTGGTGCCTCTGTGTGTAATACTGTATGCAGTGGGGTCACTGGCACCCTTGCATGTGCAATACTGCATGCAAAGGGCCTCTATGTGTGTAATACTGCATGCAGTGGGGCTGCTTCGTGTATAATACTGCGTGTAGTGGGGCCACTGCGTGTGTAATACTGCGTGTAGTGGGGCCTCTGCGTGTGTAACACTGTGTGCAGTGGTGCCTCTGTGTGTGTAATACTGCGTGCAGTGGTGCCTCTGTGTGTGTAATACTGCGTGTAGTGGGTCCTCTGCATGTGTAATACTGTGTGCAGTGGTGCCTCTGTGTGTGTAATACTGCGTGCAGTGGTGCCTCTGTGTGTGTAATACTGCGTGCAGTGGTGCCTCTGTGTGTGTAATACTGCATGCAGTGGTGCCTCTGTGTGTGTAATACTGCGTGCAGTGGTGCCTCTGTGTGTGTAATACTGCGTGTAGTGGGTCCTCTGCATGTGTAATACTGTGTGCAGTGGTGCCTCTGTGTGTGTAATACTGCGTGCAGTGGTGCCTCTGTGTGTGTAATACTGCGTGCAGTGGTGCCTCTGTGTGTGTAATACTGCATGCAGTGGTGCCTCTGTGTGTGTAATACTGCGTGTAGTGGGTCCTCTGCATGTGTAATACTGTGTGCAGTGGTGCCTCTGTGTGTGTAATACTGCGTGCAGTGGTGCCTCTGTGTGTGTAATACTGCGTGCAGTGGTGCCTCTGTGTGTGTAATACTGCGTGCAGTGGTGCCTCTGTGTGTGTAATACTGTATGCAGTGGGGTCACTGGCACCCCTGCGCGTGCAATTCTGCATGCAGAGGGCCTCTGTGGTGTAATACTGCGTGCAGTGGGGCCACTGGTGCCCCTGGGCGTGCAATTCTGCATGCAGAGGGCCTCTGTGTGTGTAATACTGAGTGCAGTGGTGCCTCTGTGTGTAATACTGTATGCAGTGGGGTCACTGGCACCCTTGCATGTGCAATACTGCATGCAAAGGGCCTCTATGTGTGTAATACTGCATGCAGTGGGGCTGCTTCATGTATAATACTGCGTGTAGTGGGGCCACTGCGTGTGTAATACTGCGTGTAGTGGGGCCTCTGCGTGTGTAACACTGTGTGCAGTGGTGCCTCTGTGTGTGTAATACTGCGTGCAGTGGTGCCTCTGTGTGTGTAATACTGCGTGTAGTGGTGCCTCTGTGTGTGTAACTGTGTGCAGTGGTGCCTCTGTGTGTGTAATACTGCATGCAGTGGTGCCTCTGTGTGTGTAATACTGCGTGCAGTGGTGCCTCTGTGTGTGTAATACTGCGTGCAGCGGGGCCTCTGCGTGTGTAATACTGCGTGTAGTGGTGCCTCTGTGTGTGTAACTGTGTGCAGTGGTGCCTCTGTGTGTGTAATACTGCATGCAGTGGTGCCTCTGTGTGTGTAATACTGCGTGCAGTGGTGCCTCTGCGTGTGTAATACTGCGTGTAGTGGTGCCTCTGTGTGTGTAACTGTGTGCAGTGGTGCCTCTGTGTGTGTAATACTGCATGCAGTGGTGCCTCTGTGTGTGTAATACTGCGTGCAGTGGTGCCTCTGCGTGTGTAATACTGCGTGTAGTGGGTCCTCTGCGTGTGTAATACTGCGTGCAGTGGTGCCTCTGTGTGTGTAATACTGTGTGCAGTGGTGCCTCTGTGTGTGTAATACTGCGTGCAGTGGTGCCTCTGTGTGTGTAATACTGCGTGCAGTGGTGCCTCTGTGTGTGTAATACTGCGTGTAGTGGGTCCTCTGCGTGTGTAACACTGTGTGCAGTGGTGCCTCTGTGTGTGTAATACTGCGTGCAGTGGTGCCTCTGTGTGTGTAATACTGCGTGCAGTGGTGCCTCTGTGTGTGCAATACTGCGTGTAGTGGGTCCTCTGCGTGTGTAACACTGTGTGCAGTGGTGCCTCTGTGTGTGTAATACTGCGTGCAGTGGTGCCTCTGTGTGTGTAATACTGCGTGCAGTGGTGCCTCTGTGTGTGTAATACTGCGTGTAGTGGGTCCTCTGCGTGTGTAATACTGTGTGCAGTGGTGCCTCTGTGTGTGTAATACTGCGTGCAGTGGTGCCTCTGTGTGTGTAATACTGCGTGCAGTGGTGCCTCTGTGTGTGTAATACTGCGTGCAGTGGTGCCTCTGTGTGTGTAATACTGCGTGCAGTGGTGCCTCTGTGTGTGTAATACTGCGTGCAGTGGTGCCTCTGCGTGTGTAATACTGCGTGCAGTGGTGCCTCTGTGTGTGTAATACTGCGTGCAGTGGTGCCTCTGTGTGTGTAATACTGCGTGCAGTGGTGCCTCTGTGTGTGTAACTGTGTGCAGTGGTGCCTCTGTGTGTGTAATACTGCGTGCAGTGGTGCCTCTGTGTGTGTAATACTGGGTGCAGTGGTGCCTCTGTGTGTATAATACTGCGTGCAGTGGTGCCTCTGCGTGTGTAACACTGTGTGCAGTGGTGCCTCTGTGTGTGTAATACTGCGTGCAGTGGTGCCTCTGTGTGTGTAATACTGCGTGCAGTGGTGCCTCTGTGTGTGTAATACTGCGTGCAGTGGTGCCTCTGTGTGTGTAATACTGCGTGCAGTGGTGCCTCTGTGTGTGTAATACTGCGTGCAGTGGTGCCTCTGTGTGTGTAATACTGCGTGCAGTGGTGCCTCTGTGTGTGTAATACTGCGTGTAGTGGGTCCTCTGCATGTG
The DNA here is from genome assembly GCA_029721435.1 of Gymnothorax reevesii. Lineage (NCBI taxonomy): Eukaryota > Metazoa > Chordata > Actinopteri > Anguilliformes > Muraenidae > Gymnothorax > Gymnothorax reevesii. The sequence goes on along the minus strand of CM056592.1, from coordinate 227,540 downwards.
TAATACTGCGTGCAGTGGTGCCTCTGTGTGTGTAATACTGCGTGCAGTGGTGCCTCTGTGTGTGTAATACTGCATGCAGTGGTGCCTCTGTGTGTGTAATACTGCGTGCAGTGGTGCCTCTGTGTGTGTAATACTGCGTGTAGTGGGTCCTCTGCATGTGTAATACTGTGTGCAGTGGTGCCTCTGTGTGTGTAATACTGCGTGCAGTGGTGCCTCTGTGTGTGTAATACTGCGTGCAGTGGTGCCTCTGTGTGTGTAATACTGCGTGCAGTGGTGCCTCTGTGTGTGTAATACTGCGTGTAGTGGGGCCTCTGCGTGTGTAATACTGTGTGCAGTGGTGCCTCTGTGTGTGTAATACTGTGTGCAGTGGTGCCTCTGTGTGTGTAATACTGCGTGCAGTGGTGCCTCTGTGTGTGTAATACTGCGTGTAGTGGGTCCTCTGCGTGTGTAATACTGCGTGCAGTGGTGCCTCTGTGTGTGTAATACTGCGTGCAGTGGTGCCTCTGTGTGTGTAATACTGCGTGTAGTGGGGCCTCTGCGTGTGTAATACTGTGTGCAGTGGTGCCTCTGTGTGTGTAATACTGTGTGCAGTGGTGCCTCTGTGTGTAATACTGCGTGCAGTGGTGCCTGTGTGTGTGTAATACTGCGTGCAGTGGTGCCTCTGTGTGTGTAATACTGCGTGTAGTGGGGCCTCTGCGTGTGTAATACTGTGTGCAGTGGTGCCTCTGTGTGTGTAATACTGTGTGCAGTGGTGCCTCTGTGTGTAATACTGCGTGCAGTGGTGCCTGTGTGTGTGTAATACTGCGTGCAGCGGGGCCGCTTTGGGCAGCGTAAAGAATGAGGAATTTTCTTGTGATTGAGCTCAACAAACCATCTTGGGGCCCTACAACCAATCAAAATTGAGAAACAAGGCTCTGGCTGGGAATCCATCTGTTGTGTTCCGTGGGTCTGTGTGTTTGGTTAGTCAATTTTAGGTTTTTATTATTTTTGTGATGTCAGTTTTTAGTCCATGTCTTAGTGTTTCACATTTCATTCCTCTCCAGTCCACGTCTTACTCATGTACTGTCTTTGCTTTCTCCCCGGTCGCGTCATTGTTTGTAGCAGTTTTCTGTGTTAATTGATTGTGACACTATTTCGGGTGATTTAATGGATTCTGGGTTTCAGCCTTCCTTCTGTTCTCGTTTGCTAATTTCCCCTTGCTTTTCTATATTACTAACCCCTACTAACAGTTTGTTGTTTACTAGAATTTACTAACCAAACTAACATTGTATATTAGACTAACATACTAACGAGCACCCGGGATTGTATAGCTGCACTTACTAATTGACTAATAATCTCTCAGCTTTCGCCCTGTTCTAGTCTCCGCCCCTTGCTTTACTATTCTCTGGTTTTGCTAAAGTTTCCTGCAGACTCTCTGCATTCTTATAATCTATCCTGACTTATTCTGTACACTTAGGCGTCCTTTTATCTAGTTTATTTATCCCGTCTTTGGGATTGTCTTGTGATCCTCGTTTGTGTGTTAATGTTTATCTGTTTTCATGTAATTGGTTTCCCTTGTGTTCCACCCCTTGTTAATTATATTAAGTTGCTGCACCTGTGTCTGTCCTCGCCCCCTGCCCTATATCTGGGAGCCGGTTCTCCACGCCTGCAGATCTGACTTCCCTTTGTCACTCTGCGCGACACTCCTTGCCCCTGTGCACTCCCTCTGGTCCCCTCAGTTCTCCTCTGTGTTCATCAGCTGCATACCCTGCCCAGCCTGCCCTTCCTGCTGCCTCCAAGCCCCTGGTGCCCCCTGTCTCCTCCAGTGTCCCCTGTGCCTGTCTTGCCAGTCTGCCTCCACCGTCTTCTGTGCCCGTCTTCCTCGTCAGTGTTTCCGGCCCCCTGAGCCTCAGCGTTTCCGGCCCCCTGAGCCTCAGCGTGTCTGGCCCCCTGAGCCTCAGCGTGTCTGGCCCCCTGAGCCTCAGCGTGTCTGGCCCCCTGAGCCTCAGCGTGTCTGGCCCCCTGAGCTTCAGCGTCTCCTGCCCGTCCAAGTGCCCCGTGTCCTGTCTGTTCCCCTCCTGATGTTCTCCCTTACCCTTTTCCGGGCCAGCTGTGCCTTCCGAGTTGCCATCTGCCAGCTGTGCCCACAGTCTTGTCTTGTCAGTGTTTTTAGTCAAGCCAAGCCACAGCCCCAAGCCACAGCCATAGCCCCAAGTCATAGTTCATGGTCTTTGTCCAAGCCATAGTCACAGTCCCTAGCCATAGTCTTGTCTGCCCCCCTGTCTAGTGTTCTGGTCTGCCCTAGTCTTGAGTTTGTTTTCCTGAGTTTTCTGGTTTCATTGCTTGGCACGGTGTTTTTGTTAGCCTTAGTGCCCCCTTTTCCCCTTGGTTTTTTCCCTGTGTTTATTTTAATAAATTATTATTTTGGATCCCCGCTTCAGGTGTCTCACTCCCCTTTTGTGTCTCCCTTTCGTTTCCAAGTTCTACAGAGTTCCCCTGTGTGCTTTCCCTCTTGTATCCGTTACACCATCCTCCAATTTTTGCTTTCTGACTTGTAATTTTGGCTTTTATGGGGACAATACCAAACAAGGTAATTTTTCTACAATGGTTTTAATAATTTAAATAACCATTAAAAATACAATACTGTCCACTACTTGTGATGGGCATGTATAAATATTCTAAATGAATAAATTTCTTGTTTCCTGTCACTGGGCCCTAATTAAGGCCGAGCCAAATGTGTGAAAACGCAGGTGACAGTTAAGAGGTTAACCTATGAGAAGTTCTCATTGAGTGGGGCATGTAAGACATTCATATACCTGGAGATGTCAGTCACCCTGACAGACACCCCATCTGCTCACTGCAAAACCTGATTTTGCACAAATGTGTCCTCAACATTTTTTATTTGTATCATTTTGCATCAGTGTTCAGATATGTTATCTTTAGTTTAAAAGTTACTTAAAAATCCACAATAATCTTCTCTAATTTCCTTAACTGGCATCTGAATCAGCATTCAGTCCTCCTCACAAGCTGTGTCTTGAATTATTGTATTGCCATAAAGACCTGTTTTAATAATAAATAAAACACGCCCTGTGGTACTGTACTCGGTGTCACTGCACTGATCTATGGTTCGGGCTGGGTGTTCCGGGACAGATTATGCTCTGTATGTACATAACTATGTCTAATTCATTAATATACTCCCCCATGAGGTCTAAAAGCCCCCTGTCTACCATGCTATTTTAAGTCATATCTGTGAGAGGGGACATTGTTATGATCATCGAATTCAGTGCGATTCAATTCCCAGAGGTTTTGTTTAAATCATGCCAGGCATATTTTGTTTTGTGAAAAAAAAACTGTCCCTCTACAAACTGCTTCATACTATTATCAGTAAATAAATAGACCTACTAATTTAATGTACAAAAGAACCATACTCAGGATGCTTTCTGTGAGTTCCTTCAGTATAACGCACAGCTTTATGCCGTTTTCATGTGATACATCAATATTTCATTCTCAAAGATAAAAAAAAAATAAACATGCATTGTTTCACATTAAAATCCATCAATAGATTTTTAAAAGAAAACCTCATGCATGCATTGAGCATGAAACACCACTAAAAACCTTGAGGAGTCTGCAAACATGGACCAGGGACACCCGAGGATCTGGAGAATCTGTGTTGAGCGACGGTCTTGGATCCCGATGTTTGTTTGAGAAATTATTGCTTATACGGTAGATGGAAAAGCACAGAAAGAAATACAGTCAGAGATGCCAATTATTATAATGCACCTTCAAGAATAAAACAGTTTGTTTTAAAGAGTCTTGGTATCACAGCAAGGCTTTTAATATTTGTCTTATTTCTAGACAAGTGAAAAAAGTATTTGTTAAACATAGAAAATGATTTGCAACAAATTTTGCTAATATTGGTTGTCTGTCAATGATTCTCTAGGTAACTGTAACCTGGTAATTTAAGCAATTCCACAATTCACAAGCTCAAAAATGAAAAATTTTATATTGTTTTATTTTACTTTTATGCCGTGCATTTTGGAAAAGAATAATATAATCAGGTAATTAATGCACAGGACTATTCCTGCAAACTGAAGTCTTCATGGAATCCATGGAAGCACACACACACGCACACACACACACACACGCACACACACACGCACACACACGTACACACACACACACACACACGTACACACACACATGCACAAACACACGCACACACACACGTACACACACACGCACGCACACACACACGCACAGACACACACACACACACACACGTACACACACACGCACGCACACACACACGCACAGACACACACACACACACACACGCACACACACACACGCACACACACACGCACACACACACACGCACGCACGCACGCACACACACACGCACGCACGCACGCACACACACACACGTACACACACACACGCACACACACACACACGCACGCATGCACACACACGTACACACACACACACGCACACAAACACACACGCACACACGCACACAAACACACACATACACACACACACGTACACACACACGCACGCACACACACACGCACAGACACACACACACACACGCACACACACACACGCACACACACACGCACACACACACACACACGCACGCACGCACGCACACACACACACACGCACAAGCGCACGCACGCACGCACACACACACACGTACACGCACACACACACACACACGCACGCACGCACACACACGTACACACACACACGCACACACGCACACAAACACACACGCACACACGCACACAAACACACACGCACACACGCACACAAACACACACGCACACACATACACACACGTACACACACACACACACACACACACGCACAAGCGCACGAACGCACGCACACACACACACACACACACGTACACACGCACACACACACACACGCACGCATGCACACACACGTACACACACACACGCACACAAACACACACGCACACACATACACATACACACACACGTACACACACACACACACGCACGCACGCACTCACACACACACACACACACGTACACACACACACGCAAACAAACACACACGCACGCACACACATACACACGCACGCACGCACGCACACACACACACACACACACACACACAAACACAAGCACGCACGCACGCACACACACACACACACACGTACACACACACATGCACACACACACACGCATGCACACACACACACGCGCACACACACACACACACACACACACACAGGCAAGCACAAGCTCAACTCACAACTCACGCATAATATATAATAAACCAAGCTGCAGTCATCAGAGTGACACTTGAGCCATTAAAATGGACATGAATCAAACAACGGACAGGTTTATGGACATTTGCATTGTAAACTACCTCCCTGTGACCATCCTCACTCCTGACGGCCAGAGAGATTCATGACTCGTTTACAGTAACCCTACAGACTGTTGTTCTACTGGAGCGTGAGTGTCATGTCTGAAGTCAGGATGCATCAGAAATGTAATCAAGGTTTTGCAAATATTTGGGAAGATTAAACAGATTGAAACTGATGTCCTTATAATGTTCTGGAGCTCAGCTGCTGCTCCAGCATGTAATGAACAGATATGGCCCAAACTATTTACAAAACCTCGATGTGACACTTAACTTTTACACATATCTGTCAAATATAAGAGCTCTACAGCCAAACTTCAAAAATCATTTTAAAAATCTTTTCTTTTTTTCCGGCTTGTGAATTTTTTTCTAAGCTTGACGAGCAAACAAGTTTATGTAACAAGGTAAATTCATTTTTGGAGGACATTTAGTGAGCGATTGCTGTCAGCCGCTCCCTACCTATGATTTATTACTTTAACAGGTATTTACTTATTGTACAAACATTTGCTCAAAGGCTAATAGGGCTGAATTAACAGCGGCTGAATCCACTTTGCTGCTGATACGTTGACAGAAGTGTTCTGGTTGAAGCCGTCCTCCGAAACTGCCTTCAGGACCATGTTAGAAATGTCCTGTGTGCAGTTTGGTTGGTCGATGACCTTTCCTTCATATCACAGTAATGCAATTTTAAAAGAGAAGAAGAAAAAAACGCATAGCCAATGAGAGCAAAGACACATACTGAACCTTTTTTTCTGAAGTTTAGTCATAAGTTTAAGTTCTGACTAAAAGGCCCAGAAATATCATTTTAATGTACCTTTGTAACTGTCCCTGAGAAATAATAAGAGATGATTGGTTTAATAATCTCAATCAATGGAATAATTCCCACAATACAATATCAAATATTCTACATAATCTACTGCACTAGGCACTGAAACTTAATTTAAGCTTTTTCTTTTTCAGGGTGTGATTGTGAAACGGTACGAAAGAGAATTAAACAGTTTTTGGGGTTTTTGCACCTCAATAATTTATAATCTTTCACTTTGTCAATAAAACTGGACGCCATGGTTTCTGATTGGTCAACCATTCGAGAAGACAAGCCAACAAACATGACCTATCTTTATATTCTGTGAGTTTAAAATGAACATTTTAAAAACATCTGCAACCCCAACAGAGAAAAAAAGTTGGGAAGGGGGCAATTTAGGATGAGGTAATGAGGTAAAAAATGTGAATGTATTTTGACACAGTTGATGTCAGTGGGTAACTGTAATCCTTCTTAAAGGCCGATTCCCTGAGGCGCACAGCTAACAGATGATCGCCGTGGCGAGAGGACAGGTACCTTATCTAAGCCAGTCAAATATCATTCACTTCAGATAAAAATGACACAACCATCAGTACAGTATGTAAATAACATTAGCCTAAACAATATAAATGCAATGAACAGAAACACTGTTGCTGTTTGCTGACTGGTGTATTTGACACCCATGTAGCTGATGCAAAAATTATACATGAAAACATTTTAAATTCAATATTTAAGCAGTGTTATCATCCATTGTACTGTAAAATGTGCTGCCATCGGAAATGAATGTTATTCACTGTTATTGCCATTGAGATGTAGGCTACAAGAACTGGTAGCTGCCATTTACTTTATCATAGAAAATGCTAGCATCTGACATGTCTAATTCAATTGAGCAAGTTAGCTAACATATATATATGCAGCAAACAGAACAACGTCAGAATGCAATTCATCATGCCAACTAATGCCTAAGGACAGTTTTGCAATCTTTTTTTGATTAGAAATTAGCGACTAGAGTGTTGCTGAGGAAGAGCGGCTACAATCACTCGCAGCTACACGAGACTCGACAGGCTGGTCTAGTTGCTACCTGATCCACTATGAGGTTTTGTGATTCAGAATCTTATTGAAATATACATTAAAAAATGTAAAAGTTTGACTCTTTCTTTGGTTTGTGATGCATTTGGTCACATATTTGGCCGGTTTAATTATTTCAGTCAGCAGAACAAAAAGACAAGCAGGAACCTTCAAGGCTTGTTTTCCTCTCCAGAATTCACTGCAACCTTTTCCCCCAGATTGAACACTTTGACTTCTGACTGCATTGATTAACAGTGGGCAACGTGCTGATTGGCTGGTCAGCCTTAGGTATGACAAAAGGGTCAAAACTTGAGATCTTTTTACTTCATTGTAAAATATACGGTTAGGGAATTTATCTGTCCATCTCTCACTGCTGAAAATATTCCGTTACAAATTTTAATTCACAAACACAGAATATTTTAATGCAACAAAAACTTTTTAAATATCTGAAAATTCTTGTGAACAAAAGTTTCACATATGCAAAAAATATTTCCACAGCTACAAAACTTCTTTAAACACATACAAAATATATCTGTGCGTAAAACTGAAAATGTTAATGACTCTTATGTGTTTCTGAGAAAGCAACCAACAGGTGCAGAAGAGTTCATGCTTCACAATCCGCTAACATGGGTGCAGATTATATCTGAGCCATGCTTCACAATCCACTAAAATGGGTGCAGATTATATCAGAGCCATGCTTCACAATCCGCTAACATGTGTGCTGATTATATCCGAGCCGTGCTTCACAATCCGCTAACATGTGTGCAGATTATATCTGAGCCATGCTTCACAATCCGCTAACATGGGTGCAGATTATATCTGAGCCATGCTTCACAATCCGCTAACATGGGTGCAGATTATATCTGAGCCATGCTTCACAATCCGCTAACATGGGTGCAGATTATATCTGAGCCATGCTTCACAATCCGCTAACATGGGTGCAGATTATATCAGAGCCATGCTTCACAATCCGCTAACATGTGTGCTGATTATATCCGAGCCGTGCTTCACAATCCGCTAACATGTGTGCAGATTATATCTGAGCCATGCTTCACAATCCGCTAACATGTGTGCAGATTATATCTGAGCCATGCTTCACAATCCGCTAACATGGGTGCAGATTATATCTGAGCCATGCTTCACAATCCGCTAACATGGGTGCAGATTATATCTGAGCCATGCTTCACAATCCGCTAACATGGGTGCAGATTATATCAGAGCCATGCTTCACAATCCGCTAACATGGGTGCAGTTTATAGCTGAGCCGTGTTTCACAATCCGCTAACATGGGTGCAGATTATAGCTGAGCCATGCTTCACAATCCGCTAACATGGGTGCAGTTTATATCTGAGCCATGCTTCACAATCTCTGAACATTTGTGCAGATTATATCTGAGCCATGCTTCACAATCTGTGAACATTTGTAGAGATTATATCTGAGCCATGCTTCACAAAGTGAACACAAGCACAATGGACCAGGGTAAAACCAGCCTTACAATGCAACATCAATGCAACAACAGTGTATTACAGAACGGTAAGTACTAAATTTACAGTTTGGGGTTAGGCCACCACAAGCCTCTAACTTTTTTGATACAGGTTCTCTATCTGTTATTATTTTTGGAGAGATGAAGCACCATTCTTGAAATACACTCCCGAAGCTGATGCCCTGACGATGGTGGAGAGTCCTGTGACCAGCATATTGATCCAAAATTTAAATATATCCAATGTTCAAATCCAATGTTCAATCCATGTTCAAAAATCTAGTCAGTGCCAAGGCTGTAGCATGGATTCAGAATGTTAAAACGCATAAAATGAGAATAAAAGATGAAAAGAAATCACAGACAAAAAATCCACCAAAAACAATTCCCCTCCTCTTTGTAAGATCGAGTTATAAAACATGGAAAAAGATTGTACAGACTGTGATAACAGGAAATCGGACCGATCAGTCATATCAGGAAATTTATCTAGTGTACTCACCAACAGTAAATGCTCATTATTATTAGCAGTGTGCGCTGCAGTGCATTCAGAATTATGCAGTAATGATCTCTTTATTCCTGTGCTTACAGCTGGGACACAAACATTTCCCTCCTTCAGCTATTAAAACATTTTGTACAAAGGAAATTGCATATTAACTAGACAATTTAAAATGCATCATGTCGGCTGAATTGTTTTCTATTCAAGGGGAAAATGTGATCATAATATTAAACCTAAAATGCCCTGCTGATAATAATTTTACTTTGGCTAATACAAAACTGCAACTATATCATTTGAACTGTATTTATTCCATGTCTAATTATTTTATTCTGTATATTGTATATATTTACAGGTAAGTAATTAGGTTTAATGTATGCTGTAGATATGTGTTCATGAATGAACCATGAGGTCAGTTAAAGCCGCTTGCTAGATAGCAACCTAATCATGAAAATCACACTTCACTGACAGTTCACAACATAGCCTTCCTAATTACACACAATATTACTTTATCAAGTAGGAAACACAAATAGTAAACACACACAGACATCATTATTCATCTTTTAAGTACTGTGACTATAGTTTCATTTAAATAAATCTAGAAAATGAGTTTTAAAATGATGGCATACCACTAAGGCATTTTTCCTCTCTTATTTACCTCAGGTATTTAAACCTCAGAGGAGACCTGAAAAATATGAGCCACATCAGAAATGGCTGATTCATGAATAAGGTATAACACAGAACTTGCTTTTAGTTTGTGGGCTCAAAATGTGGTAAGCACTTTCAAATGACCGTCTTAAATAAATCATATGGCAAAAACTGAAACTAGTCACTATTAATTTACTAAGTACTGTCATTGCAACTGCCATGTCTGGAAATGATATGTTCATGTTACCTTATTGTGGGAAAAAAAAAAAACCAAAAACCATAAATCCTGGCTTTCAATGGTTCGTGATATAAATGTCACAACCATCAAATACAAAGGGACTGCGATTGAATCAGAATGATTAGACACATACAATACCAACAAAGAAGAAAAGCATTAGGATGGAGAGAATGAGGCTCTCATTGCTGGAGTGAGAAATCTTCCAGCAGACCACTGCAGTGATGAAACTGATGAATTTACTTTGTGTCTGCATTTCTTGCTCTTTGAAAGAAATCCACTTTGAAAAGACATGGAACTTGAATTGCTTGGATTTTCCAAATATAAATTGATTCATTCACGCTTAACTTTGTAATATGTTGTGATATATAAGATTATAAGATTATGCCATTCTTATTTTTTTGCTCTATTCGTTCATTTTCCCTGAATCACATCTTCACATTAAGAGCCACCAGCACTTAATCTCCTGTACCGACATCCAAAGGCATGGATGAAAACTAGTATGATCTGACCTCACTGTTGAAGAGCCTTGTGTAATAAAGTCAGTTTCACACACCAATGGAATGTTCTCATTGACTGAAGAGACTCAAATATGATTTTTTTGGCTTAATGTGACACAGATGTGATATTTTCATCCGATCTTTAAATTCGATCTTCAAATCAGAGCTGAGCCACTTCATATGTGTAATGTAGCGATCAGGAACCAGTCGCGAGAACCAGGAAATGCAGTAGTGCTTGTTTTATTAATAAAGGGGGAGGACCCCCGCAGGGCAGAAGGCAAACATACAGAGTCCACAATCCAAAAGTCAAAATCCAGTTGGGCAAAAATAGAATCAAATACCAATGCAGCAGTCACAGTAATCGTAGTCGGACAGAAATGGGTCTGGTTCACAGGAATAGTACTATCAAAGAAGCAAAGCCAGAATCCACAGGACGTAATCCGAATCGTTACCAGGGCAGCAAACAGAGATCTCGTAGTCGGGCAGAAAATAGTCAAAACACACAGATGCAACAATAATCCAAAATCACAAAGACAAAAATCGAAAGTCGGCCAATCCAGTCAGAAAGATAAACACTGAGTAATCAAGGCGAGAAACATAGACTAGGGAAAGACTAGGGAAAACGATCTGACAGACATCTTAAATAAACATCCGGGGCGAACACATGACCAGGGAGAAACAGGTGCAATCAATGATACAATAATCAGGAGTGACACATGAGGAATAATCTAATTACATGAATCTAGCAAATGCCAAAACGCGGACAGGGATCACAAGACAAACCTATGTACAAAACAACAGCTCCGGTTAAGGAGTACTAAAGTGCATAGTTTAAAGAAAAGTGTAAGCGGGAAAGACAGAGAGGATCATCTGGCTGGATTATCTAGCGCCATAATCATTACTCCAACAGTTTGACCCTTGTTGAGACACGTGCCCCATCATTACGCCGACAGTTTGACCCTTGTTGGATACATGCTCCAACATTTAGCAGATGACCCCAGGGTCATGGGAATGGACTCAACCAGACTCTCGGGCGCCAATCTCATCTTGCCACAGGGCTAATGGTTAATGCAGATGCCTGGGAATCTTCCAAAAAAACTACTGTCCGCAAGCCTTTGGCCAGCGACACTCATGCCGGACAACTCCACAGTGCCATCCAATGGACTCTGACATAACTGCACCCGTACAATTTCAATACATTACAGTTTAGGAAAATATTTCTAAAAGACTTTTAATTTCCTGAGTAAAACACTAATCTCACTCACGATGTCACAGAATAATGTGTATTTTGCTATACTGAAGGTTAAGAGTGGAGTGATGGCCTTAATGCAGATTATTCTTGTAATTTGGTATTGTGTCGGACGTTTCATGACCAACTCTAACGCAAGTAGGTTGGGTTTGGTATCATTTTAATCCTCGTAATTTCTGAAATCTCATAGGGAATATTTCGAAGGAATTGGACTTGTGCCATACCCTCCTTCAATAACTTTAAGGGAAAATTATGCTTCAGTTTTCCTTGTGGTCATGTCTCCTCCCAAAGCTCCTCCGGAAAGGGGGAGCATTCCTGGCTCAAATGACCCAAAAACGACCTATGACCCCGCCATAGGACGCAGCCTAGAGATTGGGCATAAAAGAGGGGGAAACAGAGAAGTCGAGGAAGCTTGGATTCATCCTTCCCTCATATATGTTGTGTATATGTGTAGTTTTGGGCTGCGCCAGGTATGAATTGACTTCTTTTCTCTTTTCTGTAACGATGTAATTAGGTCTTGTAATTTAAGCTTGTGCCTGCCTGGCGAAATAAATTGATATTCGCATCTGTGGTGTGTTTCTGACTTTGGACAAACGCATACCTACCGGTTCGGACTCCTGGATCCCAGTTGAGTAACGTAGACCGTAATCGCGTGCCTGATCAACACGCTTGGCATCTGCGTTATAAGGTGGATTTTCCATGCTGTGTATGACGCTATTAATATTGGCTTCGAGCAAGATTTCGCTTATATCTTTAGGCGGAAATCTTAAGAGACGCAAGGCCTCTGAACGATGTGTTTCCGTTATGCCTCTGTAGTTGCTCGCTGTGGGCCTCAGTAATCCCTAGTCATAGCGAGGCTATGTCAAATTACTGGCTTAATAGGCTGCCAGCCTCTGAGTTCTTTCGCTGGATTGGATAGTTCAGATGGTTTTGGTCCGGCGGAGTAGGGTATAAACCTGCTATGGGTCCGATGCACAACAGAGCTCCAAATTGGGTAATAAATTGACGAATTAAAATCTGAACATATTTATGCAAACGCATGATAACCGCAAAAGATTGCAACCACAAATTTGTATCTTAAATTTGATATGGAGTCAGATATATTGTAACCACTAAGACATTAAGGCTGCAGCATCCACTCGGCACGTCTCAGGCCACTTAAAAGCAGAACGTGAACGACGTCATCATGTGAGGCCTGGGGCAGGGGTCTAGTGCTGACGCTGTAGCCAGACCCCATTATTATAATGGAGACTGCGAGGACCATCTTTTAGCTGGCTGTTAAGGCAAACACGCTGAGACCTTCCGCCTCAGCTAGGACCCTCCTTGGCCTAGTTGCACGGTGTTTACAAAAGTAAAGCACAAAGTGTAAGTGGAGATCCACAGAAGCTGCAGCAGAGATAATCAGGCAAAGGCAAGGAGGCGGAGACTAGAATTGGGCGACTGCTGAGAGATCGTTAGTCAATTAGAATGTGCAGCTATACAATCCCGAGTGCATGTTAGTAAGTTAGTAAAAATATACAATGTTAATATGTGTTAGTAATTATCGAAAACAATAAACTGTTAGTATTGGTTAGTAGATAGTAAAAGAGAGAGGAAGGAAGCACACGAGATAATGAAAGAAGGTTGAAACCCAGAAGCCAATAAATCACCCGAATGAGTGGCACGCAAGACTAGGGACCGTGAGCAAAGACCTACATAAGGCAAGACAGGGTAGACGAAGTGCAAAGCATGGAAAGGAAAACATGGCAAGATAACTAATGATCTAAACATGAAAAATAATAAAACAAGGAAATCCAAACTACCAAAATACAAAACATAATCCTATGAATGATCAGTCAAAGCAGTGGTCACTAAACACAGAAATCCATAAACATGGCAAAGCCAGGCACAGAACTTAAACAAGACAGGAGCATAATCCAGAATCACAACACCTAGATGATAAGATTCAAATCTGATACACGGCCGGGCGACATGAATGAGGTCAGATCAGAGTCCGTGTGGCCTTTTGTCAGTACACATGTGCAGAGTTAAAGATCTAAAGACAGCCATCTTGCTTTTCCTTTCTATTCCTTTTTTTTTTGGCTTTTCAACCTCGTCTGCTCAAGTTTTAGTACCACAGGTCTCACAAATATGATCTTTCTGCTGTTTATCTCACAGATGACTCATCAGTCTGCTCAAACCAGCCATTCCGGAATAAGGATGGGTCCACATTACAGATACTGGTCACTTAAAAGTATGAATGAGGTCAGTCAAGATGGGTAAGTCTGATATGAGCAAAAAATCAGAATTGAACAACGAGGCTAGAAATGTGAGCAAAGCACATGAGGTAAGGATGGAAAAATGTCTCTCGCAGTTACCAAAGTCTATTGCCTCAACTTTCTCAAAGTGGCCATTTTGTGAGGCAAGTTGGTACTTCTAACATTCGAATAAGGTCACGGATTTTACCAGAAAAGGTCCCCAATAGGTAACAAAACATTCACGCACGCACGCACGCATACGCGCACGCACACACACGCACACGCACACACATATGCACAAAAAATATCAACTGCTGAGATGCATTTCTACTTGAGCCAAGAATTATCGCTGCCCACTCAATAAATGTGCCCAGATTCTCCCAGTATCATGACAGCAGTGTATTGCAGCAAAAACCAAAAGAATGAAGTTTTTGATAAACCCCTTGAGTTAATGTTTGCATATAAAGTGTTCTGCATACAGATTTTCACAAATTTTCTGCAATTTGCAACAAATCTTTAATTCCACCAATCCTGAATGTCTTAATTTCAAGAACTGATGAAACGGTAAACATGTCACTGTTTATCTTACAGCGCCCTCAATAATTATTGGCAACCCTGGTTAAGATGTTTTAAAAGCCTTAAAATAAATTCAATTTTTATTGCAGAAGTATATTCTCATACCGAAAATTGTAGAAAAATGTAACCTTTAACTCAAGTGAATTTTAAGGGGAAAAAAAAAATCTCTGACTAAAAAATAATTATTTTTCATTAAATCACCTGTTCCACAATTATTGGCACCCCTAACAGTTCCTAAGAAATAAATGTAATTGAAGTATTTCTGTCATTTCTACAGTAGTAGATAAATATGATGTGACACAGAGGCCATTTCTCTTGCCCACTCTTCAACATGAGAAAGACAAAGGAACACACCACTCAAGTAAGGCAGATGTGTGTCGACCTTCACAAGTCCGACAATGGCTACAAGAAAATAGCCACTTGCCTGCACATGCCCATATCTACTGTCAGAGGAATCATTAAGAAGTTTAAAACAACTGGAACAGTGGTAAACAAGCCTGGACGAGGATGCAAGGTTATTTTGCCACCACGCACAGTGAGGAGGATGGTAAGAGAAATAAAAGGTTCTCCAAAGCTCACTGTTAAAGAATTGAAACAAATCATAGCATCTTGGGGTCACAAAGTCTCCAAAACAACCATCAGGCGCTATCTACATGCCAACAAGCTGTTTGGGAGGCATGCACAGAAAAAACCTTTTCTCACTCACAATTATAAACGCAAACGTCTGGAGTTTGCTAAGCGGTACCAGGACTTCAACTGGGACTGTGTGCTTTGGTCAGATGAGACCAAGATACAGCTTTTGGCAACAAACACTCGAAGTGGGTCAGGCAGAGCACAAAAGGTGAGTATGCAGAAAAGCACCTCATGCCCACTGTGAAGTATGGGGGAGGATCGGTGATGATGTGGGCCTGTTTCTCTTCCAGAAGCCCTGGGTACCTTGTTAGGGTGCATGGCATCATGAACGCTTTGAAATACCAGGACATTTTAAATCAAAATCTGGTGGCCTCTGCCCAAAAGCTGAAGATGGGTCGTCACTAGGTCTTTCAGCAAGATAATGACCCTAAACATGTGGCCAAATCTACACAGAAATGGTTCACCAGAAACAGAATCATGCTCCTCCCATGGCCATCTCAGTCCCCAGGCCTCACCCCCTTTGAAAACCTGTGGAGTGAGCTGAAGAGGAGAGTGCAGAGGAGAGGACCCAGGTCACTGGATGATTTAGAGAGATTGTGCAAAGAGGAATGGTCAAAGATCCCTCTTTCTGTATTCTCCCATCTTGTGAAACATTATAGGAGAAGATTAGGTGGTGTTTTTTTGGCAAAAAGGGCTTGTACAAAGAATTAACATCAGGGGTGCTAATAATTGTGTCACACATGATTTGATGTAAAAGAATTATTTCTCAATGTGGGATTTTCGTCCCACTGAATAAATGCACTTGATTCAAAGGCTGGAGTTTCCTCTTTTTTTCATTGTGGTCCTATATTATATGGAAAAAAACTGAATTTATTAGAAGCTAAAGAACACATCTTAACCAGGGGTGCCAATAATTATGACTATCATTTTATTACATTTACGGCAGAACCTTTGTGTTGAGTTGACTGATCATTTGTATGGCTAATTTCCTAATTAGCAAGAGTGTATGGTTCTCCGAAGATAATTGGGACCTTTGAGCTGGACATCAGCTAACAGTTAATGCTCTGGTTCATGGAAAATAACTGATAAAAGATAAGAGCACGACTGTGAATAATGCAGAACAACTGACACCTCAGTCTAATTTCATAAAAACTGCAAAATAATAGTAGAGATGAATTTCTGAAATGCCTTAGACATAAATGGAAGTGTTTTCAAATGAATGTTTTAAACAAGTGTCCAAAAAAAAATAAATGAATAAATAAAATAAAATTCTGCCAGACAGGAAATTAACAGAAGTGAAGCACTCGTTATTTGGTGAGGCTTGTTTGAGTTAATTAATGTGGTCTGTGGTAAGTTAGAGAATTAGAAAAAAAAAGAAGAGATGCTATAACCTGAACTGATTTTATTGGTATTTAAATTGGAAGTCATCCATCATGGGCCTTTGCACAACTCTGCAGGAAAAGGAAGATGTAGAGAGAGGTTTCCTCCCCGAAGACTCAGGAGCTGGAACGCCTGTCACCCTGCTGAGTAAATAATGAAGCTCTCCAGGGAATCTCTGCCCTGGATATGAGTTATAGTCTTTATAAAAGGGTTGACAAAATGGAGGCGGTCAATTCATTTTTTCTTTGTAAATGAACAAAGATTTTTGACTCTTTCTGTGCATCTGTGCCTATGATTTAGTCTATTACATACTTCACGCTAATTTTTTATACAGTTTTATTATAAAACAGAGCTAGGGTGAGTTTTGTTCACTATGAATTGCATGATGAGAATCAACTGCAATTACTGATCGAAGATGGTCAGCTATATGAAATTGCAAATATGGTATGATAATTTTATAGAATGCATTCACTTTATTTTACAGATTTTTTGAAATATTTCAATTCAGTGTATTCAGTTGACTATAAATTGAAAAACATGGTATGGAGTATTATGATTTTGCCATTCCAACCAAGTTGGGAGTGGTGATGCATTTTACAAAGAACTCACAAACACTGGGTAAAGCTAACAATTGTGATAATTGTGTCCGGTGATTCTAAGGTCAACAAAACCAAACAAGAGTGGGCTTGACTTGAGAGAGGTGGTAAGTGAGCATCTGGAAGCTTGTGGAAGCGTTAGCCAACTCAAGCGGTATTAGGAAGTATTTTCTGTAGCCAGTGGTGATGCTGAGAGCGATCATGCACTCATCCTGCTCTCAGATGTTGACCAAGTTGTAAGTGCTCCAGAGGCCTAGCTTGATGTCATGTGAAGGCGTGGCCAAGGATGACTAGCAGTCCTGCACTGTCACTGCACAGATAACCCAGTGATGCATGCCGGCCTGCAGGCCTCAGTCCTCCTGCCCACCCAGAAGAAGCTGGAGGATGGAGGTGTAAATGAGCGAATGAGCCCCCTGCACACAGCTATCACCGGTCAGCTGATAGAAGCAACCCTCGGCCACATGGAGGGGCAATGTAAGGCAGCTGGTCCATGGACTTGTCGACAAATTAGTGAGAAGGAAGGCAGGTGGATCTACATCCATATAGAGAATCAATGAGGCATCAGACTGTATGAATGTTGATAGTCGGTAGGAGATGCACAGGGTAGTTGGAGGCAGGTCTTTAGGCAACAAGGTGGCCAGCAACCAGACATGTACCATCCATGTTTGCACTTCTGGAGCCAGGAGAGACCCAGGATGATACTGAGAAACATGGAGTGAAGCGAGAGGGAGGGATCTCCTGGTGGGTGGAGCTGATAATGAAAGTGACAGGTGAGCAGAAGAGGGAAACGACTCTGGATCCCACAGGTTTGCCGTTCCATGGTTTGGACAGAGTATGGAGACCACAAAGCCAGGATAGCAATTGAAAAAGCAGTTGAGGTGTTCATCCAGGAAGTAGCTTGCTGTTCCCAAATCAAACATGGCTGTGCAGGGGAGAAACAAAGATGGTAAACTGTGAAGAGGACCAGGAAAGGGTGGATGGCCACAGGAGGCTGACCACACCTGGCTGGCTGGCAGTGCTGATCTGGCTGTACTGGTCTTACTGGGAGATCCCACAGCAGGCACTGAGGCATCAGCATCTCTCCACGGCAGATAACTGCTGGGCGAGACCCATTTGCAGCACAATGACTGTGAACACCATAAAGGGTCGCCCAAATTAATGACAAATGTACAGAGAACACAGGAACAGAACCCCGGGCACGTAGCTGGCTCAACATCATCTTGGTCCGATGGATCAGCTGTGGTACAGGTGGAGCGGCTGTGGTACTGATGGAGCCACTGTGGTACCGGTGGAGCAGCTGTGGTACCGGTGGAGCGGCTGTGGTACTGGTTGAGCAGCTGTGGTACTAGTGGAGTGACTGTGGTACTGGTGGAGCGGCTGTGGGACTGAAGGAGTGGCTGTGGTACCGGTGGAGCGGCTGTTGTACCGGTGGAGCAGCTGGGGTACTGATGGAGCGGCTGTGGTATCGGTGAAGCGGCTGTGGTACCGGTGGAGCGGCTGTGGTACCGGTGGAGCAGCTGTGGTACTGGTGGAGCAGCTGTGGTACTGGTGGAGCGGCTGTGGTACTGGTGGAGCAGCTGTGGAACTCGTGGAGCGGCTGTGGTACCTGTGGAGTGGCTGTGGTACCTGTGGAGTGGCTGTGGTACTGGTGGAATGGCTCTGGTACTGGTGGAGCAGCGGTGGTACCAGTGGAGCGGCTGTGGTACCGGTGGAGCAGCTGTGGTACTGTGGAGCGGCTGTGGTACCGGTGGAGCGGCTGTGGTACCGGTGGAGCAGCTGTGGTACTGGTGGAGCAGCTGTGGTACTGGTGGACCTTCTGTGGTACCGGTGGATTGGCTGTGGATGGTGATTCACGGGTCCCATGACAGAAGTGGTGAGGTGCTGTAGGAGCCCAGGCACCTCCACATCACAGCCCAGGATTGGCAGCTGTTGGTGACGGTGGCTCATAGAGCTCCCTGCCCCGTCACAGCTGTGTGCAAGAAGTGCTCGTCTCCTGCATTGGTTTCCTAAGGGTTCACATTCTGTAAAGATCTATCCAATCCAACACACGTATCGTAACAGGTTTTATTAGGAACTTACTATTTTCTATGCTATTTTCTATACTATTCTAGCTATTAATTAGGTTAAAGCACTGTTGCACCAGACTTGTGCATGATTACTGTAGAATGGTTTGCCATAAACTCTCATACGAGCCACTGGCCAGCAAGTCTGGGGAACATACAGCAGAGTTAGATGCATCATACTGTCAGCACGACATTCACTGGCTACACAGCAGGGAGTGATATATGCTTGGGTCACACTTCAGTAGAGAACCTACAGCTCCTGGATGTAAGCTATGTTCTGTAACCACAGAACTGTCCTGAGTGGACTGCTGTGAAAACACACGCTTGGAATTAGAGCTTCTTGTCCTTATCTAAGAGGGATGAGTGCATCAGAAACATGAGCACATTTCATGCAGTGCACTCAATCGAGCACCAGGCTCATGGGGCTCATGAATTATACTATAAATCGTTACCAAGGTTGGCCATCAAAGGACAGACACCTTCACTTCACGATTAGGTTATTAGATAGTGGATAGACACATGTTGTATACGATGCGTATATCTACAACCTGCCAGGTAACAGAAGAAATCATCAGGGATATCTCACTTACTCTGGTATTTAACAAGCTTGACGGTTCCCCAGTGAGATGGTTTCTCCAGATAGCAGAGTCAAGATCGCTTTCAGTTCACTTTTCCCAACAGTCATGCCAAATTTGTGCATTAGTTTCGACATTGTTCGCAAGCTATTTTCCGGCTCCAAAGTTTGCTTGATGGCTTGCTAGCTGTCCACAATAACGTTAACTACAAACACCGGTGTTCTGAGAATTAGTACTGCCTCATCAAAAAAACTTCCATGATGCAAAGCGATCGTAAAGTCTTTCTTATTCACCTTAATATTGCAATATGAATCAGAGTACAGTAGTAACTATTATTTGTTTGCTTATTATAACACTATCAAATGCGTGATCGGATTTGTAGCGAAAGATCACCTCGGCTTTACTTCTATGATACTTGGACATATGTGCTTGTTTCTATTGTTATGTACAGATGAACGGTGGCGTTATATAATGTGAGGGGAACCAATGCAAGCATTTCGCGAGCGAATGTGGTGACGCCGGGATGTGCGTAGTGAATCTTAGTCAGGTGTGCGTAATGAATCTTAGTCAGGGGGTGCATACTGAATCTTAGCCAGAGTGCGTAGTGAATCTTAGCTGGGGTGCGTAGTGAATCTTAGCTGTGGTGTGTGTAGTGAATCATAGTCGGGGTGCGTAGTCAATCTTAACCGGGGTGCGTAGTGAATCTTAACCGGGGTGCGTAGTGAATCTTAACCGGGGTGGGTAGTGAATCTTAACCAAAGGTGTGCGTAGTGAATGTAATAATGAGCTTGGATTTGAAGCGAAAGATGACCTCGGCTTTACTTCTACGATCCTTAAGCATGTGCACCCACAGGTGAACGGTGGCGTTATAATTTGGGTTCGCTCCAGACTGACTGAAGCCTGTACTGCAAACTCGGGGTCTGGCAGTAACTTGATGACGTACGATGACGTACGCTGTGCGCTGCGCGCTGCAACCACTGCTGACAGAGGGAGACAGACTCATTGCTGAAATCGCAGTGGGAGAGATACAGCTGCGAAGGGGGCAGCAATGGATCACATTTCCATCATCTCTCCTCAGTGAAAAATTCTTATTTCATGATCTATATGGAGAGTCCAGCAGTTCATCATGAGTCCTCCATGCTTTGTGAAATATCCTTGATGAAACACATATATTACTCAGCAACAAAAGTTTCTGTGACACCATTTATGTGTATGTTATAAATGACACGCAAAGATCTCAATGCAATCAATATGTTTATTTAACAGGAGAAACACTGACTTTTCAGTGCCAACGTCACTCAAAACGAAAAATGTCATTTTCATGCGTCATGAAGCACTTGTCTGACGTCTAACCAACTGTGACCTTCACACTTCAATACCGGGTGTGACTTCCTCGTGCCATGATGCAAGCAACGCATCTCCGGCGCATGGACCGAATCAGATGTGCCAGAAATTGCTGTGGGATGTCATTCCAAATCTGACGTAGACGTTGTCGCAATTCCTGGAGTGTAGCTGGCGGGTTATCCAACCGCCGCAAACGTCGATCCATCTCGTCCCAAAGATGCTCGATTGGGGACATGTCTGGGGATCTGGCTGGCCATGGCAGGACATTGACATGTTGTTGCATCAGATACTGCTGTACAATCCTTGCAACGTGTGGTCTGGCGTTATCATGTTGCAGCGTTATTCCGGGACCATGTTGCATCAAAAACGGTACCACCAATGGTCGTAGCACTTCATCGCGATATCTTTGACCTGTCAGATTTCCAACAATAACAAGCAAATCTGTTCTGTTTCTAGCCGTGATCCCTCCCCAAATCATGACACTACCACCTCCAAAACGATCAAATTCCTGAACACAGTTGTTGGCATAACGTTCTCCACGTCGACGGTATACACGTAAACGACCATCACATCGGTTAAGCATGAATCTTGATTCATCAGTGAAGAGTACAAGATCCCACTGATGTTGGATCCACCGTCGATGTTGTTGTGCCCACTGTAGACGCAGTCGTCGGTGTTGTACTGTGAGTATTGGACGTCTTGCTGGCCGACGTGGGACAATGCCAAAATGACGGAGACGGCGACGGATTGTCTGTGCAGACAGTCGCCTCAAACCAGGTATCGTTCTTGCAGTTATGGTTGCAGGTTGGAATCGATTTCGGAGATGGGTTGTTCGAATCCAGTTGTCCTGTCTGAGAGTGGTTACTCGTGGACGGCCGCTGCGAGGACGGTCTCTGACATGTCTTGTCTGCTGATGACGCTGCCATAAGTTCCAAATGGTGTTTCGGTGGACATTCAGGCGATGAGCAACTTCCCTCTGCGAGGTTCCGGATTCAATCATCCCAATGGCCCTCCACCGATCATTTTCAGACAGTCTTTGCATTTAGAGGGTAGAGTTCCTGATCCGAAATGGCTGTGTTTTCGATAAGTGATGCTTCCGTCGTTCATCAGGCACAATGTGAACATTCCAAAAATTCTCCTCTTTTATTGCCATCCACAAGCATGATTTACGCACATTTTCACGTGCAAAGTCATTTTCTCGCATTTTCATGATTTCCATTTCAATGTTGTGTTTACGTGTACTGTTTCAGTCTGATATCACCATGTATGACAATTTCATAATTGCGTTATGAAAAATAATTAACAATATTGGTGTCACAGAAACTTTTGTTGCTGAGTATAGAATAGCTCACTAGCTTCAGAACCGCAGTACTTGCTGGTTGCAAGCTAAATGACACGTGATTCTGAGTGTCAAGACGGGGTTTTGGAATGGAAAATTTGAAAGTCCTACTGTATTCCAGACAAAGCTCAAGCAAATTTTAATAGAACGCATACTTGCGATAGCCTATCGATTTAGCGTCAGTATCACCGCTTCCCGTGTCCCCCTCCAAAGTTGCTCCAAAGTTGAAAACTGCTGCTGGAAGGATCATTATAGCCAAACAGCAAACAGCCTCTAAAGTCTGTTTACTTTATTCTCTAAGCTTTCCCTTATTCGCTGCTTTCTGACATTTTTGTCTGATCTCATTGTCATTCAAATGCATTTTTAACTCTGTAGACGCAACTGGGGACAAGCAAGGCCATTGGTAAAACTAATTTCCTAGCAAACCTGCCTTCTTAAACTTTTAGAACGTAAGCAACAACATTAAACAAATTGTACATAGCTCAAGCCCATGCATTGTTTTTTATTCGCATAATAAAGATTTTCGTTCATTCCTGTATCATAAAAGAAATATATTAATAGATACAAAAAATGGCCGATGATGCAAGACAACCGGAATAGTAAACCAGGCCCATAGAAAGGGGTTTATAAAGCATGAGTCACGCAGTGGAGACGCATTCTGCTAAATTTAAGGACGACACCGCAGTTGTCACATAGCAACTAATGCTCACAGTATCATGAACTGTTATAGGCTCTTGCATACATCAGGCAGACGTTGTTACTCTTTTGCTAGCCTAAATTTGGGCCACTGGCCACCAATGGGTCATCTATGTCTTTTTTTTTGGGGACCGGACCGGTGCACTGACCCAGCAGCTCACCGGGAAACTCCCCGTCGGCCCCTGCCAGCCACTGCTGCCCCAGCTCCAGCAGGGTGGTGAAGGGTGAGGATGTGACCACAACCATCTACCATCTCAGGCTGCCACTCGAGTGGTGTGTTTCAACAGCAATAAGGATCTGTGCGCACAGCCTCTCAACTATGTGTTGCAAACCAACTCCTGACCTTAGAGACAAAAACATCAAAAGGGCCGCCACGTGTTCGCCCCATCTGACATATAGAAAATGATGTTCATCACAGCGACCTCTTCCAAAGCCTAAACAGTACCAGTGCCAGTACCTCTCTGGATCATGCTCAGGTGACTGAAGCTATGGTGGACTCTTGGGTCAGGGAAAATGGGTTTTGTCACTGCACAGGGGTGTGTTAGGTCATGAAGTGGACATCATTGTCATTCAGTGGTTAATGATTGCAGTGCTGTGTGTCCTGCTTTGAAAGATCTGTATTGTATAGAGAGGACCATTTTTTGCATGAGCATCGCTCGTCCAATTCCTTTGAACACAGAGCCTGAGACATAAGCCGCAGAAATGTATGTTTGGCTGGAGCACAATGAAGTTTCTGGGGTGTATTGGGTTAGGGTTAGGGTTAGGCTCAGGGTTAGGGTTAGGGTCACGAGGGCATCAGCCCTGTCTTGGCCACGGTGGAAGCTGTACAACCCCACTGAACATGATAAAATACAAAGGACATCCAGTGTTTCTTAGGAATTTGCAACTGCTATGGGCCCCTTCTAAACTGCACTTGTAGTCTGAGGTGAGCAACTGTAACTTCTGTAAGCTTCATTCGAACGCAGTCACTACATCTAATAACCACTGCAAGGTTCCTTTGTGAGGGGAAAGCTGTCTGGCTATTTATCCCGGCTTAACCTTGAAGGAAAGTTTACATCCCCTAGTTTCCTGATGCCTTCACTTGCATGAATGGTACTAAACTGCCCTTTTCTGAAATTGAGTGTGTTTGTTGTGCTGTAATATTCCAGATAAAAGAGAAATGAATGCAGTCACCAGGGCTCATTTCAGCATTGATCTGTCCTAACAGGAGGCTGCTTCTGGCTCCACTGGCAAAAACAGAGATGCAAAGACAAGATGGGATTTCTAGTTATTGAATATTTAGAGAAGTTCAGGACTTTAGGGTATCAATAAAAAGTACCTAAATGAGACTTTTTCTTAAATAATATGATCAGTTAGCATCATTCAGATGCCATTAAAGCATTAGAAAAGTCCAAAATGGGTGTCAGTCTTTTAAAATCCAGTTTACTTCATTACTGCTTTGGTCAGCTGGGGCAATTATATCATGTAACTGAGCTGCTATACAATAAACAACTACACACAATTGCTATGATTTGAAAATCACAACAAAGAAACAGGATTCCTGGGTGATCCGGCCTCCTCCAGGCAAGAAAAAGCCAGAAACTTTGAGAAAGCACTAGTCTATTTTATCACACACAAGTGGTATTGCATCAGATCATGTTTTGCCACACACCTCTAGAGGGTGCTAAATGATAACCAAAATAAACAAATCACTGACCAGTCATAATGGGCATTTGAATAGTGTCTAACAAATCTCCATTTACAAATGATGTACAGTGCTGTACACAAAATACCTGTATTTATATACAACACCTCCCCTCTTTAAGAAAAGAAGGGTTTGCTAAAAGCTTTCTTTTGTTAAAATCAACACGCCTTCATAATCAGTATAATCTTGAACTTTACACAAAAGTATCATTGATCATTATGACAATCATATACATAACAACAAGCGCAATTTCCACTATTGAATAGAAAAGTAAAATTACATGTGAGATAGTGCATCTGGAATAACATTATCGTTTCCCCTGAAGTGAAAAATATCCAAATCACACTCTTGCAAAAGTAAACTCCATCTTTGTAATCTTCGATTTTTGTTTTTGATCTTATGCAAGAATGTGAGGGGATTGTGATCACTGAAGACCTGGATGGAAGTAGCTGAACAAGTCAAATAGACTCCAAAATGTTGTAAAGCCAAAATAAATGCCAAACATTCTTCTTCAATTGTTGAATAGTTTTTCTGATGTTTATCAAACTTTTTGGAAAATTAACGAACAGAATGTTCTACTCTAACAGTGTCTTCTTGCAGTTAAACTGCGCCTGCACCAATATCACTGGCATCAAGAGCCAACTTGAACTCCTTTTTGAAATTAGGAGATAAGAGACCTGGTGCATTTTTGAGGATAGCTTTCATTTTTTAACCCAAAAATATTTTGCATTTTTGTTCAGTAAATTTGTCAATGGTTCAGAAATGAAGAAATTTTTACAGAATTTTTTGTAGTAGCCAGCCATCCTTAGAAATCTCATTAGTTGCCTTTTTCAGCTCAGGAAATTCATTCTGCCAAAATCTTTCTCAACTTTCATGGAATTCCACCACTGATCCAATAACTGTTCCTTCAACCAAATTCAACATGAGTTTGACTGGCTACCTTGTGAAAATTCTTAAATTGTTGCCTGTAAGCCTCGGTGACTAATTCATAACCCTTTAGAAAGGCAGATTTGACAAAATCATAATCAAAACACTGTTGGACAGATAACTGGTTATAGATTTTCCTGGCTTTACCAGTAAGAACACTTTGTAACATCATTTTCCAATGCCATTTCAAATTTTCAACTATTTTCTCAAAATGGGTAAAGTATTAGTCAACATCCTTTTCTAGGAAAGGAGGAACAAGTCTGATGTGTTTTACCACGTCAAAATGATCAAAAAGACCAAAAGATTTTGTAATAGCACCTGCTTCCATTTTCTTCATTTCGAATTCGTACTGCAAGTGCATCCTTCTTTCTTCCAGTTCTCTCTCCTTCTCCAACCTTCTTTCTTCTAGTCCCAGGTCTTTCAGGCGCAGCTGAAATTCAAGTCTTTGCAGCTCCGTTGAGGCACCTCCACAGCTTTTATCAATTCTTTTGCTTCTTCCCCAAAGATGGCATCTTCAATGAAATGTTGCACCAAAATGTTGAATATTTCTTCTTTCTTCATTGATGACTTCACATCAGATAATCCAAGGGTTGAGGCTATTTGTAGCAAGTCCTTCTTCTTTTTGCCAGCACAATTAATTCCAGGGTTGGAGTTTTCAAAAAACTTTCCACATCAAAAGTCATGATTGCTGGTTTTTCAAATAGTCACAGGATTTAAAGTAATAATTCAGCTTTAATCTTTGGTGAATCAAATGGTTGATCCAATGAATGGTTTAACTTGGTAGAACCTCCAATTTGTTATGACTTGAAAAAAAATCACAACAAAGAAAACCAGCAATGACAACTTAAACAAATTTATTCTTCACTGATTAAAAAAACGTCTACAAATAATCAACGGTGCAAACTTATAATAACATTCTAATGCCAGTATATAACTCTGTTGCCAAAACAAAAAGTGTTGGTTAGTAATTATCCAAAATAACAAACTGTTAGTATGTGTTAGTAAAAAAGTAAAGGCAGGAGGAAGGAAGAACAGGAGATAATGAAGGAAGATTAAAACCCAGAAACCAATAAATCACCCGAAGGAGTGACACACAAGACAAGGGACCGTGAGCAAATACAACACTCAAGACAAGACGTGGGAGACGAAGTGCAAAGCATGGAACTGAAACACGGCATGGGACTGAAACACAGCATGGGACTGAAACACGGCATGGGACTGAAACACGGCATGGGACTGAAACACAGCATGGGACTGAAACACGGCATGGGACTGAAACACGGCATGGGACTGAAACACGGCATGGAACTGAAACATGGCATGGAACTGAACCACGGCATGGAACTGAACCACGGCATGGAACTGAAACATGGCCTGGGACTGAAACACGGCATGGGACTGAAACACGGCATGGAACTGAAACATGGCCTGGGACTGAAACACGGCATGGGACTGAAACACGGCATGGGACTGAAACACGGCATGGGACTGAAACACGGCATGGGACTGAAACACGGCATGGAACTGAAACACGGCATGGGACTGAAACACGGCATGGGACTGAAACACGGCATGGAACTGAAACACGGCATGGGACTGAAACACGGCATGGGACTGCAACACGGCATGGGACTGAAACACGGCATGGAACTGAAACACGGCATGGGACTGAAACATGGCATGGAACTGAAACACGGCATGGGACTGAAACACGGCATGGAACTGAAACATGGCATGAAACTGCAACACGGCATGGGACTGAAACACGGCATGGAACTGAAACATGGCATGAAACTGCAACACGGCATGGGACTGAAACACGGCATGGGACTGAAACACGGCATGGAACTGAAACACGGCATGGGACTGAAACATGGCATGGAACTGAAACACGGCATGGGACTGAAACATGGCATGGGACTGAAACACGGCATGGGACTGAAACACGGCATGGGACTGAAACATGGCATGAAACTGAAACATGGCATGAAACTGCAACACGGCATGGGACTGAAACACGGCATGGGACTGAAACACGGCATGGAACTGAAACACGGCATGGGACTGAAACACGGCATGGGACTGAAACACGGCATGGAACTGAAACACGGCATGGGACTGAAACATGGCATGGAACTGAAACACGGCATGGGACTGAAACATGGCATGGGACTGAAACACGGCATGGAACTGAAACACGGCATGGGACTGAAACATGGCATGGGACTGAAACACAGCATGGGACTGAAACACGGCATGGGACTGAAACATGGCATGGGACTGAAACACGGCATGGGACTGAAACATGGCATGGAACTGAAACACGGCATGGAACTGAAACACGGCATGGGACTGAAACATGGCATGGGACTGAAACACGGCATGGGACTGAAACACGGCATGGGACTGAAACATGGCATGAAACTGAAACACGGCATGGAACTGAAACACGGCATGGGACTGAAACACGGCATGGGACTGAAACATGGCATGGAATGACTACACTAAAACAGAAAATAATGAAACATGAAATCTCAATAAATATCAAAACCCAATACACAATTCTAAGAAAAGTCAGACATGAGCAGAAATTCAGAAACACAGAGGTCAGTCACAGTCAGAATCATGACACAAGGCGGAGTAGGTTTTTTGTAGCTTAGGCTTTTATGTGCAAATCTACGCACAAATTTAACGTTTCATGAATGAGACCCATGGCTGCTGATCATGATACACACAACTACTTCAGTTCTTCAAGACCGAGTTAATGCCACTGGATCCATTATAAAAAAAAAAACATATCTAAAGCCACCTTAAACCCATTTTATAGAAACCCCACATTCTCAAGCAGTGGTTTGCTATATCCCAGGAAAAAGAGTTAATCAAGCTTATACGGTTGCCTGGAAACAAGACCCACAGAATAGCAGCCTTTCCTTTCCAGTATAGATCATGCTGCACATCAATCAATAAAAACTGAAAACAAGAGCACTTAAACAATTTGGCTGTTTTACAGATGGAAAGTTCTCGAGCGCAAAAAGAGGAGAAAGAACTACAAAAGCAAGATTTTGAAAGGAGCATAAAAATAATTACCAGCCTCACACCCTTCGAGCACTGTGAAGTGTTGATTTCGATATTTCCTTTACCTCGGAGTAGCTTTGGTGTAAATAAAGACCAGCTGCTCTGCAGCACTGATCGTTCACTTAATGACCTTAGAGATCAAAATCATTGCTGATTCAAAGTCCCGACCATTGATCAGTGGTTCTCAAACCTTGGGCACATCAGTGAGATCCAGGTATTTGAGGTGCTCTCTCTGCAATGAGCAATCAGAATCACAATCAGAAGTGTTGCACTAGATCACCAGCATCCAGACCATAGTAAATGAGCTTGTCACACGCTCCCCGTGCCTTGAGTAACCATGTGCAGTTTGTTACAGGACCCAAATGCGGGCGACAGAGATCAAAAATCCGAAGCATTTGTTTACATCAAGCAGAATCAGAACAAAAAAAAAAGGCCAAAAACAAATACCACACAGGAACTGAAAATTACTGGGAGTCAGGTATCTACTAGTCAAAGGAAAGAAAAACTGGCAAATATATACTAAACAGGAGCTAGAACAATAACTCTTCTAAAAGAGAAACAGCCTGTGCACTGTGGCTCTAAACAGGCAGAGGGGAATTCCAGCACTAGGAGAGTAAACCCAAACCCATTGAAATAGCAAAGGAGTGTGTATGAGGGACAATGTTGCATTCTTCCTGCGGTTTAACCCTTTAAACCCGAGGATCCCCGAGAACACCCCAGAAGATACTGCAAAAAATGAAGCATGTAACAATATAGTCATGCTGCACATCAAATTAAACAGAAGAACCTCAGCTACATAACATAAAAAGAACATAAAAGCTATTTTTACATGCTCAAAACACAATTCTGACACCGACAAAATGAATTACCAAACACCAAAATCCCTACAGCGCAACCTAGTCAACCCACTCGCTACAATATCGATGCTCTTGCTCTGCTGCTCTATGCCACAAGCACAACCAACAGCTCAAATGACACCAGAGACTCCACAGTGTCTCTTTACTCTATTCCAAAGAATCTGCAAGATATCAGCAAAAGAGGAGCAACTACAGAAATAAGTTTATTTAAAAACTAAAGTATTTACACATCTCAACAAAACTCACAAGTGTTACCTTCATTTTGAGACCAAAATTATTCTATTAGACCTTATGGTTGCAGAGATATGCCCTTTTTAAACAGGCAGGGTTTAAAGGGTTAAACTGCATCCTTCCCGTGAACTGCAGCCCTACGTTGCTGGCTTTAAATTTCAGGACCGCGGACAGCCACCGGGATTTCGGCCGGCGCCTCATCACTGCCGGATTCAGGACCGCGGACAACAGCCGGGATTGCGACTGACGCTGCGATAGTGTCGGCTTCAGAACTGCAGACAGCGCCGTTAAACCCGACGGGGATGCAGTAGTGAGACATGAGCGCCATGACAGGACTTTACCTGGAGGTACGCAGATACGGCGAGTCACGTGTGAAGTCATGATTAAGTAATGAACAATTCATGTGTCTTTTACACTCAGTGGCCCAGTTTATTGTGTAGCCCAATGGCACTCCTGTTGAACTCAAACATTACTGACCAGTTGTCTTTAACAAATAGTACCTGCTAAATAATATGGCCTTTCGGCAAATTCAGTATTGAGCTCAAAATAATGTACAATTGATTTGAATGACAACACAAGGCATGTGCTATAATTTTCAACGGCACAAACATGATTAAAATAATAATAATAATAATAAAAAACATATGTTTGCCCCACTTCGTTGTAAATGTGTCAAATACCGTTGGGTATTATTTCATAGAAATATGAAGCTATTTTCTTTTCTTAGTAATCAGAGGATGGGCAAGTACATCATTCTGCAATAAACTTGCTAATATATAAATAAATATATATAAATATTATTATAATTATATAATATATAAATATAAATTTACTGCAAATTAACATTCCTCAACTAATGATCAATGTAAGTCTGAACCAATCACATTAGGTCCTAGTGACTTCAGTGTATTTTAATGGTGAGCAACATGAATTTATGACATTCCCGCATTAAAGGAGAATTCCGGTGTGAAATTGACTCAGGGTGTATTGAAACATGATAATAATTACTGACTTTTGTCGAATACCCCACCTCCGTACGCAGGCAACATTTTGAAATAAATGGCTTTTTAGCCGAAGCTCCCAATAGGCCTACAATGGTAGCAAATCGGGCATAGTGTTGCCATGCAAAAAATTTGCTATTTTTTACATCATTAACAAGGCTCAAAGTAGCTCCACACTTCATCGGCATAATTCCGAGGGTCGTGACATTTAAAACGAGGCGCCGAGAGCAGGTAGTTTATTAAAAAAGACTTATGATTTATGCAGACAGTGCCTTGAGGTAGCTTCCAGTCACCTCCATCTTGAAATTCACAATAAGTCGATTGACGAGCATGAACAAATAGATTGCAATTTGTTCCCTTATCCTTCCAATTTGTTCATGCTCCTCATGATCATGTTTCAATACACCCCAAGTCAATTTGACACGGGAATTCTCCTTTAATTCATGCATTAATCTAGAAGCATTTAAGCATACAACTCATACCCTTACTGTAAAGTGTGATCAAAATTGACAACAAAGCTTCTCTGAGCACATGCTGAGGTGAGCTGGGTAATTAAGCTCATTAGTCGACTGGAACCCCAGATACACCAGTGGAATGAGGCGGTCAGACATGATGACAGCAATTTCAGCCATTTAAATTCCAAGCTAAAATTTTGCTAAATTAGTACTCCAATGAGAGATTAATCATGTTACTATATCTATTAAAAAAACACCAAAATGTAAATTGTATCAAGTTTAACTTCCTGAAGCCCAACGTCCCCCTAGCGGTAACGCTGGCATTACGGGATATTCAAGTGACTTCAAGCCTCTGACCCTTAAACTCATACAGTAATTGCTTTCAAGCTGTTGCAGTTCAATATTGCTTCAGTGATAATAACTCCATTAAAATTAATTAACCCTGTGCCTTCTCTGATTTACACCTCCCATTCTGGGATTTGTTTCAGCAGTGCCACCTGATTCATCATGAGATTCCTCTTAATCCTAATATTTTCAACATTTCAAAGAATAGGTTGAATTTGCGGGGAAACATAGTTGCTGCATTAATCAAATTACCAACACTTAATTTAAAGCACTGGTAATCAAATAATTGAGTAAATTGGTAATTAATGCATGGTGAAATCTAAACAATTGGCAAGCATTTAAAACAATCTAATATGCATACCATACGTCGAACTTTCAAGGTTGCAAAGTCTTTCATGAGGACTTAACAGTCTAACTTCTGAAACATCAATTATCTAATTAAACAAAATTTTTACCTTAATATCACCTTCAGCAGCATTTACTACATTACATTCTACTTCAAGATGGAATTTCAAAAAATTTCAGTCAACTACCATCTTTGCAATCTTATATTGTAGCTTTCCTCATGGACACATAGCTGTATGTCTTAATTGTTAATGGCAACACAGTTTATTGAAAGCCCATTTGCTAAGTAAATTACAGCATAATTCAATCTATTACCTGATTCTTAATCACAAAATAGGTTAATCTGCATTATCGTAATGTCACTAGTTGTAGACAGTTTTATTTTTACATGAGCAGCCTTAACATGAGTCTACAAAACCGTATTTTTGGGAAGGTTTTCTTAGCCGTACCAAGCAGATCAGACGCAAAAGCGAAACAAAATGAGAAAAGAATGTTTCTTGAGCTGCAGGAATTCAGAGGCCCTCTCTATGCCGTCTTCTGCCTCCCTCTCTCCGTTTCCCAAAAACCTTCCCCTCCATACAGCTCCTCTGTTTTCCTCTGTTCTTTGTCAGTTTGGCTCTGGTGCAGTTGCCCATTGGCTCACGTACCTTTTTCTGAGCTCATAGTCCGGTGGTTGACAATCTTTGTTTCCAGGTTTGAGTTTGGATCTGTTTCTGTGCTGTCTGCCATTATTTTTTTTGTTCGTTTGTTTGTTTTTATGTGTTTTTGTATTGTGTTTTTTATACTGCATTCTACCCAATAGGTTTTATTCCAATATTTATTCTTGACGCATAAAAACCATAAGCAGACCATTCAACGTTTCAGCTGTGATGTATTCAGAATGATGAGGCATGGTATCAAATATATATCCAACGAAAAACAGTTGTTTTGAAGAGGATGCACTTATAGCGCTGGATCATTCTCCGTCTAAGGACCACAGCACATGCAATATTAGTGATCCACCATTATATGTACCATTACCCATTATATTTGATATCGACTCTAGTATATTAGTGCTATCAATGTATTTTGGAAATTGTTTACCTCCAAAAAATAATTGGAGTTCACACAATAAAACTTAATGAGCCACTTTCGCAAAACACTTTTGCACCTCGTTTTCATACACTAGTGCTCAGAATGTTGAAAATACAGGCTGTAATTAAACCTCTCCAGTTCATGCATTAAATTATATGTCAAACATGAGTAAATTAAACTCACTTTGTAGGCAGATTTCACTGTGGAAAGATGTTGGCTACCGAAGATATGCTAACTCACAATAAGATGAGTATTTTAAAAACAATCCAGAATGTCCACAAAGTTATTTTTATTGGAAATGTGAGAAGAGGCAATATTTAAATAGATTGTTAGACTTCATATGGCAGTTAATGTCTGATAAATGATTAATTTGATTGCCGGTGATTTTACAGAGTTGCAATCACAGTGATCAGCCTAACTCACAGACAGAAGTAGGTCAGTTTTGTGCAGAAACCTCTATCCTGAGAGGCCAACAGTCAGGCTGCCACAGCAGGGCTGCAGCCAAAAATATGTGTCATGAATAATGCAGGCTGGCTGCTGATTGCATAAAATATTGTCTGAATTCATGGACTCGCTGCAGTTGTTGAAGAATGCCGCTCATCTCATAGCTACTGAGGGGTCCAGTCACTTCATTTTACCTTCCTGCTTTGTTCCCAACCAACACATTATTCATGAAGAGATGCCCCTGGACCTCATTCAGAGGGGGCAGTATGTTCCCATCTTTTAAATCACTGGTAAGTACACTTTTGTAACACGTAGCTAGGCAAACAGAAATACAAAATAGACGAAAATCGAAAAAAGAATTTCCATGAAGTTCAGCCTACTTTTCGCACTTGGCAGACTGCTTCGGGATTCACCCGACATGAAGCTGTTCCTGTTGCATGGCGTCATCTATGTGTATCATAATTTCAACGCTGTCCCTAAACCATCTTGAATAATTTCACTGTTTTTGTGGCCAAAGTGCACACAATTTGGGCACCAACCATCTGGCCCCCAAGGAAGACAGTTAGTTTCCTCTTCTATCTATGCAAACTGACCAACCAGTTGGTCAGCTGTGCAGCGGTTTAGTGCAGCTGTTTAAACTTACCAAGCAAACACATTTCTAGTTTGTTAAAATGCTGTATGAGATTCGTTACATTTTTAAGGGTGTATCTAATATTTTGTCCATCTCCTGTAAATGTCTTTTTCTCAAAATGATGTTAAACTAACAGACAAATACAATGAAGACTGAATGTGTTTAAAAATTGACATGAATTTAAAAGGGTGTAATGCCAATGTGTTTTGCTGAATAGAATTGTAGATACACACAATTTAAATAATATACGTTATTTTGAAAGCATTAAAATCCACAACAAATTAAATGTTTATGAATTACACCCTTTTTGAATTGTCACTGTCCAAAAATGAAGTAACTTCTCACGAACCCTGCAGCAGTAGTGGGAATGATAGGAGTGTTGGACTGAAGAACTCAAATAAATGACAAGCTGTTTTATTCCTGATTAAATACCAGCCAGCTGTGCACTACATGCTGGATGAACTGTGTACAAGATTGAATGATTAAAAAACACAACTGATGGTGAATCACTGATGGAATCCTTATATTGAAACATCTGTGGATGATATAAGTTAACATTATCAGATTGATTCAATCCTGTTTTAGTGTACCATTTGTCTTATAGTAGGCTATTTATCATTAAAATATTCTGAGAATCTTTCAAAAAGTACATTCACTTAACTGGAACCCTTGACCTCTTTCGCTCCACAATGTAATTACTGTAAAAGCCAAAAAAAGTCAGCTAAACCTAATCCTGTGCAACACAGGGAACATTTTCAGGTTCCAAGTAAGGGGATTGAGGTCCAAGGTCCAGGATATTTTAGAATGAACATTGTGAATTACAGTTTAAAGTGAATTATAACGCTAAATAGGCTGATCGTAATAAAGCTGCAGAATTAACGTTGCTCTGGACGCAGTTTCAACCGTAGACTTTAAAAAAAAAAATTTGATCCAGAACCCTAAAGTCATTTTATTTTAATCAGTGAAATCCATGTTTTATCAACATTTTGTCAAGCCATTGATTTCTTTGGTAAGAAGCCATATAATAAATGAGACATTAGGACGGGACAGGTCCACTTTACGCCAGGTCCTGAATCACCCGTCGGGCTTCATTTCACAATAATGACCCGCTGGCTGCACATGATCCCATTTCTGCACGGCAGTCTGAGGGAGGGTGGAGGCAGCACTGCAGGAGCACTGCAGGAGCACTGCAGGATAACTGGAGCAGTGAATAATACAGACACAGTGGCACCTCTCTCAATATTCCTCTTTCCTTTATTGCTCAGGGGTCTACTTTATATTAATCTATTTCTATATTTATTAGTATATATTTATACTTGTAAACTAATTCAGTGCAGCTGCTATTGCCCATCTGAACCAACCAATATCTGCATTAAATCTATGTGCTGGAGGTTATTCGCTGTTCATTAATGCTGCACTACTTTTCCCTACCAGGAAGCATTGTCTGCGTTCAGGCTCATGAGTTCTTTTGCCATGTTAAGCTGCAATGTTTTAATGCAGTGTCCCCAACCCTCTCCTAGAGGCCCACCTGTCCTGCATGTGTTAGATCTCTCCCTGCTCCAGCACAGGTGATTCACATGATCAGGCTGTCATCAATCAGCTTTAGGGGGTGATTAACGAGCTGATCATGTAGATCACCTGTGCTGGAGCGGGGAGAGATCTAAACCATGCAGGACAGGTGGGCCTCTAGGAGAGGGCTGGGGAACACTGGTTTAATAAATTCACTTGACACACAGACAACATCGGTCTACTTTAGCTCTAGGTGCATGCTGGGTAAATATGATGCCCTCAAGATCAGGGAAGTAGAGATATTCAGCTGTGATTTTTTTGCAGTATCATAAGACCACCTCCTGCCAATGAGCAAACATCCAAACTTGCCTTTTTCCTTAATTTAACACAAGGCAGTCCTGAATGAGTGGACGCTGGAAGTGCCCACACAAGGCAGTCCTGAATGAGTGGACGCTGGAAGTGCCCACACAAGGCAGTCCTGAATGAGTGGACGCTGAGAGTGCCCACACAAGGCAGTCTTGAATGAGTGCATGCTGGGAGTGCCCACACAAGGCAGTCCTGAATGAGAGGACGCTGGAAGTGCCCACACAAGGCAGTCCTGAATGAGAGGATGCTGGAAGTGCCCACACAAGGCAGTCCTGAATGAGAGGACGCTGGGAGTGCCCACACAAGGCAGTCTTGAATGAGAGGATGCTGGGAGTGCCCACACAAGGCAGTCCTGAATGAATGGATGCTGGGAGGTGCCCACACAAGGCAGTCCTGAATGAGAGGACGCTGGGAGTGCCCACACAAGGCAGTCCTGAATGAGAGGACGCTGGGAGTGCCCACACAAGGCAGTCCTGAATGAGAGGACGCTGGAAGTGCCCACACAAGGCAGTCTTGAATGAGAGGATGCTGGGAGTGCCCACACAAGGCAGTCCTGAATGAGTGGATGCTGGGAGGTGCCCACACAAGGCAGTCCTGAATGAGTGGATGCTGGGAGGTGCCCACACAAGGCAGTCCTGAATGAATGGATGCTGGGAGGTGCCCACACAAGGCAGTCCTGAATGAGTGGATGCTGGGAGGTGCCCACACAAGGCAGTCCTGAATGAGTGGATGCTGGGAGGTGCCCACACAAGGCAGTCCTGAATGAATGGATGCTGGGAGTGCCCACATCAGAAATGCTCCCAGAAAAAACTTGACTGACAGTATTTTATGTGTATGTGCAGAATGCAGCTAAGTAAAAGACTACAGAATCATCTCCTTTTAATCAATTAGGCAACTTTAATCCTGTCCCTGTTTACTTTGCTCAGTTAGCAATCAAACATTAAATTTGCATATTTACTAAGTGGAATGAGTAGATAGTCCTATTAATTAAGATAGAATGTCTGATTGTTGCATTTTGAAATTTAAATGGTCATCAGCACAGATTTGCATGAATACTATTGCACAATTTTTTTGTGGGCTTACATACCATTTATATTTCACACTTGTGTTTCATCTGTGATACAGAGTGTTTTCCACCTTGCATATTTTTTATATGCCTAAAATTCATGGCAATCTTAAAATGAATAATGTTCCCTTGTTTGTGGTACATCCCGTCAGACAAAAACAAATGGGCATTTTATTTTTATCTTTTCAGCTAGCTGACCAAAAAAGAAGAGAAGGCACCATCAAGGCTTATTTTTCTTTCAGTAACTGGCTTGGATCTCTGAGCCCCAGACCGAACACTTTCACTTCCTCTGTGGGACAGTCAGCCTCACGAGTCCAGTTTGCATCAGAATTAGTGCCTGTAATTTGTAAGTTTTAATTTGTGAGCTTGTAATTTCAGTGTCCCACAAAAAAAAATTTATCTGTCTCAGCATTTGTGAAACCCCATTACTGAAAATTCCAGCACTAGCACAAAATGCAAAATATTTCTGCAGCTAAAAAAACCATTTACACGTGCACAAAATCTCTCTGCACTAAAACATTTTTACACATGCACAACATCTTATGACCTTTATTTAATTCGATTTCAAAAGTGCAGAAATATTGAGTATCAGAAATGTTTCAAGAGGGCAACAGACTGATGCAAACACACCTGACCAGATGCCTTTATTAATTTATTCATTTATTCATTTATTTCCACTGCCCTGACTAAAAGCAGAACACTTTGTGGGACTGTGTGACTGTATTTCTCTGGAGCTCAGGGTCACACACATTCGGCTTATAGCACAAGTCCTGCATAATAAAATACTTACAAACATGTCATATCCTCGTTCTCAACGGCCAGAACTGGGGTTATTCCTGCCTATGTGCCCTGAGATTGAGGAAGGAAACACTTGTAGGGGTCACAAAAACACATGGGTGTCATCGCCATCGGCTCCAGTCCTGACCGAGCATCGGTTTGACAAGTCATTTAATTCTCATCATCAGAGCTGAGGATGATGATGCCGCTTGTGGCTCGACAGTCCGAGCTGGTGTCTGAACAGGCGTGGGTAGTACTCACAGGGGATTGTGGCGGGCATTTCAGGATCTAAGAGCCGCGCCCTCCTTTCTTGACGCCGTGTCCCTCGTAGGCTCAACTTTCCCGTTCAAATGCCTTGATTCCTTTTCGAGTGGTGCTCTTCCAGCGTTGTCTGTCAGCGATGATGTCCTCCGAAGTGTCCGGAGAGATCCTGACCTGCTTGAGGGAGGCCTTAAGCTGATCTTTCAATTGGCACAAGGTGCTCCGTGAGGGCTCTGTCCAGTCGTCAGCTTTCCGAAGAAGATCATCTTAGGGAGACGATTGTGTGCTATTTGAACTACATTGCCTGCCCAGCGGAGGCGATGGTGGAGGATGGTGGCTTCAACACTGGGGAGATCTGCCTGGGCCAGGACCCATTGTAAGTAACTTAGTCCTGGCAGTGGAAGCTAAGGATTCATCACAGGTTGGCCCGCTGAAAATGCTTCAACTCCTCCATGTCACACCAGTACTGCGTCCGTCTCAAAGCCATAAAGAAGAGTTGAGAGGACTAGAGCCCAGAACACCATCACTTTCGTTCAGGAGTTGAGGTCATGGTTGGTAAAGACACATTGGTTGAGGCGTCCAAAAGAAGTGTGTTGCCCTTATATGATTCTTGAGTTCTTTGGCACATGAGAGAGAATTCGAGAGGATGCTTCCAAAGTAAGAGAATGACTCCACAGCCTTGACGGGATTGTCATTGATGGTGATATCAGTGCTGACAAGCTGCTGCCCTGGTGCGGACTGTGTCAAGGTTTTCGTTTTTTCAGTGTTGACAAACATTCCGAAACGCTGATGTGCGGCAAAATAGGCATCAGCGACACACTGGAGTTCTGCAGCAGAATGGGTCACAGAGGCATTGTTGTCTGCGTATTGGAGCTCGCAAACCAAGCTGACGGATGTAAGCCACTTTCAACACAGACTGGAGAGATTGAACAGTCCTCTGTCAACGCAGTACCGGATGTCTACCGTGGGGGTCTCCACATAAAAAGGCCAGGTCCAGCATTCGAACCCAGGACCTTCCTGCCAGTAATTCTATTCCCTGAAGCACCAATCCATGCAATTACGGCCTACTTGTGCTCAGAGTGATTCGTCATTCGGGTACCAGAGCTGACAAAGACAGATTTTACTGATGTATTTTTCATTCCATAAGGGAACAATAAATGATGTGGATTACTCTAATTACAAATGATCAGAATATCAGTACGTATGTAATCGACGGCACGACAATGGTTCAGGCAGAATTATGTGTCGTGGGTGACTGCTTCTCATACAGAAAACATTTAAGAACTGGGCAGCCTGCCAGATGACTGCATGTGTGTGATTACAGTCAATAAACGGTCCATGCAATTATCATTAGCAGATTCTATTTGTTTTGCAAAGAAAATCAATTACATCAGATTAGAAAGTTGTCCTTACGCCTGGCTGCTGCAAATGCTTATGACTCATGAGAGTTGTTAAGGAGGCTTTTAAACATTGCCCAAGCAGAAATGTGCTCTACACAGCGTTTCTACAGAATGCAATATAATGGAGTGAGGTTTAGACCTTTAAAGGAAAGCCCCACCTCAGCGCACAGAGTCAGCAACGTGCCGCGTCATAATGACCCCGGTGCTTCTGCACTCACACTAATGTTGGGACCTGGGGATGGGCGTTTCTCCAGCATCGCTGTGCTGGCATAGCCTACTGATTTGAGAGTTGAGTTTTCAAAGTAGAAAAATATGAATCCATTTAACTTATAATATGACTAAACAACGACACAATGAATACAAAATAGACAGAACAGAGTCAAAACAATAATTCAACGATGAATAAGAAGTATCATTTTATCAAATTAGACATATTACATCAAATTAATAGTTTGAGTTGCTAATCATATTTGCAATACTTCCCTTAGCCATTAAAAACATACCGGTGAGGTATGTACTGTATTTGCAGCAAATTGAAGAATCGATTGATTCTTATTGTTGTTCCAGTGAGGCATGATAGGAAATAAAGACAAGAGCAACGCAGAGCGTGGCATATGCCCCCGCCTGTATGTTGATCAAGGGCATATCGAGATGGCCGCTGTGGCGTCCATATTAGATATCGCACGACGCTGGTTTTTGAAAGGAACCTTCCTCAAGCCACTCCCAATACGCCACCATGAAATGGCAGCAATCAGATGAGGACAAGTGAAGTGTCTCTGTACACACCACGAACAGCTCAGTGTGTGTTATGACTGAAGTGCTTGGCGTGTGCGCGTGGTGCGCGTCAGGATTACAACACCACACACTTTTCTTTATTTCCTCTCGTGCCTCACTGGACAAGCAATAAAAATCAATCAATTCTTTAATTTGCTGCAAATACAGTACATACCTCATCGGTGTGTTTTTAATGTCGCTGAGTATAAAATTATTCAAGTTAGGCTTGATTTTCATTGGGTATAGTTTTTATATACAAAGATGTTTTTTTTATTGTAAATGCAATGCTCTTTTATAATTTCAAGCAAGCTTGTAAGTGTGTTGAGACTATTTTTGTGGGTGTCTTTGCTTACCTTATTATTTATTGGGATATAGTATAAGGACAGAAAGATGTGGGTTCCAACCTGTCCTCCAACCATACGCTCAAATAGATCGATCATTCTCATTCTCTCTAATTTAAGACCCATAAGAGCGCTTCCTAAAATCGCGCCCCTACTGGCAGCAGGAAGGTACTGTTAGAGTTACAGTTTTAGCTCCAGATACAGTTTCAGTCATATTCACACTTAATATAACTGTTTGGGTAAGGATTAGGGTTAGGATTAGTATAAGGTTTCGGTTAGGGATTCACTGACAGCGACGCTGATGACGGAAACCAGATTGTAGTTATTTCAATGACCGCTAGAAGTCGCTTAACTCCTGAACGTAACCTTTCGGTCGTAATTAGCTGCTTGACAAACGATCTTTCCGGGCGTATTTTGTTGGAGGGCAGGCTCATGGGTTCACTTACATCTGGCGAAAACCTCACGCAGCATTGGTACAATAAGAACATCATGCCAACAGTCAAACAGGGTGGTGATAGTGTGATGGTCTGGGGCTGCTTTGCTACTTCGGGACTGGGGTAACTTGCCATAACTGTTGGAAGCAGAAATCCTGCACTCGACCAGAACATCCTGAGGGAGAAAGTCCAACTATCAGTTTGTGACCTCAAGCTCTAGTTAAGCTGGGATGTGCAGCAGAACAGTGGTCCCAAACACACAATCAAGTCTAACTCTGAATGGCACAAAATGGAAAAATGAAGGCATCAGTGAGTTCTAA
Source organism: Gymnothorax reevesii (assembly GCA_029721435.1). Lineage (NCBI taxonomy): Eukaryota > Metazoa > Chordata > Actinopteri > Anguilliformes > Muraenidae > Gymnothorax > Gymnothorax reevesii. The sequence continues at coordinate 185,939 of CM056592.1, read as the reverse complement.
TCTAAGTCTTGTCTATATCGTCTTGCCACATCATCTTAATTGGATTAAACAGGCTGTTAATGCTCAAAAACCCTCCAATGTGTCATAATTAAAACAATTTTGCCCGGAAGAATGGGCGTACAATCCTCCTCAGTGATATAAAACTCATTTCCAGTTATCACTCGGTTGAGGTCCTACAGCTCCGGCTCAGCCGGTATATTGAAGGCAAAGCCCCAGGACCTGACACCATCCCAGCAAATGTGCTAAAGTCCTGCGCCCTGGAACTCGCCCCCATTCTCCACTCCCTCTTATGTGAATCCTATCACACAGCCACTATACCCACCCTCTGGAAAACTGCCACAATCATCCCAGTACCCAAGAAACCCCGTCCCAAAGAACCCAACCACTATCGTCCCGTTGCCCTCACTTCCATAACAATGAAGATTCTGGAGAAACTCTTGCTTAAAATCATTCTCCCATTTTTCTCCCCACAGCTGGATCCCCTTCAATTTGCCTACAAGGCCAGGAGGGGCGCAGGGGACTCTGTGGCCTGCTTGCTGCACCTCCTCCTCCAGCAACTGGACACCCCAGGCACCTTCGCCTGGATGCTCTTCGTGAACCTCAGCAGTGCTTTTAGCACTAATCAGAGGCACCTGATGATCCAGAAGCTGCACCACCTCAACATCCCCACATGTCTCATTCCACTCCCGCACAACTTCCTCAGTGACAGACCGCAAGCAGTGCGAGTGGCAACATCACATCACCTACCCTCACCATTAACACTGGAGTGCCGCAGGGCTGTGTGCTGAGTCCATTCTTATTCACCCAGTATACAAACGACTGCATCCGCCCTTCACCCCTCACCACCTCCCTCAAATCCTCAGATGACAGCCACCCTTGCCCTGCTGACAGACGACCGCTCCATCCTGGATGACCACAGCACTATGGCGCACTTCACCATGTGGAGTGAAGACAACCACCTTCACCTTAATGTTGCAAAAACAAAGGAACTCATCACTGAACCCCCCACACCCCAGCACCCCATCACCATCAATACCCAAACTGTGATGGGCGTTGGTAGTAGGACGCCAAGAGCAGTGGCCAGAAATAAAAGTAAAAACCAGCAACGTGCTGAGAGACTAAAACAGACAGAAATCACAAGACTCGCGCAACCAATGGACCTGACGCCGTCCGTGGTAGCAAACAGGCGAGCTCGAAAAAAAGACAAAAGAAAAGGGAAATAAACCAAAGATTCCCTTACTCACTGACACTTATACTGTTATGCAGCTAAGATCCTGACAATACTCTCTCTTCTCAAAAGACCTTACCGACTAAAGCACCAAGAGGAAAATGACACTCTAGCAACACGAACGAGGAAGAACAGGAGCTAAAATAGAGTCCGGGTAACACACCCAATTAATGCCAGCAGGCCCAGAAATCCGACAGCGAGCAAAAGGATATCGTCCCGGACGAGAGTAACAAAAGGAGCTAACAAAGCTCCAAAACCATGACACAAACGGTTGAAATACTGGACCGTTTTAAATACCTCGGTGTAACAGTGGACAATAAACTCAGTTACAACCAACACACCACCAACATCTACAAAAGGAGCCAACAAAGACTATCTGTCGTCCGCAAACTCAAAGGACTATATGTTTCACCCCATCTTCTGTTACTACGATACCAAAGCATCATACAGCCCATCCTCATGCACTGCTCTTCCTGCTTTTTTAATCTGCTAACTGTCACCAACCGGGCCAGACTCACTCGCATCACCACCATCTGTCTGCATGGCGCCACAATAGAACAGGAGATTACTAATCCACTCGACCAGTACCTTAGCCCACTGCCCTCGGCCCGTAGATACAGGACACTGTGGTGATATAGGGATCGCCTCAGGGGGAGCCTGATCCCGGTAGCCATTGCTGCTTTAAACAACAGGCTGCACTGAGTGTGTATATTGTGTTTACCTGTGATTTGTGGTGCGATTTGTTGTTGTCTGGGTTGTTGTGTAAATATGTACAGTGCTGTGAAAATGAGTTTCCCCCTTGGGGACAATAAATGTAATCTAATCACTGCCGGGAGCAGAATAACCAGGCGTTAAGTTTGGGGGGGAGTCAATCTTTGTTTCTTTCTTTATTCATTAATTGATTTATTATTCATATATTTCTGATGTTTTGAATAACTCTTTACCTTCAATAAATGAAATGATCGTTTAAAAGCTCCATGTCGTGTTTACTCACATTGTTTTTGTCTTATATTAAAAATGTTGGGATGATCTGAAACATTTGAATATAAACAAGCAAAAGTAGATGAAATTGGAAAGGGGGCCAAACTTTCACAGCACTGTGTCCACAACTATTCAAGTTTACAAACTAGTAGAAGGCCATAGAGCGTCTTTACACAAATATAAAGAGTAAAATTACGTACCTGATGACCCTATTTGTCCATGTATTGAAATTATGCAGGTATAGGATTTGGCCACAAATGAACAATGCTGCTTTTCCATAATACTGAGAGAATGCAGGTAACTTGAGTCTGGCTGAAAAGACCTGATTGAAAAAGACTGCCTAGTCATTGGACAATAGCATTCGTCATTCGAGGCTCTTTTTCTCACTCGTGTTGAAGGGAGCGAGGACTTGGAGGTCGGGGAGACTGGGGTCAGATGAGCCAAACCCGAACACTGCAATTAAGGGAATTTAACACCACGCTAAAATTCTGCAACTGTAATTGTGAATCAAACAAAAATCAGCGTCCACAACATACACTGGACTACAGGAAGAGAAGTTTCTCAAATTCAAAGTGCACCTCAGAGAGGAGCATTTTCACCTAACAGAAAAGTATTGTTCAGTGCAGATTTGCTTCCGATGGAAATCAGATATCTGTCGTATACCTTTGGTGCTGCTGAATAAAATAAGCAGGAATTTATCTGCTTTTGCACAGGCTGGTAAACCGGTCACCGATTAGCAGTTAGTTACGGTGTACAGCCCCAACGAAAGACAATAATTAGGATTTGCATTCATTCCTGCAGCTAACATGCCGTGAGATAAGGGCCAATCTAGAATGCATTTCTGTTTAATTAAGTATAATTAAATGTAATTTAATAACTGCCAAGTCATAAATAATAGCCACAGAAACAAGCATTTTGAAGTAATCAGCCAAACAATCTCTCTCATTACAACTGTGGCTAAGCAGTTGACACAATATTTTATGGTGCTAATCAAACGGTGTCGTCTTCCAAGTTTATCTGTGTAGCTCAAGTGCACATAAAATGTCTAGAAGGGCATTGCAAACCACATTTTTAAGTTCATAAAAATGCAATGGAAAACAAGAAAATGCACAGGGAAACACTGGGGAGAAACCCATCACCGGTGCATTGATATCCCCTGACACATGTGCAGAGGTGGAGGGGGTGTCATTGGTTAAGAATAACCCAAGGCCACGGAGGGAGGTATGTTTTACGGCTTTGCTTACATTTAGTGAACACATCCTTGTTTTCATTTGGTAATCAGACATGGGGAGAGGGGGGGGGGGTCATTTGATCACTTCAAAGCCTGGGATTGAATATGAGGTGCAAATTCTAACTGGTATCTGATCGATGCAAACCCACACACTGCTTTATACATGCGAAAGTAAGTGGATATATATCGTTGGAAAAATTACTGTATTATAAAAATGGACGTGAATTGAATTGCAAGCGAAACTACAGATGCAACAACAGGTGTTCATTTTTTACTTATTTATTTCATTTATTTATTTATTTTTTTGCATGAGTGAGACTTGCACTGGCTGAGGCTTTTACTGGTAGTAAACTGGAGATTAGAAAACAAGATTAAACAGTAACCAGGAAAATAAAAGGGATGAATATCTGCTTCAGCAGGAGGACGTCTTAGGATTGTCTCAATACAAGCCAAAGTTTTTTATGGTTGACAGTCTTGAATGTTGCATGTAAGGCTTATAAAAAAGAGCAGCAGCTGCATTTGAATCAGTTATAATGGGTAGATTAGTCAGTAAGTTTCACTACCAGATACCCTAAATCTACAGCTTTCAGTAGGATGACATGCACCTTTCTGCTAGAAAAGAGGTGTAAAATGTGTATTCTATAGGTGCAGAGTACAAAATCCAATTCCAATGAAGTTGGGACTTTGTGTAAAACATGAATAAAAACCGAATATAATGATTTACAAATCCTTTTCAACCTGTTCAACTGAGTACACTAAAGACAAGATATTTAATGTTCAAACTGATAAACTCTACTGTTTTTTTTTTTAATATTCACTGATTTTGAATTTTATGCCTGCAACACGTTCCAAAAAGCTGGGACAGGGTCAACAAATGACTGGGAAAGTTGAGGAATGCTCAAACACCTGTTTGGAACATTCCACAGATGAACAGGTTAATTTGAAACAGGTGTGTGTAATGATTAGGTATAAAAGGAGCATCCCTGAAAGGCTCAGTCACAAGCAAGGATGGGGCGAGGTTCACCACTTTGTGAACAACAGCGTGAGCAAATAGTCAAACAGTTTAAGAACAACGTTTCTCAACGTGCTCGTGCAAGGAATTTAGGGATTTCATCATATACAGTTCATAATATCAAGAAAAGGTTCAGGGAATCCGGAGAAATCTCTACACGTAAGCTGCAAGGCCAAAAACCAACATTGAATGCCTGTGACCGTCGGTCCCTCAGGCGACGCTGCATTAAAAACCAACATCATTCTATAAAGGACATTACCATGTGGGCTCAGGAACTCTTCGGAAAACCATTTTCAGTTAACACAATTCGTCATTAGACCTACAAGTGCAAGTTAAAACTCTACCATGCAAAGCGAAAGCCATATATTAACAACAACCTGATACTGCCAGCTTCTCTGGGCCCGAGCTCATCAGAGATGGACTGACACAAAGTGGAAAAATGTGCTGTGGTCTGACGAGTCAATATCTCAAACTGTTTTTGGAAATCATGGACATCGTGTGCTCCGGGCTGAAGAGGAAAAGGACCATCCAGATTGTTATCAGCACAAAGTTCAAAAGCCAGCATCTGTGATGGTATGGGGATGTGTTAGTGCCCATGGCAGGGGTAACTCGCACATATGCGATGGCACCATTAATGCTGAAAAGTACATACAGGTTTTGGAGCAACGTATGCTGCCATCCAAGTAACGTCTTTTTCAGGGACGTCCCTGCTTATTTCAGCAAGACAATGCCAAACCCCATTCTGCACGTGTTACAACAGCGTGGCTGCGCAGTAAAAGAGTGCGGGTACTAGACTGGCCTGCCTGCACTGGCACATTATGAAGCGCAAAATACAACAACGGAGACCCTGGACTGTTGAGCAGCTGAAGTCGTACATCAAGCAAGAATGGGAAAGAATTCCACCCACAAAGCTTCTACAATTAGTGTCCTCAGTTCCCAAACACTGACTGAGTGTTGTTAAAAGGAAAGATGATAAAATACAGAGGTAAACATGCCCTTGTCCCAACTTTTTTGGAACGTGTTGCAGACATCAAATTCAAAATGAGTGAATATTTCCCAAAAACAATAAATTTTATCAGTTTGAACATTAAATATCTTGTCTTTGCAGTGTACTAAATTGAATATAGGTAAAAAGGATTTACAAATCATTGCATTCTGAATTGAGATTTATAAAAAGTCCAAGAAACCTATTCATCCATCTGTCTTTTTATCGAGAACAGATTCATCATTTTATTGGCTGTGTAAGTGCGCTATCACTGCAGTTCCATAAAAACTGGACAAAGCAGCAAAAGTAACTGCAACAACCATGGCTGGCTTGCATTTTTCAGACATCATACTATAATTTGAGGAACGTCTGTCTGTCTGTCTGTCTGTCTGTTTGTTCCCCTACTCCTCCGAGGTCCTCAGACGGATCTTTACCAAACTTGGTGGGTCTATGTAGGTTGTCCCTGGACGGTCACCGTATTCATGAAAGTTGGTTTGTGGACGTAGGTCGTCACAAGAAATTATTCTAGTGTAATGTGAATATAGGCCACTAGATGGCAGTATTTACCTTTTTTTTGTTAAGCTCAGACTGGAGTCAGGTTTAGACATGTCCTGGACATGTCTGGGGCAAGTCTCAGAAAAAAAAAAAAAAGAGGTCTAAATGTGGGTGGGGTCTGCAAAAGAGTATATGAGGAAAGAATTGAGACAGTAAAGTAGTAGGAGAAATTGCAAGAAGATGACCAGACCTGCCATTCTGTTCAAGACCTGTGACGTTTCTTTTGTGGATTTCTTTGCCTGTGTTTGAGCATTTTCTTCATCCAGGACATCACCAAGCCACCCCACCAAAAAGGGACTGTAATTATTTCTGTTTTTTCTTATTTATCAATCTTGGTCTTTAGTTGTAGGTTGTTATTAGTCTTTGTCTTTGTTAAAAATTAAATGTGTTTTAGTTGTTAAAACTGTGTTTGTCATCCCTTGCTGTTGCTGTTGTGTTATAAATGTAATAACAAATTGGGGCCATAACAAATTGGGGGCTCAAGGTCCGGGATAGACCATTTTGTGAGTAATTTATTGAAAATCTAACATTTCAAATTGTAAAATTGATTTTTTTTAATTGAATACATATAGATTGACAACAGCAATGGATGATTTCTTGGCATCACCAACCGTAGGGGTTTTGAAGTCTTTTAAAAAGACAGAACTGCTAGAAATTTGCAGACAGTTGGAGCTGACAGAGGAAAAACCAGCCATGCGAAAAGCAAGACTGGCTAGAGAGATAGTTGAATATTACATTGATGAAAATGTGTTTGCACCAGGAGATCTGGAACAGTTTCCAGTGGAAAATCCAAATATAGAAATGGAACTTAAATTAAAAATGCTAGAGATTGAAAGGGAAGAAAAAGAAAAACAAAGGCAGTTTGAGTTGGAAAAATTAGCAAGAGAAGAGAAGAAAAAAAGGGAAGAAAAAGAAAAACAAAGAGAATTTGAGTTAGAAAAATTTGCAAGACAGAGAGATTTTGAATTAGAGAAATTCGATAGAGAAGAAAGACTCCAAATGGAGAAACTAAAAATTAAAATTGAAACTAAAAATAAATTTTGTGCCAGTCAGGAGGTAAAACTGGTGCCTCAATTTTCGGAAAAGGATGTTGACAACTATTTCCAGTGTTTTGAAAAGGTAGCAAAGAGTTGCCAGTGGCCAAAGGAACACTGGCCTCTGATGTTACAAACTGTCCTCAAGGGTAAAGCTCAACAAGCCTATTCGGCTTTGTCTGCCGATGATTCCTCTGATTATGAGGTTGTCAAAAAGGTTATTTTGAGAGCTTATGAGTTGGTTCCAGAGGCTTACCGACAGAAATTCAAAGGTCTGAAGAAATCTGAAAATCAGACTTACGTTGAATTCGCTAATGAAAAGCAGGTTTGCTTTGAGCGCTAGTGTGCTTCTATGGAGGTCAAGGATGATTTCAACTCACTAAAAGAGATGGTGTTAGTTGAAGAATTCAAGAACTGTGTTAAGGATGATCTTAAGACCTACCTTAATGAGAAGCAAGCACTGAATTTGCAATCAGCTGCCAAATTTGCAGATGAATATGTTCTCACACATAAGTCCAAATTTCAGTCTAGCAGTAATAATAGATGGTCCCAATTTCAGAAAAAGGGTTATGGTGATACCCAAGATTCCTCACCCAAAGACAAAGACAAATCTGGTGATGGTGCTCAGAAATCCAGTAACAGGTCTGATCAAAGTGTGAAAGCTGACAGTGACAAAAGTGGTCTAGTTTGCAGATATTGCAAGAAATCTTGTCATGTTACAACTAACTGTTGGTTCCTGAAAGCTAAAAAAAGAAAAAGAAAAGGATACCAAACCAAATGCCTTTGTGAAAACAAGGTTAGAAACCCCTGTAGTAGATAACCAATCTGCTAAATTGCCTGCTTCTTGTGGGGCTAAAAAGCCTGATACAGCTGACTTTGTGAGGGAGGAATTTCTTCCATTTGTGTCAGAGGGATTTGTGGCTCTGAATGAGCATACTACTCCTGTCCCCATATATATCCTAAGGGATACCGGAGCTTCTCAGTCACTTTTGTTGATGGACTCCTTGGAGTTACGTGATGAGACCGCTTCAGGGGATTTCATACTTGTACAAGGTATTGAAGGGAGGACTTTATCTGTACCCCTGCGCTCTATATTCTTGAAGTCAGATTTAGTTACAGGACAGGTAAAGGTGGGACTTATGTCAAGTCTACCTATAAAGGGTGTTTCTCTGTTGCTAGGCAATGACCTGGCTGGGGGCAAAGTAGTTCCCCCTGTACATCTTACTTCACAGCCGAGCACTGAAAATGGGGATGAGGACCCATCTCTGTATCCTTCTTGCGCAGTGACTCGTGCTATGGCCAAGAAGGCTAAAGAAGATGATGTTGTGGTGCCGTCCAGTACATTGAATAGTCAGGACTCAGGTGGTTCGCCTCATGACTCTGATTGGCCTACTATGGTTTCTCCGTTTGAGGACTTATCAGATACTTTTATCAGTTCTCTATTCAGCCAGCCGGACGGGTCTGGTGATTCTGATGTGTCTGGAGACTTGTCTCTGTCCAGAAAGCGGTTGATTGAGGAGCAAACTAATGATCCTGAAATTGGTGTACTAAAGAGGAGAGCCCTTCCTGAAAAAGAAATAGATGCAGTTCCAGTTGGGTATTATCTCAAGGATGGTGTGTTGATGCGGAAGTGGCGCCCTCCTGATATCCCTGCCAATGCAGATTGGGCAGTGGTCAGGCAAATTGTTGTTCCGAAGGTCTATAGGAATGAGATCTTAACAATGGCTCATAGTTTACCTTTAGGAGGTCATCTTGGTGTTAACAAGACTGTTGATAAGATCATGAAACACTTCTTTTGGCCTGGGCTTCGGAAAGACGTTTCCAACTTTTGCAAAACCTGTCACACTTGTCAGGTAGTTGGAAAACACCAGTTAGACCCACCTGTAGCTCCATTGCAGCCTATCCCAGCATTTGGGGAGCCATTCTCTAGGGTCATTGTTGATTGCGTTGGTCCATTACCCAAGACTAGATCTGGAAATCAGTACTTGTTGACAATCATGTGTGCATCTACCAGATTCCCCGAAGCCATACCTCTACGTAACATCAAGGCAACTGCAATCTCGAAGGCTTTGATAAAGTTCTTCACGTTGTTTGGTCTTCCCAGGGAAATTCAGTCAGACCAAGGTAGCAATTTCACTTCAGGATTGTTTCAGCAGGTTGTGTATGAACTAGGTGCAAAACAGATTCTTTCTAGTGCCTATCATCCAGAAAGTCAGGGTGCCTTAGAGCGGTTTCATTCCACTCTCAAGACAATGATGAGGACTTATTGTTATGACCATGAGAAAGACTGGGATGAAGGGGTTCATTTGCTGTTGTTTGCAGCTAGAGAAGCAGTGCAGGAGTCTACTGGATTCAGTCCATTTGAGCTAGTGTTTGGTCATGAAGTGAGAGGACCTTTGCTATTATTGAGTGAACAATGGCAAGAGGAAGAGCCGCAAATCAGTCTGTTAGACTATGTTAGCACGTTCAAGGAAAGATTGCGTGCAGCTTGTGACCTTGCCAAAGAGAACTTGAAATCAAGTCAGGGAAAAATGAAAACTTGGAATGATCGGGTACTACCGCAAGTTCTGCAAGAACTTTGCTGAGATAGACTGAGAGCAAACTAACCAACTGAAGAAAGGCGTAAAGTTCACCTGGGATGATGCATGCCAGAGAGCCTTCGATCACCTGAAGTCTCTGCTGTGTCACTTCCCCGTGCTCAAATCTCCTGACTTCAACAAACCGTTCTCCATCGCGGTCGATGCTAGCGACCAAGCTTGTGGATCTGTGCTCCTACAGAGAAGAGACTCTGATGACATTGAGCATCCCGTGGCATACTTCTCCAGGAAGTTCAATCGCCACCAAAGGAACTATTCCACAATAGAGAAGGAACTGTTGGCTCTGGTCCTTTCTTTACAACACTTTGACGTTTATGTTTGTACAGGACAAAAGCCAATGATTGTGTACACTGACCACAATCCGTTAATGTTTTTGAGTAAGATGAAAAACAAGAATCGGAGATTGTTGAATTGGAGTTTGATTTTACAGGAGTTTGACTTGGAAATTAAGCATGTGAAGGGTACAGACAATGTAATTGCTGATTGCTTATCCCGTGTTTGAATGTGTATGATATGTATATATAGAGAAGTGTTCACTTAACCATTTTGTATTGAAAAGAAAAATTTTGCCTTTATGAGTCAAAATTTTTCCCTTTTGGAATGGAGGTGTAATGTGAATATAGGCCACTAGATGGCAGTATTTACCTTTTTTTTGTTCAGCTCAGACTGGAGTCAGGTTTAGACATGTCCTGGACATGTCTGGGGCAAGTCTCAGAAAAAAAAAAAAAAGAGGTCTAAATGTAGGTGGGGTCTGCAAAAGAGTATATAAGGAAAGAATTGAGACAGTAAAGTAGTAGGAGAAATTGCAAGAAGATGACCAGACCTGCCATTCTGTTCAAGACCTGTGACGTTTCTTTTGTGGATTTCTTTGCCTGTGTTTGAGCATTTTCTTCATCCAGGACATCACCAAGCCACCCCACCAAAAAGGGACTGTAATTATTTCTGTTTTTTCTTATTTATCAATCTTGGTCTTTAGTTGTAGGTTGTTATTAGTCTTTGTCTTTGTTAAAAATTAAATGTGTTTTAGCTGTTAAAACTGTGTTTGTCATCCCTTGCTGTTGCTGTTGTGTTATAAATGTAATAACAAATTGGGGCCATAACACTAGTTATTGCTAAATCAGCTATTCTCTCAATTACAAACATTCATACAGAATGCGAGCAGAGGGGCTGTGGTGGGATTCATACAGAATGTGAGAAGAGGGGCTGAGCAGGGATTCATACAGAGACTGAGAAGAGGGGCTGAGCGGGGATTCATACAGAATGTGAGCACAGGGGCTGAGCGGGGATTCATACAGAATTTGAGCTGAGGGGATGAGCGGGGATTCATACAGGATGTGAGTAGAGGGGCTGAGCAGGGATTCATACGGAATGTGAGCACAGGGGCTGAGCGGGGATTCATACAGAATGTGAGCACAGGGGCTGAGCGGGGATTCATACAGAATGTGAGCAGAGGGGCTGAGCAGGGATTCATACAGAATGTGAGCAGAGGGGCTGAGCGGGGATTCATACAGAATGTGAGCAGAGGGGCTGAGCGAGGATTCATACAGAATGTGAGCAGAGGGGCTGAGCGAGGATTCATACAGAATTTGAGCTGAGGGGATGAGCGGGGATTCATACAGGATGTGAGCAGAGGGGCTGAGCAGGGATTCATACAGAATGTGAGCAGAGGGGCTGAGCGAGGATTCATACAGAATTTGAGCTGAGGGGATGAGCGAGGATTCATACAGAATGTGAGCAGAGGGGCTGAGCGGGGATTCATACAGAATGTGAGTAGAGGGGCTGAGCAGGGATTCATACGGAATGTGAGCACAGGGGCTGAGCGGGGATTCATACAGAATGTGAGCACAGGGGCTGAGCAGGGATTCATACAGAATGTGAGCAGAGGGGCTGAGCGGGGATTCATACAGAATGTGAGCAGAGGGGCTGAGCGAGGATTCATACAGAATTTGAGCTGAGGGGATGAGCGGGGATTCATACAGGATGTGAGCAGAGGAGCTGAGCAGGGATTCATACAGAATGTGAGCAGAGGGGCTGAGCAGGGATTCATACATGATGTGAGCAGAGGGGCTGAGCAGGGATTCATACAGAATGTGAGCAGAGGGGCTGAGCAGGGATTCATACGGAATGTGAGCACAAGGGCTGAGGTGGGATTCATACAGAATGTGAGCAGAGGGGCTGAGCAGGGATTCATACAGAATTTGAGCAGAGGGGATGAGCGGGGATTCATACAGGATGTGAGCAGAGGGGCTGAGCAGGGATTTATACAGAATGTCAGCAGAGGGGCTGAGTAGGGATTCATACAGAATGTGAGCAGAGGGGCTGAACGGGGATTCATACAGAATGTGTGAGCTGTGAAAATATGCACAACTGAACTTAACTGGTTTTGTAGAGATCTAACAGGATGATTTAATACTTGCCAGTAATAAAGTGAGTTCTATACACCCCGAATTCGTAATTGGCATTTCGTAATTCATAATTCCAGACACTAGATTTACAGTCACAACTAAAGAAGCCCAGCAATGGTGTCCCTAAAAACTCGGCTTTTATGCCTCGCCTTTCACTGGAGGCATAACATGTGTTGTCATCTCCTTGCAGCCACCACCCATTTTACAAAACTATATTTTCTCAATCTTTTTTTTCCTGTTTTATGTATTTTCTGCACTGTCTGTGAGATCTGCAATGCAGTCCTTTAAATAATCATTAGGAACAGTTTTTTATTAGACAGGCATTTAGCCAATTTTTGGTTGTAAAATTTTTTTGTATAAAATACATAGCCTGTTAAACTGATCATTATAAAAGTGCTAATTTTGTCAGTACCTTTCGTATCCCATTCTCATGTTCATTAATTCACATTATCGTTCTCTCTGCATGTCTCAGGCACATTGCATGATTGGTTAATTGTTTCTATACCTTGTTAATTCTCTTATGCATTCCTCAGGCCTCTTCCTGAACCGGTGTCATGTTCCCATCATTATCTCAGTTTCAATGTTCATTGCCTCATAGTCTTTGTGTCGCTTTGTGTTAATCACAAGGCGCTCGCGTTTACTTCCTGCTCCTTGTTTTTGGTTTGAGGTTCTTCTGTTTGGTTTCTGCACTTTGTCTTTGGTTCCTGGTTTTTGCGTCTCCTGCTCAGCCTCCTGTTTGATTTTTGTCTCCCTGATTCCTGTGTTCATCAGAATCGCAGTCACCTGGTTTTGTTAAAAACAAGGCACAACTAGGATCAGCCAATCAGTGGTTACACTTTACTTGAAGGTACATGTGTCATGTAACAATTATGACAGTGTCATGTCACTCTTATGACGAAGTTGTCATAATCAAGACAACCAAAACAATGTCAACTAGTCATCTCAAAAACCGAATGACACGTAATGACAACTTTAATGACATTTACATAATGTTTATGACACATTCATGACTGTGTTATGTCACTCTTATGACGATACCTTCAAGTAAAGTGTTACCCAATCAGTCTACCAACAGACAAAAGTCGAAGGGACAAGACGTTTAATGAAAATAAAATTGTGATAATAGTACTGAATTGTGTAATACCATACTTAAAATTAACTAATAAAATGGAATATAATGATTAAATGAATGTATCATTGGTGAGTGCAAACTGAAAGACCAGAACACACAAAAATTCAATAAGAAGCCAACCAGAATTTGACAACCGCAACCAACTGGTACAGTAAATAAACATGACTGCAGAGCAGGGAATCATGAGGCTATTGGTTCAACGGACAGACACACACACGATGTAAACATAACTTCTCTTCTATTTGGAAATGAATGATCGTGAAGCTTATGGACATTCCTAAGCCTCCTCCGCTCATTCTCCTAGGAAAATTAATAATGGAAAATGAAAATAATTACTGAATGGAGAAGCTGCAGATCAATACTGGAGCTCGGTGTGAGTTTGTGTCAATACCTCTGTATGTGTGCTGATGACCTTTTATGCTCAGCCAATGCAAGCTGCAGGCAGGTTTTTTGCGGAGCTTTCGCCAGCATTCTTTCACTGGCGGGAATGAAGGGGCTGTGGAATCAGTACAGTACTGACCACAGCCACATAGCCAACCTTTACCTGTGCACCAGCCTGTCTGAGCAATCGTACACGTTTCTGTCCCCTGCCGTGATGGGGGGGGGTTTCAGTTGTGAGATGTTCAGCATGATTACTGAAGATGCTCAGATCCAACAATGTCAGTTTCGATTTTTGTATTATCTTTACATCAAAACTGTTTAAGTAACATACAGATGAAATCTAGCAATCACAAGAATAAACAGTTACAATTGAAATGAAGGTTTATACGTGTCATATAAAATATTATTGAGTAAGAAAATATAATAAACAAGGTAGCAAGGGTTTACACTGCTATACATCACTCATTAAAAGCAGCATGTAGTATTCAGTATATACTGAAAAAAGGTTTGTTGTATGTAGTGCACAAGTATGTGACTTTGAACAATGTCATTGTTCCCTTGATAAACAACCTGCATGCATTTGGTTTCATTGTAATGACTTAAAAGCGCAAACTTACTTTCTTCCATATGAATATAAAATGAGTTAAATGATTTATGTATGTCCAAAAATTGAAAGCATGCACTTTTAGCAAAAAATAAATTAATTAATGGAGCTTAACGTAAATTCTGACAGGCCATGGAATCTAGCTCGCTAACGTAAAGGAGCCGCTTCTTTAGCCAGAAAATCACCTGAATGCACATGACTGTCATCTTTGCGGTCACATGATTGCTTAACTGATAATATGCTGGCGTATTTACGCTTGTCATCCTGAGAAGCGGCTCCGCAGCACGTACACATAACATGAGTCACACCGGAAGCATCCACCTGCTACAAGTTTTGTGGTTTTGCAACAATAAATCCGATGGCAAATGCTAGCTGAAGTGCTCAGCTATTAAAAATATATATATCCAGCAAACTACAAACCATCCTGGACTGCTTTTTGACAGACTCGTTTGCGTTATAGCAACCATAATATACCCTGAGCCAGTCAGAGGCGAATGGACAACCCCTCTTAAGCCTGGTTCCTCTGAAGGTTTCTTCCTACATTTCAGCCACATAGGGAGTTCTTTCTGGCCACTGGCTTGCTTTTGAGGGGTTCAGGCCAAGGTTACTGTAAAGTGCATTGTGGAAATATTTGTAATGCAAAGTTCTGATGGAATTAAAAGTTTCTCTTGCATTGCGTTCCCTTATAAATTACACAAGCTGGGAAACTCATTACTCGATCTTAGTTTGCTGCTCGGCTCTGCCTCATTTGCCAGTACTATACTTCCTCAGCTCTATACTCCTTACTCATTCCATATTGAGCAGCAACAACCACCGCCTCAGTGGCATCCATTGCGATACTAAAGGCCACAAGACATTGGACATCTTCAGCCTATAAATGATACCTTCACCCTGAAATTAAGGACTTGTGGAAGCTCAAAAAAATTTATGAGTAAGATGGTGTAAATTATAATAAATTATAATAAATTTTATTTATATAGCACCTTTCAAGCAATACAGCACAAAGTGCTTCACAAGCAGGTAAAATACATGTACATAAAAGCAATAAAACAAAATGGGGAAACAAGGAATTAAACATCAAAGGAAAATAAAAGGAGACATACATGAAAACACAACCATAAAAGAATTTAAACCGTAAAATCAGCAAAAGCAAGCCTAAAAAAAAGAGTCTTTAAAAGAGATTTAAACGACAATAGAGACTCAGCATTTCTTATGTTGTTTGGGAGGCTGTTCCAGAGTATTGGAGCCTTAACCGAAAAGGTTAAGACTCTGGAACAGCCAATAATGCTTGCTTGGAGGATCTTAGCAATCTTTTAGGTCTGTAAGGATTTAAAAGCTCACTTATATACTCTGGTGCCATGCCATGGAGTGCTTTGAAGGTAATCAACAGAATTTTAAAATCTATTCGGAATTGGACAGGCAGCCAGTGCAAAGATGCCAAAATCGGAGTAATGTGGGCTCTTTTATTTGTTCTAGTGAGCAATCTTGCCGCTGAATTTTGAACCACTTGCAGTTTGTTCAAACATTTCTTAATCAGACAAGTAAATAATGAGTTGCAGTAGTCTAATCTAGAGGAGATAAAAGCATGAATAATTTTTTCCGTATCTTCAAATGACAGAACAGACCTAATTTTAGCTATTGTTATCATATTTTGCATTTTAAATCACATCCATCTTGTACTTGCATCTTCGAGGCTTGTTTAGAATACTTCTATACACCTAGACAGGCCACGAAGCATCACTCCTCACCCATGCAATCTCATTTACCATTACATACACTTAAATTTATTAAAAAGTAGAGATGCACCGCATTTTCGGTTTTCAGCCGAAAGACTTTTAACACCGAAACAATACGGCTGAAACAGAATATTGTGATGACGCAAACAAAAACTGCGGCCAGCACGCGCCTGTCAGAATGTTTTAAATCAGGTGATTTACCACGTTACCACCATCACCACGTTATGGCAGTAAAGGCCCCGAGTGCTGAATTGCAATTTCTGTTTGACACTGTCCTGATGCATAGGATAGCAGCTGGTGTTGTCCGATTCGGTTGCACATTAAATACGTACCACATAAAAACACAAAGCAATGATATCCGTAAAAGGCATAGAGTATTCACAGACAATGGCAATATATTCTCAAGGCATTTGTGTACCATCAGTATTCCATAATGTAACTACAACCCCTGCAAAAATATGGAATCTCCACACATGGAGGATGTTAATTTACTTTTTTTCCTTCATAACAAAGAAGCAAACGTGCAAATCGCGGGAGATGGCAGAGTATTAGAAAGTATCACTGTGCGATGCGTCGTCTCATCTGTGATACATTTCCCTTTCCTGAGAACAAAATGCTTCATCAGCGCCTGTAAAGTTATTCTCCGTGAAATTTTCGTAAAATAGGGGCAGCATAATAACTTTCTCAAGGGGAATTGGTGAAACAGAATATGGACGCAACGCCGTTGCTTCTAATTTTGCTGCGAACAGGAAAGGCATTTCATAAATGCAGCAGCTTTGGTGAATAAACGCAACCTTGTTTGTAAGGTAAGACAATGCACAGTATATTTATCAAGCTGCCTAAAACAACACACATTTCAAAACCACAATCTGAAGGCCTGTTTTTGTGATGGAAAGTGAAGCCTGTTTTCTAGCGATAATGCGGAAGCGAGTTGTCTATCGCAGCCTGGATACGCTAGAATGGCTTAGACTTTGGCATGAAGGGGGCGTACCTCACCTTGACCCACTGGCTTACCAAGATAGGTAACTGTAGCCTTACCGAACTCACATTTAGCCAAGTTTAAGGTCAAGTTGGCATCTTTCGGTTTCCTAAAAATGTTAGATAAAATGTCAACATGTTCAGCCCAGGTGTCGGAATAAACCACAACATCTTCAAGATAAACTTCACAATTCTTTACTCCAGCAAGGACCATATTCATTAACCGCTGGAATGTAGCAAGAGCATTGTGAAGACCAAAAGGCATCACGGTGTATTGGAGGAAGGCATCAGGAGTAACAAAAGCAGAAATCTCAGAGGCACGGGAGGTTAGTGGCACTTGCCAATAGCCTTTTAGCAACTCAAGTTTTGTGACAAAAGTAGCTGAGCCAACATGATCGTCGCAATCCTCCATTCTTGGCAGGGGATACGAGTCAGCTTTTGTGATGTTACTTACTTTCCTATAATCAAGAAACGCGAAGTTTGATCTGGCTTGGGTACAAGTAAGCAAGGGGAACTCCAGGCACTGGAGCTAGGAACAGCAAGACCATGCTCCAATAGATATTCAGTCTCCTTTTGAAGGAGAGAGCGTTTTATGGAATTCACTCAGTAAAAATGCTGTTTAATGGGCGGATCGTCACCAACATCAATATCATGTGAAAGAACAGTAGTGCCGGATGGTATATCTAAAAACAAGTTGAGATTCGCTTCAATCAAATGAATAATGTCTGCTTAGGCTGAAACATCCAAGTGCTGCAAATAGAGAACAACATTTCTGAATTCTGTAGTCGTGAGCAAGGTACAGTGTTTGCACACAAGCCATCACTCTCAGGAGAATACTGAGAGGGAACAACAGTAGCAGGTGAAACTGTGGTGACTACAGCTGGTACGGTGATGGGAGTGGGAATAGATTCTTCACGTGTGACATATGATTTTAACATGTTCACATAATAAACATGAGTTTTCCTCCTGCGATCTGGGGTACCAGTGACACAGTCTGCGTCGCTTAATTTATTCTCAATTACATATGGGCCAGAAAACTTAGTCTGTACTACGAGAACTAGGAATGGGCAGAAGGGCCAACACCATATAACCAACCTAAAAATCTCTCTGTACCGATTTCAAATCATATTTTCTCTTCTTTTCTCTCTGAGCAGTAGCCAATGCACTGCTTGCTACATCACAAGCCTGGTAGAGTCTCTCTTTAAATTTACTCGCATAGTCTAATACGTTAGAACTCGGACTAGTGGATTCGAATAAAAATTGTTCTCGCAGCAGACGAAGGGGACCACAAACAGTATGTCCAAAAACCAAATCTGCAGGGCTAAGACCGGTGGACTCCTGCACACTCTCCCTAATAGCCAACAGAAGAAGAGGTAAACCCTCATCCCAATCTTTATCGGGTTCCAAACAATACTTTTTCAACATAGACTTAAGGGTTTAGTGGAAATGTTCAAGGACACCTGGGACTGGGGGTGGTAGGCAATGGACGTTCTATGCTTAATTGACAGCGAAGCAATTACCTGAGCAAATAATTTTGACAAAAAATTTGATCCTCAATCAGATCCTTGAACACTCTTTGGCAACCCAAAAATAGAAAAGGAATTAAGTGATGCCTTGACTATAGACTTTGTCTTTAATGTGCGCAGTGGTACCGCCTCTGGATAGCAAGTGGCAACACACATCAATGTTAAGAAATATTGGTGTCCAGACTTTGTTTTTGGAAGCGGACCGACACAATCCAGAATTAGGTGCTCAAAAGGCCCTCCGAGCACTGGGATGGGTTCGAGTGGAGCAGGTGGAATAGTCTTATTAGGTTTCCCGCTAATTTGGCATGTGTGACAAGAACGACGAAATGCAGCAACATAAGATTTCAAGCCTGGCCAAAGGAAATAACGCAGTATAACGTACGGTGATAATAACGCAGCATACGGTGATACGTTTTCCTTAAACCCAAATGTCCAGAAAAACTATCATGAGCGACACTAAGGACCTGCAAACGAAAACTTTTTGGTACCACAACTTGCTAAATGAAATTCCACCCCAGATCACCAGCAGCTGGGGGGCACCAGGTGCGCATCAATATACCATCTACAGCACTGTACCTGCAAGTTGCTCCAACCTTTGGGGCGGCAGTGAGACTGAAACACGTGACCAGCGTCGGATCATTTTCTGCAAGGTACTGAATACACTCCGATCCACTTCAAATACTAGTTTCGAACCGGCGGGGAGCAGACTAGACAATGCACAATTATCAGGTTTAGCCGCAAGTAATTCAGTTTTTATGGATTTATAAGTGGAGACAATAAAAGAATCAGCTAAGTTTGTCGCCTCTTCAAACTTTCATGCCTGAGCACGCGTTACCACACAATCAGGGAATACAGAATTAGAAACGGCCAGAGGCAATGGGCACCGGAGTGTAAACAACCTTGGGTATGGGAAAAATTATCTTTCCTGCCAAATCATTCCCAAGAATAAGATCAACACCCTGTATTGGTAAATGGGAGCATAATGCAATTTTTGCAGAGCCAGTTACAAGGGGAGACCGCAAGTGCACAGTATGTACGGGTGCCCTTAAAATACTCATTTTTACTCCCCACACAAGTGCATCATGACCACAAGAAGAGCTTTGTGAAAAAGGCAGCACACTATCCAACAAGAGAGACTGAGAGGCTCCCGAATCCCGCAAAATTGTAACTGGAATCTGGTCATCTTCCCCGGTAAGAGAGACCCACCCTTCTGTAATGAACGGTTTGTACAATTCATCCACCTCATTCTCAACAACCTGGTTCAGAGAAACTGGAGACAGAACAGTATTAACAAACCCCACAGTCTTTAGCTTATTCATACCCGGAGTTGATTCCTTACGCAGGCGAGCGGGACAGACCGCAATAAGATGGCCTAATTCATGACAATAAAAGCTTTCAAGAGTATCAATGGAACTCGCATTTGGACCAGGTGAATTTTGGGGAGAGATCCTCTGACCTCTTCCGATGTTACCACTAGGAAGCGTTTCACGACGCACGGACGAAAAAAATTCCAGTGAGTCAGCACAAATTCATCTGCGAGTACAGCAGCTTTCGATAGCTAGTCAACTTTCTGTTCATTTAAATAAACTACCAATTTTTCTGGTAAGCAGTTTTTAAAATCCTCCAACAACACAAGTTCACGGAGCTGAGCAAAATTTTTTAATCCTAGTCGCCGCACACCATTTATCAAATAAAACAGTCTTCTCCCTCCCAAATTCCACATGCGTCTGAGATGCGGACTTCACATAAGCACAGAACTTTTGCCAATAAGCCTGCAGAACCAACTCGTAAGCCCATAGTATTGTAAATTTTACCATGTCATAGTCTAAACTTTGATCGATGGATAAGCTTGTGCAGACCTCCTGTGCTTTCCTAACCAATTTGCACTGTAAAAATACGCTCCACAAATCCTTGGGCCAACGCAAGGTGACTGCAATACGTTCAAATGCATTAAAAAAAGAATCAACCTCGCTCTTCCTAAAAGGCGGAACCAAGGCAATTTGTGGGCTGACGTCTGGATGAAAGCAGGGGCCTCCGCCCCCAATTCCACTAGGAGGCTGCAGGACTGTTGCACTACCCGATTTTTCGCCTTCACGCGCACCTCCAGGCACAGTAGGCATGAGATTCAGTCGGGGATATTACCCCCTTCCGCACCTACTGCTCAGCCAAACGTTAAGATGAAACTGCCACATTGATGCTTACCGAAGTAACACAAGCATACCGATCAGAATCACTGCATATACATTAACCAGGAGCATTTTTGAGTAGCGCGGCAAGAGAAGTAACATGCAGTTACTAGTATCCGAGCGGTCATAACAACAATGGACACAAACCTTACCCTGCAATGCAGGTTTTACAGACAGTGAGTTCCGTTACCGTGAACAGATGTACCAAGCACCCAAATTACAAACAAGTCTAAAAAGTTATCGTCAAATGAGGTTTATTTACACACCTTCTGTTGAATGTCCCCTGATATTACTCTCGCATATTTTGGACACAAACATTAGCGACAGTAACTGTAAGCTGTGTTAGCCGCAGTGCTATAGCCACATTCAAAAGGCTATCACGTTAGTTAGGCTTACGTAGTAAAGCAACTTAGCTACAGCGTCCACGTCTGTGAGTCACAGACAGTTGCTTCTGATCCAGGCTTTATCGTCATATATTTTACAAAGCCTGCATGTGAGGGGAGTTGTTAGTGCTAACTATTGTTAACACCGTAACACATTACCTTCTCTTAAATTATTTGCTGTTATATCGTTACTTCAGCTTGTGGCTCCGAGCGCTTGATCGATGCAACTGCTTCAGGTTTGAGAAGCAGCTGAAATGCTAATCCGGCATCAAATTATCCTTTATTGACAAAGCTGTCTTCGGTGAAATGCCGAGCACAAATGGCTAACGTTCCCTTTGAGTGTGGCAGTTTAACGCCAGCAAACAAAAAAGCTACCCCCTGATTACTGGTGGCACCCTCTTTTGGAAGAGAAAATAGTTGTAGTCTTATTCGCGGCGAAAAAAAAAAATGGACCAGCAGCCTTGGGAGAGATGCTGACAAAACCGCACCTCAAATGATCTGCGGTCCTTCTTTTGTATTTTCAGAAGTGTAGATTCTTTTAAGGCATAGTATGATCTGCGGTTGCTCGTGCCTGCTAAAATAGTTTCCGGTGTGGGCAGCTGCTAAAATAGTTTCCGGTGTGGGCAGGTCCAGCGCAGTGGTTGGCTCTGGCTAGGTTTGTATTAATTGGACAGCACAACCTGACGTCAGGTTTTGTCCAGATCTCATGAAGATCTTGGGAGGAGCTGTTCAGAGAAGAAATCACGCTTATGAATGTTTATGTTTAGAAACTTTTCAGAGGTTGAGTATGGACATCCAACATTACTAATATGTATTAAAAGAAGGATCAGCATAATAGGTCCCTTTTGAAATGTTAAATTCATATTGCTTATATACAGGGAGGACAAAAATTTGGGGAATGGCTGAATATATCACAAGAGAAATTTAAAAATCCAGATGCCTCCATTCTGGTGCCCGGCATGATGATTTTTAAAAAATTAACATCCTGTCTTGGTCTGCATCATGTATAAAATGTTTGAGGCCCAGTTAACCTTGATTTTGAGTCAAAAAAGTGTGGGAAAAGATGGAAATGAATTATAAAGAGGGTTTTTCATTGGTTCCTAGATAGCAGGCTTCACTCCAAGGCTGCTTCACTGAAGTTTAAACAGAAACAGTGACTAATAGGTCTGAATTTACATCAAACAGAAAGACAAAGTCAATATTGATTGGTAAAGCTCATTTTATGATGACAATTTTTGTGCATATGTGTGGGATGTAAGGAAATGCAGATGGGTGAGTCTTCGTCAGGGGACAGAAAACGCAGGACATGATATTCTGACTGTTTGTTGGAACAGTCTGTGGTCAGTTACAGAGAGGTTGTAGTGCATTTGTCGCCTCCATACAAATGTACATGTATGAGGACACAAAGAGGATATGATTAGTTAGATGAGTATTTAAGTAATATCAATAGCACTCAATGGCCTTTGCAGTCACCAGATGTTAAAATAATCGAGCATTTATGGGAGAATTTGGACCCATAGTCAGACAGTCCTCTTCACTAACATCATGAAAACACCAGATGAGAGATTATCTTTGGGAAGACTGCTGTTGTACCCTTCCAGTGAAGTCCCTGACGTGTGCAGAATCAACACCAGCTGGAGCTAATCTGAATTCCCCTGATGCCCTCAGACCTCAATAAGAGGCTTTATCTTCATTTTTACAGTCAATAACACCAGTCTGCAAATCCATAAAGGACACAAAATGTCACCAGCTGAAGCATGGCTTTTCCACTAAATACTTCACTGTGCCATACTGTACTCCATCATATACCTGCTGTAATTTGGATAAATATAAAGCTGGTTTTACCAGTTAACCTCTTAAACCCGAACACTCCAGGTACCGAGGAAGATCACTGCGCATCATAAATACAGCATGTTTCCTAATAGCAACATCGTCATGCGGTATATCCGCTTAAAGGGAAGAAACTCGGCAAAACGCTCATGCAGACCATTTTTACCTCAACAGAATACAATTCCAGCTCTAAGCAAGTAAATAAGCATGTAGCAAAACATAAGATAAAATAATTTTGGTTCTCAATTGCTCACGTTTCTACTGAGTTTGTGCTAGGCAGACAAACAACACATCAAATGAAAGAGGAAAGTCCACAGAATCCAACAATATAAGCCACGTCATTTTAAACCGACACCACACTCAAAGAACAGCGGACATACTGTACACCTTACATTCTACAGAGATGAGCGTTATATTACATTACAGGTTCTTAGCAGACACTTTTATCCAGAGCGACGTACAAAAGTGCACAGGATCAGTACAAAAGTGCAGAGCTCCTAGGAGACAAGTACAAGTGCTAACAGTCAGTGACAGAACACGTTCCATTGTTACAGACTGTTACAGATCTAAAACCAGATCTAAACAGCTCTACAGATCTAAACCAATAACAAAAGGGCAAGGGTAAGTGAACAAAGTGGCAACAAGGTCAAGTGCAAAGTCAAGTGCAAAAAGGGAACTGAAATAAAATAAGTGCAACAAAAGGGGTAACAGGTCAACTGTAACAAAGGGGCAGGAACATGAAGTAACCAACAACAAAATGGGGGGAAACAAAATGAAGGGCAACCAAATTAAGCGGAAACAAAATTAGGAAATAAAGTAAACAAAATTAAGTACAACAAGATCATGTAAAGGGCAACAAATCAAGGGAAGTAGGGACAGGATTCAGGGCAGTGGAGCAGGGGAAAGGTGGAGCCTGAAGAGGTGGGTTTTCAGGCGGTGCTTGAAGGTGCTCAAGGATTCTGCTGTCCTGACCTCAATAGGTAGATCATTCCACCCACGAGGTACCAGGACAGACAACAGCCTTGAGCGGAAAGGGGAGGATCGGAGAGGGGGAGCAAAAAATATTTCTCACCTTTGATATTTTGTAATAAGAAAACTGTTCAAGGGTAAATCTGCACTTGCTATTGTTAGCCCAATGTGTCCATGTTCGAACAAAACTAGGTCTGCCCAGCATGTTTTTTTCCTGGGCACTGCATCAAAGGATTTCCGCTCCTCAGCATTCCACTTGCTCACAGTGTATTTTTCTCTCTGTGATCAGCTTGTGATGCTGTCAGTAAGACTTTGCCGGCAGCCGTTTGATTCTATGGGTTCTGATGTTTCTAACAAGCTCTAAACCATCTTGATTGCACTAACCTGAGATAGTTTGACGCACCGGGAACGCAAGGCTCTGAGTCCATGGGCCATTTACTTAAAGAGCGTGACAATATAAACGCTTAACTGGTTTGTTTGTACTATTGACCATATGATTATCCACTAAATATTCAACAGTCATTTGCTAAATCTTTTCTGACAGAGAATCTTTGTGCCATTAAGCACGAGCACAAAGACAGGCAACAGTACGAACACTAAACTGGGGTGCATGACGTGTTTACTTGACTCACTCTTTATATTGGCATTTTGACAAGACAGAATTAGTCAGCTGTTGTGGTCTAATGGTTCAAGCAAAGCAATGAGGATTAAAGAATGAGGGTTCCAGTCCTGCGATGACATGCACCTATTTTGAGAATAAAAATGTTATTATCAAATAAATAATTGCTGGGGTTTTTGTTATTTGTATTTATAATTTTGTTTTTGTTTTTCTGTTTTATAAATCTGCTCCAGTGGAGTCAAACTTCATTTTCTTTGTATTTATTTCTTTGAATGGGAAAATGTATACAGTACTGACAGAAATAAAAAGTTAAAAAATTTTTTTCATTTTAAAAATTAAAAAAGTGGTTGTATATGGATGGAATGTATGCCTGTAGTGACACGAAAGTGAAATTAAATTAGTTTTACAGTCCGATACCAAAGAAATCTGAAATGGCCCGCAAGCTACCCGAACTGCCAATTTGGAGAAACCACAAGGACATTCCTCTCTAAATTTGCTCATATTTTCTTGATTAGAATAAACTTTGGCACGGATAATGATGAAACTCTGTGCTGTAATTTTTTAGAGATTTCAGACTGCAACTCAATAAATTCACAATGCATAGAAGTAAAGCTGTGTTCAGCACAAAATGAGATCTTTCATGTATGCTGAGTTCCATCTTCATTTACTCTGACTCAGTGACTGATAAATACTGATTTTTACACTAAGAAAGAAATACCAAATGGTGTTACCTTTGTTATACTACCAAGATTATTCAAATAGACCAAGTAGTTGCAGAGATATACTCATTTGATTTTGGGCATGTCATATTTGAATCAGAGGTTCAAGGCATCACAGGTTAACAGATGGTGCATGTTAATATGCACACAGTAATTCAAGCATTATAAAGGAAATTATAAGTAATAAATTGAATAGCCAGAGAAACCACACCTCATCTGTTATATCCCATGTAATATCTCACCAAGTCTCATATTTGCCCTAGCACAATTTTCAAAATATAAAAAAAATATCATGGTGATTTCAGTGCTAGTCATGGATTATAATGTCTTAGTGGTGTTGTCTAAGTTTCATGATGATTCTTGAACATTCCAATGCAATTGTATTGTGGAAAATGGCCATGACTGTGGAAGACGTGACAAAGAGCTACGAGCGCCAACAACATAAAACAACTCGAACACAAACCGACGAAGACAGACCTACGATGAACAAAGATAAATTGATGTCAGATGGCGGTTCTTGAAAATTCCTATGTCTGTGGCTGTGGCAGAATTTTGAGCTCGACATTAGGAAAGAACATGAGTCGACACCATTTCTAGGTCTTGGTACATCGGCTTGAATTGGCAGAAAACTCGTGAAAGTGGGAACTGAGTTTATGAGGTCAATAATATTGGGAACACTATGTAATGCTGTATGTTATCACCACAATTACAGGCGAAAGTAAGCCAGTATGGGCTGAAACGCTGTATCAATATGGGACTTGCTGCTAAACAGTGCTAAAAAAAAAAAATCATGACTGTTAGGTGGAAAACGTATATTAATAATTTTAAAAAATTATCTTGCTAAGAACACAATTGTGCATTATTAACGATATTACAGTCACAGGCAAGGCTGCCAATGGGGGGGGGGGGGGGCTCAAAGGGGACTGCGCCCCCCCCCCCACCCAATGCAAGTGGTTTGGTCCATCTTTAGGGCCACAACACAAGACTGATGATGTGAGCTACCGCACACACTCCCTCGCCTGAGATCCTTAGTTGCGTATCTTTCCGACTTCGCCCGTAATGGTGGCAGGAGGCGAATCCACTTTCAGTAAACTTCACTTAATAAAAAAATCACTTACGCTCCACCATGTCAGGAGAGAGACTAAATGGTTTAGCGATGATCTCGATAGAACATGAACTGGCAAGACCATTGATTTTGATGATATTATACATGACCTTGCAACTAGAAAAGTGCGGCGCCTTTCATTTGTCAGAAGAGTAGGCTATGTGTAGCCCACTTTATGTTTTTTGCTTTTGTTTTAATTGGCCTGTGAAAACATTTACCTAAGTATGTATGCAACAATATTCATGATTTTATCTGTTGTGATCCTTGAGAATATTGAGAATATTTTCGAATAGACTTCTGAGACATTAACACAGTGGCAGGCGGTGGACAGAGAACAAGGAGGCGATAAACATGTCTTTAAACTGCTTATTAGTCTTGATCTGTTTTCAGACATTTTCCCTGGCAAAAGACACTTTAACTCTCCCCTCTCAGGTGTAGCTAATTGTCTTCGTTAAGACGAGAAATCAAACGCACGAGTTGAACGCAAAAAAGATCTTTCAATGAAACAATCAGTGGCAGTTTGTCAATAGGGAGAGCTGGGGTGCCGCCCCCTCCGTCGTCCCATCCAAAATTGACAGAGGAAGTCCACTTAAACATACTAAAATTTTTCATTTAATTATTTAAAAAAATGTTTTCTTTTTTCCACACAATGATAGCCTGTCGGCACATGTCACCATTAAATAAAAGGGGTTTCACACAATTTATTAATCAGTAAATATATTGTGAATACATAGTTTATTAACGCAGGGGCGCCGGTCAAATGAGAGTCAATGCAAGTCCTTCAACTTTTGCCCAGCATGTGACCTGAGGCTTCTCTCTGATTGGCCGCTTCAACTTTGCCTCTCCCATTTTGATTGGCAGCGAATTAGTATTTTTTTGTGATTCTCCGCCTCATGTGACTAGATGTGGCATTAGCAATGCCATTTATTGCTTTCCCTGTTTGCTGTTCCAGTTTGACAGATTCAACAGGGCCACTGTGAAAAGAACAGTACATCTACTACTGAGGGTCTGGCCAGGAATATGTTCCCCATTCTTTATTTTACTATGCTAGATACCATTTTGAAATATCCTGAGCCCTATTTCTAACTGTGAAGCCAGTTTTTGCCGCAAACATAGGCTAATTTCTGTCCGATGGGTGGTCATAACGTTCGCTCTGCATTCCGCATTGAAGTCCCTATTTTATAAAAACCAGTAGTGTGAAAGCGGGGTAAAGTGCGTGCGCTAACGGATGTTTACTTCCTGGCCTTCTAGGATTTTCACCAACTTGCGTTTGTGTCCCTCATCAAAAAGGTAAAAATTTCCGTCCACAGTGATAACGTTAGCAACAACCTGTAATCTCAGTACAGCACTGCTGTAAATGAGATTTGGCGGCTGCTGGCAGGGTATTTAGACCCTTTTGTGCAGATTTGTTCGCCAGTGGACACGGAGCTGCAGATTTATGCACGCAGTTACAATATTCCATCACTAGATGGCTCTCCAGGATCAGTTATTGAATTTTCACAAGCAAGCAGAGTTTGAACGGTGTTTATATTAAACGGTCGAATTCACTCCAATCCCTAGATGGATCAAGCCAACCTTGGTTTGACTTAAAGGGGTTGGCACATCCATACAACAGGGTGGCCCAACAAAGCGTCTCTCCTTCCTCTCAGAGCTCCAGGATGGATGAGGAACATGGAAATGAGTGGGCAGGATTGACTCATTATCCAGTGTATGAATTTTATTGCCTCAAAATAATCCTGGGGAAAAACTGTGTATTTCAAGTCACTGTTCAAGAGTAGATTTACAGACTTTAACAAAGCCCTGCTTATTGTGGATTAGCGGGTTGGTCACTAGTGTGCCTTCCCTTTACTCTTTGGCATTGGCTCAGACAGTCTTGGCACCATTTGAGTTCCGTCCTGTGACACCAATTTTCCGTTCATGTAACATTAGCAACAAGACCAAATTTTTAAATTCCCTTTTTTTTTCACCAAAATTGCAGCGATCCAGGTCTGAAACTTCCTGTTAACATTTTTTTTTATGTTATCAATGAAATAAACCCCATACATACCATTAATTTAGAATTTCATCCTGTTAAGTACAGTGAGACCTATTGGGTACACTTTCTGTGAAATGTGAAATCTGTCATATACAGTATGTATGTAAATATGTAATTTACCACAGCTGTAGGGTGCTGGAAAAGCATGAAAATACACCTTGAAAATCCTTGAAAAGTACTTGAATTTCACTGTGGAAAAGGTGAATGAAGCCTGTAGACAGCATTACTGAGCTGTGTTTTTAGATTTGTTTTGTTTGGTTTTTTTTTTTTCTGTTTAACTATGTTCCACTTATTGTTTGCATCTTTACAAAATATCAAAATCCCAGTTATTTAGTGGAATCTTTAACATGACTGATTTTACAATCAATCTGTAGGTAATGTAAGGACAGATACAGTGATCTGTGGACATAACATAACATAACATAAAACATAACATAACATAACATGAATGGCAAGAACAGGCCGTTCAGCCCAACTACGCTCGCCAGTTTCTTTATACTATTGTAAATATATCCCTTCAGATACTGAATGACTCAGTGGTATCCAGCTTTAAGTCAAGCCTGCTCTTGAAAACCCCCAAGGTCTCTGCCTCAACAATATGGTCAGACAAGCTATTCCACATTGAAATTACTCTTTGGGTGAAGAAATGTTCCCGAATATCAGTGCTAAATTTACCTTTGGTCAACTTCCATTTGTGACCCCGAGTTCTACTCAAAACACTTGGTCGAAGGAATCCTACATAATTCACTTTGTTAATCCTTTAACATATTTAAAGACCTCAATCCAATCACCCCTGAGCCTCCTTTTCCTAAGACTAAAGAGATTAAGGATCTTCAGCCTCTTCTTGTAGCTTTCATCTTTTATACCTGGGATAAGCTTAGCGGCTCTTCTCTGAACTTTCTCTAGAGCCTCTATATCTTTCTTAAAGTATGGTCCCCAGAACTGTGCACAATACTGCAGATGTGGTCTTACGAACGTGTTGTACAAAAGAAGTATCATCTCCTTAGATTTGTACTCAATACTGTTGGCAATGTATCCCAGCATCTGATTAGCTTTTTTAACTGCTATGGCACAATGGCTAGAACCTGATCTTTTTCATGTGGAGCACATTCCAGTTTTAAACCTCCCATGAAGTAATCCTGTCTAATGTTTTTATTACCTACATGTACAACTTTACATTTTGCTAGATTAAATTTCATTTGCCACATTTCTGCCCAATTCTGGATTCTATCCAAATCATCCTGAATCACTTTTAGTGGACTATAAACTATTTGCCAAACCCCCCAATTTAGTATCATCTGCAAATTTAACCAATCTGCTCTCAATATTCCTATCAAGGTCATTAATGTAGATGAGGAACAGCAGGGGTCCCAACACCGATCCCTGGGGGACACCACTCCCCACCATACCTAGCTCAGATAAGATACCACTGACCACCACTCTTTGTGCTCTGTCCCGTAACCAGTTTTGAATCCATTTCAGAATACCTCCTGTAACTCCATTGGAGCTCATTTTAAAAATTAGTCTATTATGTGGTACTGTATCGAATGCTTTCTGAAAATCCAAGTATATGATGTCAGAAGCCCTGCTCTGGTCATAAATCCTGGTGGCCTCTTCAAAAAATTCCAGAAGGTTGGTCAGGCATGACCTTCCCTTCCGAAAACCATGTTGGCTATCCCTCAAGATACTGTTACATTCAAGAAATAAGTCCAGCTCATCTTTTATGATAGAATCCAATATTTTCCACACAATGCAAGTTAAACTGACTGGCTTGTAGTTTCCTGGCTCAGTACGGTCCCCTTTCTTATATATTGGTAGAAGAAGCGCTTAGGGTTAGGTTTTGCCCCCTCTGCAATTTGTCTTTCGTACAGTCTTCTAGCATTCCTCAGCTCTTTTTTGCCCACAGCCCGCATTTTACAGTATTCAGCCTTGGTGTTCCCATTGTTATCCTTTATGTACATCTTATAAAGATTCCTCTTTTCCCTCAAAATCCTACGAATACGCTTAGTCATCCACTGAAGATTCTGCTTTTTCGGCTTACTTTTGGACACCTTTGGAATTAATCTACATTGTGATTCAAGTAAAACCCCCTTAAATCTTTCCCACATCTCATTTACAGACTCACAGTCCAGGAGTGTCTCCCATTTTATTTCACCTAGATATGAGCGCATCCTGTCAAAGTTTGAATACACCTTTTTAACTTCACATGAAACATCAAAATTAACAGCAGAGTGATCACTTGTCCCAAGTGGCTCCAGTGCCTCAACATTGCAAATTCTGTCTGGATCATTACAGAGCACTAAGTCTAAAATTGCCTTCTCACAGGTTGGTTTATTAACATACTGCACCAAGAAATTATCATTTATAACATCTATAAATTCTTCCTCCCCCCTATCCTGTCCTTTCACCATTTCCCAATTGATACCAGGATAATTTAAGTCTCCCACAATAACAGTCCCTCCACCTCTACAAGCTTGCGTAATCCTCCTAAAAACATTTCATTGATTGTATTGTCCAAAGCTGGTGGTCGATAGCATACTCCTATGTTTAAACCTGTCTCGTGTTTGCCAATGAGCCTGACCCAGATATCTTCACAGGACAAGGAATATTCAATTTCGGGAATTTCCTGTACATTTATGTTTTTGTTCACATAGAGTGCTACGCCCCCTCCTTGCTCATTACATCTATCCTTCCTAAAGAGCTTATAACCTTCTATGTTATATTCACCTCCATCCTCATCACTTAGCCATGTCTCCGTAATCTCAACTATGTCATAGCCCTCACTAATCATTACAGCCTCAAGTTTTGGAAATTTATTTTTTATGCTTCTTCCTTTTAAATAAAAACATTTCAGGTTATTACTGCTCTTCCCCCTTGATTTCCTATGTGGCCACTGCTTCAAGCCCCCCACTACGCTTTGCTGCTTTAAAAGTAAATCATCAGAAGTGCATGTAACGCCGTCAACTTCAATCAGGGCAGTCTGCATTTCCCTATGTGTAACACTCACTAACCCTGCCCCCGAAGTCCTAGTTTAAATAATCCTGTGCTACCCTCAACATACGCTGGCCCAGTGCAAAGGTACCCCTCCGGTTCAAGTGCAGCCCGTCAGGCTTGAACAGGTCACCCCTGTCCCAGAAAAAGTTCCAATGCCCCATTAACCTATACCCCTCTTTCCTACGCCAGGTTCGTAGCCACGTGTTAAACCTCCAGACAAAATTCTGCTTTCCTTTGCTTGCACGGGGTACCGGTAGAATCCCAGAGAACACTTCCGTTGAGGATCTGCTCCTAAGCTTCTCAGCTAATTCCACAAATTTGCCTTGCAGAACCTCAAACCTACCCTTACCTATGTCATTTGTCCCAACATGGACCATGACAACTGGATCCCTCCCCGCTCTGGCCAAGAGCTTGTCCGCACGGTCCAGGAGGACTCCTACCTGGGCACCAGGCAGGCAACACAGCGTACGAGACTCCTTGTCGCGCGAACAGACTAAGCTATCTATTCCTCTAATAATCATTGACTTAGAATTTAAAGGCAGCAACGCATTGCAAAAAAGTTGGCACAGGGGCCTTTTTACCACTGTGCTACATCGCCTTTCCTTTTAACGACACTCAGTAAACGTTTGGGAACTGAGGAGACCAATTTTTGAAGCTTTTCAGGTGGAACTCTTTCCCATTCTTGCTTGATGTACAGCTTAAGTTGTTCAACAGTCCGGGGTCTCCGTTGTCTTATTTTACGCTTCATAATGCACCACACATTTTCAATGGGAGACAGGTCTGGACTACAGGCAGGCCACTCTAGTACCCGCACTCTTTTACTACGGAGCCATGCTGATGTAACACGTGCAGAATGTGGCTTGGCATTGTCTTGCTGAAATAAGCAGTGGCGTCCGTGAAAAAGACGTTGCTTGGATGGCAACATATGTTGCTCCAAAACCTGTATGTACCTTTCAGCATTAATGGTGCCTTCACATGTGTGTAAGTTGCCCATGCCTTGGGCACTAATACACCCCCATACCACCACAGATGCTGGCTTTTGAACTTTGCGCCTATAATAGTCCGGATCTTTCTTTTCCTCTTTGGTCCGGAGAACACGACGTCCACAGTTTCCAAAAACAATTTCAAATGTGGACTCGTCAGACCACAGAACACTTTTCCACTTTGCATCAGTCCATCTTAGATGAGCTTGGACCCAGCGAAGCCGGCGCCGTTTCTGGGTGCTGTTGATAAATGGCTTTTGCTTAGCATTGTAGAGTTTTAACTTGCACTTGCAGATGTAGCGACGAACTGAAGTTACTGACATTGGTTTTCTGAAGTGTTCCTGAGCCCATGTGGTGATGTCCTTTACACACTGATGTCGGTTTTTGATGCTGTACCGCCTGAGGGTTCGAAGGTCACGGGCATTCAATGTTGGTTTTCGGCCTTGTTGCTTACGTGCAGTGATTTCTCCAGATTCTCTGAACCTTTTGACGATATTACGGACCGTAGATAATGAAATCCCTAAATTTCTTACAATAGCTCGTTGAGGAATGTTGTTTTTAAACTGTTCGACAATCAGCTCACGCATTTGTTCACCAAGTGGTGACCCTCGCCCCATCCTTGTTTGTGAATGACTGAGCATTTCAGGGAAGCTGCTTTTATACCCAATCATGGCACCTACCTGTTCCCAATTAGCCCGTTCACCTGTGGGATGTTCCAAATAAGTGTTTGATGAGCATTCCTCAACTCTCTCAGTCTTTTATGCCACTTGTGCCAGCTTTTTTGAAACATGTTGCAGGCATCAAATTCCAAATGAGCTAATATTTGCAAAAAATTACAAAGTTTACCTGTTTGAACATTAAGTAACTTGTCTTTGCAGTGTATTCAATTGAATATAGGTTGAAAAGGATTTGCAAATCATTGTATTCTGTTCTTATTTACGATTTACACAACGTGCCAACTTCACTGGTTTTGGGTTTTGTAAATACTAAATCTCAGATTCCCAGCCAAAAATGCAAACAGTACTTATCTTGCTAGCTAGCCGCAAATACAACCAAGGGTAACCGATAAAAGAGTAAAGCCCGTGTTCCCTTTCATTAAAACGGAGCGAATAAACAAGTCGTTTACTTTGTGAGCGAATTAAACACGGTACCTCTCCCAACATGCTGTCCTGAGCACTTGAACAAGCAGTTAAACTTTAATCAGCTGATCAAGGCATAGCAACCGGAGGAAAATACAAAGATAGGGTAATTTACAACGTGTTTAATCAGAAGAGCCTTTTCGGTGATAATAAAATTCGAGAAAGACAAAAACCCCAGTTCGCGTTAATATTCAGCTTGGCAATGCGTTAATGCGGTAATGCAGTCAGGATAGAGAAGGAAGGGGACTAAAAACTCCGGCAAACGTCAATATTTATTGGCTAGAAGACTGTATGACAGGCAGCAACCAAGTATGAACCACGCCGAGCTATAGTTAGATATCCAGGTAATTTGATTATATTTTTGGCGTTGAGAGCTTGCATGTATGTAATGCAATATGAAGACATGTGAATTAAATATTTTATAGAATTTATTATTCACTCGCCTAAACCTTTCATTATAAGGGAAACTAACTTGTTGACTAAGAACAATGACTGAAATTGGGTCACTAATCTCATCCGTTTCAAGGGATGTTTTCCGCCCCTCGGTTTTCCGTCCACCACCCGCCACTGCATTTATCTGTGAATTCATGCATCTGTTTGAGAAAAGTAGCCAACATTATTTATTAACCCCCGCCAACACGAAGTGGGAGGGGGATATGGGTTTGACCTCCGTCTGTGCGTGTGTGCGTGCGTGTGTGCGTCCGTCCGTCCGTCCGAGTGAAAGGGGACAATTTTTATCAGAAACTATTATAGATAGGACAACCAAATTTGGTGTGTAGCTTCAGACCATAAAGGCCTTGATGGAGTTTGAAAATAAGAAGCACACAATTGGCGGGGGATGTTGTTGACCATGTCGACTTGTTTTACGTGCGATCCTTGAAACATGATATGATTTATCTAAGCAACACAAAACAAGTGTCACATAAAGTGTCCTGTCAGTGTATTTTTTCATCATTTTATTTTTCATACTGTTATTGTAGCCTATTAATTAACTCTATGGGGGGGCCCTTTGTGAGACCATTTTATGCCCAGGCATTGGCTAGGCTGACGGCAGCACTGGTCACAGGTAAGCTCTCTCGATTACAGTGCAGCAGTGATCAAATCTCAAAGATCACGCCTGAGCCTAGCTTGGCACACACAGATAAATGACACTTTAAGATATTCAGCTTTATTTTTGCAACACATGCTGCTCAAGTGAAGGCCACATGTCCCTGCTCCGTCATGACATGATCCAGCCTAAGCTAGGTACTGACCGCAGTTCCAAATTCAGGTTCATTTCATAAAATCACAACCTGTGGTTGCAATAATGAACAGAACAGCTTCAAAGATTACAAAACTCTTTTGTGCACGAACTGTCAGACCTGTGTGGTGACAGGATATAATGCTGCTACTTTTAAACTGAAGAGGGAGAGAGGGGCAAATGATGAAACTATGGTGAAATAAAATGAGGAAAATTAACTGAAGGGATGACAAGGTCAAATGGTGACAGTAACATCAGGCAGAGACTATACTGCTCACAGAGCCAGGGGCCCCAGCACCAGCCGCATCAGAGCCACAACTCTCAGTGCTGTAAAGTTAGCTTTCTGTCTGCACTGAAGAGCAACACTCACAGTTCAGGAAGGTAAATGAATGGCTGTTGTTATGGCCCAAATGTGTTATGACATATAAGACAGCAAGGGACGACAGACAAAATTTCAAAACTTACACAGAATTAATTAAACAAAGACCGACAACTAACCTACAATTTATACTACTGACCAAGATTGATAATGTACAAGAAAAAAATATTTACAGTCCCTTGAGATGGGGTCGCTTGATGATGTCCTGGGACAGGAAAATGCTCCAACAGGCAAAAATCCACAAAAAGCTTCACAGGTCTTGAAAAGAGTGACAGGTCTGGTCAGATGTATCCTTCTCCTTGCAATTTCTCCTACTACTTTACTCTCAATTTTTCTCCTTATATACTCTTTTTCAGCCCCCTCCCACCTTCCAGAATTTTTTTCAATTCTCCGGGACTTTCCCCTCTGAGGCATGCTCAGGACATGCCCAAAAACCTAGCTCCAAACTAGGCTTGAGAAAAAAAAAATGTCAATACTGCCATCTAGTGGTTTTTGCCCCCACATTACAGGACCACAAACAGCTCTCCTGACAGTGCCAAGGTCCCCCTTTAACTCTGTCACCACTGTCCAATAAAAAAATACTGAAATTGAATTTACAGTTTGACAGTTTCAAAATTCCCTGAAACCACCATTGTCCATGAGTTGACCCACACTAAGGGATATAAAACCCATCTAAATAGACATGGGTCAAATCGGCGTCAGTGGAAAAAGATTTGTAGCACCTGTACAAAAATATAACATTTTAAAATGTTTTCATTTTTATGTATTTTGGGTTACTTTAGGAAAAGTCATCAAATTTCAGGCCAAATGACTGACATTGAGGGCATGTTTACTGCTGTCAAACATCAAACAGTATGTAAGGGTTAAAAGGACTGAGACTGTTCTAAGGGCAAAGAGTGGGCTGACGCATTCTTTTGTTACAAGCTATTTCATTTTTTAAATGTGTTTTTAATATTTTGTCCAGCCTCAATTGTGTCACTTAAACTTTACTTAAATTGTATTGCAAGCATTGCCGGTGTTGTTAGTGTTGAAGAATATTACAAAAGCTTTTCCAACAGGCTCCTGCTTTACAGCTGCAGAGATTTGGTCATTTTAAGGTTTGTGGCTTAAAGAAATACACTTCAGACAATTTTAAACTGGGTATGAGACAATATGTTTCCAGAGGATGCACATATTAACACATTAATTTTGCGACATGTATTCACGATTGTAAACATAAATATCGCTTTTGGCTTTCTCCCAGTAATTCTGTCCTATAGCACAGTGGTTGCGTTCACAATAGAAAGTCAGTTTAAATGTCATTTTTATGAGAATAATTTGGTAATATATTCACATCCAAGTTCTGGAGGGCTGATGTAGCTTTAATGGCACCAGCCCCCCATAGTCGATATCTCATGAATTAACCGGTCCCTCTTTGAGATACCAAAGGTATTTGGACATTTGACTGCTCTGCTTTTCCATGGTCGTGTGTGTATTTTTTCCTGAGCATTATCCATTTAACAGTCAGCAGATGAAAGGTCTGGAGTTAATTTTGAGTGTGACATTTGAATTTACAATGTTTTAGTTGAGTCTCAATAAGAAATCAAAAAATCTGTCACTTCCAGGCTGAAAAAATCAAAACAAGCCCAGCAGACAAATTACTAAAACAATAATTGTCGCCAGACAAACTACTTGTGACATTTCTTGGGAAGAAAGACTGCACTGGTGAGCTCAAGATCAAGAAACCAGGACGACCACGGATAGCAAAGAGTAAAATACAGAGGAATTGTTCACAACAGTTGACTCGGAGGTGGGTGTATTTATCACTGTCAAAAATCAAGGAATTCTTCACCGCACTAAATACAGAGGGTTTACCTCAAGATGCAAACCATTTGTAAGTCCCCCAAATCAGGAGTTTTGTAGTTCTGGGGTAACATTGTGATGGGTACTGGCAGTGGACGCCAAGAGCAGTGGCCAGAAATAAAAGGCAACACTCACAGTGTGCTGAGAGCTAAAAGCAGATAAAAATAATGAGGCTCGCGCTATCAACGGACCTGTCATCGTCAGTGGTAGAAAAACAGGCGAGTTCGAGAAAAACAAAAGAAAAGGGAAATAAACCAAAGGCTCCCTTACTCACTAACACAACTCCTGATAAGTAACTAAGTCCTTGACAAAATCTCTCGAGAGACCTCACCGGCTAAAGCGCCAAAGCAGAACTGACACCCTAGCAACGGGAGCGAGGCGAAATAGGAGCTTAAATGGAGTCCGGGCCACGCCCCCAATCACTGCCAGCTGGCCCAGGAATCCGATAGGGAGCAAAAGGATATCGTCCCGGACGAGAGCCATAAACAGCTCTCAAAGCTTCCAAATCATGACAAACATCTTATGGACAGATGAGGCAACGATAAACTAGTTCCAGAATGATGGGAGGATATGAGTATGTGAGAGGGGAGGAACTGCTCATGATCTCAGTGATGCGTGGTTATGTACGTCTGACAAAGCAACAGGATCTCTTGAATTTATACATGCTAAAGAAAGCAGTGGGATTAATGGTATATGGTATGGGGCTATATCATCTGCTCAAATCCAGCCTCATGCTTCACGACTCTTTGGATGGTGCTTCATACTGCAGATGGACGATGACCCAAATCATACTGCGGAACTACTCCAAGAATTTAAGGCAAATAACTGGAATGTTCTACAATGACAAAGCCAATCACCTGACCTGAATCTTGGTGAGCAGGCGTGTAACTTGCTGAAGGCAAAATACACCAGGAAAAGCAAGAACCGAAGACAGCTGCAGAGAAGGCCTGGCAGTGCATTCTGGGAGGAGACCCAATGTCTGGTGATTAAGGGTTCCAGACATGAGTTTGTCCAGTTCTATTTGGGCCCTCATTATTTAGGGGGCTAGGTGGTAATTCTAACATGTTTAATGTGAGTTTTTGACAAAATGTGTACAATCTGAAAGTCTATTATTCAACCATGTTATTTGCTTCATTGCAAATCCATTGCGTCACCAAATGCTGAAAATGTTGTCACTATATAAACACTTCTCAGCCTGGCTGTATGCATATTGAATAATCCATTTAAGAATCAGCTATCCTAGACAACAAACCGCTGCAGGGCTGAACCATCTCCCACTTGTTAACACCACTGCAGAAGACACTCCATATTTATTTATTTTATTTTTATTCTTATTTTATTTAGCTTTTTCATGTAGCAGGAATCTACACACATCATCTTAGAAATAATCGTGTGAAGGTTGAAAGTCTCTAACTCCACTGGTTACTTTACAATAGCAACACATGTGTCCGCACCTCAGTCATTGGTTACTTTACAATAGCAACACTCATCTGCATCTCAGTCATTGGTTACTTTACAATAGCAACACACGTGTCCGCACCTCAGTCATTGGTTACCTTACAATAGCGACACACGTGTCTGCATCTCAGTCATTGGTTACTTTACAATAGCGACACACGTGTCCGCACCTCAGTCATTGGTTACTTTACAATAGCGACACACGTGTCCGCACCTCAGTCATTGGTTACTTTACAATAGCGACACACGTGTCCGCACCTCAGTCATTGGTTACTTTACAATAGCGACACACGTGTCCGCACCTCAGTCATTGGTTACTTTACAACAGTGACACATGTCCGCACCTCAGTTTCGTGATAGCAGAATCCCTGGCTCCAGAAATACATGTGGATTCAGATCAGTTAATGTTGTTTTAATAATCTAATCACCCCCAAATCAAGCCAATATTCACTGCTGGTAAAATTTCAAAGCAAACCTGAACATCGTTTTTTGCAAAATCCTGATAACAAAAAAATTCATCAAACAAAAAATCTACCAAACGAGACCAATAACAAAACCCTCTTGGCAAAAATGATTACACCACTTTTCTATTGCTGTCCAACTGCTTGGACTCTCCTGAACATGTAAATAATGCCACAGAGGGAATTTTGCATCAAACCAAGGGAATTTCACCTTCTCAGGTGACTTTTGGATTTGGTGGTACCAGCATATTGCGACTTGGTACCTCTGTTGCACCATAAACATTATGAAATCTTCCCACAAGCAAGGCAAATTTAAAAATATATATGTATATTTATGAATTTTTCCTTGAGGGTACCATTGACATTGCAGACAGTTTATGCTGATGAGATTTTTTCCAGAACCCGTTTAAGAGACAAATTAAGACTATACAATAGTCCCAGAACCACCATAAAAGTCATGTCAAGACTATTCTCGTTACCACGATGATTCATTATTTGCTGTGCATATTAAGCTAAGCTTTCTTGATTCGTATCCTTTGGGGTAGAAGTTCATGTTCTTAATTTGCATTTTCCAGGCCATCTTGCACTGACAGGCTGCAGATAATGTTGACTCCATTGTCCCTTTCCAGACACAACAGAGCACTTTTCTTCTTTATATAATCCTTCAAGTTCCTGAAGTAGCATCTAATTAGTTTTCTTTTTCTTTTATGAAATATAATCGTCTAAGATTCAAAACAAGTTCCCACGGAGGGACAGATATCCTCACACCTGTTCTACACAATTCGACTGATTAACTGTTCCAGCTCCCTGCATATATATGAGATCATTGGGATCATGAGTCATGAATCTGGATTTTTGAGTGTGAATCCTTTCTGCAGTGAGAGGCTTGTTCATGATTAGAACCCTGATCCTCCATATCACAGCGCTCAAGGGCTAAGAGCCGCTGCTGCTCAAACCTGCCCTTATGCGAGTCAGGAGGGAAATCAGTCTGGCCAATCGGCAGTGTGAATTATTCAGCTAATTACACAGCAGAGCCAGGGACAGAATTCAATTTTAGGGTCGGATTTGAACGTCCTTTCACAGGCGGTCCTGGGATTTTTTTTTTTTTACTGAAGCTAAAGCAGATGACAATATCCTGTAGGTCTCAGGGCTTGTGGAAAATGCTGAAGATCCTTGAGTGCAAAGCATCTCTGTGAATCCATCTGCCCTGAATTACAGGACATAAATGCACTTTATTTTTCAGCCTTCAATAGGAAAAAAAAAAACACTGCGTAAAATCAATGAAAAATTGTCACCTCTGAAGAAACTATGCGACAGAACCTCCACAAAATGCATCATTTAATACCACTGCCTATTTTCATCAAATTCCAGAATTCTGAGTTTCATTTTACATTCATTTCAAAAAATAAAAGCGAGAGAACTGTAAGGACTGCTGTTGCACTCCACCCTAAAAGCCATAAATGTCACAATGTGAACCTGTTAGATTTTCAGGAGAGGAGAAGAATTTATGAAATGAAATCTGTTAGAGGCTGATTAAAGAGCTCATATGCCATTGCAGTACAAATAAATTGACATTACGTCAATCCATTATATTTTATTTAGACCGCATTCAGTAAAAGTGGTCTATACAGAAAGTTACATTTTATGCTGTTTTACCAATGGACAGTGTAATGGTCGTACATGCTACTCAATACAAGGTGCATTGCCATTGCTTAATCTTTTAATAGTTATGTCTGTATATAATTTCTAAATAAAATACCTGCAATAACTGCAGTGGTAGTAGTTGTCTGTTAGTAGTAGTAGTACTAATAATAATAATAACAATTCTTTCTCAATTCCAAATGTCTGGTAGGCTAGGGTTCAATTTGTAATGGTTTAAATTAATTAATTCATGTGTATTATGTTAAGTAGGGAATACTGAAAGGTAACTAGTTCTGCATTTAAGATAGACGTATGGCTTAAAAACGATATCCCACTTGACCTTTAGTGCGTTGTTATGCCGGAATGGACATCACAACGCTAATTTTCATTTACTAGCAATTGCATAGCATAACAGCTTGTGTTTTCACAGTCCTGCAAATATATGTAGTGCTAGTTAAAGAACGTAGAAACACTGATTTGAATGTAATCGTTCTTTTCTACAGTCCCACCAGGGTTAGATTAGGTTGGGGCAGGATTTGAAATTGGGACTGCCGTTCCTCTACATAGAAATGCTTTGGAAAACTGTTGCACCCGTAGCAACTGCCTTTTTTTCTCACTATGGGAGTTGGGCATTAACATCTTCTCTGAACTACCCAACTGAAGGTAATTGTAATAAGATCAGTGATTGACCAACTGAAGCTAGAAAACCTGCAAAATACATTAACATACATTCGTAATGCATTTTGCGCCGTCATATCAAATGCTGTGATTTAGTTGTTAATATCAAGGGACTGCTATTGGCCGACTAATGCTCGACTGCCGCGATAAACCATTCAAGCACTAATCGCCTGAATCCCATGATTGCCAATTGATGAAACGCATGAAATCGAGAGAAAAAGCGATGGAAAACGCTTCCTACCCCTTTCTTGCAAAGTCGGAGCACAACATACTTCTCAACCGTTTGATCAGCTCGCAGGTTATTTCTAAGTATAGCTGAGGAACAAAACTTCCTCAGAATCTGCACCTGATGTGAAACCGGTGTCCTAATCCCATATAACATGAGGCCTATTGTGGGAGTTATATTCTGGTATCACAGACAAATGATTATTGTCCGTGTTAAACTAAACCGACTCCACATTAGCCATCACTGGAACTGTATTCAAGCAGTTTTAGACGTTGAGATATGTGTTATAAATACACCACATGTATATCAGAATCTATGACATTGTAAATAAACAAATGCGCCATGTATGACGGCAAGCATGCGTGCGAGGCATAAGGGTAAATAATCACTGGTATAATGACTTACCTGTACCAGTCCAAACCTTTGTCATAATTTCTGTCGAAGAAATGTGGCTCTGTTCCAACTGCCCTCACATCCGGGTGGATCCTAATGAACTCCAGCACTGCGCGAGTACCACCCTTCTTCACACCGACAATGATGGCATTTGGCAACTTTTTGTTACCAAATTTGGGAGCGCTTGAGTTATTCGGCCTCCGATCTGCTGCGCTGTTACTCCGCGGAGCGCTGACGAGCGCTCCGAAGTTTTTACTTTGGTTGAGAGCTGGACTTGTTCCCTGTCGAGTAAGACCCATATTAGAAGAGGAATCCCGCACTCCTTTTCCATCCACAGGCAAAGTGCAATAATGCGATTTTTGCAGAAGTTTTTTGCTTCCGACATTCTGGAAAAGCATGCACCTGTGCTGCTCATCACTCTGGTTTTGCATGATGGTATCAGAGCAGAATATGAGGCTGTAGCATAAATATGTGAAGGACAAAGACAGCGTGAATATAAAAAGAAATCTTCTGGTTAGCCTGTTTGAAGATGGCACAACTCGGTTAGTGAGGAACCTATATGCCATGTCTCCATGGATTAAAAGGTTGCATGTTTTTCTTTTTGGATTTTCCCTGGGCTTTTTTGTTTTCCCAGGTCATCTGTAGGATCAAGCTGCATTCCAGTAAGATACACAGGCTGAGGTAAGCTCCGCCGAAACCAATGCACGACGGTGAGGCATTATTACTACAGCCTAAATACATTGAACACAATTCTCCGCAACATACCAGAAGTATGTGGTCTTGATGTGGCCGATTTGCCACATGTCACCGTCAGCCAAGACAGTTTCGACAAAAACGATGTTCGGTTGGGTTAGTTGTAATACAATAGTTTATTTTGGACAACTGAGCCAATTGTAATTCGAGCCATTTACGCTGCGTCCTGGGGAGATCACTTTATTCCGTACAGTCCAGCAGTTCTCTTGCTGTCTCCGGTCGCAAATTGTGCCGCTCCTGTGTGTTCAATCCAAATCTGATATAGAAGCCAAATAAATACATTTATGAAATAT
This sequence comes from Gymnothorax reevesii, assembly GCA_029721435.1. NCBI lineage: Eukaryota > Metazoa > Chordata > Actinopteri > Anguilliformes > Muraenidae > Gymnothorax > Gymnothorax reevesii. Next base: position 143,228 of record CM056592.1, on the reverse strand, counting down.
ATATGTACCATTTGGACGATCAATTGAGCTGTCTTATGTCATATCTTCCGGCCAGCACTGCCGCCCTGCACTTTTATAATGTCTCAGAGCAATAAGGCTGCTCATTTCGGTGCCTGCCCTCGCAAACTTCCCAAGAATGCCTTTGCAGAAGCAAGGAACTGATGATAAATATTTAAAGGCGCGAGCTGACGTCAGTCCTTATCCTCCTCAACGTCTTCATTAATGATAAGAATTCTCTGAACGTTTCATACTTGAAATGGGCTTCGGAAAACACGAATCCTCTCACAGTTAAGCCTATAGGCTACAATACTCACCGCACCTACATGTGATTTATGTAGCACGGTTGCCGTGCGTTTTTGTTTGCAGCCTACATTCTATGCACGGTGCCGTCGAATCTTCAATAGCCCAGCATGCCTTATACCACGTAGCCTACTTTTTCGTGATAGAATCGCCAATAGTCGGGTTGATTTCAAACGATTTTTGGAAATGAATTTGGAAAAAAAAAGAAGAGAGATCGTGCAATGCAATGGACCTTCCTTCTATCATACATGCAGTCCTTTATCATTTTTTAAAATTATTTATTTATTTATTTATTTATTGTAACGCACATTGTGTTTCTCTCATTTTAATTAAACGGTCTCGTCAAGAATATACAACGTCATCGGAATTGACACTGGCGATCTCACTAGAGAGAGAACTGACTAGCATCATACACATGTAAAAAGTGACATGTTGTAATTTCATTACCTTTGCTGCGCGTTTTGATAGGACTTTACATTATGCTTGGGATCCCGGACCAGTTTGTACGAAAATTAGTAATTAGTTTTCATGGAATAAATACATTAATTAATTAATTGGTCAGCGAGCTGTTTGAAGTAAAACTCGCACGTTATTTTTGCGCGTCAGAAGACTCCCTCTAGTGTCGCTGCGATGGTGTGCAGGAACACAGAGGCGCTACAGCATGGATGTACTGTATAACGACAGTCATTTCGCTGAGTTGGTGTGAATAGGGTACTTGGCCTACTGGTAAAATACTTAATTGTCAACGGTGCTCTATACCAAAGAGCAGCAGATCCGCGATAGAAAGCACATAGTTGAAAGTGGTCAGCAGAAGATGGCCTGACTGTTCTGAGCTGCTGTAAAAGCTGTGCCTCAGATTCCCACATTTTTCAACAGCATTGAGCAGAAAAGCATCTCAGAATGCGTAACACGTGGGATCTTGAGCCAAAACAGCCCATCGGGCTCCACTCCTGTCAGACACAAACAGAAATCTGTGGATGCATCGGGTACAGACTCATCAAAACTGACCTGTTGAGGATTGGAAAAACACAGCCTGGTTTGATGAATGTCAAGGGTTCAAGCTGTTGGTGATGGAATGGGACCTATTCTCTCTGCACTCTCTGGGCTTCTCGCAAATCAAACTTTGCTCAAGTGTTGCAATCTAACTGAGTTTTGATGCTGACCATCTGCAGCGCCTTTATGGCCACAGTTGAGCCCCTAAGAACCATATTTGGCCTCCCGCATTTTTGGCAAAATTGAGGGGTTGTCAGCATGTGCAGAAAACTGAGATCTACATTTCCTAAATGGACCACCCCAATCTGCCCACATGGATGGCTAATACATGCAAACGTCCTTTCTGCCACAGTATATGCACTGCACTGCTTACATTATAGTGAGCTCTCCCACTACCTTCCCATAATGCATTGTGAACATGATGGCTGGGTATCTCATCTCACTGATGAGGAATTGCTTGCTATGTTTGATGATGATGGTGCAGTGGAAGGCGACAGAGACCCAGAGTTTGTCCCAAATGAATCAGAAGATGATGGTTCCTCTTCAGAAGGAGGCAGGTTTCACTTTAAATGAAACAGAAAGGCATCAAAAACCTGCATAAGAAGTGCATTATGTAATTTTACATATTTATGCAGTGTTTTTTGTTCCCAGATACTCTAGATGACACAGAAGACTGGCAGCTTTGAGTCCCATTTTCTCAAAAATCCCCCCACAAGGGCTCAGGTTACCCATCTTCTACTGGCTTCCTTCAGTATTATAATGCACTGAGGCATCATTGCAGACTGTTCTCGTGTACAAAGCCCAATTCCAATGAAGTTGGGACGTTTCCTAAAACGCAAATAAAAACAGAATACAATGATGTAAAAATCGCGTAAGTCCATATTTTATTCACAATGGAACATAGAAAACATATCAGATGTTGAAAGGGAGACATTTGACCATTTCATGAAAAATATTTGCTCATTTAGAATTTGATGAAAGCAACACATCTCAAAAAAGTTGGGACAGGGCTGTGTTTACCATTGTGTAACATCCCCTCTTTTTACAACAGTCTGTAAACGTTTAGGAAATGAGGAGACCAGTTGCTGGAGATTTGGGCGGGGCATGTTGTCCCACTCTTGTCAGATGTACACTGTTAGGAACTTGCTTTTCTGGCCAGTTATTTTAACTGTAAGTGGAGTTCTACGTGCATTTAACTGTGTTTGCACTTAACATACATGGAACTCTGTTGTAATTCTTATTTTAACTGTAATTCTTCAATAACTGGCAAAAGAGATGCAAGTTTAAAACAGTGCAGGAGTCTAGCTGCTCAACAGTCCTGGGTTTTCTTTGCCAGATTTTCCATTTTATGATGTGCCAAATGTTTTTTCTTGGTGAAAAGTCAGGACTGCAGCAGGCCATTTCAGCACCGGGACTCTTCTTCTGTGAAGCTGTGCTGTTGTGATGGATGCAGTATGTGGTTTAACATTGTCTTGCTGAAATATGCAAGACCTTCCCTGAAAGAGACGGTGTCTGGATGGGACAAGATGTTGTAGGTCCTCTTTATACTTTTCAGCATTGATAGTGCTTATCCAGATCTGTTAGCTGCGTATGCCAGAGGCACTAATGCAACCTGATACCATCAGAGATGCAGGGTTTTGAACTGCGCACTGATAATGGTACCTTCTCCTCTTTAGTCCGCATGACAACCCGGTGTCCGCGGTTTCCAAAAAGAATTAAGTTTTTGATTTATCCGACCACAGAACAGTTTTTTGTTTTGCCTCAGTCCATATAAATGAGTTTTGGCAGAGAGAAGACAGCAGTATTTCTGGATTGTGTCCACATATGGCTTCTTCTTTGCATAATACAGCTGTAACCTGCATTTCTGGAAGTGTTCCTGAACCCATACAGTGAATTCAAGTGCAGAATTATGCCTTGTTTTAATGCACCCCCGCCCAAGTGGCCAAAGCATCCAGTATTGACCTCCGGCCTTGTCCCTTGCGCACAGAGATTTCTCCAGATTTTCTGAATCTTGTGATGACATTATTTACTCTCAATGGTGGGACATTCAAAGTCTTCACAATTTTACATCGAGGAACATTTTTTCTGAGTTGCTCCACAATTTGATGATGCATTTTTTTCACAGATTTGTGAAGGTCTGCCAATCTTCTGAGATACTCTGCCTTTCTAAAATGCCCTTTTTTTATACCCAGTCATGTTACTGACCTGTTGCCAATTAACCTAATTAGTTGCACGATGCTTCTCCAGCTGTTTTTTTATCAATACCACTTACTTTTCCAGCCTTTTGTCGCCTTGTTCCCAATTATTTTATTTATTATTTTTTTAGACGTGTTGCTGCTGTCAAATTCAAAATGAGCTAATATTTTTCATGAAACGGTAAAATGTCTCACTTTACCATCTGATATGTTGTCATCTGATCTCAGCATGCACAGTTGATTATTTCTATCAGATGTGATTCTGTTCAGTTGTAATGAAAACCTGCAGCCCCTTGGCCCTTTTACAGTCCAGTTTGAAGCCCTTATTGTAGAAAAACAGTCCTTAGCAGGTCTCAGCTGTACATCCCACTTTAAGTAAATCAGTGACAGCAATGAACAGTTGTTCTACTCATTTTTTTATCGCCAACTACTCACATTATGGAAGCTGTGAGTCTAAAGAGCCATCTAGATCAGTGAAGTTTCTGGATTTGTGTTGAGATGATGTCATCCGACTTTTACGTGGAATGATTCAAGAGCACTTTGCAGAATATAATGTATTATCAAATCTTTATTTATATATTTCTTTAGTTTAACAGCTGCCAAAACTCTACCATCTGCTTGTAGTCCTTCACTGGCATTGAGGGGTGGAGTCTGGTTTATGGGCAGGCAGTAAAATCAATTTGGCATGTATACAGTTGTTGTAAAGCTTCCTCTTGTCTGCCTAAATATTCCCAGAAATGTGGTCCATGTAGATCACTTTTATCAAAAACTATGTGTTAAGTGTGTGATGTTAGGCTTGTGTTCTGAATATCAAGTAACTAGCTTATCCAAGGGCTTACAAGGAGTCCACCTCCTTAGTGGTCAAAATGAAGGTTTGTTATAAGCAAAATGAAATTATTCATTGATGGGAAGAGATGGATGCTGTGTACTCTGCATCAAAATAGAAAAGGACCATCCAGGTTCTCGCTAAAAATAAGGGTGGCAAGGGTGACTTGCAAATTCAGCGCTCCCTTCTATCCACCCAAGTACTGGTGTCGATAGCCAGTCACTCAGATATATACTCAGATTCATCTGCGTAACTCTACAGTTATAGTTCATGCCCTCGTGAAGTTCCCTGGTAACGATGTATTGATAGACTCATTTCTTATCCAATTCCAGAGTGTTTAAACTTTCCTCAATAACGGAAATACATTGATCGGACAATAAGAATAGGATACAAAGCTAAGCGTAAAAGTAAGGTCGGTTGTGTTCTTCGAATGTTGGCCATGGTTGCGATATCAAAGAAACAAAGACACTCGAAACCGGCCAGAAGTGTTCAGTTTCATTGACGAGACATATGTTGTATGGACGTGGTCAATGGGAATTATTCCGAATGAAACAGTACTGGAGGGTTCCTTCACCCGATACATCTGTCTCTGGAGGAGGGCATCAATGAACAAAACAGGTTATACTTCTACTCTGTTTGCATTTTCCTCTAATATGGCTTTTTGCTGTAGAATTTATACGGCGTTTAAAGACATCGAATGCTGAGGTTTTCGTTTCTCCAAATGCATGCAGCTCACGCACGTAGGTAGATCCCTCGGTACGTTCATTACACCATTCTGTTGAATATGGAAACATATGTCGTTTGATTTTTCCTGAAAGTGAAATTTCTGTTCTGTTAAAATAAGGTATATTTCAGATTCCAGATATTACTGAGTTACTGAGTTTTTATCCTTATAAGGTGTAAGGTAATGAGCTCGGATGTGAGAGCGGTTAGCTTATCATTACAGCGCGAATGTTATAGCTGTTTAATCAGCACTTCATTTAATGCTTGGGGGACTTCGAAGAAAAATTGACAATATTGTTAACTTTATTATGGAGAAAAGGCATGTTTTGTGTTTGGAGAGGTTACTGGTGACCAATGATGCTCAACTGCACTGATATTGATAGATTCATGCTAAACTCAACCAGAAAATCATTAGTTCATGCTGAATTTCATGCCCCAAAAGTTAATTTGTGTTAAATATTTGATTAATGTATGATTTGACAGTGAACCATTTTGATGGATCTCAGACTTTGGGGAGACACCTGGATAGCTGTCTAATTTGGCTCATAGCAAGCAGGTAATCTAGAAGGTAATGTTCAAGATGATTTGTACTTCTGATTCCAGAAATGTATAGTTTTAAGCCCCAGCAGTTTTTCAATTGTCAGTATTATTTTTTTTTGCTAATTCAAAGTTGAATTTTCATGAAGATTTTTGTGTTTGCAGCCCCTTTTCTCCACCAAAATCATAAAAATAAACTGAAAAACGAAGGGAGTCTAAATGCTTCAAGTGTCTAGACTCAATTGAGCCAAAGTTTTTCTGCCTGTAAAGCTGCAATCTTGAATTATAAACCCTTAAATCAGGTAACACCTAAATAGCCAGATTTGACTTCTGTGCCGCCGGGGGCATCAGTGCTCCATGAACACAGCTTGGTTTTTTTTTTTTTTTCAGCATTACAGACTACAAATTATTATTGGAGTTCAAAACATCTTTCAATTTAATACAGCGACTCAAACTGTGCTTGAGCTAAAGGGAGCAGGCAGTTAAGGGGTTAAGAAATCAGAAATTTAGCAAATTATGCCTCTACAGAAAGCTACTGTCATGGAGATGTTGAATAAAACACTTTCTGGACACTCACTCAAATATGAAGAGAAAAAAGAGGCATTTTAAACACCCTGTCAACTCATACACATCCTCAAAATGATGATAAGGAAGTTGAGCGGATGGACCATCATTTGCCTGTCATAACTTATTGGTGTCATTAGGGCCCGAGCAGTGAACAACGCAAGGACCTTTTTGAAATTGAAGGAATTGTTATTATCTATATTATAATTGCCGAGTGGACTGTGTGTGTGTGTGTGTGTGTGTGTGTGTGTCCGGACAATCAGTGCTAGGTTCCACCGGGAGCTTATCTGCAGCATAGCGCGAGCGACGCAGGCCACTTCATGTTCAACTGAGCGCGAGATGTCAGCACAGTGAATTCCCCTTGATATTTACTTAGTTTTAGTTACTATAAAACATTGGTCACATGACAGCCACCTTGGTGTTTATGGAAACACCATAGAAATGTGATGACATCATAGAGGTGCATGTGATGACATCATAATGCTGCATTGTTCACTATAGTATAAATGCAAAGTTATGTAAAACAATAAAATTTTAACTTGGGCTGAAAATTGGGCCCCTTGTGGGTTGAGTCTAGAACCCGTGAATCCTCACGGGCAAAATGCTAGTTATTATCTTTATTATAATTATTTATTTATTTTTTTTTTAGCAAATGAATTGCATTTTTGGGGGCTTTATCATATTCGAAAATGTGCTAATTTTGGTACATGCATCAGTCACGGTGAAAATGTAAGTGTATTATGGTCTCTAAACGGCAGTCCCCACGTCCCATTTTACCGACATGCATGAAAATGGGTACACATATATAACATTCCCAGACGCACAAAAAAAGTCCCTTGGAGCTATTACCTAAACCTGACTGGAAGTCGGCCATTTAAATGGTCATTTTTGGCGATTTGCACGTTTTGTATTTTAATTAACTCCTCATGCAGGAATTATCAGATCGACTGCAAAATCGGTGTGAGACATTACCACTAAGTAATGACCAAAAGTTATTAAAAGATCCAGTCAATGATGAACGGCATAGCCATGGCGTGGCGTCGAATTTTCAGTATTTGCCATGAAACAGGAAGTTGCTGTAACTTCATTGTATATTGTTCAATCTGCCCCAAACTTCACATGTTTGATAAGAGTTCTGCCCTGAACACATCCTGAAAATATCCCGTCATAGTCATAGCGCCCCCCGGTGTTACAGGAAGTGCCCTTTTTTTTTTTACTCTACCATGTACTAATCCAACATAGTTGACCCCATCAACATTGTCCCACTTCTAAGACGTGCAGAATAAGTTGGTGAAGCTACGAGTGACGGCGTCCGTCAGCCCGTGTGGCGACTATCGATCCCTCACCATCAAATTACGTTTGGCTTTTTCGTGGCTTTAATGAAGTCATAATCTCATGAAAATTGATGCACACATCAAGAATGCTGAGCACTTATATATGATAGGGGTGTTGGCCATGGGGGGAGGGGGAAAAATGGCTCCATAGCACCCCCTCAAAAGTTTCAACAAGTGTCACCATTAGTGCGGATATAAAAATGCATGTTTACTATTGGTATGTGCAATAATTTAAGCTGAGGGAAAATGGACAGTAATTTGATAATTAATCCTTGCAACTGAATCAATTAATGTTGAGTTGCTAATTAGGAGGCATGAAGGGGTACGAACTTGGAGATTTAATGCCCTTTAAGGTGAGATGAGAGCGGGGCAATAAGTCCTCCGATACCAAGTCCCGAGTGAAAGAGGTTGAACTCTTGAAAAATGAAATTTCAAAATGAATAGAATAGAATGTAAATTTATTGTCATTGTCAGTAAACAACAACCTGCAGTTCAGCAGCTCTTCTGGTTTGAATCGATTAAGAACAACACACACACACACACACACACACACACACAAAACTTCAAAATATACAGAAAATATTTTAAAAATCCATTAGGGAAGACTGATGTTACAGATGAACACAACAAAACCGAGCACAAATTATGAAAGTGCAAGAGGGGGATGGAAGTATTGCACATCAGTGCTTAGGGAAGGGGCTGGAGATGAGATGGTTGTGGCGATAGAAGCTGATTTCAGTCTGTTTTCTCTGGCTTTGATCAGTTTGTATCTTTTACCAGAGGGCAGTGCGGAAAACAGACTGTATCCAGGGTGGGTGTGATCCTGAGATATGTGGCTGGCCTTTTTTTTGAAGAGTCGGCCGGTATAAATGTCTGAGGAGGGGCAGTGGTGATCCTATTGTATGCTCTGCTGCCCTCAGCACCAGCTGCAGGTCCCTCTAGTTCTCCTCTCTGCGGCTGCTGAACCGCACAGTTCAGCTGGAGGTCAGGATGTTCTCTATTGCTGACCTGTAGAAGTTTGTGAGGTGGCGCTGAGGGACGTGACCATACTTTAGGTTCCTAAGGAGAAACAGTTTCTGCTGGGCTTTCCCCACCTGGTGAGAGACGTCTGAAGGGCACGTGAGGTCGGCCGAGATGTGAACACCGAGGAACTTGAAGCTATCCGTCCTCTGTACCTCCCTGTGTACAGAGGGCGGACTGCTGGGTGTGTTTGGATTTCCGAAAGTCCACAATAAGTTCTTTAGCTACCCCTTCTCTGCAGGCTAACTCACTGTTATCTGTTACCAGTCCAACTACAGTAGTGTCGTCAGAAAATTTAGCAGTGGTGTTGGTGGGGTGAATGGGGAACAGTGGTGTTGGTGGGGTGAATGGGGAACAGTGGTGTTGGTGGGGTGAATGGGGGAACAGTGGTGTTGGTGGGGTGAATGGGGAACAGTGGTGTTGGTGGGGTGAATGGGGAACAGTGGTGTTGGTGGGGTGAATGGGGAACAGTGGTGTCGGTGGGGTGAATGGGGGAACAGTGGTGTCGGTGGGGTGAATGGGGGAACAGTGGTGTTGGTGGGGTGAATGGGGGAACAGTGGTGTTGGTAGGGTGAGTTGGGGAACAGTGGTGTTGGTGGGGTGAATGGGGAACGGTGGTGTTGGTGGGGTGAGTGGGGAACAGTGGTGTTGGTGGGGTGAATGGGGGAACAGTGGTGTTGGTGGGGTGAATGGGGCAACAGTGGTGTTGGTGGGGTGAGTGGGGGAACAGTGGTGTTGGTGGGGTGAGTGGGGGAACAGTGGTGTTGGTGGGGTGAATGGGGAACAGTGGTGTTGGTGGGGTGAATGGGAACAGTGGTGTTGGTGGGCTGAGTGGGGGAACAGTGGTGTTGGTGGCGTGAATGGGGAACGGTGGTGTTGGTCGGGTGAGTGGGGGAACAGTGGTGTTGGTGGGGTGAATGGGGAACAGTGGTGTTGGTGGGGTGAATGGGGAACGGTGGTGTTGGTCAGGTGAATGGGGGAACAGTGGTGTTGGTGGGGTGAATGGGGCAACAGTGGTGTTGGTGGGGTGAGTGGGGGAACAGTGGTGTTGGTGGGGTGAGTGGGGGAACAGTGGGGTTGGTGGGGTGAATGGGGAACGATGGTGTTGGTGGGGTGAATGGGGAACAGTGGTGTTGGTGGGGTGAGTGGGGGAACAGTGGTGTTGGTGGGGTGAATGGGGAACAGTGGTGTCGGTGGGGTGAATGGGGAACAGTGGTGTTGGTGGGGTGAATGGGGAACAGTGGTGTTGGTGGGGTGAATGGGGGAACAGTGGTGTTGGTGGGGTGAATGGGGAACAGTGGTGTTGGTGGGGTGAATGGGGGAACGGTGGTGTTGGTCGGGTGAATGGGGGAACAGTGGTGTTGGTGGGGTGAATGGGGCAACAGTGGTGTTGGTGGGGTGAATGGGGAACAGTGGTGTTGGTGGGGTGAATGGGGGAACGGTGGTGTTGGTCGGGTGAATGGGGGAACAGTGGTGTTGGTGGGGTGATTGGGGCAACAGTGGTGTTGGTGGGGTGAATGGGGAACAGTGGTGTTGGTGGGGTGAATGGGGGAACAGTGGTGTTGGTGGGGTGAATGGGGAACGGTGGTGTTGGTGGGGTGAATGGGGAACAGTGGTGTTGGTGGGGTGAATGGGGGAACGGTGGTGTTGGTGGGGTGAATGGGGCAACAGTGGTGTTGGTGGGGTGAGTGGGGGAACAGTGGTGTTGGTGGGGTGAGTGGGGGAACAGTGGTGTTGGTGGGGTGAATGGGGAACGGTGGTGTTGGTGGGGTGAATGGGGAACAGTGGTGTTGGTGGGGTGAGTGGGGGAACAGTGGTGTTGGTGGGGTGAATGGGGAACGATGGTGTTGGTCGGGTGAGTGGGGGAACAGTGGTGTTGGTGGGGTAAATGGGGGAACAGTGGTGTTGGTGGGGTGAGTGGGGGAACAGTGGTGTCAGTGGGGTGAATGGGGGAACAGTGGTGTTGGTGGGGTGAGTGGGGGAACAGTGGTGTTGGTGGGGTGAATGGGGGAACAGTGGTGTTGGTGGGGTGAGTGGGGAACAGTGGTGTTGGTGGGGTGAATGGGGGAACAGTGGTGTTGGTGGGGTGAATGGGGCAACAGTGGTGTTGGTGGGGTGAATGGGGGAACAGTGGTGTTGGTCGGGTGAATGGGGAACAGTGGTTTTGGTGGGGTGAATGGGGAACAGTGGTGTTGGTGGGGTGAATGGGGGAACAGTGGTGTTGGTGGGGTGAATGGGGAACAGTGGTGTTGGTGGGGTGAGTGGGGGAACAGTGGTTTTGGTGGGGTAAATGGGGAACAGTGGTGTTGGTGGGGTGAATGGGGGAACAGTGGTGTTGGTGGGGTGAATGGGGGAACAGTGGTGTTGGTGGGGTGAATGGGGAACAGTGGTGTTGGTGGGGTGAATGGGGGAACAGTGGTGTTGGTGGGGTGAGTGGGGGAACAGTGGTTTTGGTGGGGTGAATGGGGAACAGTGGTGTTGGTGGGGTGAGTGGGGGAACAGTGGTGTTGGTGGGGTGAATGGGGAACAGTGGTGTTGGTGGGGTGAATGGGGGAACAGTGGTGTTGGTGGGGTGAGTGGGGGAACAGTGGTGTTGGTGGGGTGAATGGGGAACAGTGGTGTTGGTGGGGTGAATGGGGGAACAGTGGTGTTGGTGGGGTGAATGGGGAACAGTGGTGTTGGTGGGGTGAATGGGGAACAGTGGTGTTGGTGGGGTGAATGGGGGAACAGTGGTGTTGGTGGGGTGAATGGGGAACAGTGGTGTTGGTGGGGTGAATGGGGGAACAGTGGTGTTGGTGGGGTGAGTGGGGGAACAGTGGTGTTGGTGGGGTGAATGGGGGAACAGTGGTGTTGGTGGGGTGAGTGGGGGAACAGTGGTGTTGGTGGGGTGAATGGGGGAACAGTGGTGTTGGTGGGGTGAATGGGGAACAGTGGTTTTGGTGGGGTGAATGGGGAACAGTGGTGTTGGTGGGGTGAGTGGGGGAACAGTGGTGTTGGTGGGGTGAATGGGGAACAGTGGTGTTGGTGGGGTGAATGGGGGAACAGTGGTGTTGGTGGGGTGAATGGGGGAACAGTGGTGTTGGTGGGGTGAATGGGGAACAGTGGTGTTGGTGGGGTGAATGGGGGAACAGTGGTGTTGGTGGGGTGAGTGGGGAACAGTGGTGTTGGTGGGGTGAATGGGGAACAGTGGTTTTGGTGGGGTGAATGGGGAACAGTGGTGTTGGTGGGGTGAGTGGGGGAACAGTGGTGTTGGTGGGGTAAATGGGGAACAGTGGTGTTGGTGGGGTGAATGGGGGAACAGTGGTGTTGGTGGGGTGAGTGGGGAACAGTGGTGTTGGTGGGGTGAATGGGGAACAGTGGTGTTGGTGGGGTGAATGGGGGAACAGTGGTGTTGGTGGGGTGAGTGGGGAACAGTGGTGTTGGTGGGGTGAATGGGGAACAGTGGTTTTGGTGGGGTGAGTGGGGGAACAGTGGTTTTGGTGGGGTGAATGGGGAACAGTGGTGTTGGTGGGGTGAGTGGGGGAACAGTGGTGTTGGTGGGGTAAATGGGGAACAGTGGTGTTGGTGGGGTGAATGGGGGAACAGTGGTGTTGGTGGGGTGAATGGGGAACAGTGGTGTTGGTGGGGTGAGTGGGGGAACAGTGGTGTTGGTGGGGTAAATGGGGAACAGTGGTGTTGGTGGGGTGAATGGGGGAACAGTGGTGTTGGTGGGGTGAATGGGGAACAGTGGTGTTGGTGGGGTGAATGGGGAACAGTGGTGTTGGTGGGGTGAGTGGGGGAACAGTGGTGTTGGTGGGGTAAATGGGGAACAGTGGTGTTGGTGGGGTGAATGGGGGAACAGTGGTGTTGGTGGGGTGAATGGGGGAACAGTGGTGTTGGTGGGGTGAATGGGGAGCAGTGGTGTTGGTGGGGTGAATGGGGGAACAGTGGTGTTGGTGGGGTGAATGGGGGAACAGTGGTGTTGGTGGGGTGAATGGGGCAACAGTGGTGTTGGTGGGGTGAATGGGGAACAGTGGTGTTGGTGGGGTGAATGGGGGAACAGTGGTGTTGGTGGGGTGAATGGGGAACAGTGGTGTTGGTGGGGTGAATGGGGGAACAGTGGTGTTGGTGGGGTGAATGGGGAACAGTGGTGTTGGTGGGGTGAGTGGGGGAACAGTGGTTTTGGTGGGGTGAATGGGGAACAGTGGTGTTGGTGGGGTGAATGGGGAACAGTGGTGTTGGTGGGGTGAATGGGGAACAGTGGTGTTGGTGGGGTGAATGGGGGAACAGTGGTGTTGGTGGGGTGAATGGGGAACAGTGGTGTTGGTGGGGTGAATGGGGAACAGTGGTGTTGGTGGGGTGAGTGGGGGAACAGTGGTGTTGGTGGGGTAAATGGGGAACAGTGGTGTTGGTGGGGTGAATGGGGGAACAGTGGTGTTGGTGGGGTGAATGGGGAGCAGTGGTGTTGGTGGGGTGAATGGGGGAACAGTGGTGTTGGTGGGGTGAATGGGGGAACAGTGGTGTTGGTGGGGTGAATGGGGCAACAGTGGTGTTGGTGGGGTGAATGGGGAACAGTGGTGTTGGTGGGGTGAATGGGGGAACAGTGGTGTTGGTGGGGTGAATGGGGAACAGTGGTGTTGGTGGGGTGAATGGGGGAACAGTGGTGTTGGTGGGGTGAATGGGGAACAGTGGTGTTGGTGGGGTGAGTGGGGGAACAGTGGTTTTGGTGGGGTGAATGGGGAACAGTGGTGTTGGTGGGGTGAATGGGGAACAGTGGTGTTGGTGGGGTGAATGGGGAACAGTGGTGTTGGTGGGGTGAATGGGGGAACAGTGGTGTTGGTGGGGTGAATGGGGGAACAGTGGTGTTGGTGGGGTGAGTGGGGGAACGGTGGTGTTGGTGGGGTGAATGGGGGAACAGTGGTGTCGGTGGGGTGAATGGGGGAACAGTGGTGTTGGTGGGGTGAATGGGGAACAGTGGTGTTGGTGGGGTAAATGGGGAACAGTGGTGTTGGTGGGGTGAATGGGGGAACAGTGGTGTTGGTGGGGTGAATGGGGGAACAGTGGTGTTGGTCGGGTGAATGGGGAACAGTGGTGTTGGTGGGGTGAATGGGGAACAGTGGTGTTGGTGGGGTGAATGGGGGAACAGTGGTGTTGGTGGGGTGAATGGGGAACAGTGGTGTTGGTGGGGTGAATGGGGGAACAGTGGTGTTGGTGGGGTGAATGGGGGAACAGTGGTGTTGGTCGGGTGAATGGGGAACAGTGGTGTTGGTGGGGTGAATGGGGAACAGTGGTGTTGGTGGGGTGAATGGGGGAACAGTGGTGTTGGTGGGGTGAATGGGGAACAGTGGTGTTGGTGGGGTGAATGGGGAGCAGTGGTGTTGGTGGGGTGAATGGGGGAACAGTGGTGTTGGTGGGGTGAATGGGGAACAGTGGTGTTGGTGGGGTGAATGGGGGAACAGTGGTGTTGGTGGGGTGAATGGGGAACAGTGGTGTTGGTGGGGTGAATGGGGGAACAGTGGTGTTGGTGGGGTGAATGGGGAACAGTGGTGTTGGTGGGGTGAGTGGGGGAACAGTGGTTTTGGTGGGGTGAATGGGGAACAGTGGTGTTGGTGGGGTGAATGGGGAACAGTGGTGTTGGTGGGGTGAATGGGGAACAGTGGTGTTGGTGGGGTGAATGGGGGAACAGTGGTGTTGGTGGGGTGAATGGGGGAACAGTGGTGTTGGTGGGGTGAGTGGGGGAACGGTGGTGTTGGTGGGGTGAATGGGGGAACAGTGGTGTCGGTGGGGTGAATGGGGGAACAGTGGTGTTGGTGGGGTGAATGGGGAACAGTGGTGTTGGTGGGGTAAATGGGGAACAGTGGTGTTGGTGGGGTGAATGGGGGAACAGTGGTGTTGGTGGGGTGAATGGGGGAACAGTGGTGTTGGTCGGGTGAATGGGGAACAGTGGTGTTGGTGGGGTGAATGGGGAACAGTGGTGTTGGTGGGGTGAATGGGGGAACAGTGGTGTTGGTGGGGTGAATGGGGAACAGTGGTGTCGGTGGGGTGAATGGGGAACAGTGATGGGTGAATAATGAGTTAATAAGAGGGCTGAGGACTGTGTTCAGGATGAACAATTGATTACAATTATACACCATCGTAGTCCTCACTGAAAATTATCCACTGTATTATGTTTAACACTTAACGTGTTCACGGCTCTTGCATTGAGTCCCTTTTTATTTCAGATAAGTATTGTTTCATTTGCTTTGTTAGAAGATATAATGCTGCCAGTGAGAGCTGGTTTGATTGCCTGCCATGAAATTACTGCTCTCTTTGTAATTTCAGTCTTCATGAGATATTTCTCAAGAACTCACAGATGACCAATTAATCCGTCATCTTGTACACGCGCACTAAATGCAGAGTCAATAGAGCACAAAAAAAATTGTTTTCCTTTAGCCGCTATCAGCCTACTATTTATGGGAAACACTTGCAAGGCTCTATTAGGTCATGTTTCTTAGCTTTTGTATCTGACTAGGTTATGGTGTTCAATTCCCAAGACTAACAAGACAACACACCCACAGTTAAGTGATTGCAGCTTTTCAGGTTCCCGCTGGTATTCTACCTTGGATTTTAAGTGCAGCCAGCACACATTGTGCCTTCACTGAAATTAAAAGCATTGCTTTCTTTATATTGACTTGATTCTGTCCCTGAGGACGTATAAAGTATTTTGATTGTATCTGGATGATCAACTCAAGATTGAAGAGTGTGCATAATTACGGCCAAAGATTACATTTTTATTTTGCGAGCATTTACAAAATTAATGGCATTTATGACCAAAAACATAATTCGAATATTCCATCAGCTAAAATCTTCTCAATCTCGACTGTCAACGAAGGTTGCAATGAGTTCTCAGTCACTCTTCACATAAACCAGGGCTAACATTAATTGGGATTCACATCACTATGACAACTTTAATGTCAAAAGTAATGCCACCCGTTTACATATGTATGCATGTGCCCTCATGTGCATGTGCACTTGGCCGCTGGCATGCACACTACCTCACGTGCACACTGCCACGTGCATGAACAAATTCAGTACAGTAGGCCTACAAACAAGTTCATGCACAAGGATAAAAACCAATGCAAAAAAGTTTGAATTCAATATTAATAAATATAACGCTCATATGATGACATAATAGTACTAACATAAGTATGATGTACAATGTCTGACAAGCTACACAACCCCAAGTCCCAGAAAGTTAATACCCAGAAGATGACAGAACCCTCCGGCCCCCCACAATCAAATCTCTGAAATCCCGAAATATCGAATACGCCAGTCTACAACCAGATTAATTATCACAGCAAGTGTTGTCAAGAAATATTGAACATTATTTGAGTTCTGCTCCAGAAACAAAATGGCCATGGACGGACAGACAGACAGACATTGTTTATTTATTTTTTTCTGCCAATATGCTCTTATTTTGCACGTTATACCTACACATTCCAAAAAAATTAGCGACAGGAGCATGCTTACCAATGTATTACTTAATCCTTTCTTTTAATTCTTTAAACCAGCTCTTTTTTTGAGCTACCATCATCTGAAAAAAAAAAAATCATGTTACTGGTTTTTCTTTTTCAGGGCTTTGTGGACACAAAAATTGGATCTTAATTCTGATTTGAAGATTGGATTTACAGTTGCTTTCAAATACCATCCTAGATCATATACAAATGTAATGTGGCCAAGCGACCTGAATGAGAATGGTCAGATCAGAATCCATTGGGTTTTTGCCTGTACACATGTGCTGATCACTGCTAAAACTGCCAAAAGCCTCATCATGTTCAGCTGACAAATAGTTTACTGTCCTCCAGGGCAAAATACCGTACAGACATTGCTGGCAGTACATGATACTCCTAAATGTTTATGCGTGCTTCGGCAGTGATAGTGCCATCACAGATGTCCACTTTACCTATGCCATTGGAACTGACATGGCTCCATACCATGCCAGGAGCCGTATTTAAACTGCATTTCTGTAATAATAAAGATTATTAAGGCCATGCTGCATGATGACTTAAAGGTCACAACCATTGAATACTGGTTTTTGGCCTTTTCTTGCAGCACTGATGTTATGACGTTCACTTTTAAACCACACTTTGGTAACAACCGGGATGGTACTTTTCTTTATTGGCCTGGAGAGCACAGCATGCATTATCACCACAGACATTTGTCTGTTCCAATAGCAGCACTTGGACACCAGTCAATTTCAGATGAGCTCGAGCCCAGAGAAGATGTTTCTGAATGTTTAGACAGGACATTTGACAAAAGTGTGAACCTGCTCAGTGTGGCCAGGGTAACTGAACTCAGACCAGTCCCATCGCCTCGCCATCCCTGCCTCTTCCTCCAGCTCACTGAACTCAGATCAGTCCCGTCGCCTCGCCTACTCTGCATATTCCTGTTTGCTGTTCAGTGATTAGAATTCAGCTCAGTCTTTTTCTTCCATTCATTTTGTCAATAAAAGCCAATATCAGCATATTCATGGACTTGTGTCTGGTTCTGTTCTGCAGGTTCGTGAAATGCATGCAGAAAATATATATCGAGACTACTCTCTATTTTTATGCACTGTCAAAAGATGAGCCAAGCTTATCTGGCAGTAATAGATTTTATAACTCTGTTTGTGCTGATTACTCTGTTTTTGCAGATTAACATTGATTAATTTTAGAAAATAATACACAAAAATGCTCAAATTACCTCAATTTGCAGTTAGTTTTGAAGAATCGCTGTCCTCAAGATTAAAAGTAGCCCGCAGACAGCTCTCTACCTGTAGCAAGTGCTGAGATCAAGTCCAAAAATAATGTACCAGCTGCAGGTTCCCACCTGACTGAAGATCTCCCTCAGGTCACTGCCTCGCTGAACTGCACGTGCTGAACAACTTTCAATCGCTTTTTCGTTTGTCTCCCTCAGACCAAAACCAGTGAAGTTGGCATGTTGTGTAAATCATAAATAAAAACAGAATACAATGACTTGCAAATCCTTTTCAACCTATATTCAATTGAATACACTGCAAAGACAAGTTACTTAATGTTCGAACAGGTAAACTTTGTAATTTTTTGCAAATATTTGCTCATTTGGAATTTGATGCCTACAACATGTTTCAAAAAAGCTGGCACAAATGGCAAAAAAGACAGAGAGTTGAGGAATGCTCATCAAACACTTATTTGGAACATCCCACAGGTGAACGGGCTAATTGGGAACAGGTGGGTGCCATGATTGGGTATGAAAGCAGCTTTCCTGAAATGCTCAGTTATTCACAAACAAGGATGGGGCGAGGGTCACCACTTAGTGAACAAATGCGTGAGCTGATTGTTGAACAGTTTAAAAACAACATTCCTCATGAGCTATTGCAAGAAATTTAGGGATTTCATCATCTACAGTCCATAATATCGTTAAAAGTTTCAGAGAATCAGGAGAAATCACTGCACGTAAGCGACAAGGCTGAAAACCAACATTGAATGCCCGTGACCTTCGATCCCTCAGGCGGTACTGCATCAAAAACCGACATCAGTGTGTAACGGACATCACCACATGGGCTCAGGAACACTTCAGAAAACCACTGTCAGTAACTACAGTTCGTCGCTACATCTGCAAGTGCAAGTCAAATGGCTTTTGCTTTGCATTGTAGAGTTTTATCAACAGCACCCAGAAACGCCGCCGGCTTCGCTGGGCCCAAGCTCAGCTAAGATGGACTGATGCAAAGTGGAAAAGTGTTCTGTGGTCTGACGAGTCCACATTTCAAATTGTTTTTGGAAACTGTGGACGTCGTGTCCCCCGGACCAAAGAGGGAAAGAACCATCTGGACTGTTATTCGCAAAGTTCAAAAGCCAGCATCTGTGATGGTATGGGGGTGTATTAGAGCCCAAGGCATAGGCAACTTGCACATATGTGAAGGCACCATTAATGCTGAAAAGTACGTACAGGTTTTGGAGCAACATATGTTGCCATCCATGCAAAGTCTTTTTAATCGACGCCCCTGCTTATTTCAGCATGACAATGCCAAGCCACATTCTGAACGTGTTACAACAGCATGGCTCCGAAGTAAAAGAGTGCGGATACTAGACTGGCCTGCCTGTAGTCCAGACCTGTCTCCCATTGAAAATGTGTGGCGCGTTAAGAAGCGTAAAATACGACAACGGATACTGTTGAACATCTTAAGCTGTACAGCAAGCAAGAATGGGAAAGAGTTCCACCCGAAAAGCTTCAAAAATTGGTCTCCTCAGTTCCCAAACTTTACTGAGTGTCGTTAAAACGAAAAGCGATGTAACACAGTGGTAAGAAGGCCCCTGTGCCAACTTTTTTGCAATGTGTTGCTGCCTTTAAATTCTAAGTTAATGATTATTTGCAAAAAAAAAATAAAGTTTCTCAGTTTGAACATTAAACATCTTGTCTTTGAAGTGTGTTCAATTGAATATAAGTTGAAAAGGATTTGCAAATAATTGTATTCTGTTTTTATCTACGATTTACATAACGTGCCAACTTCACTGGTTTTATGTTTTGTACATTAAAGTTGGTGATTCTACTGTTCCCAGAAAGTGCATCATTTTGTCGTTTTACATGTGTCCTTTTCTGTGAGGTACAGTTCAGGATCCACTCGCGAGAGACAGGAATCCAAAAAAAAACGTATGCCTTTAATGGAGTCCAAGTCAAAGCCAAAATACACAGGAATTGCCAAGCCACAATATGAAATCCAAAAACAGTATCGACTAGACAAGCAGGGGTCAGAACCAGTAAGACAGATGAGCAGAGGTACAAAAACTATCGGCAAAAAGTCATACTCGATGGGAAAAGCCAACGGTCATACACAGGGCATCCAAACACAGAACTCGTGGTCATACAAAGATAGGTCAAAATCCAGAGAGACAAAAACAGTACAAAAAGGACAATGGCAAGAATCAAGGTTGGACTATCCAGTAGAAGCGAAACAATAGTCAATGGCATACGAGGCACTCTGCACAAAGAAATATTGATCAATGTTCTGACAAGAGCTGTGAATGAAAAGACTGCTAATATACACACAGGAAAGGTCACATGCTATACAGAGATCAGCTGTGGGGAATGAGACATATTACATCGGGAGAATCACATGAGGGAAGCCCTAACCACGAAAATTGGCGAGAGACGAAATACGAACAGGAATCACACGAACAGCCAATGACATTTAAACAGCTCCGGTCCAGGAGTTCTACGTGCACAGATAACGAGCGCAGGACAGTAATTAAGCACGTGCGAGAGATTCTCGCTGAACACAAAGCAAAGAACAGGGATAGCTCAGTAAGAGGTGGAGATTAGAACAGGGCGATCGCAGAGAGGTAATTAGTCTATTAGTAGCGGTGCAACTTTACAAATTAAACTAGAGTGCTTGTTAGTAAGTTAGTTATCTTAGATATATACATGGATTAGTTGCGTTAGTAGACTATGATACAAAAATTCAAATTTTGTCTTGTTAGTAATCAGAATAGAAAGACGAAGGAAGAAAACGAGAATCGAAGGAATATTATAAACAGCGGAATTCATTTAGATCACCCGAAGTCAGTGAGCACGCAGACAGGGAAGACGGACTGAACCAATTAGATCACAAGACGGGGGATACAAGTGCAATGGAGCTGAACATAGAATGAACCAAAAAACCTGAATGTTACAAAAACCAAAAAGAATAAATAAAAGACAATAATCATGAACACAAAAACAGAACATAAACATGACCAAAAACCAAAACTATGACATTTTCCATCTAAAACAAGACATTAATGGATCACACTTTGGGGGGAAATAATGTAATAATAATAATAAAAAAACCAACTTCTGGGATTTCATAATTCACAAAAATAGATAAATAAAACATTGCCCTGCGTTAGATGTTTTCACACTGGCTAATGGATCAGACATTTCCATGCAGTGTCATCAAATACGAAGGCTATTTGTCGAGCTCAGCAGATTATAGCTGTAGAAAGCTTATGTAAGTCCATGACTGTACAAATCTTATGTACTGCAAGGTCTATATTCCTTTCCAGAGCTTCTGTACGATGGGCACAATAGTTCTCAGGCAGACCCCTTGCTCTTTTTCAGGCTTTTACGATGCCTAAATGTCAGCTCTGAATGATTGAACAACCTTTAAAAGTGAATAGAGGAATCAATATGCAGTGAGGCACATATTTATTTATATACAGTGAACTGTAATCATACAGCAGGATTTGGTGCCCCACAGTCTCCTTTTTTCTTGTGATCTATGAGTTAGAGAGTCAAATTAAATGCCAGGAATCGCAACACTTATAAAGCAATAAATTCATTAATTTATATTTAATTACGTCTGCAGTGTTTACAGGGGATTTCTGTTCCTTGTCTTTTATCTTTTCTTGTAGGAGTGGTGGGTAAAAAAAACAAGAGTTTACAATCACTTTATTAGGAACACCACATTAATGCAGTATAGGGCCTCACGTTGCTCTCAGAAGAGCCTCAGTGTTTTTTTTTTGTCATAAATTCTTCGAAAAGGTAGAAACATTCCTAAGTTGAGATGATTTCATCACAATATCTGCAGATCCGTCAGATGCACATCGGTGCTGTGAATCTCCTTCCACGTCCCACAGCAGCTGCGCAGGATCCATATCAGGAGCCTCGAAGCCTTGCAGTACAGTGTCCTCATTGCGTGTCACATAAACCAGCCTGAGACAACTTATGCCGTGTGACGTGGAGCGTTACTGTGCTGGAAGTGCAATAGTGGCCTTAACAGGAAGACACAGTAAAACAAAAAAAACTTAAAACAGGCCTATTTCCCGATATTATAATCAGGCATTTATTTACTACTCAGCAGAGAGCAGGTTGTACTGAGGATGTTAAAGCTAAGATGAGCACAGTTTGCAGGTGGCCACAGATGATTAAGTGGGATATAAGTGCCCTTCTTCATTATGGAAACAGTCATCCTCTGAATTTCGGAACTCCAATCCCTTGTAGGCGGTCTGATGTGGGAAGTGGGCATGTTTTCCACCTGTGATCATATTCAGAATCTATTTTTCTAGTTACGCAAGTCATAATAAAACAAGAGGACTGTGGAAAACTAAGGGGTCAGCTGGTTGTGAGGGTGATTTTAGATGGAGGCCCCTCTAAGGATAGAGATGGACTGTGGCAGGGAATGACAGACCCTGAAGGAGAACAGCAGGCTGGTACAGTCCGTGCTGGGCACAGCACTGTAGGGAATGACAGACCCTGAGGGAGAACAGCAGGCTGGTACAGTCTGTGCTGGGCACAGCGCTGTAGGGAATGACAGACCCTGAAGGAGAACAGCAGGCTGGTACAGTCTGTGCTGGTCACAGCGCTGTAGGGAATGACTGACCCTGAAGGAGAACAGCAGGCTGGTACAGTCTGTGCTGGTCACAGCGCTGTAGGGAATGACAGACCCTGAAGGAGAACAGCAGGCTGGTACAGTCTGTGCTGGGCACAGCGCTGTAGGGAATGACAGACCCTGAAGGAGAACAGCAGGCTGGTACAGTCTGTGCTGGTCACAGCACTGTAGGGAATGACAGACCCTGAAGGAGAACAGCAGGCTGGTACAGTCTGTGCTGGTCACAGCGCTGTAGGGAATGACTGACCCTGAAGGAGAACAGCAGGCTGGTACAGTCTGTGCTGGTCACAGCGCTGTAGGGAATGACAGACCCTGAAGGAGAACAGCAGGCTGGTACAGTCTGTGCTGGTCACAGCGCTGTAGGGAATGACAGACCCTGAAGGAGAACAGCAGGCTGGTACAGTCTGTGCTGGTCACAGCGCTGTAGGGAATGACAGACCCTGAAGGAGAACAGCAGGCTGGTACAGTCTGTGGTGGTCACAGCGCTGTAGGGAATGACAGACCCTGAAGGAGAACAGCAGGCTGGTACAGTCTGTGCTGGTCACAGCGCTGTAGGGAATGACAGACCCTGAAGGAGAACAGCAGGCTGGTACAGTCTGCGCTGGTCACAGCGCTGTAGGGAATGACAGACCCTGAAGGAGAACAGCAGGCTGGTACAGTCTGTGCTGGTCACAGCGCTGTAGGGAATGACAGACCCTGAGGGAGAACAGCAGGCTGGTACAGTCCGTGCTGGTCACAGCGCTGTAGGGAATGACAGACCCTGAAGGAGAACAGCAGGCTGGTACAGTCCGTGCTGGTCACAGCGCTGTAGGGAATGACAGACCCTGAAGGAGAACAGCAGGCTGGTACAGTCTGTGCTGGGCACAGCGCTGTAGGGAATGACTGACCCTGAAGGAGAACAGCAGGCTGGTACAGTCTGTGCTGGTCACAGCACTGCAGGGAATGACAGACCCTGAAGGAGAACAGCAGGCTGGTACAGTCCGTGCTGGTCACAGCACTGTAGGGAATGACAGACCCTGAAGGAGAACAGCAGGCTGGTACAGTCTGTGCTGGGCACAGCGCTGTAAGGAATGACTGACCCTGAAGGAGAACAGCAGGCTGGTACAGTCTGTGCTGGTCACAGCACTGTCTGAAGCTTTATCCAGACTAATATGATTTCATTTTAAAATGGCGTTTCAGAATGAAAAAAGATTTCTGTCGATACTAACACGCCTGAAAAAGCATATCTCATGACCATCTATTCATGTACACTGGGCATGTGCGTGCTGGTGTAAAAAGGAATTGGAATGGTTTCCAATGGAATTGGAAAAATTGGCAGCTGTCGTAATGCAAATAAGACCCATTACAGAAGCACACATGGGTGCCCTCCTCGCTGTTTTTAAAGATCTGTTTCTGCCTGTCCTCAGTAAAATGCAATCCCCGAGTTTTGGAACCAAAGCAGAGTCTGCAGCGTTTTCAGAAGTCTCCATTTTGGTGTTTTGAAAATGCTGGAGAAGTGTGGACGCTTGGCAAAAATGTGGCAAAAGTTATGCGTTTCAAACTGTAAAAAGTATTTGTGTTGACACAGCCTGAGGCAGTTGGATGAAAAAGAAGCATATTGAGTATTTATATTATTGCAGCCCTTCAAATTTGCTGCTTGGCGACCATCCCAACAACCTGCAAAACAGGCGACCCTTAATCAGGTGACCAAGCGATGGACAGCATGTTCATCAGGGTACTCACTAACATGGCTGTCATGGACGTCATCTGAACCTGTAGAAGAGACGGAATAACAAGCGCAGCAGCACATAAATCCGCACAACACAAGGGCGCTGGGAACCAATAACCCCACCCTCATGATGTTAAATCAATTCTGTCTCATAGAATTTGTACACTTGATAATGAAACCATTTATTTCTGTATCCGTATATGTGTCCCACATCATGTCCCACGATATTCCCAAGATCTGTATCATAGATCTGTGAAATAAATAAAAATAAAGTGCACTGTTTGAGACAATAAAGGAAACAGCATATTACTGTCATGGTTTAGCCCCCGCCGGCAGAGGGCATGAAACCAACGAGCACAGGGACCATGCACCCAAAAGCAGGTTTAGGGACCCAAATGCACAGGCTGAGTAAAAATAAAAAAAATTCTTTATTAAACTGTAAAATGCACATAGGAGGGGAGCAGCAGCACAAATCACCAACCACTTAGGGCTCCAATAACCAGAACACTGCTGCACCAAGACAAGGTCCAGCAGCCCTTGAATACTGCACCTCACCTCCACCTCAATGAGCCACACCTGTTGCCCGTTGAGGCGGAGGTGACAAATGCAGCAGGGTGACAACACCAGGACAATTACATTCATTCAATCAGTGAAATAAATGGCAGCCTGCTCACAGTGCTGAATCTTAGCTTTGGTCCTGGGTGATGGGTGAGTGCTCTTGTTTGGTTGCTGGACATTAACACCCGAACACATGGGTGTGTAGATATAGAGTAATGCTCCCTCCACATCGAAGATGACTGAGTACCATGAACAACACCAATTGGTTCCTTACAATAAGCAGATAGACTGGCAAACTGACAATCAACCCTTCATTGTCCGGAACTGAAGAGTCCATTGCTTTCCATTAATGCCTTAGCATCTCCTTGGGGAAATATGCTTTTGGCATCAACGCAGTTCCCTGCTCAGGGCCAGAGGAGAGATTTGAGTCTCTCACCAGTCACCTGCTCCTATGAGAGAGACGGCCTCTACAGTCTCTGCAGCAGCTTCACCCCTCCGTCACCCCCTCAGGAACACGGATTCATCTATGGCTGCCAGAGAAGAGGAGACTGTTATTCAGAATCAAGGTTAGTGAAGAATGATTCTCTTCGGTTATACGTATGATCCGACTCCCAAACGATCTTAACAGTGCTGGGGCCAGTCACAGGTACACTCTCATAAACAGGAAATACAGTGAGAGCCATTATTCATCAGATTATGACACCTTTTTTGTGTTGTACTCTAGCATTTTGAGTTTGAAAAGATCCAATGACAATGCAGTTAAAGTGCAGACTGTCAGCTGTAACTTGAGCGTTTTTATCGATATCATATGAGCCATTTAGAAACGCAAGAATCCTTTGTCCATAGTCCCCCCATTTTCACAAGTATAAAAAAAATTATTGACAGTTTCCCTTAAGGTAGAGTAAATTAATAATTTTAATATCAGGTTGCAAATCCTTTTCATATAACTGCTTGAAGTCTGAGGCACATACAGGTCATCAGATGCTGGGTCTCTTCCCTGGTGATGCTCTGCCTGGTCTCTACTGCAGCATCTTCACTTCCTGCCTGTTTTGGAGGCTTTTTGCCTTCAGTCTGCTCTTGGGCGCATGAATTATGGCACTCACTGCCACCTGGGTATTTTGGTATTAGTTTGTGCGGGCATTTGATACGAAGGATGCGTGTCACCTCAAGGCAAGCCAAAATTCTGCATCCAGATAAATCATTCCTCAGAAAGTCAGACATACCCCCTGACAGAAAACTGGGTCACAGATCCACCAACGCCTGGCCCGTCACACGGTAAGACTTAAGAAGAATCCCATGCAATTATATATTGGGGCAGTTCATTTTGCATTAATGTACAGGGCCACTGGTATCTCTGGAGGATTCCTCAGGCAATGGCAAATATCCTCTTAATAAAGGACTGCTTGCATCTCTTAGTATTTTAATGAGTTGAAGCATTCCAGGCTGGTTGGTTAATGACAGAAAACCATCCATAATGAATATCTTGTAATTCTACATAGTATCAGGCTTTTTGGGGATGTACGGTACAGGTGGGGATGTATTGTACATTTGGAGATGTATTGTCGATTTGGGGATGTACTTTACATTTAGAGATGTATTACACATTTGGACATGTATTGCACATTTGGGGACGTATTGTACAGTTGGGGATGTATTGTACATTTGGGGATGTATTGCACATTTGGGGATGTATTGTAGATTTGGGGATGTACTTTACATTTAGAGATGTATTACACATTTGGACATGTATTACACATTTGGACATGTATTGCACATTTGGACATGTATTGCACATTTGGGGACGTATTGTACAGTTGGGGATGTATTGTACATTTGGGGATGTATTGCACATTTGGGGATGTATTGTAGATTTGGGGATGTACTTTACATTTAGAGATGTATTACACATTTGGACATGTATTGCACATTTGGGGACGTATTGTACAGTTGGGGATGTATTGTACATTTGGGGACGTATTGTACAGTTGGGGATGTATTGTACATTTGGGGATGTATTGCACATTTGGGGATGTATTGTAGATTTGGGGATGTACTTTACATTTAGAGATGTATTACACATTTGGACATGTATTGCACATTTGGGGATGTATTGTACAGTTGGGGATGTATTGTACATTCGGGGATGTATTGTACTTTTGTGGATGTATTGTACATTTGGGGATGTACTTTACATTTAGAGATGTATTACACATTTGGACATGTATTGCACATTTGGGGACGTATTGTACAGTTGGGGATGTATTGTACATTTGGGGATGTATTGCACATTTGGGGATGTATTGTAGATTTGGGGATGTACTTTACATTTAGAGATGTATTACACATTTGGACATGTATTGCACATTTGGGGACGTATTGTACAGTTGGGGATGTATTGTACATTTGGGGATGTATTGTACAGTTGGGGATGTATTGTACAGTTGGGGATGTATTGTACAGTTGGGGATGTATTGTAGATTTGGGGATGTACTTTACATTTAGAGATGTATTACACATTTGGACATGTATTGCACATTTGGGGACGTATTGTACAGTTGGGGATGTATTGTACATTTGGGGATGTATTGTACAGTTGGGGATTTATTGTACATTTGGGGATGTATTGTACAGTTGGGGACGTATTGTACATTTGGGGACGTATCGTACAGTTGGGGATGTATTGCACATTTGGGGATGTATTGTAGATTTGGGGATGTACTTTACATTTAGAGATGTGTTACACATTTGGACATGTATTGCACATTTGGGGACGTATTGTACAGTTGGGGATGTATTGTACATTTGGGGATGTATTGTACAGTTGGGGATGTATTGTACATTTGGGGATGTATTGTACAGTTGGGGATGTATTGTACATTTGGGGATGTATTGTACATTTGGGGATGTATTGTAGATTTGGGGATGTACTTTACATTTAGAGATGTATTACACATTTGGACATGTATTGCACATTTGGGGATGTATTGTACATTTGGGGATGTATTGCACATTTGGGGACGTATTGCACATTTGGACATGTATTGCACATTTGGGGACGTATTGTACAGTTGGGGATGTATTGTACATTTGGGGATGTATTGTACAGTTGGGGATTTATTGTACATTTGGGGATGTATTGTACAGTTGGGGACGTATTGTACATTTGGGGACGTATTGTACAGTTGGGGATGTATTGTACATTTGGGGATGTATTGTACATTTGGGGACGTATTGTACAGTTGGGGATGTATTGTACATTTGGGGATGTATTGCACATTTGGGGATGTAAAGAAGCCATATGTAAAAATCCAGAAATGCTGCCATCTTCTCTGGACCAATGCTCATTTAAAATGGTTTAAAATGGACTGAGGAAAAATGGAAACCATCCCTGGAAGATGGAACCATTTCTGGATTGAGTGCACATATTGCTTCTCTGCATGATAAAGATGTGTTAACGCAGTGATTTGTGGACGTGTTCCCAAGTCCATGGTGTGAATTCAAGTGCAGAATCATACTTGTTTTTAATGCAGTGCAGCCTGAGGGCTGGAAGATCCTGAGCATCCAATATACACCTTCGCCCTTGGCCCCTGCACACAGATTTCCCCAGATTCTCTGAATCTTTGATTATGCCACCATTTAAATAAGTCTTCACAATTTCACACTGAGAAACCTTTCTGAAATTGTTACATTTTTAGATGCAGATGGGTGAACCTCTGGCCATCTTTACTTCTAAGGAAGAGTGCCTCTCTAAAATACTTGTTTTATACCCAGTCATGTTATTGACCTGTTACCAATTAAACTAATTTCAGTCAGGAAAACTCACGTTTCAATAAAATAGAACAATTTATTCATGGGTATAAGCATTACATTGCATTTGGCGGTGGTTCTGCTCTGGAGGTGTGCCCTGCCTAGGCACAGCAAACATACAAACATAGTTAGTAATGAACAGAAATAAAAATCCCCCAAATGTGAGCAGAACCAAACAGGTGGAGGCTGGGGTGGAGGAGGCAAGCAAAAGCCAGAAAGCGTGTTGTATAGCATCAGAAGTCATTGCAAACAGCAACAGAAGTAAGTGAGCTTGACGTATTTTAAATAGACCGCTGTATTAACTCATTTGATGCATCTTCCAATTGTTGTGCGCCTGCCGATGCTGACGTGGCTGGTAGCTTACTTGGCTGCTGTCAGCTGATGTAGCTCTTCTCAAGTTTCCTGCCTGAACTAGTTACACTCATTAATTGCAAACGCTGCTCCAGCTGTTTTTACTGGGTGCACTCCTTGTCCTATAGCTGGCGCAAAATATGGCAAGAAGTGATGACAAGCGGCGAGGGAGGAGTAGTCTTTTTTGGCTTAGGAAAGTTCCTAACTCTTAAAAAATGATCCGGAAATAATTACATGGCAGCCGTGGTAAGGGGATTTCAATTTTTCAAATGTTAAGGAAAGGTGTCTCAGTGCTTCCTAATTTACCTCCTTTAGCACAGGGAACACAGAACCATTGCTGCCACATAAATATTTCCCGATCGTTTTCTAGGAGTTATGAACTTTCCTAAGCAAAAAGGACTATTTGAACGCAGGCCATAATTTTTTGACTATTCTGACGCAGCTATGTCTTTAAAATAGATCGGAAAATGTCTACCGGCGGAAGAGGAGGCGTAGCAAAGCAAAACATGGATTTTTCAAAGCCATCAATGTTCATAGTTTCATTAATCGCTGATAAATTAACCTTGACTTAGACTACCACTCATCTGAGGGCTACTCCGCTGTATGTTAATTATATTTTATGGTACTTACTCATTCAATTAAAGGGCATCTAAAGTCGATTCCCATTGTTTTTGTTTATTGGCCAATCAGCAGGCCGCACCTGGGCAAACGAACCGAAATAGAAGGATTATCTACACGTGTACACAAAACATCGGTTGATGAATGAAATTGGTCATTTGACAATGCAAGATGTCAACAAAAGCAAGTGATTTGTTTGTAAACATTGGACGTTCAACGACCCATCTGAGAATTGACTTTAGAGGCCCTTTAACATGTGTTTACCTCAGCCATGTGCTTAAGCTAAGCAAACATGCCGCTGTCAACGATTGAATTCAGTGGGGTATGCGCCTTCTGGCAATATTTTTTTTTCGGAGGATGGGAAAGTCACTATTATGCAAATTGGCACTTCAATAGCTTACAAGCCAATCGGGAGCTGAATGAAACCTATATCGAGCTTAGAAGCCAATCGGTAGCGCCAATTTGCCTAAAGTGACTTTCCCATCCTCCAAGAATATACAGGCCGGGCTGGCTGATATGCCATTGTAATGCTGTACAGACTCCGCCTACTGGGTGCCCCATTGGCGTATGCCGGCGTGATAATGGTGGGGACCTACTAATGCGTTTTGAAAGGCTACAAATAATGGTTGTAACCAGGATTTTGCAAGGGACCAATGTGGCAGCTAGAAGGTTCCAGGCAGTTATCCTTGAAAAATAATGAATCATCCTCTGTATGGATAGACATCGCCAGTGAAGGACTTTCAGTGTAGCCTCAAATGGACTGATTTTATGCTTCTATTTTATTTATTGACCAAGCAAAAAACTACAACTTAAAATAAAAAAATGCAATCTACAAGTATATATATACAAGTATATATTAAGCTTTTTTGTATGCCCTTCTACACCAATAAAAAGTGTAGTATTCTATATAAATGTAATCCTCTACCAATTGTCAAGCCTTATTAACTATTGCTCTTTTTACCAAATGACTGAGTGATGAAAACGCAATTTATTTCTATGAGCGACTCTTTATGTACGGCACAGGTTCAACGGAGGTGTTAAGTTCTGCTTTCCTTCTCCCTTTCTGCTGAAGGGTGTCTAATTATTTGGGTGCTTTGGTAAACAGGAAGGGACACAGAAAAAGCAGTGATTTAATCTTTGATGCTTTGACTGGCCGCAATGGCCAGTCATATTTAACAACACCAATGATGAAACCTATTAAAGCTCTAATTGAATCTGGAAGAATTCATCTAACAATTGAAACATTCTTTTGTTCTGAGCTTCTGTCGCTGACTGTCTTCAGGTAATGCTGTAGCAGAAACTCCTAAAAAATAATACTGTTATGATGGTTAAATCTGCCTTTTACTGCTGGAAGTGTGAGCTGCCAGAAGCAAGAGTAGTTTACAAAGGACCTCCTGCTGATCAATCAGTTGTTATGAACGTTTCCTGATTATAACCTGTCATGGTTTTGGAGGCTGGTGGTGGCTTTGAGAGCTTTCTCAGTTGCTCTCGTCCGGGACATTATCGTTTTGCCCACAATCGGATTCTTGGGCCAGCTGGCATTAATTGAGGGCGGCGCCCGGATTCTATTTAAGCCCAAGTTCCACGTCACTGCCCTTGCAAGAGTGTCAGTTTTTTGTTTGCACTTTAGCTGGTAAGGTCTCTAGTGAGAAAGTTGTTGCTGTATTATCTGCAAAAGAGGAATGTGCTGGATAGCAGGGGAATCTTTCTGTTTTTCCTCTTTCTGGGCACCGTCTGGTGCTAATCATTTTTCTCGGTTTCCGAGATTTTTTTCCCTTTCAATTCGTTCTGTCGTGCTGGCTTTGCCTCCTTATTGTTATACAGACGGCCTTTTCGAAGCGTGAGCTTCTCTCTCTGATTTCTGTCTGTGTTTGTCTCTTATTTTGCTATTCCTCCTTTCATTCTGGCCACAGTATTTCGCTTCTCAAATAACCGACCATCACAGTACACTCTAGCCAACATGGAGACATCAGCTGTGGTCGAGATCGAAAAGATTGTTACCAGCCAGCAAGTTATGCTGTCTGGTTTCAGCAAAGGGCTTTCCAGCCTGGGTAACTAGCTGGCTGGTTTGGCTGATAGACTCCGCCTTCAGGAGAATTCGTTGCAGAAACAGGAGAGCGTTCTATTAAGCTTGACCGAGAGTATCAGAGCCCTGTCTACACAAGTTTCACAAAACGTTGCAGAAGCACCACACCTTCCCCGAGAACCAAAGTTACATTTGCCCCAAAGATATAGTGGCGAGGCCAGGAAATGTTAAGATTTCATCGCCCAACGTGAGATATTTTTTAAGGCTCAGCCGTCACGTTTTGTTAACGAAGATTCTCGGGTGGCATTTATACTATCCCTGTTGGCTGGCACAGCACTCACTTGGGTCGGCCCACTTATCAGATATAATTCACCCGTCATAGATTCTCTGGAGGCTCTTGTTAGGGAGATGGTGTCAGTGTTTGATCAGGATGTTTGTGGTCAGGTCGCGGCTACGTGTATGATGGATCAGAAACAGGGCAAAGGAACTGCTGCGGAGTTTTCAATTGTATTTTGCTCCCTTGTGACAGAGACAAGCTGGCCGGAGGCTCCTCTTATGACTGTGTTCAGTCATGCCCTCTCTGAGGAGATTCAAGACGTGTTGGCTACATTGGAGCCCTGTTCAACTTTAGATCCTTTGGTTCGCACGGCTGTGCAAATTGACAATCGCATCCACGAACGTGACAGGGAGAAACTAAACAGATTGTTAGTGGCGAGTGTGCTGCTCCTATTCCATCCACTGAAAATTCCAGTCCGGTTGAGTCCATGCAGGTAGATGGCTCATTTGAGAGTCGGACTCATCAACCTGCTTGCAGAAGAATAATCTGCCACTGTAATAAACCAGGTCATATCTGTCCACGTTGCCCGAAGTTTCAGGGAAACAGGAAAAGCCCTCTAG
The DNA here is from genome assembly GCA_029721435.1 of Gymnothorax reevesii. Taxonomy (NCBI): domain Eukaryota; kingdom Metazoa; phylum Chordata; class Actinopteri; order Anguilliformes; family Muraenidae; genus Gymnothorax; species Gymnothorax reevesii. The sequence goes on along the minus strand of CM056592.1, from coordinate 111,429 downwards.
CAGTCTGGGGGGTGCTAGAGGGTCTGACCCAATTTCCCTTCTGAACTCTATTTCCTGTTGAACTGACTGTGGCGAGCAAGAGAGTTATTATCGAAGCGTTGGTGGATTCGGGCGCTGTAAATTGTTTCATGCACTCCATTCCCACCTATTCTCTCTCATAGCCACGCTCTGTGAGAACTTTGGATGGTCGCCCGCTTGGAATGGGAGTAATATGCGATGTTTATGAACCATTAAATATGTTCATTTATTTGGGAGGCCATTCTGAGGAGGTTCAGTTTTTTGTTATCAGTTCCCCTGCTTTTCCCATTATTTTGGGACATTCATAGCTATGGGTAGATAGACCTTGCATCACTTGGGGGGAACAGAATAATCCCATCATCCACTAGGGCAGCAATTGTTGGTCTCATTGTAGAGAGAGTGTGACTTGTTTTCCCAGACATCAAGCTATGGGGCAGGCTGATGCCTGGAATGAGTGTGAGGAGGTTGTCTCACCGTACCCTCCTAAACTACAAATAGGGGCAGAGGAGGATTTGGAGTGGGATCCTCAATTTGATTGGTGACAGCTAGAGGACGATTACCTTTTAGAGGATTTTTTCAATTCTGAATCAGTCACTGAGACGTTAGATTCTGAACAGGGGTAGGAATGTGGGGCGTCCCTGAACTTTAGTTTGCCTCCTAATGTTCCTCATAATCATGCTGATCTCACCGAGGTTTTTAGTAAACAACGAGCGTCGACATTACTTCCCCATCGTCCGTACGACTGCGAGATCAATCTCTACCCTGGTACCACTCCCCCTAGAGGTTTGCTATACTTTCTGTCAGGGCCTGAGCATAAGGCCATATGAGAATATATTCAGGATGCTCTCGCTAATGGTTTTATTCGGCCGTCCACGTCTCCTGCCGGAGCGGGGTTTTTTTTGTGGGAAAAAAGGATGGCGGTCTGAGACCCTGTATTGATTATAGGGGTTTGAATAAGATCACCATTAAAAACCAATACTCCCTGCCGTTAATGAATTTCGCGTTTGAGCGTCTGCAGGAGGCGTCATTTTTTACCAAGCTAGATCTCCATAATGCTTAAAACTTAGTTCGCATTCAGGAGGGGGACGATTGGAAGATGGCACTCAATGCGCATGACGGCACTATGGATATTTGATCTTACTGTTCAGATTGGTTAACGCCCCCTCTGTGTTTCAGGCGCTCATTAATGACGTCCTCCGAGAGATGTTGAAGAAATTCGTCTTCGTTTATCTTGACGACATTTTGATTTTTTTCTCCAACGCTCTCTAAAAACATGTCAGACGTGTGCCTGACGCCCTACTAAATGCAAAACTTTTTGTCACGGCTGAGAAATGTGTCTTTCACGCCCAAACTGCCTCATTTCTTGGCTTTGTTGTCACTAAGGGATCGGTACGTATGGACCCGGAAAAGGTGGCTGCGGTCAAAAATTGGCCTGCTACTCAAAGAGTTAAGGAGGCCCAACGCTTCTCAGGCTTTGCTAATTTTTACAGGAAGTTTATTCGTAATTTTAGCACGGTTGCTGCCCCCATTATTGTACTCACCAGAAAGAATACCTCCTCAGCGTTTTTTTTGGTCTTTTTCAGTCCTGGGAGGGAGCCTCCTGGCTGTTTGTTTGTCCTGCCTAGAGTTAGGCCACAGGTCCTCCTGTAGGGACACTTCTGCTTGGCGGGGCACCCGGGGGCCCATCGGACCAAGCGGTTCCTGGCCCAACGTTTTTGGTGGCAGGGTATGATGAGGGACATTCAGTAATTGTTGCTGCCTGTGGCATCTGCTCCAGGAACAAAAACTTTGCATCTCCCTCCCTCTGGTCTGCTGTGACCATTGCCCATCCCAACACGTCCTTGGACGCATATTGGTTTGGATTTTATGACCGGATTGCCTATGTCTGAGGGCAACATGGTCATCTTGGTCGTGATTGACTGTTTTTCCAAGGCCACTCATTTTGTTGCACTACTCAAGCTGCCTTCTATGCAGGAGACCTTCTTGTGGTTAACCATGTGTTCTGGCTGCATGGGCTTCCACAAGATGTTGTTTCTGACCGAGGTCCTCAATTTACGGCCCGATTCTAGCGGGTGTTTTGTTGGCAGTTGGGGGCTACGGTGAGTCTCTCCTCTGGGTTCCACCCAGAGACCATCGGGCAGACTGAGCGTATGAATCAGTCATTGCAAAATACTTTTTGTTGTTTAGCATCGGATAATCCATCTTCATGGAGTCGATTTTTAGCAGTTAATCACAGTTAATCACATGCCAATGATTAACTGACACCTTGTTAATCGCCTGCTGTTCCACATGAGCGAACACAGATTGTATATTTTCATCTAATTTAAACTGGCTTGCGCACAGAAATTAGTGGGTTGAAAATGAAACAAACACAATGGTTGCCAAGTTTAGACATTTAATTTTTTTCCTCAAATTTTCATGAAAATTGGATTAACCATATTTCTGCTACCAACCCACTAACATCGGACTCACATTTTCATATTCTCAGCACACTTAGAACAGTTTGACTGTACTTAAGTCTATGGTTCAAGGAACATTGCATTCAAATTTCAGTCTTGGACATGGGCTCCATTCCTTTATACACAGACCTCTGCTCTCTTCAGCATGTCATAAACAGACTGTCAGACCATTGTAGGATCCTGCCTCAAAATAGCAACCTCGGCAATCCGAGTCTGAAGTTGGCGGGCTGGTAGCAGTCTCTTCTTTCTAAAGACTAAGAAATTTTTTGAGCACTATCATGTTAAAGAGGAAGTTTGCTATGACAAAATCTTTGGTAGATAAAATATTAAGGTTGAAGCCAGGGCTATTCAACATTATCCAGAAAGGGCCAGTGTGGGTGCAGCTTTCATTCCAACCAACCTGCTACACACCTGCTTCTACTAATCAACCCCAAGAGCCTTTGCTGAAGAGCTTGATTAGTAGCATCAGATGTGGAAGTGCTTGGTTGGAATAAAAGCTTCACCCACACCAGCCCCTGCAGGATAATGTTGAATAGCCCTGGTTTAAGCCCTCCAAAAGAGCAATGTCCACAAACTTTTTCAAATTGCCCACTGTAGCTTGAGATATTCACATGTTTATTCTGTATACAGATTACCTGCCATTTTATTTAAAAATAACTGAGACAATCAAAATCGCTATAGCTACTCAAACTCAGGGCCTGCTAACACACCAAGGGCACTTACCTGTGGTACACGAGGCCTACAGAGCAAACACATGTGTACATGTGACTCAGGAATGAAAGCAGGGCACACTTGGGCATCATAGGGCGAGGGCAACAGTCTATGTGCGCTTCTGGATGCAGGATCTACAAAATGTCCAAAGTAAGGGTTTTTTTTTCCAACTTATTACAAACCTGAAATACCCCGAAGACTTGCTCATAAACTAACGTTGAGTGCAGTGAACTCCACCCGATTGACAATACAAAAGACCTTCAATCAAAGCCACTGGTTATTCCGGCAGAAACTAATTTTAAAGGACACAACCTGCATTGTAAAGTTCAACAAACATGCATAACTAATCAATGAATGCTAATATTATTTAAAATTCGGGCTCCCACCAAGATCAGTTTAGCAGACAATTTAATTTCCCCTACATTTCATGAAGACCGAAACTGTGTCTTTATCAATGATTTTTTCTTAATATTGGAAAGTATATAAATAAATTAAATTATTTATTTAAAATAAAAAATAAAATTTATTTATTTTAATTAATTATTAAACTGAGGGTTGGTCAGGGCTTATAGCTGGTCAAAAGAAATGTTTTTTTCCCTCCCTATTTCTAGTCCTGATTCCGCTACTGAGTTTTATAGTGGTCCTGAAGACCTGAACTTTTACATATTTATGCCACTATCCAATCAAAATAAAAAAGTGGATGCAACTCAATGCATAAAGTCATGCAGATACAGGTTATGAGCTTCAGTTGATGTCTAAAGAGAGGTCTACCTAAAATTATGGTGTTCCTCATAAAGTGGTCAGTGTTTGTACAATATCCAGATACAATGCAAAACCGGAATTTCTCATAGACTAATATATGTTTAGTGTTAATGCTTAAGCCAGTGTAAATAGTTCCCCAATTTAGTGTTTATTGATTTTTATGAAGATAATTCTAGCTGCAATATGAGAATGTTTGCTTAATTTGTAAAATATTGCTCCTGCGATTCAGCATAAATGCAACCTTGAAATCACTTAAATAACTGGTCTCTGTAAGGTGGCCAGGGTTTGTTCACAAAGGCGGTTTGAAGGCAGAGGCAGGGCCTAATGCATGGCTGTGATAACTCTCCGAGGAAAGAGATGGACCACAGTAATATCTAGACAATGGGATTCTGTGAGAGTGACTCCCTGGGTTGGGTTTTTAAAAAATGATCTGCTTCTCGTGGAGCTGAAATCATCCAGGATTGCCCTAGAGAAAAATACAGATCACTTAAGGCCTGTCCAGTGAGCACACCATCCCGCAGAGTACGCTCATGATTTCCCAGGGAGCGTAATGGACATTCAGAAAGACACAGCCAGTAAGTAACTTCCCTTAATAAACAGCAAAACTCCAAGACCAGGAGAATACGGCATTAAAAGCAGGCTGATACACTATTTAATCTATCGAAGGAAGCCAACACTGAAAGAGGAAGGGATTACCTGGTTCCTCAAGAGTCAGTTTTTTCCCCACAAAAACACCACTGCTCTTTAAACAGATTGTTTATATGCCTATTATATTTGTAATTACCCTCCTCTCATTGTGTGACATCACCTGAATAAACTCAGGAGACCCTTTCACAGTTTCTCGTAAGGACTGGCACACATTCTTCTTTAGGCTGTGAATTTATTTCTGACCACTGTTGACTCTACATATTGGGCCCGATCTTACATCAGAGTCCCTAAACCCGTTATTTCGGGATTTAGCATTGCATGAGAGGCATTTTCCCAGAAAATTTGCAATCTTGCACACCTGCCTATATCCCTAAAACACCTGCACTACCTGTTATATTATGCGTATATTTTGCATAGGCGTGGTTTGGGCATTACGCCAGTTAAACCAATCAGAGAGCTCGATCCCATTGCCTTTAAGAGCAGGCTGCGCTGTCCCAAATCCTCAAACCAAAACACGTGATGGAAAGAGGAAGGTCGCCACGTTTCTCCGAAGACGAATTTAAATTGCTCATGCATTAGGTCAAATCCAGTCAGGGGAGGATCTGTTTTTGTTAAATTAATCATGAATTGAAGTGTTATTATTATTATTATTTGACGTTGGCATATTGTTTAATGTTTGGTGTTTAATAAAAAACATCAAGCCTACCCCTTTTGTGATGGAAACAAAAAAAAAGAAAAAAGAAAAAAATGCATTTCGCCATGAACTTCCAACTCCCTCTCCCATCTGAAATGAAGCATTTAACGAAATCCCACTTTAGAAAATACCCACAGCCAAATAAATGCCTACTTTGACTGCAACCATTTACACTTTTTTCTTTATAAGCGACTTATAGCATTTTATTCAATAGCTCAATGAATTACATCATTATTACATTATTAGCTGGTCCCTCATCGCCCCTGCTACTGCTGGCACTATATCAGCATTTGGAGTCGGCACCTGCACTTCAGCTTTAGCCGCGGTCTATAGTCTGGTAATAATCTATCCTCAAACTCCAGCGTTATTCCATGGCGTAGGGCAGTGCTGTGCAGTGTGCAGCACACAACATGCCACAAAGAAAGATGCTACTTTCTGAGGACCATACTGTAAGACCCCACCTGACCTGTCCAAGCAGCGGAACAGTATTTTGAGCACGTTAGTGTTCGCTCAATGACAACTCGTACGCGTGAGTGTTTTCTATTGAAAGCGAACTCACTTGTTGGCATTATGTATGGCACCATGCACCACGTCTTTAATGGATAACCATCGCCACCCAACAGCCAGCCATCCAGAGGGGGGTCTCTCAAGAAGACTGCAGGATGACCGACTGTTCCATTATAAAAGTGTCGTGGCTCCCTCCAGGATGATTTGCATATACATTCGAGATGTAACCCCATGCATCGCAAATCACCTGGACGTTGATGGAATGGGTTCCCTTACGAATCATAAAGGTGCCGCTGTTCAGGAGCCCGAATCAGAACATATGCGCACTTTACGGCATACAGAACCCTAGGGAACCCATATCTTGCCAAAAAAATCCCGCTTTACCCTGCGTTGTCTCTCGAGTGTCAGCAACACTAACAGCAACGAGCAGAGGCACAGTTTCGTCACGCATTCTTGTTCTGTGGGAAATAATACTTGTATTGTATTATTATAATTTTAAAATATTACATATAATATACATCATTAATATATAATATATAATAATTAATAATAATACAAAATACAAACAATATAGGCCTACCTGAAAGGCCCAGGTGGCTGGTGCGATGGCGGTACACACGTTCTGGGCGTCTTATATTATTTAACTGGCAATCGAGGCAATTTAGTACTATCTCTGCCATTTTCTCAGGGGTTTAACTGAGGCTAAAGCCGGGTGGCTTTTTATAGGTGAGTTAATTCGGGAAGTGGAGCCGCATTTGCACGTCCACATGTGTCCAAGTGGTCGCGCATTGAAGCCGCCTGGGCGCGCTCTTGTAAAAGCCCCAAATGGGTAGCGGGTGCTTTGAGGACCCGCTATACACTTTCTCTAAAGTGTGTGGTCAAGATAGCAATTGTAGGGAAAGCGCATTAACACGCCCACGGGCACACCTCCAGGCGCAAATAAGGGAGTCGGCATAATGCATAGCAGGTAGTGTGGCCGCAAGATACCGTTTAGGGATAGTGGAAGCTGCTAAATGCGTAATTCATGGGTAGCGGTTAGTGGCAACAGGTAGGGCAGTGTGAAAGATTGATCCTATTGTCTTAAATTGGTCATTTATTTTCAGCCAAATTTGGGAAAATGAGACATTTCTTCCATCAAAGCATTGATAAATGCCATTTGAAGAGAAAGACGGTGGGCTACATATTGTTCCAGGTTTGACAAATCAGTGAACCACATCATACCTTCCATTTTGTCCAGTAAAATGTTCCTCATGTTCCTTGCAACAGTAGCATTCATTGTCGGTCTTTTGTTTGGAACAGTGACCACATATGCACCATGTGTTTGGCGAAATCTTAGCCCGGTCTCCCCAAAAAGTGTCCACCAAATCACTCTTCCTATCGTCTGATTCATCACTACTCTCTTCCTGCATAAGATTTGGATAATCCAATTTATCAGGTTCATACATGTAGCCAGAGGAACCACAATCATGGTCAGAATCTTCCATATTCCGCAGTTTTTCAAATGTAAACACAGCCTAGTGCCTATGACTGCGTTTGACCAGAGTTTGACAGGAGTGAACACAATCAACCTTCTGATGTCACAGCCTGCCCCGGTATGTCGCCCGCCTGGCAAAACTTGCTGACTCAGCCGCCGTTTCAGTTTCAGCTATATTTTTTCACCGTGTTTACATAAAGCGCTCCAAAAAAGATTTTTAATTTTTATTTCTGCAAGGAAATAAAATATTTTGAAATAGAATTGAATTGGAGGCACCTTCTAAGAGTGAAGGACTGACCTCTGTGGCAAGATCATAAACAAGCTGTTCATACACTCAACAAATTGTCATGAGATGGACTCAAAGATCTAAAATTCATTCCAGATACACAATATTACCATTTCTCTCAAACATTGTTCACAAATCTGTCTAAATGTGTGATAGGGAGCACTTTTGCTTTGCTGAGACAATCCATCCCACCTCACAGGTGTGCCACATCAAGATGCTCATCAGACACCATGATTAGTGCACAGGTGTACCTTAGACTGTCCAAAATAAAAGGCCACCCTGAAATGTGCAGTTTTGTCTCACAGCAAAATGCCACAGATGGCGCAAGCACTGAGGGAGCGTGCAATTGGCATGCTGACAGCAGGAATGTCAACCAGATCTGTTGCTCGGGCATTGAATGTTCATTTCTCCACCATAAGCCATCTCCAAAGGCGTTTCAGAGAATATGGCAGTACATCCAACCGGCCTCACAACCGCAGACCACGTGTAACCACACCAGCCCAGGACCTCCACATCCAGCAGGTTCACCTCCAAGATCGTCTGAGACCAGCTACTCAGACAGCTGCTGAAACAATTGGTTTGCATAACCAAAGAATTTCTGCACAAACTGTCAGAAACCGTCTCAGGGAAGCTCAACTGCATGCTCGTCGTCCTCGTCGGGGTCTTAACCTGACTCCAGATCGTCGCCTAACAGACTTGAGTGGGCAAATGCTCACATTCGATGGCGTCTGGCACGTTGGTGAGGTGTTCTCTTCACGGATGAATCTCGGTTTACATTGTTCAGGGCAGATGGCAAACAGTGTGTGTGGCGTCGTGTGGATGAGCGCTTTGCTGATGTCAGTGTTGTGGATCGAGTGGCCCATGGTGGTGGTGGGGTTATGGAATGGGCAGGCATCTGTTATGGACGAAGAACACAGGTGCATTTTATTGATGGCATTTTGAATGCACAAAGATACCGTGATGAGATACTGAGCCCCATTGTTGTGCCATACATCCATGAACATCACCTCATGTTTCAGCAAGATAATGCATGGCCCCATGTTGCAAGGATCTGTACACAATTCTTGGAAGCTGGAAATGTCCCAGTTCTTGCATGGCCAGCATACTCACCGGACATTTCACCCATTGAGCATGTTTGGGATGTGCTTGACCGGCTTATACGACAGCGCGTACCAGTTCCCACTAATATCCAGCAACTTCGCACAGCCATTGAAGAGGAGTGGACCAACATTCCACAGGCCACAAAGGACAATCTGATAAACTCTATGCGAAGAGGATGTGTTGCACTGCATGAGGCAAATGGTGGTCACACCAGATACTGACTGGTTCTGAGTCCCCAGACCCCTAATAAAGCAAAAACTGCACATTTCAGGGTGGCCTTCTATTATGGACAGTCTAAGGTACACCTGTGCACTAATCATGGTGTCTGATGAGCATCTTGATGTGGCACACCTGTGAGGTGGGATGGATTGTCTCAGCAAAGCAAAAGTGCTCACTATCACACATTTAGACAGATTTGTGAACAATGTTTGAGAGAAATGGTAATATTGTGTATCTGGAATGAATTTTAGATCTTTGAGTCCATCTCATGACAAATGGGAGCAAAAACAAAAGTGTTGCGTTTATATTTTCGTTGAGTTTATATTACCCTCTGGGTTCATTGCGCCCCTGCCGTTTTAAGATGGGCGGTTTACATACATGTAGCAGCTGACTGGATAACACCCCGGGCACACCCACCAGACAGAGGAAAACATGCCTCAGACACCGTTGTGCTCCATTGCACACAGGTCGGAGGAAACAGGTCATTCAACCCAGAAACCGTGGCAAAACTATGTGCACCGGTGTGACTTTGGACACACCCCTGTTTTCAATCATTTTTCCTAATAAACAAGTTTGCCAGTGTGTGAAACTTTCCATCAAAAGTTAAAAAAGAAGGCTTTCTTTATAATGCAATGCTGTTCAATTCAGAAAAAAAAATGTATCCACTTAAAAAAAAAATAAGAGTAAAAACAGGGAACTACTCTGTTAACTGTCACATTTGCTTTTAGCACATCAGGCAGCATGTCTAATCTGTGATTCTTGGTTGTTTACATTGCTACAAAGACAACAAAGATTAGCAACAAGTATCTGCAATTGAATAAAGTTAATTGAAATGCAATTTTGTGCTGAAATGACACATTAATTTGCGTAAAATGCATTTTTCTATTGAAATGAGGTGTTTAATCTCTCATCTGTCTTTAACAAGGACAGATAGCTATAACTATTAATGTTGAGTGTTTTTGGAGTTCAGATAAAGCTAATTAAATTAATTGACTGAAAGAGGTCGAGTCCAATCATTAATTGACAGGGATGTTCCGAGGCTCCTCCATTTTAAATTCACCAACTGCCACTGTTATATATGCACTGTTTATCCCTCTTTTGTAAGGGCAAAAGACTCTGGTCGAACTGACATTTCCATTGCTCTGCTTCCTCAGTTATCTGTCAAAAGCTTTAAACCGACACCCAGCATTGGGAGATTTAATCTCTTATATTAGGCCCACAGTCCTAAGTGAATTCGCAGAGCTCTTTTATTGGCCATGTAAATCAGAGTTATCTGTGTCATTGACCCTAGACAGAAGAAAGCACTTGTCTGTGAAATTGGTTGACACAGCCCATTGATTGCAGTGATAAGGGGTGATTTGCAAGGAGGCATGACTGTGTTAGAGAGGGAGACATTGTCATAGTGCACTATATCACAGGGTGGGGGAGAATCTCAGGTTATAGTGGACTGTAGTGACCGATTCTGTGCCTTCCCTGTTTCGCCGGGATTCCCGTTAGGAAGGAGTTTGGAGCATCTCTTTCCCTGCGGGGTGGGGGAATTTCCCAAATGAGGGAAGGTTAATGTGCTTCTGAAGATAGTGTGTTCTGTTAAAAATTACACATGCTGAAATTCGGCATCAGTCTTTGGTTCCTAACGTGAATTTAAACAGTAAAATACATGGAATTGTCATTTCATTTGAAACTGCACAATCAGTATCTCCGTTGGTAAAAAATGGACATATCAGTACAGATATCTCTGCATCCAAAGACATTTACAGATAAGTAATGACCCTCGTGAGGCGCCTCTCCACCTTGTTAAGTCTGACAGACATATTGCTCCAAGGAATCTGACACTGAAAACTTGCGCTGCACTGCTTTGCAATGTTGATTAAATACAAAAACACAGCTTCAGATCAATTCACATTTTAAACTAAAAGGTGTTTCTGAATAGACACAAAAGGAACTATTGATTCTAATCCAAAGACATTGATCACATTGTGACGGTGCGTTCAGGTACCACATAAGAGAGCAGGAAATCCAAAAAACGTATGCCTTTGATAGCAGGATAAGGACCAGAAGACAAGAATTGCCAATCCAAAAACGAAAATCAAAAAAACAAAGTCGACAAGACAGGCTGGGGTCTGAACCAGAAAAGCAGAGGCGCGACGGCACATAGACAGTAGACAAAAAAAATCGTAGTCAAAATCTAAAGCAGAGGGTCATACACAGGGCATCCAAACACAGAAGACATGGTCGTACAGAAATGGGTCAAAAATCCAAAAAGACAAAAACAAGAACAGAAGGGCTTTGGCAAAATCGAGGTCGGACAAAACAGTTGTGAAGAAACAATATTCGATTGGCATACAAGAGGCTCTGCACAAAGGAGTATTGATCAATGTTCTGACAAGGGCTGAACAGCAGTGAGGACTCTAAATAGACAGAAGGGAAGTCACATGCTACGCAGGGAACAGGTGAATGGGATGAGACTAATTACCGAGGAAGGTACACATGGGGAAGTCCTAAACCACAACAATTGGCAAAAGCTAAAACACGGGCGGGATTCACGCAGACAACCTATGACAGATAAACAGCTCTGGTAAGGGAGATCTAAGTGCACTGACAATGAGTGCAGTAAAACAGTCAAGCACGTGTGAGAGATTCTCGCAGAAACGCAGGGAGAGGCAGAGAAAGCAAAGCAAAGGGCGGAGTCTAGAACAGGGTTAGAGCTGAGACTGAATTAGTAATAATTAGTAGAGGTGCAGCTTTACAAATTAACCAAAGTGCTCAATAGTGAGTTAGTAATATATACATGGATTAGTTGAGTTAGTAGACTATGATACACAATATAAACGTTAGTTTTATTAGTAATCTAGAAAAGCAAGGCGAAGGAAGTAAACGAGAATTGAAGTACAAACCCAAAACCAGTGAAGTTGGAACGTTATGTAAATCATTGATAAAAACAGAATACAATGATTTGCAAATCCTTTTCAACTTATATTCGATTGAATACACTGCAAAGACAAGATGTTTAATGTTCAAACTGAGAAACTTTATTTTTTTTGCAAATAATCATTAACTTAGAATTTAAAGGCAGCAACACATTGCAAAAAAGTTGGCACAGGGGCCTTTTTACCACTGTGTTACATCGCCTTTCCTTTCAACGACACTCAGTAAACGTTTGGGAACTGAGGAGACCAATTTTTGAAGCTTTTCAGGAGGAACTCTTTCCCATTCTTGCTTGCTGTACAGCTTAAGTTGTTCAACAGTCCGGGGTCACCGTCGTCATATTTTACGCTATATAATGCGCCACACATTTTCAATGGGAGACAGGTCTGGATTACAGGCAGGCCAGTCCAGTATCCGCACTCTTTTACAACGGAGCCATGCTGTTGTAACACGTGCAGAATGTGGCTTGGCATGGTCTTGCTGAAATAAGCAGGGGCGTCCATGAAAAAGACTTTGCTTGGATGGCAACATATGTTGCTCCAAAACCTGTATGTACCTTTCAGCATTAATGATGCCTTCACATATGTGTAAGTTGCCCATGCCTTGGGCACTAATACACCCCCATGCCATCACAGATGCTGGCTTTTGAACTTTGCGCCTATAACAGTCCGGATGGTTCTTTTCCTCTTTAGTCTGGAGGACAGGACGTCCACAGTTTCCAAAAACAATTTGAAATGTGGACTCGTCAGACCACAGAACACTTTTCCACTTTGCATCAGTCCATCTTAGATGAGCTTGGGCCCAGCGAAGCCGGCGGCGTTTCTGGGTGCTGTTGATAAATGGCTTTCGCTTTGCATTGTAGAGTTTTAACTTGCACTTGCAGATGTAGCAACGAACTGTAGTTACCGACAGTGGTTTTCTGAAGTGTTCCTTAGCCCATGTGGTGATGTCCGTTACACACTGATGTCGGTTTTTGATGCAGTACCGCCTGAGGGATCGAAGGTCACGGGCATTCAATGTTGGTTTTCGGCCTTGTCGCTTACGTGCAGTGATTTCTCCAGATTCTCTGAAACTTTTGACGATATAACGGACCGTAGATGATGAAATCCCTAAATTTCTTGCAATAGCTCATTGAGGAATGTTGTTTTTAAACTGTTCGAGAATCAGCTCACACATTTGTGCACTAAGTGGTGACCCTCGCCCCATCCTTGTTTGTGAATGACTGAGCATTTCAGGGAATCTGCTTTTATACCCAATCATGGCACCCACCTGTTCCCAATTAGCCCGTTCACCTGTGGGATGTTCCAAATAAGTGTTTGATGAGCATTCCTCAACTCTCTCAGTCTTTTTTGCCACTTGAGCCTGCTTCACTGAAACATGTTGCAGACATCAAACTCCAAATGAGCTAATATTTTCACAAAATTACAAAGTTTACCTGTTTGAACATTAAGTAACTTTGCTGTGTATTCAATTGAATATCGGTTGAAAAGGATTTGCAAATCATTGTATTCTGTTTTTATTTACGATTTACACAACGTGCCAACTTCACTGGTTTTGGGTTTTGTAATAATATGAAACACCAGAAACCATTGAAATCAGCCGAAGCAGGTGAGCACACAGACCGGGGAGACGGACTGAACCAACTAGATCACAAGACAGGAGACAAGAGCAATGAAACTTAAAATGGCCGGAACTGAAAACCGGAGAATACAATAACCAAAAAGAATAAAGAAAAGACATAACCATGAACATAAAGCATGACATGAAACACAAAACCATGACACACATGCCTGAGAAATAAAAAGATTATTTTTAATTCACCTTTTTTTAGATATCCCATCAAAGCCCTGAATTCAAAATGATATGATTGGAGTTTGTTTTTACATGTATCCAGATACAATACATTTCATCAGCATTTAATCAACCAATTTCATCACAGGATATTGTCTATATTCTGCTTTAAATTGAATTCGGAGGGGAAAAGTACAGTTACTGAAAGTCTATAATAAGTGTTCTTCATATTAGATGTAAAGTGGCAGAGTAGCTAAGGTGAACTTAGCTATTACTATGTTTCAAGCGTTTGCTCAGACTAAGCGGAATATGCTGATAGCCTGCTCTGCATGCTTCTCATAAGCAGGTTTATTGTGTAAAGGATGGATCAGAGTTTTTGAGTGTTGGTGACATCCGTCCAGTGCAACAAAGGGTCTTTGTCAGCTATGAGTTGGATTCTACCATTTGGACTGAGAAAAAACTTCACTGAGAATCAGATAGAGAAATGTGGGTGTCTCGCCGATGGCAGGCGCTCCTTTAACACATCAATTCCTTTGACTTATTGGATAATTAGCGTGCATTGACCAAGGAAAGGAGGTGTGTTGATCTTGTGACCTATTTTTCTCTCAGGCCAGATCCAAGCCACAATCTTCACCCTGTGGGACAACAGCACTCCCCAAGACGCCACTATACTAGCCTGACTCTGCCAGCCTTCATGCTTCTGCTTAATTTCATTTCACCTCATCACTCAGTCTGGTCACTTGGAGCTCTGCCTCGTTTACCTCGGCAAAACATACGCCAGACCAACCAACGAACAGAAGGCGTGGCGCTGTATTTTTTCCAGTGAGAAACATAGACGGTTGTGTGTGTGTGTGTGTGTGGGTTTGAGTGAGAATGCATGTGTGCGTGGGGTGTGTGAATGAATGCGTGTGTGTGTGTGCGTCTGTCTCTTTCTCTCACACACACACACACACACACACACACACACAGGTATCATCTAAGATTGTTTAAAGAAGGGCTCTGAAATTTGTCTATACCGGCCTGTTAAATCACTGACGCTGTACTTTTTCCAGTGAGAAACACAGATGGGTGTGTGTGTGTGTGTGTTTGTGTGTGTGTGCGCGTGTGTGTGTGTGTGTGTGTGTGTGTGTGTGTGTGTGTGTGTGTTTGTGTGTGTGTGCGCGTGTCAATCTTGTGTGTGCGCATGTATTTTGTCTTGCAGGGCTTTTGTAAGTTTGTTTGTATCTGAGTCTCTCATCAGCAGCACCTGCATTGTCTACCAGTGAAGACTGTTGTATAGAATCCCAATCTAGAATGTTTGAAGTAGTTTAAAAACCAAACATTCTAATGACAGTTACAATCAGTTAAAACTGTCAGTCAAATTCATGAGGCTTTATTGGCATGACTGCATGGAATACAATGTTGTTAAAGCATATTTACACAAACAATACAACAGTAGAGCATATGAAGGAAAAAAAAACAAAGAAACCTATATACAATAAATATACAAAGTACCATATGAAACATGAGGGGCTATGGGTCGTGGGTAAAATCACATGTTAACATTGAACAGATAAATTAATAAAGATTAATTATCTGCTGTGTGGGACAGGGGGCAGTGAGTTGTGGAGCTCACGGCAGCTGCTGCATATCTCACCGCCAGACTACAGCAGTCCTCTCTCTCTCCCAGGAGGATCGGTAGTTTTTCCCAGTCATTTAGATTGGGAAATTCTGGGTTTATTTTTGTTATTTTTTCAAAATATTTTTCCCAAAGATTATTGAATTGGTAGCATTGTGTTAGGAAGTGCAGTTCGGTCTCAACACTTCCGTGGTCACAATAACAACACAACCTCTGCTCTCTGGGCAGCCAGGTCTGTCTGTGCCGGCCAACCTCTATGGCCAGGTTGAGCTCACTCAGTCTGTACTTAGTCAACGTCCTTCGCAGTTTTGTGTCCGTCACTGAGGTCAGTAGGTGGCCACAGTGCACAGTCTGTTCAGAGCCACATAAGTTTCCATTTTGCTCAGGGATTTTATTTGTTCTGTCCAGTAATCTCTGTATTTTTGTTTTTCGTTCATCATAATTTGGTTGGGTCTGATGTTCTGGGTGTTTGTGCTCTGAAGCTGGGGTGGTTGTGGTGTCGTGACCTGAGTACTGGAGGATTCGCCCAGCCTCAGGACAAGTTGGCAGAGGGGACATTTCTGTGGGTTTGACTCCTGGCAGCACAGGGCTTTGTAGGCGAGGGAGAGGGGGGTCGCTTCTTTTAACATGAGCCCAAAAACTTAGGGCTTGTTTCTGAATATTTAACACAAGAGGGTATTGGCCTAATTCAGCCCTACAGGCAGCGCTGGGAGCTCTTCTCTGCACATGTAGGATATTTTTGCAGAACTCTGTGTGCAGTATTTCAATGGGATTTTTGTCCCATTTTACCCAGTCTTGTTGAGCTTGCGTACCCCACACCTCACAGCCATATAATGCAATGGGTTCAATGATTGATTTGAAAATTTTCAGCCAGGTTCTTATTGGAAGTTAAATGTTAATTGATTTTTTAATTGCATAAAAAGTTCTTTTTGCCTTGTCCCTTAGTTCATTGACAGCTAAGCTAAAATTTCCTGTGTTAGATATTTTTAGTCCTAAATATTTGTAATGGTTTGTTTGTTCAATTGGGTTGTTTCCTACTGTGAAAGTGGTATTTCCTGTCTGTAGGTAGGATCTTTTCTGAAAGATGAGCACTTTGGTTTTTTGTTGGTTGATTGTCAGGGCCCAGGTTTGGCAATATTTTTCCAATTCTGATAGGTGTTTCTGTAAACCCTCTTCAGTGGGGGAGAGCAGGACCAGGTCATCAGCGTAAAGGAGACACTTTATCTCTGTGTCTTGTAGCTTTAGTCCAGGTGCAGGGGAATTCTCTATTCGTTTGGCCAGTTCATTAATATATATATTAAAGAGTATAGGGCTCAGGTTACACCCCTGTCTTACTCCACGCCCCTGGGAGAAATATTCTGTTCTCTTTGTTCCAATTTTCACTGAGCATTTTCCGTTCGTATACATCGATTTAATCAGGTCATATACTTTTCCTCCAATACCACTTTCAGGTAATTTATAGAAAAGGCCGTCATGCCAGATTGAGTCAAAGGCCTTTTGAAAATCGACGAAGCAAGCATAAATTTTTGCATTATTTTTGTGCACATAATTATCAACTAGTGTGTGTAACGTCTCTCCCTCTCCCTCTCTCACACACACACACACACACACACACACGTGTGCCTGTCTCTATGGAAACCGATGCACCCCTGTCTGCTTGCTCTCTCAAAAGTGCTGTTTGACAGAGAGGAATTCAAAGAATTCTTCATTCACACTGTCCAAACTACTGCCATTTTCCCGCAGACCGTAGGTCCTATGGTAAAAACAATAACCCAGAGTGAGAGGAGACTCTGCTGATCGTCCCCATGTATTTTTTTCTTGTACGGTCAAGTATGTGGTCAGGCTGGCGATTTCAAAAGGCCTCTCAACTGTCACCTCCTGTTATAATGGCTGCCTATGGGGGAGTGGGTCAGTGACACTGTCCGAACTACTGCCATTTTCTCGCTGAACGTAGGTCCTACGGTAAAAACAAAAACACCGTGAGAGAGAGGTGACTCTGCTGATTGTCCCCATGTATATTTTATTTTTGTACTGTCAAGTATGTGGTCAGGCTGGCGATTTCAAAAAGGCCTCTCAGCTCTCAGCTCCTGTTATAATGGCTGCCTATGGGGGAGTGGCTCAATGACACTGTCCGAACTACTGCCATTTTCTCGGAGACCGTAGGTCCTATGGTAAAAAGGAAAGTACCGTGAGTGAGAGGAGACTCTTGGGATCATCCACATGTATTTTTTTTTTTGTAGAGTAAAGTATGTGGTCAGGGTGGCGATTTAAATACAGCAGTTTCGTCTGCTCTCTTCCCAAACTTTTCTGCTCCTGTTATAATGGCTGTCTATGGGGCAGTGGGGCTGCACTCCTGTCGCTTGAGGGGGCCTAGAGTCTCAAGACTTAATCGCTTTTCTTTCACATGGACATTTTTCAGGCCTGCACAAATTTTCCTACGTTTTGATATATAATTTGTTAGTGTACGTTTGAAATTGTGGCCGGAGGAGCGATTTAAAAAAAGAATTTCCCGAATCTTTTGTCTGCTGCTCTCACTCTAACGCCTAGAGTGGAGGAGTGCATTATGACATCATCACTCCAAAGTTCTACCCATTCATTTCAATGGCAACGAAATTTAGTCGGAAAAACGTGAATACCGAACAAACGAAACGAGATATCGCAATGATTTGAACAAGCCATCACGTTCAGACTGGCCTGGACGTCTCAGAGTTGGAACGGTGTCTCTATCTCAAAAGCCCTAGGAGGAGTAGGGGGCCACGGAAATGAGTGAACGGAAGAAGAGGAATAAGCGGAATAAGAAAACTTAAGAAGATCAATAGTGTGCTTGCCTTCCGCTGCTGTGTACTCTGAGCAAGCACACTAATAACAGAGAGACTAAGAAAGTGTGGCCTCTCCCGTGTGACTGCGGCCTTGAGACGCCCGGCGGCCAGGCGCTCTAAGCTTATAGAAAATGGTGTGGTCGACTCGTTGAGAAATTTAGTGTTCAGTGATGATTTTAACAAAAAGAGTTCCAGGTCATTTTACCTTGCTAAGCTTATTCTAAATGTGTTTTAAATAATCTCATGTTTTCAGTACCGTGCTATGTAGGGGTGGCCTATCCGACGTGACCCGAATGCCCTGTCGTATTGCAGTATGCCTAATACAGGGGCGGGGAATCGAGGATAGGCTGCCACATGTATTTTTTTATTAACTATGTGCCATGTAGGACCATGGAGTAATTTTGTTTGAGAAAATTAGAACTGCATGTGCAATATGCGTTTTAATGGGCTGGAGTACGAGGTGTATTTCAATGTATGGCCCACCCATTCTGTATCAATCAACTTGTATGTACATGTATATTCTGTTGTTTTATGTCATTATGTGACTTGGTAAATCTTATTTTAGGAGGTTAAATGAAATATTATTATCATTATTATTATTAGTGTAGCCGCTGTGCCGGGATTGAAATAGTAGTCTCCGAAATCAACAATGGCCACGGACATTAATACATGGGAGGCCATTCGCTCTGTCGTGGAGAAAATCCTGGGTATCAGCAACTCAAAGCCACATCAAAATGAATGTTTGGTTCATTTTTTGAATGGTAATGATGTTGTAGCGCTACTCCCTACAGATTGTCATATCTAATTAATATCCATCATGAAACATATGAAATAGGCACCCTGTTCATCTCTGTGAAAGACAGCCGAACCACCTTAGCTAGATTCTAGCTTCAAGTGTTACATTGGCCGCAAATTTCACACTATTTAAGTTAGCCGCAAACCTTTTAAAAGTCATGGTTTTGTTCATGTCACAAGTTCTACCCGCTGTCTCAGTGTTATGTTTTCATTATCCATGAATGAAATGGCTGTCAGACAGCCAAACGCTTAGAGCTGAACCATGTTACTATAAAGTTAGATAGCGAGCTGGGTATGATGTTAGCGCAAGTATGGTTAACAGTTCAGTTTTTGTATCAGTTTTGTATTTTCGTCCTGATGTAAATAATGCCTTATTCTTGCCGATTGTGCTGTTGGTTTTGGGTCTCTAACGTTTTTTTAATAGCAGCAGTAACGGCAGGAAAAATGACAGCTCAACAGTTTGTTTCTTGTAAGGAGAACAGAAAGAGCACCTTTTGTTTTTTTAAGTGAATGAATGAAGGCTAAAATTTGGTAGATGGGCACAGTATTAACTTTATTGTACTGATCAGTTTGTTTTCACTGCATTCCTGGTATGAAGGACTGTGTTTACAGCAGATGTACTAGGCGGCTGAGCCGGTGCATAACTTTCATAAAAATATGAAAGTGCTAATCATATTCATTCAAGTAATGTCACAACTAATGATTTAATTAGTCTATTTTCCTCATTGTCATTTTTGCTAGAGTCCCCAAGTACCTCTAAACACAGGTTTCTCAAATAGAAATGATTAAACTCTGTCCACAAAGGAGAGGTAATCACACCAATATAATCTTTGAGTGCCTAGAAAAGAGCTATACATTAGCTGATACATTATTATTTTTGTTGTTGTTTTGAAATTTAGCCTAACATTTTCCTGGGTTTTAATTAGTTCAACCCTGCCATTAATCCCTGCTTTGTCCTTGATTTTGCAGTCCTCTTTGAATCAGTCGTTTCTTATTTTCCAACCTTCTGGGAGTTCAATGACACTCAGTTCCTGAGAATTTTTATTAAAAATAACCCTCCACTGCTGACCTGTGCAGGACTTACGTAAGGCTGACATACAAGACAAAAACAAAGGCAGAAAGAAGGCTGGAGAAATTGCTTACATGCTGTAGTGTTTACTTTTGCTCAATTAATGCAAAGGTTTAAACTAATCCCTGCAACCAATTGAAATTACGTTTGGTTAGGGTCTGTTTATTCTGATCTGACTAGGAAAAATTTAATTCCATTATGCTATTAAGCTAATAATACTCAGAATATCAGACTGCTTGTAAATGTACCTATTGTAGAAAGAAGGGCTTGCAGTTGCAGAGCTGAAGCTGGAGCAGTGTCTATGTGGACACCTCACGCTTACGAGCCACAGCAACTCAGCAACCACGACGCACATGTGCTCCTCAGGCAGTGGGGTTCAGGTGTTCCTCAGGCAGTGGGGTTCAGGTGTTCCTCAGGCAGTGGGGTTCAGGTGTTCCTCAGGCAGTGGGGCCCAGGTGTTCCTCAGGCAGTGGGGCCCAGGTGTTCCTGAGACAGTGGGGCCCAGGTTTTCCTCAGGCAGTGAGGCCCAGGTTTTCCTCAGGCAGTGAGGCCCAGGTTTTTTTCAGGCAGTGCGGCCCAGGTGTTCCTCAGACAGTGGGGCCCAGGTGTTCCTCAGGCAGTGGGGCCCAGGTGTTCCTCAGACAGTGGGGCCCAGGTGTTCCTCAGGCAGTGGGGCTCAGGTGTTCCTCATCCGCCTTTTTTGATGGCGATTTTACTGTAAATCTGATTGGTTTTCTGAGCAACATCAGCTTGAAAGAATGGATGTCAAACTCAACTCAAGTGAATCTGATTTTAGGGATGTACATATATTGCCTTAAATTGCAGACTGTGCTAACAGCCTAAGATGCATCAATGACTCACAGTCGAAAAATTATGAAGTCTGAAGCTGCAGAGCAGTGCAGGAAGAACCAGAACAATGTTTCTAAATCTAAAGCTGGTGCTTTTTAAACTGCAGACAGAAAGGCAATTATTTATTGAAGACGCCGGTGTCTAAGAATGCTAAACTGAATCACCAGCCTCACATAATATGCCTCCTCTCTGCAATGGTAATTGATGAGCTGCAGACAGCTGCTGGAGAGATTACATCACACTTATGCCTCAATGCTCTCAATTTATGCTGAATTTACAGTTTTACTGTCGCAGGTTTGCAGCAGTCACTGTGGAGACACCACTCCACTGCCTCCCCTGGTCCTTATTTAATCTCTTCTCCTCTAACGGGCAGCTGCATGTTTACAGCGCCGTCAGACGATATCAGTATCCCTCTCCTCCTGTTCAGATCTTCATTTAAAATGTGAAAGAGGATGCAGAGAACATGAGGAAATACACGCAGACCGTAAATGATCATCCTGCTACTTTAAGGGCTCTCTGTCTGTCTGTATTTCCAGAAGTGCAAGGCACACCATTGCTCCGATTGTTCCCAAACTTTGCCAAAACACTGCAAAGGGGCCTGGAATAAGTTTGTTATTGCCAAAAATAGAGAATAAACATAGCATCCTGGCAAATTTTAATGCCGTTGCAGCTGCAAAATACAGAAAGGACAGTTGGCAAAAAAATCACAGACCATGCAAACGCGTAAGTTAATTAAAATGATAATATCACTGCAAATAACTTGCGTATTCATGATTGTATGTGGGCTATTGCTGCAATAGTGATGATTCAATTTTACTTCTGCTGCAGTAAATCATGACCACAGGTGATATGTAGGCGAGTGAGGGCATCTCTCTCCTTTTCTGCTTTACAGGGTGTGTTTGATCCAGCACGAAGCCTATTGGGTACAGGGATGCGCTTGTCTCATCGTTTATCATGTCACTGCCCCATCAGTGAAATTACAGTTGCGTATTTCATTAAATTGACCTGATGCAAGGATGTACTGTTATGGTGTGCAGGGTTATGGTGTGTAGGGTTTGATCACACACCTCCACCCTTCGGCTCGACACCTGGGTGGGCAGCGAGCTCCCAGACCACAGCCATGTCATCAAATTCAATTTATGTCCGTAGGCCTTAAATACACTATTTTGACAAAATGTCCTGTCAGAAGTGTACTATTTCTACAAGTTGTCATGGTTTAGTCCCGTCTGGCAGAAGGCAATAAGCCAGCGGGTACTGGGACTATGACCCAAAACAAAAGAAAGAGACCGGAATGCACAGGCTGAGTCAAAATATAAATAAATATGTAATTTAAAGAATAAAAACAGAGGAGAGCAGCTGCAACCAAAAACAGGACTCCACAATGCACAGAATGCAGCTGCACTGTCTGTTTATACTCTTTGTCCTTTATACTCTTCACAGCACCTCCACCTCAGTGAGCAGCAGATGTGGCTCGTTGAGGTGGAGGTGCAGACTGCAGGAGGATGGAGGGGCTGCAGTGGTTTTCAGGTCAACACAGTAGTTCACATTCATCCAAATTATGGCCATTTTTAAGGCAACTTCTGTCATTTTTTCCATCCTCTTCATGTCACATATTTTAGCATAAAACTGATTCTGATTTGTGGAGGCATATTAATAATGGTAAATGATTTGACACTGAAATGAAGCTGGATGGCAACAATAATAATCAAAATGCAGTGGAAAACTTGTATTCCTTCTATTGACATCATAAATTTTCAAAGCAGTCATTATTGAACAGATACTCAGCACCTACTGGTTATTAACAGACACTTTAACAGCAGAGCATCCACAACACAATAGTGTTTAACCAATCCATTTCCAGCTGATCAATTCTGACATAAGCAACGCAATTGAAACAAAAAAAACAAAAACCCTAGTCTGCAGGTAACATTGTTCATTGTTTCACTGAGAATTTGAGGACAAAGGCAATAACATATAACATGCACCATAGTTCAAAGCCTCAGCAGGGTATTATTTCTTTTAGAAGAATGCCACATTAAAATTATGAACCTTACTTCTTAAAAACCATCATTTGAATTTTTAAATTGTAGATGATTCTATTCCACCTTTAGGGAGGATGTGATTACTGAAAATATTTGTCAGTGGTTCAGTCCCCCGTACAGTTTTTCTGACAGCCCATTTTAGCCTTTAAGCTGAAGCACTGCATAATAAGGGCACTTTGAGAGTTAACTCTACTTCGTTCACAGTGGGTCAAGGCCAAGAGGACATTCGCCCAGACACTGCAAAAGTATTGTTACCAGGAAAATCAATCCCTTTCAGCTGGAGATCTCATCAAAACAAGCATTTGCTGATCAAGTGATTTCCAGGGCAAAGGAGAATTGCTGCTCTTTCATTGAGAGCCCACTGACATGACAAAGTGCGCTGTGCTGTGAAGAGAGGGAAATGAACCAACTTCTCCAACTTGAAAAGTCACAGAAAAAGTTGTATTTTATGATCACAGAGATGTTGCAAACCTGCAGTTTGGTCTCCAATGGAGGATTTACAAAGCTTACCACTTGATTAAATACCTTTACAGTTGGATACATTTCTGATTGTAGCATTGTGCAAACCTGTGAAATTTCACTCCTCTTCAGAAATATATCAAGGGCTTTTCCATTTGGTTTTTCAGTCACCTAAATGCCTGTGAGCATTTATTATATGTTCTATATTGCGCTCGTACTGTAACAATGTGGCGAATACAGTACAGTACAGTACAGTAAACTACTGTGTGAAAAAGGTCATTGCTGTACACCACCACTGCCATTTATTTCATTTTTGGAATACAATAGTAAAGGGGATCTTAAGTGCTGGCAGGGTCCAAACCATGAGTAATCTCCAGGTCGCATTCTTCCGCTGACTGTAATCTTTCAATGCTTCTTGAGTGCTGGCAATGTGGTTGCAGACCGATGACAGAATAGATCAATGCTGTTTTGGTTTTAAAGACCATGATTCAAGCAAAAATAAAATGCTGCTTTCCCACTGTGGACATGGGGTATGGGGAACTCGTAATAAAAAGTCTTCAAATTTCAACATTCACTATGTGAGTTTATCAGACTATAAAATGGATTTGCCAGACATTATCTTTGTGAATTATTAGTTTTTTGCCCTCCAAAGTTTGGAAAACAACATTATGTTGTGAATTATGTTATCTGCAATTACAATCAATTAATGATGATCAATATCTGCATATTATGTTTTGCAAGCAAAAAATTAAGAGGACTTGTGGCTTGTATGACACGTCATCTATCAGTATGAATTATGAAACCATTTATTGCATGGAAAGTGTTTAAAAGCTTTATAAATGTATATTAAGTTAAAAACTACTAAGGAATAGGAGTTACAAGTATTTCTAATTAATTTTGTTTTTAGCAGATTTTTTAGCCCCACACTAGGAAAAGTGCTTTACTCCACTTTTATTGCAAATGTTCTTCCAGGAATCATGTCGCCAGCATAAGCCACTTTCTCCTGGGCATTTACAAACCGTGCTGATTTAAAGACTATTTATTGTATGCTTTTTTCATGGAATAATGACTGTGATACATTTCTAGACATCAGCTGTATTTGAGCAATTTCACTGACGTGCATGATTTCACTCAGAAAGTTAATTTTGGCTTTAGTTTTTGCCACAGTTAAAGCGTTTGTGACACTACATGGTGCAGGTAGCAAGTTGGAAGGTGTAGATTCCGGTTTCCATTGGCTGCACAGCGGTGGCGGCAGGAGCGCTGAACTGCCGCAGCGACTCTGACAGCTTCTCTCCTCTGGTGTTCTGTCAGTCCTGCAGAGCGAGAGGATGAGCCCATCTGATATCCCGCCTGCTCATTTTATGATGAATTTGAGCACAGCGACAGCTCCCATTAATTGCTAAACATGGTGCTTGATGTGTAAGGTGCTAAACACATGCCTGGAGTGAGAGCGAGAGGGAGGGTGGGAGACCTTGGCTGCAGAAAGGGATGCGGTCGATGACCTGCCATAGTTCTGCTTTCAGTTCTACTTCATGTTCAATATGTTTCCTCAGTTCAGACTCAGCTGGGGCAGCTATGCTACGTAAAGGTTCACAAAGTATGTTTTTAAGTCTGCTGTGGTGGATTTTATTCCTGCTTCAAATGGGTGAAAACACTGAACTTCACCTGAATTAATGATTTCATCACATTCTCTGCATTGTCTTTTTCCACTACAAAGGTGGCAGGTTGGCTCAGAGGGTGAGGCTGAAGCCTCTCAAAACCAACGTCATGGATTCGAAACCAGGCCTGAGACCTTTCTGTGTGGAGTCTGCATGTTCTCCCCATGTTTGTGTGAGTTTATTCTGGGCATTTTCCTCCCACAGGCCAAATACATGCATGGAAGGCTAACTAGTGACTCTAAACTGCCCGTTGCCATGAATTAATGTTAGAAGAGTCGGGCAGGTGGCAGGAGTTACGTAACTAAAAAATTGCTGAGAGCAATACAAGCATCTTCACTCCTAATTTTGGATACTGATTCCTGTTGATGAAAATACAATACATCTGCTGGTCTCATATCCGCATTAGTCTACACAGATTTTGGAGGGTAGAGACACAGGACTGCCCCGTCATTAACTGGGGCCATCAGCAGAAGTATGTCAGCTCCCTTTCATTACAAAAACCAACAGTCAATCAACAGTTTTCCATCTGTGTGACAAATTTACCACAGAAATTATGTGCATATAGGGCCTGAAGAAACCAAATAATTCAATGTTACAGGTGTAAGTTCATCTCTGTTATCTTGTAAACAGGTCTTAAAGAATGCAGCAGTACAAGGTTGTCACATTTTGAGCCTCAAATTGTGCCCCAAGTTCTTTATTGGGGACTAATGAGGGCAGCGAACGGGCCCGTCTGGACCAGCAGCCCTGCTTATGTGGCTGCTTTAGTAATGCATGCAGAATGCAGTTTTGCATTTTCTTGTCGAAGTCTTGTAGAAAAGATATTCTCTTGAAGGCAAAACATTTTTCCAAGTTTGCGGTGCACTTTACAGCAGTAAAGGTGTGTTCACAGAAGAGCAAGTAGGTCTCCAAAAACTTGGGACACAGGCATAAAATGGCTGAAAAAAGCCATTCATATATAAGAGAATCAGTTAAAAGAACATTTAGCAAGTAATGAAGTTAACTGGCATCAGGTGTGTAACATGATTGCCTATAAAAGGGATGTCTTAGAGAGGCTGAGTCTCTCAGAAGTAAAGATGGCCAGAGGCTCTCTAACCTGTGAAGGCTAGCGTAAAAAAATTGTGTAATTCCGTAAAAACAATGTTCCTTGATATCAAATAGCAAAGGCTTAGAAGGTCTCATCATTGACGGTGCGTAACATCATCAAGAGATTCAGAGAAACTGGAATAATCTCTGTGTGTAAGGGACAAGGCCGAAGACTTTTACTGGATGCCCGTGATCTTCGGGCCCTGAAAAGCCACTGCATCACTCGCCGGCATGATTCTGTCATCGACATCACTAAATGGGCCCAGGAATACTTCAAGAAACCACTGTCTGTAAACATAGTCGGCTGTGCCATCCACCGATGCAACCTAAACTCTATCATGCAAAAAGGAAGCCATTGTTGAGTATGATCCAGAAGCGCCGCCGTGTTCTGTGGGCCAAGGCTCAATTAAAATGGACTATAGCAAAGTGGCAAAGTGTCTTGTGATCAGATGAGTCCAAATTTGACATTCTTGTCGGAAATCATTCGTGTCGTGGCCTCCGGGTTAAAGAGGAGAAAGACCACCCCTCTTGTTATCAGTTCAGTTCAAAATCCAGCATCTCTGATGTTATGGGGATGCATTAGTACATATGGTGTGGGACACTTACATGTTTTCAAAAGCACCATGAATGCTGAAGGGTATATAAAGGTTTTAGAGCAACATACTGTATGCTCCCCTCCAGATGACATCTATTCCAGGGAAGGCCTTGTGTATTTCAGCAGGACAATACAAAACCACATACTGCAGCTATTACAACAGCATGGCTTTATAGTAGAAGAGTCCGTGTGCTGAACTGGCCTGCCTGCAGTCCTGATCTTTCACCGATTGAGAACATTTGGCGCATAATTAAACAAAAAGTCCGTCAAAGGACACCCAAAACTCTCCAGCAGCTGAAAGCCTGTATTAAACAAGAGTGGGATCAAATTCCAATGGCTAAACTCAAGAAACTTGTCTCCTCAATGCCCAGATGCCTGCACTCTGTGTTAAAAAGAAGAGGGGATGCAACACCATGGTAAACAGGCCCCTGTCCCAACTTTTTTAAGACCTTTAGCAGCCATCAAATTTGAAATAAGCTCATTTTGTGGATAAAACTGCAAGATTTCTCAGTTTCAACATTTGCTGTTATCTCTGTTCTATTTTGGATTAAATACTGGCTGGTGTGATTTGAAAGTCATTGTGTTTTGATTTTATTCACAATTTACACTTTGTCCAAACTATTTCGGAATTGCGGTAGTCTAATCCTGTATCAATCCTAGAGCAGAAAGCTGCAATAACAACAGAAATTCTTCAAATTTGAGTTTGAGCAATTTAGCAAAATACAATTAGACTACTTTTCTCCACTCTACTTAAAGAAAAAAAAATCCTTCAAGAGAATTCAGAGTTCTCCAAATTAACCATATCAATTGGTACATTTTAATATCATACACACACGTGCACATGCGCGCACACACACACACACACACACACACACACACACACACACATTTTTTGACATTTGCATTTCTTTTTGTCCTGAACAGGTTTATCCAGGTAAGTGTAATTTCCTCCATGTCTATTGTTGCTCATCAACAAAAAAAAACTTCATATTTTGTATGTGACTTTTAATTCTTGATTTTAAAACATTTTGTACACTCATGGTGTTGAAAATAAATGGATACTAGAAATAAAAGTGACTGTTTGGTCAGACAGATGCAGGGAAGCCTTGAACATTTACCTGGTAAATACTGAGCTTTCCTTACACTGGCCAAAAACAGACAGAATTTCCCATCATCCCCCAGGGTGGAAGAGGTTAAAATATTTTACGTATTGCATATTCTTGGGCACAAAGATACTGCTTCCTGGGGAAGTAAATTTACAATGTTGTGATTATTTGATTTGTTTTCCAGCCCCATACACTACACTGACGTGCAGCGCCTGTACGGCGTCTTACAAACGAACTCATTTGGCTCTTACATTGTATGTCAACAAGTGTGAAGCATAACAGTGACATCTTACATGCTGAGCATGAATCAAAATACACAGTGACAGCCAACTATGACACTCCCAGTTTCATGAATATTTATCAATATATTGTGTATTCCATCCCATACATCCATTCAGCTGAAATGGTTTTATGTCCTTCTAGCAGATCAATGCAAGGTTCCCACCTGAGAGATTAATTATTCAAAAAATAACAAACAGCAGCACTGCAGACAACATAGCCATTCAAAACACGCAATCCCAGCCTTGACAACGAAGCATTATTTTCAGGAAGGCTAACCCTGAGTGTGTTTTTTACTGTGCACTGACTACCAGTGTGATCAGAAACTTCGAAGCTCCTCCCTTCTGAAAAGGAAGTCCTATTGGGTAACTCACCTGTGTGATTTGGCAAGCATAATTAACATTAGTCTAAAGCTGCAGCATACAGAGGTAAGGGGTGCTTTATAAGCAAATATGTTTTCCTCTGCTAATGTGATAGACCAAAACCGAAAGAAGGGAAAAATAGGGAGGGACCTCTTGGCTGTGCTGTAGCGCTGTTCATTGGTGTTCATTCTGCAGCGGGGCTTTCTGAAAATAATTTGTCTGTTAAGGCTCAAACGATAATATAGATTAGACGATTTGCTCCCGAGGTTTAACCTTTGTCGCAGTAGGGACAGGGAGAATCTTCCCCCCTTTTTCCCCTGTAACAACTCGGTGAGCAAACAGCCAAATTAAGTCACTAATCTGGTCAAATAAAGGTGACGGAGGTTTCAGTCTCCTTGGAGCAAAGTAAGGTAAAGTAAAATAAATTTAAACACTAAATTTAGAGAATAAATTAAATGCTAAATAATTGTCTAACTAAGTGAATTGTGCGATATACAAAGTAAAACGAGACAGGTTTAAACATAGGAGCATGCTATCGACCACCAGCTTTGGACAGTACAGTCAGTGAAATGCTTTATAGGAGGATTACGCAAGCTTGTAGAGGTGGAGGGACTATTATTATCGGAGACTTAAATTATCCTGGTATCGATTGGGAAATGATGAAAGGACAGGGTAGGGGGGAAGAATTATTTCTGTGAGTCCGTAAATGAGATGTGGGGAAGATTTAAGGGGGTTTACTTAAATCGCAATGCAAAATTCATTCCAAAGGTGTCCAAAAGTAAGCTGAAAAAGCAAAATTCTCAGTGGATGACCAAAATTATTCATATGATTTTGAGGGAAAAGAGGAATCTTTACAAGATGTACATGAAGGATAGCAATAAGAACACTAAGGCTGAATACTGTAAAACGCAGGCTGTGGTCAAAAATGACCTGAGGAATGCTTGAAGACTGTATGAAAGACAAATTGCAGAGGAGGAAAAATGAACCCTATGCGCTTCTTTCAGTACTGTAGCAGAAAAGGGATAGTTAAAGAGCAGGTTAAGTGCATAAAGAATAAAAATAGATCGCTGCATCCAACTACGCTCACCAGTTTCTTTATACTATATACTATTGTGTACAGTTCTGGGGACCATACTTTAGAAACAACATAGAGGCTCTAGAGAAGGTTCAGAGAAGAGCCACAAAGCTTATTCCAGGTATGAAAGATGAAAGCTATGAGAAGAGGCTGAAGATCCTTAATATTTTTAGTCTTAGGAAAAGGAGACTAAGGGGTGATTTGATTGAGGTCTTTAAATATGTTAAAGGATTAACAAAGTGAATTAAGTAGGATTCCTTTGACCAAGTGTTATGAGTAGAAATCGGGGTCACAAATAGAAGTTGACCAAAGGTAAATTTAGCTCTGATATTCCTAAATATTTCTTCACCAAAAGAGTAATTTCAACGTGGAATAGCTTGTCTGACCATATTGTTGAAGCAGAGATCTTGGGGGTTCTCAAGAGCAGGCTTGACTTAAAGCTAGATACCATTGAGTATCTGAAGGGATATATTCACAATAGTATAAAGAAAATGGCGAGCGTAGTTGGGCTGAATGGCCTGTTCTCGCCATTCATGCTATGTTATGTTCGTTAGAAATCAGAGAGGGAGAGTCGCGCTTCTAAAGAGACCTAGCTCCAGTCAGTCATTCGACAGAACGAGTTGAAAGGGAAAAAATTTTGGAAATCGAGATAAAAAGAATTAGCACCAGACGGTGCCCAGAAAGAGGAAAAACAGAAAGATTCCCCTGCTATGTAGTGCTTTCTTCTTTTGCAGATAATACTGCAACAACTTTCTCACTAGAGACCTTACCGGCTAAAGTGCAAACAAAACAC
Source organism: Gymnothorax reevesii (assembly GCA_029721435.1). Taxonomy (NCBI): domain Eukaryota; kingdom Metazoa; phylum Chordata; class Actinopteri; order Anguilliformes; family Muraenidae; genus Gymnothorax; species Gymnothorax reevesii. The sequence goes on along the minus strand of CM056592.1, from coordinate 81,232 downwards.
TGACGCTCTAGCAAGGGCAGCGAGGAGGAACTTGGGCTTAAACATAATCCGGGCGACAGCCCCAATTAATGCCAGCTGGCCCAAGAATCCGATTGCGGGCAAACCGATCTTGTCTCGGATGAGAGCAACCAAGAAAGCCACCACCAGCCTCCAAAACTATGACATAACATAGCTAATGTTGAAATTGAGAAATTTACAATTTTATCTACAAAATGAGCTCATTTCAAATTTGATGTAAAATATCTCAGTTTCAAGATTTGAAATGTTATCTATGTTCTATTGTAAATAACATATTGGGTCATGTGATCTGAAAGTCATTGCATTTTGATTTTATTCACAATTTACACTTTGTCCCAGCTATTTCGGAATAGGGGTTGTATATATATATATATATATATATATATATATATATATATGCATGTATGTGTGTGTGTGTGTGTGTGTGAACAATTAGACATGAGGACAAGGCAAACATGAGAGCACGAGAGGAGTATGAATAAAACAAAACAATAAATCAATTACATACCACAAATACCATAATAATAATAATAATAATAATAATACATTCTACTTATATAGAGCTTTCGTGGACACTCAAAGACGCTTTACAAGATAAGATACCTCAACACTGACAAAACTACAAACCGACACTGGAGTACTGGAACAGGCAGAATTAATTAAAGCTGGGCATACACTGATTCTATGATTTTAGTCTGTTTCCAGCCTGAATTTTGGGTCACATGACTCCCTTTAGAGTAGGACCGAATTTCAGATTGATCGAGCAACTTCTCACAACATTATTACTTCGGAATTTCCCCTGCACATACTTTTTTGGGGCCTGCTCAATTCATACAATTTGAAATGAGCCTATTTTTGATAAGCAATTAAGTTCACAAGTTAAAGCAACAAATAATCTGTTGTAGTGTTTCAGGTATTTTAGAGGGAGGAGGGTCTGTTCAATCCACTCATTTTTGCTCCTCATACGGATTATGTCAGGATAACTTACATATTGAAATGAACAGCCCTGATTCAGCAAGATGTGATAGATTATTATCGGTTTGGTGCTAAATAGATCTGCTTTATGGACTTGGCCCTGAATCCAGGGAGGAGTTACACCTAGAGTACACCATGAACAGATGACACCAAAGCTTCGGAGTTCACCAGCGGGTCCAAATGGCAGGTGGAAGTTAACCCCCGTTCACACAGAGCTGCGACTTTAGAACGATCATCCCGATCAAGCCACGATCAGAAAAAGTATTGGATCGGGGCGGATCGGTGTCTAAATCGAGCAATTTGGCAAATTATGGTCTTCATTACGGCCGTACTATGATGCTCCCACGTCCAACGCGCTGCTGACACACTTCTACCACGATGTTACGCAGACCATTGCCGACCAGCGGCCGCGTTTACTGCGTTTATACTACGCTGCCGCTACGACATTGAAGATCATACTACGACGCTACGCAGACCTAGAAGACTGTACGACGATATCGCTACAGTGGTGCCGCTCATATCACGCTTGTAGTACGCTTCTAGTACGATTTTGGCGATGATGTGTGTGTGTGTGTGTGTGTGTATATATATAGACACACACGTATTTTGGCTGAAAACAAATGATCCGGTGTCAGAGGTAGTGCCGCAACATCTCTTGTTTGTGACAGACAAAACAGTACAAATACACAAAAGAATTATTTCATTTAGCCTTTACTATACTGAGGAGTCCCACTGAAATTAAAAAGTATACATATTGGGGGGAATGAAATCACTTCTTTGAGTTCAGTTGTAATATTCAATAACATCCTGATGTGCTATCTAGTGATAGAATATTGTAATTGCATGTATAAATTTGCAGCTCCACTGGCGGACATTTCTGCACAGAGACACCATTGTTCTTCTCGAACACGCGAAATCCAGATGATCCGTAAATGATGAATTAAATTAATATTCTAGTTTGAAACGAGTAACTAAGTTGCCAGTGTCAAAGTAACAAAGTGAAAGTAACACCCTTATCTTTTAAATGTAGGAGAGTAAAAGTCCCAGTTAAAAGAAACGGAAGTACAAATCCTCAAAAAAAAAGACAAACAAAAAAAACTACTTAAATACTGTAATGAAGTACATGTACATGTATAAACTGCTGCCTGATAGGTTGTGGTATGATCGGCATAAGGTCATGGTAGGTCTTCGTAGGATCGTCAGGAACGTAGAGAGATCGTAGTGGGAACGTAGTAAGAACGTAGTGGGAGTGTTGTAGGAGCGTACTCGATATGTTCCCGACTGTACTACGCTTTTACTACGATCATGAAGATCTCTCCACGATGCTTCCGCGCTGCTTGTACGATTACGGCGCTTCTACTACGCTCTTTTTACAACTTTACCCCGATTCTTGTTGGCCACGATCCCGCTACGCTGGTTTTGAGAATGTTCAAAATAAGTGTGGCGAGAGCGTAGAGCTTCCCGATCATGAAGATCCTACCGCGATCATACTGCGCTTATGAAGACTCCACTACGTTTCTCCTGCGATCGGCCGCGTTTTCAGCCATGCTTTGATCATAGTAGAAGCGGCGTCTATGTGTGAACGGGGCTTCAGGGTGGTGGTGGGTAAACAGTGGGTAAAAGAGGCAAAAGGAGCAAAAACATTGAAACAGCAAGAGCAGCTACAAGCATGCAAAGCAAACAAACAGCACACAGCTGCACAGAGGTCGTCTGTTGAGCAGTTCTTGAAAATAGTGCTGTATTACCGAAGTGTGCAGATGTGATTGGTTTGCTGCACTGCTTCTGACTGAACAGTTGTGAGATTTCCATTAACACCACTTTTATTTCCACAATATGCCAACTTTTTTAGAATTGGGGTTGTAAATATTGATGTTGCTTGTCGTTCAATTTGATATGCCATTTAAGTGTTGATCTTGGATCAACAAAATTTCTCCTCCCGGAGAAATATTGTAGTACCCCAATGAATTGCCATTCATTGCTCTACAATGATTACATCATGAAACCACAAAGGTTTTACAGCGGTGCATTGCGTTAGGCAAGCAAGCACCTTTTGCTGGCAGTTTAAACAGCAAAATCCTCCAACGAAAGCAATGAAATTGTAAAGGTAACCTCGAACTTGTATAACATTGACAAGGTAAAAAAAAATGTTGAGTTTTCTCGATTTTGGCCTTGGAAGACCGTACCTCATGACCCATACTACACATGATGGTTCCAGATGTTACTGAAAGGGTTACAGTGTTTTCAATGACGCAAAGATGAAATTGAAAAAATAAAATGAGAATTCATAGTGCTCATCGATTGAGGGGGGAGGTTGGATTCAGTGAGGATTCGCTTATAAAGATAAAAGGTTTTTAATTTCTCAATAGATGCGTTTTGTTTAGTTTATCCACTTTGTCTTTGTTGTGAAATGGCCATAATGAAGAAAGCCGTGTTCAGAGCTGTGGTTCATATGGAATTCTGGTTCACCTGTTAGTGTTTAGGCCCTTCAATCAATTTATTTTCTATTGAGCAAATACAATGAGAACTATGGAAGTGTCTGTCCACAAACTCCAGCGCAGCCTTGGATACAGTCCAGTTGAGTATCATTGTCTATTTTCTGAAAAGATGTTGCCGGCCAAGAAGCACAAGAATGGACTCAAAGTTATTATTTGCAGTCCAATGTAAATCATTTACAAACTGCTGTCTCAATACCATGGCAGGGTCTAAATCTGGAATATAAACTTTTATTGATATGGTCCAAACCAGGGGAGGCCCGGAGCTGTTTCCCAAGCACTTTCCCAACTGCTGTCATTTTTTTTTTCTCAAAAAATGGAGGGGTTGACATCCTCTGAGGACCCCGGGCCCTTTTTTCCATGATCGAAGTACAGGGTGGGAACCGTGGACACTGCCAAAACGCTCTTACTCTACGCATCTATTTCCCCTGCTGTAATGGCGGGTTTGTTAAATAGTTCAAAGGAGCTGTACTTAGTCTCTATTTAATCACACTGCTGAAAGTATTAAAACCTGATCATTCATCTTCAAAAAACGATTAAAATATTTTTTAAATATAGTTAATTTTTTAGTCATATCCAGATGTTAAAAAATTGACAATAGTGAACTGTAATCCCCCTGGGCCACATTTGAACTTTCAGTACATTATATTACAACTTGTGCAGAAAGGAAACAAAATATATATATGGAGACTGCCAGGAAGTAAATCTTAATAATTAATTAGGAAAAAATCTCAAATCTCTCGGTCATTCTATATATTGTTTTGATCTTTTGTTTATCGGATTATGAAAGAAGACTGAAAATAAACTCCCTATTTAAAAAAAAAATGACATTAAAAAGTATGTGTTGAAGGGGGGAAATATTATCGTCTACATATTGACCTCTCAGTGAACACCACATAAGAAAGTTTTAATATTTGTTAATGGCATTGCGTTAGCTTCCTCTAAGCAAATATAAAAAAAACTTGCTGTTTCGCGAGCATTTTAAAGGGACATTGTATAGGAATTACTCCAATCCAGCATTGGAATCATATGTTACATTCAAACGAATAATGCACTCTAGCGCCTTTCTTTTTTATTACACGTGTTGCAACTACGCCTGCCACCGTGTATCAAAAAGCAATGTCAACGCTGATGAAACCATGGATGTATTAATAGAACTGGTACTACTGAAACGAAAGCCAGCATATCGAGGGCTGACTGCAATAAACAGTTATGCCCAATACATAAGATCCGGACATCACTGTCTATTGCAGTCAGCCCTCGATATAATACATGAAGCAGCAAAACACAGTACCGTGAATCGGTGTAAGATATTCAATGGTAATGGTAATAAACAACTCAGCTTAGAAGCATCTTGAACATTTTATACTACAAAAAAGCAAAGCAAGTGTTAGCTACATGCACGCTTATAGGATGTCACCTTCAACGGTTGCCGAATACATACCTGTCATCCAACCCAAGTTAACCAACAACAGCCTTTGCTACCTCACTGTTTATTCTGTAGCGTTATATAAAAGACAGGTGAAGCAGTCGAGTCGCTATATAACAAAGCAATTCATCAAATACAATAACTGAAAACACTGGTGTCCTTACACCTGCTCACTTTACCGACTTGGTGATGTCATAAGCCGACAGCACGGAATCTCCTGACCAGTGCATCACGCAGAGAACCGCAGCAGTGCAGCTTACGAGAACGCTCTTAGAGACAAGGTCCCCTTGGTGTTCGCATAGCCTGAATTAATATTAAACAAAAAATTGTCTCTGCTGTGGAAAAAGGCACCGACAATTTATAAGAGAAATATCAACAGATTATTTATTGATCATTTCCAGTAGTCAAAAAATGTATTCACAGATCTATTAGAGTGTCTTTTTCAATTGTTCCTTATGGAATAATTTCCTTTTGCCCCCCATGGCATCAAGTCACTTGCGATCAGCTTGACCGCGAAGTTCTTGTCGGCGAGCACTTATCTCTGCACGTATAGAGCTAGAACCAATTTGAAAGACATTTCGAGGGCCGAGGATTAACTAGTTCTATCTGACATTTTACTCAAAAATGAGATATCTGTCCTACAATAGTCTCAGTACTAACTAGTTTCAAAATCAAGGAATCATATCCTAACTACAAATAAGTTATGAGATATGTACCTTTTATTGTTTTAAAATAGCAAATGGCTAAATATAAAAACTCATTTTTCTCAAAAAGTAAAAAATGCTAGATAGAACTAGTTAATCCTCGGCCCTCAATTTGTTTGCGCATTGCTAAACTAGAGTTTTAAGCGCTCATCACTAAAAACAATTTATCACCATAAATCACCATTTATCTCCATATGCGATCTAACAGCAATGCAATCATGGGCTTAATTCAGTAGAGAGAAATAAGATACTTATTAAAAGGCTAATGCTTCGCCTCAATTGAACTGGCCCACATTGTAATGAAATATTGCCTTTCACTCTCGGTATTGCATGGGTTGATAAAAAAATCTGGCTCTCTGCTGTTAAATAGGCCATTAAAAGTGTGAGGCTCAAGCTACTTGCGTGACAGTCAACAGGTATACAATTTGTAACAACGTCGATTTCAATGCAGCAAACACGCGTCTAAAAGGTGGGAGGGGTCTGCAAAAGAGTATATAAGGAGGAAAATTGAGACAGTAAAGTAGTAGGAGAAATTGCAAGGGGAAGGATACATTTGACCAGACCTGTCACTCTTTTCAAGACCTGTGAAGTTTTTTGTGGATTTTTGCCTGTGTTCGAGCATTTTCCTGTCCCAGGACATCACCAAGCAGCCCCATCTCAAAGGGACTGTAAATATACTTTTTTTGTCAATCTTGGTCAGTAGATTAGATTGTACATTAGTTCAGTGCTTTGCTTAAATTAAATCTGTTTAAGTTTTGGAGTTTTGTCTGTCATCCCTTGCTGTCTTATGTGTCATAACAAATTGGGGCCATAACAAATTGGGGGCTCATCCAGGATAGACCATTGTGTGAGTCATTTAATGAGAATCTAACATTTCAAATTGTGAAATTGTTTTTTGCATTTTCCTATATATATATATATATATATATATATATAGACAGATCAACAGCAATGGATGATTTCTTGGCATCACCAACCGTAGAGGTTTTGAAGTCTTTTAAAAGGAAAGAGCTGCAAGAAATATGCAGACAGTTAGAGCTGACAGAGGTAAAACCAGCCATGTGAAAAGCAAGACTGGTTAGTGAGATTGTTGAATATTACATTGATGAAAATATGTTTGCACCAGGAGATCTGGAACAGTTTCCTGTGGAAAATCCAAATGTAGAAATGGAACTTAAATTAAAAATGCTCGAAATAGAAAGGGAGGAAAAAGAAAAACAAAGAGAATTTGAGAGGGCAGAAAAAGAAAAAGAAAAGCATTTTGAGTTAGAAAAAATTAGCAAGAGAAGAAAAACAAAGAGAATTTGAGTTAGAAAAATTAGCAAGAGAGAGGGAGAAAGAGGAAAGAGCAGAAAGAGAGAGACAGAGAAATTTTGAATTAGAGAAGTTAGATAGAGAAGAAAGACTCCAAATGGAGCAACTAAAAATTAAAATTGAAATTAAAAATAAATTTTGTGTTAGCCAGGAGGTAAAACTGGTGCCTCCATTCCTGGAGAAGGACATTAATAACTATTTCCAGTGCTTTGAAAAGGTAGCTAAAAGTTGTCAGTGGCTAAAGGAACACTGGCCTCTTATGTTGCAAACTGTCCTCAAGGGTAAAGCGCAACAAGCCTATTCGGCTTTGTCTGCAGATGATTCCTCTGATTATGAAGTTGTCAAAAGGGTTATTTTGAGAGCTTTGAGCTGGTTCCAGAGGCTACCGACAGAAATTCAGAGGTCTGAAGAAATCTGACAATCAGACTTATGTGGAATTTGCTAACGAGAAGCAGGTTTGCTTTGAACGCTGGTGTACTTCTATGGAGGTCAAGGATGATTTCAACTCACTAAAAGAGATGGTGTTAGTTGAAGAATTCAAGAACTGTGTTAAGGATGATATCAAGACCTACCTTAATGAGAAGCAAGCACTGAATTTGCAATCAGCTGCCAAATTTGCCGATGAATATGTTCTCACAAATAAGTCCAAATTTCAGTTTAGCAGTAACAATAGATGGTTTCAATTTCAGGTAAAAAAAAAATAAATAAAAGGTAACGGTGATACCCAATACCAAAGACAAATCTGGCGATGGTGCTCAGAAATCCAGTCACAGGTCTGATCAAAGTGTGAAAGCTGACCATGACAAAAGTGGTCTAGTTTGCAGTTATTGCAAGAAATCTGGTCATGTTACAACTAACTGTTGGTTTCTTAAAGCTAAGAAAGAAAGATAAAAGGACACCAAACCAAATGCCTTTGTGAAAACAAGGTTAGAAATTTCTTCCATTTGTGTCAGAGGGATTTGTGGCTCTGAATGAGCATTCTCCTCCTGTCCCCATATATATCCTAAGGGATACCGGAGCTTCTCAGTCACTTTTGTTGATGGACTCCTTGGAGTTACGTGATGAGACCGCCTCTGGGGATTTCATACTTGTACAAGGTATTGAAGGAAGGACTGTATCTGTACCCCTGCGCTCTGTATTCTTGAAGTCAGATTTAGTTACAGGACAGGTAAAGGTGGGACTTATGTTAAGTCTACCTATCAAGGGTGTTTCTCTGTTGCTAGGCAATGACCTTGGTGAGGGCAATGTACACTCAACAAAAATATAGATGCAACACTTTTGTTTTTGCTCCCATTTGTCATGAGATGGACTCAAAGATCTAAAATTCATTCCAGATACACAATATTACCATTTCTCTCAAACATTTTTCACAAATCTGTCTAAATGTGTGATAGTGAGCACTTTTGCTTTGCTGAGACAATCCATCCCACCTCACAGGTGTGCCACATCAAGATGCTCATCAGACGCCATGATTAGAGCAGAGGTGTACCTTATACTGCCCACAATAAAAGGCCACTCTGAAATGTGCAGTTTTGTCTCACAGCAAAATGCCACAGATGGCGCAAGCATTGAGGGAGCGTGCAATTGGCATGCTGACAGCAGAAATGTCAATCAGATCTGTTGCTCGGGCATTGAATGTTCATATCTCCACCATAAGCCGTCTCCAAAGGCGTTTCAGAGAATATGGTAGTACATCCAACCGGCCTCACAACCGCAGACCACGTGTAACCACACCAGCCCAGCACCTCCACATCCAGCAGGTTCACCTCCAAGATCGTCTGAGACCAGCTACTCAGACAGCTGCTGAAACAATTGGTTTGCATAACCAAAGAATTTCTGCACAAACTGTCAGAAACCGTCTCAGGGAAGCTCAACTGCATGCTCGTCGTCCTCATCGGGGTCTTAACTTGACTCCAGATCGTCGCCGTAACAGACTTAAGTGGGCAAATGCTTACATTCGATGGCGTCTGGCACGTTGGAGAGGTGTTCTCTTCACGGATGAATCTCGGTTTACATTGTTCAGGGCAGATGGCAGACAGCGTGTGTGGCGTCGTGTAGGTGAGCGCTTTGCTGAAGTCACTGTAGTGGATCGAGTGGCCCATAGTGGTGGTGGGGTTATGGTATGGGCAGGCATCTGTTATGGACGAAGAACACAGGTGCATTTCATTGATGGCATTTTGAATGCACAGAGATGCCGTGATGAGATCCTGAGGCCCATTGTTGTGCCATACATCCATGAACATCACCTCATGTTTCAGCAAGATAATGCACGGCCCCATGTTGCAAGGATCTGTACACAATTCTTGGAAGCTGAAAATGTCACAGTTCTTGCATGGCCAGCATACTCACAGGACATGTCACCCATTGAGCATGTTTGGGATGTGCTTGACCGGCGTATACGACAGCGCGTACCAGTTCCCACTAATATCCAGCAACTTCGCACAGCCATTGAAGAGGAGTGGACCAACATTCCACAGGCCACAATGGACAATCTGATAAACTCTATGCGAAGAAGATGTGTTGCACTGCATGAGCCAAATGGTGGTCACACCACATACTGACTGGTTCTGAGTCCCCAGACCCCCAATAAAGCAAAAACTGCACATTTCAGGGTGGCCTTTTATTGTGGACAGTCTAAGGTACACCTGTGCACTAATCATGGTGTCTGATGAGCATCTTGATGTGGCACACCTGTGAGGTGGGATGGATTGTCTCAGCAAAGCAAAAGTAATCACTATCACACAGTTAGACAGATTTGTGAACAATGTTTGAGAGAAATGGTAATATTGTGTATCTGGAATGAATTTTCGATATTTGAGTCCATCTCATGACAAATGGGAGCAAAAACAAAAGTGTTGCGTTTATATTTTTGTTGAGTGTAGTTCCCCCTGTACATCTTACTTCACAGCCGAGCACTAAAGATGGCAATGAAGACCCATCTCTGTATCCTTCCTGTGCAGTGACTCGTGCTATAGCCAAGAAGGCTCAAGAAGAAGATGATGTGGTGCCGTCCAGCACATTGAATAGTCAGGACTCAGGTGGTTCGCCTCATGACTCTCGACCTACTATGGTTTCTCCGTTTGAGGACTTATCAGATACTTTTATCTGTTCTCTGTTCAGCCAGCCAGATGGGTCTGGTGATTCTGATGTGTCTGGAGACTTGTCTCTGTCCAGAAAGTGGTTGATTGAGGAGCAAACTAATGATCCTGAAATTTGTGTACTAAAGAGGAGAGCCCTTCCTGATAAAGAAATAGACGCAGTTCCAATTGGGTATTATCTCAAGGATGGTATGTTGATGCGGAAGTGGCGCCCTCCTGATATCCCTGCCAATGCAGATTGGGCAGTGGTCAAGCAAATTGTTGTTCCAAAGGTCTACAGGAATGAGATCTTAACAATGGCTCATAGTTTACCTTTAGGAGGTCATCTTGGTGTTAACAAGACTGTTGATAAGATCATGAAACACTTCTTCCGGCCTGGGCTTCGGAAAGACGTTTCCAACTTTGGCAAAACCTGTCACACCTGTCAGGTAGTCGGAAAACACCAGTTAGACCCACCTGTAGCTCCATTGCAGCCCATCCCAGCATTATGGGAGCCCTTCTCTAAGGTCATTGTTGATTGTGTTGGTCCATTACCCAAGACTAGATCTGGAAATCAGTTCTTGTTGACAATCATGTGTGCATCTACCAGATTCCCTGAAGCCATACCTCTACGCAACATCAAGGCAACTGCAATCTCGAAGGCTTTGATAAAGTTCTTCATGCTGTTTGGCCTTCCCGGGGAAGTTCAGTCAGACCTAGTTAGCAATTTCACTTCCGGATTGTTTCAGCAGGTTGTGTATGAACTAGGTGCGAAGCAGATTCTTTCCAGTGCCTATCATCCAGAGAGTCAGGGTGCCTTAGAGCAGTTTCATTCAACTCTCAAGACAATGATGAGGACTTATTGTTAATTTGTTATGGCCCCAATTTGTTATGATATTTACGACAGCAAAGGATGACAAACAAAATTTTAAAACTTATACACATTTAATTAAAGAAACACTTTTAACTAATCTACCATCTACTCTACTGACCAAGATTCATTATATACAGAAAAAAAAATATTTACAGTCCCTTTGGTTGGGTTGCTTGGTGATGTTCCCGGTGAGGAAAATACTCCAACACAGGCAAAAATCCACTAAAAGCTTCACAGGTCTTGAAAAGAGTGACAGGTCTGGTCAAATGTATCCTTCTCATTGCAATTTCTCCTACTACTTAACTGTCTCAATTTTCCTCCTTTTATACTCTTTTGCAGACCCCTCCTACCTTTTAGACTTTTGTTTTTTTAATTCTCTGGGACTTGTCTCAGACATGCCCAAGACATGCCCAAACCTAGCTCCAGTCTGGGCTTAACAAAAAAAAGGTCAGTGCTGCCATCTAGCAGCTTCTATTCCCTTTACAAACGTCCTTATGCAATTTCATTGCTTCCGACCCCTGAGAAAAGAGATGCGTGAGAATTCCGGAGTCATAATAGGTTTCCATGTTACTAGGGGAGAAATCTACCACAACATACATGGCACTGACAAACCTCCATGTACAAGGACTTCAATGTCACGTGTAATCTTTTAAATATGCGCTGATTGCATAATGACTGATCCACGATTGATTCCAATGAAATATCGCCTTTCAATCTCGGTACAGCGTAGGTTGATTCATGAGTGGGACTCAGCAATCGAAAATATTTTTGCTTTATGAAGTAAAATAATGAAGTGTGAAATTGCTGACTGCAGTGTGAGAAAATGATCTGCTCCTTAAAAGCTTGTGACTCAGGCCACGTGTGAGTGTTGACAGGTATGCAATTTTGAGTGATGCTAAAAGAACAAATTTTGTGTCCACTTGAATGATTATCGTCAATGGGGAGAATTAGCGACACCTGATAGTGTGGAGTGTTCTTGGAGTGAAAATATTGATAATTATTCCAACGATTGAGAGCAAGACAGGACTAATAACAATTTTAAAGGGATGTCCTGTGCCCCACCAAACTTTCAGTTCTCGCTACGCCACTGGTTTTATTTCATTTATGACCTTCCCGGGCTCAAGAGTTCAGGTGTCTGGGTGACACAGCAGGCTACCCTGATTCCATAAAACATGGCTCACTGTACACAACGTATAAAACTGACCTTCTCGAGCTGATTTAGTCGTTAAAAACATTTTTCAAAAATATCCAAGAACATATTTGAATTTTCGGGGCAGTGTACTTTTATTAGGTAAAAGCTGAAAAAAGCAAACAGGATGCTGGATGGGAAAACTGTGACTGCGCTGGTCATAAAATAGCAGACACTTGCATAAAGCCTGGCGCTGCTCAGCACCTGATGGAAGATGGAGCCCTATTGATTTTAAAATGCAAGTGTACATACAGTTTGATGTATTAAGAATATTATCGGCTTTCATATTTCTAATTGAAAATCATGATTTATTCTCTTACCACCTTTTCCCTTACAAGTTTGTGACTGCATGGTAGGCACTTGCAACAGGTATCCAATTATACTCACAAGCATAGAGCAAACTAAGTCAGAAAACACTACATCACTTTACATTGCATAACTTCAGAAAGAAAACCTTTGTACTCCTTTCATTTTCCAGAAGAGTAGTATGCCAAGTCCGAAAAAAATGCACACTTTAAGACTTCTAAGACATTTCTAAATGTTGACCCATCATACCACCGCATCAGTTTTTGCTCAGAGTGGGTTATAATGAAATATTGAATGGCCAAATAGTTGATAAATGGTGCAGGTTATGATCATGCAGTGATTCCACAGGTGCAACGTGAAAAGCTATTAGAATTTTTTTCTGCCACTGGTCCAATGTATGATTGATCAATGCTGTCTTTGTACAGTCATTACGGGACTGAAAGCCACAATACGGATATCATTGTACAACTCCAATTCCGAAATAGTTGGGACAAAATGTAAAATGTGAATAAAATTAGAATGCAATGACTTTCAAATTACACCAGCCCGAATTTTATTCACAATAGAACAGAGATAACATAGAAAATGTTGAAAATGAGAAATTTTACAATTTTATCCACAAAATGAGCTCATTTCAAATTTGATGGCTGTTACAGGTCTGAAAAAAGTTGGGACAGGGGCATGTTTATCATGGTGTAGCATCCCCTCTTCTTTTTAACACAGATTATTAGATTATTTAACACATAATATTAGAGATGATCGCATATTGGAGTAAAAACAAAGATGGAATGAGATCTGCCCTCTAATTTTCTAATGGCATGCCATGCCTTAACTGTAGAAATTGTTATTGGGTTAGTACAAGCAGACCTTAAAGATCTACTTTTCCTGATAAACAAAAGATTACTCAAAGGGTATTTGGACATCGAACTTTCTACATCCAACCAGAGAGATGTTGATTTACTACGCATCCAGTCAGCCTTAGTTCGCAGATGAACACTGAGCTGAACTTTTCTAATGTCTGGGAGTTCAACACCTCCTTCTGCGAAGGGCAAACATAATGTAGCCATTTTGAGGCGTGGTTTCTTCTTAGACCATATAATGGAGCTAAACCAGCCGTTCAGCTGTTTGACGGTTTTATGGAGGAACAAAACTGGGAACATTTGTATTGGGTAAAGTAGAGGGGGAGAATGTTCATTTTCAGCAGTGCAATATGGCCTAGCCAGGAGATTGGGGGAGTGTTCCATCTCTCAATGTCCAACCACATGCACTCAAATATGGGTGGGAAATTTGCCTTATATAATTGGTCAAAGGAGGGTGTTATACGTATTCCCAAATATGCAAAGCCCTCTGGTGACCATTTAAAAGGAATGGGAGATGGAGTTTTGGGTGTTTGTTTCAGACTACCTAGAGGCATTACTTCTGATTAACTGAAATTTATTCTGTGACCAGAGAAATTACCAAACGTATTAATGGTCTGATAAGGGCTGGGGTAGATACTTCAGGCTTTGTCAAAACAATCAAGATATCATCCGCATACAAAGTAATCTTGTGTTGTCTTGTGTCGATGGTCAGACCATGTATGTGTTCATTTATCCTGATTGCCTCAGCGAGTGGCTCAATTGCCAGTGCAAAGAGCAAGGGCGATAGAGGGCATCCTTGCCTTGTACCCTTTAAAATTTGGAAATTAGAAGAACACAGCCCGTTTGTAAGCACTGTTGAGAGGGAATTTGTATAAAGTAACTTTATCCAGGAAATAACTTTTTTACCCGGGCCAAATTTGTGTAACGTGTAAAACAAATATGGCATTTCCACACGGTTGAATGCCTTCTCTGCATCCAGAGAGAGCACTAAACCATTCAAAGACCGCTGTTGAAAAACTTGAATTGTATTTAATAATCTGCGCATATTATTGTATGAATTACGACTTTTGATGAATCCGGTCTGGCCTCCATTTATGAGAGTAGGGAGTAAGCATTCTAGTCTCGTTGCTAATATTTTAGAGAGGATTTTCAAGTCTGCATTTAACAGAGAAATGGGCCTGAATGATGCATAATCCTCTGGGATTTTGCCCTTTTTTAAAATAAGAGAGATGTGCGCTTCTCTCAGAGACTGTGGTAAGGTGCCTTTCTCAAATGAGTCGTTATACATACTTAGAAGAGGGTCAATCAATAAGTCATAAAACTCTTTGTAAAATTCACTGCTGAATCCATCCGGACCAGGGGCTTTACCAGATTGTAACTCTTTGATAGCATCAAGGACTTCCTTCTTAGATATTGGAGCTTGGAGGGATGTTTTTTGGTCAGCAGATAAACTAGGAGAAGTTGAGAGAAGAGAAGAAAGTATCCATTTTTCCAGATGCATTAATTTTTAGTTCAGATTTATACAAACTTTCATAGAAAGTTTTAAATGTGTTGTCAAAAGTTTTGAAGTCAAAAGCTTGTTTGTCCGAGTTATCTATAACTGAGGAAATATTTTGGGAGTCTGCTTTCTCCTTTGTCAGATATGATAAATATCTCCCTGCTTTATCACCGTGCTCAAACATTTTTTGTCTGGCGAGTCTGATTTTACCTTCTGCATCTTTTGTTAGTAGTAGGTTCAGCGAGCATCTGATTGCAGAGATCTCCTTATGCTTCTGTACAGATGAGTTTTTAACATATTCTTTTTCAGCACGTTTCAGTTTGGACTCTAAGATTTTCCTTTGCTCATCCTGTCTTTGCCTTTTAGTGAACATATAAGATATGACAAGACCTCTTGAGAAAGCTTTAGATGTTTCCCACAGTAGCGAGGGGTTATTGGTAGAGGCTGAATTAATGGATAAAAAAGACTGGAACTCCTCTCTGAAATAAGATATGAATTTATGGTCTGTTAGGCTAGAAGGACTGAACTTCCAGTGTCTAGTTTGGTGGACTGGGTTCCTTAAGTTGAATTGTATGGACACTACGGCATGGTCAGAAATGACTATGTTTCCTATGGAGCTAGAGATAACCGACTGCAGCGTAGTTCTTGGATGGAAGGATTTATGAATATTTGAAAAATAGGTATATTCTTTTTCCGCTACATGTTGGGCTCTCCATACATCTATATAGCCTAGCTCCTCACACAGTGCTGAGACGATTTTAGCATGAAAGGGATGATTTTCCAGGTGGAGATTTATCAATAATGGGATTTAAATGACAATTAAAATCTCCTCCAATAAACGTACTTCTAATATTAAGATCTATAACTTCAGTGAAAGAAGTGGTCAGGAGATCACTTGGATAACCAGGTGGGTTGTAGATACTCATTATCGCATTTTTTTCTCCGTAAAGTACACCACTCACGATCACATAACATCCTGCTGTGTCCTTTATCCAGTCCACAAGTTTGAATGGTAAATTTCTTCGGATTAGGATGGCCACACCTCTGCTCCTTGAAGTAAAAGATGAGAAATAAATCTGTCCAAAACCTCCCTGTTGTAATTTTAAATGCTCATTGTCAGTTAAATGTGTTTCCTGTAGTAACGTTACATCAACACATTCCCTTTTAAGATAAGATAGGATCTTTTTCTGTTTAACAGGTGTGTGAACACCTTTCACATTCCAAGTGCACAACTTCGGACCTGACATAGTTACAGACTATGAAATAAAATAATGCCTTGGCACATATCGCCTGTGAAGTAGTCTGCAACAGTGTGAGCCAAATGGAAACAGTACATACATACAAAAACATTTGTAACACAGAACAGTGTATCTAAGGCACATCTTGCCTAACATTGGTAAAAAAAAAAAAAACCAAGAAACGTTGACACTGTCTTTCTCCTAAACTTGGAAGAACTCAAGTAAAAGGGTTTCCTAGCAACCAAAGAAAGTTATCTCTCCGGGAGGTCGGGAGGCATGGCTCATAGTGAACCTGCAAAGCTAACGGTCTCAGTGCACCAGATAGCGTGCGATATAAATACCTTATCTAACCATGGCACTTCGTGAATGTCCGACTACTTTGCTTCTGGATATGAAAGAGATTTACAGATTAATGTTCGCGCATCGTCACGAAGGAGCTCCCTCAGTGACTGGAGGCATTTCCCAACCGCAGCTGGGTCCTGGAACATCTTGGTAGATCCACAATAGGAGACTCTCAGGGACGCAGGATAGATTTGCCTGTATTCAGCTCAGCTGTTTCTTCACCACCTCGTACTCCTCTCTGCTGCGGAGAACCAATGCAGAAAAGTCCTGAAATATCGTCACCGTCGTGTCTTTATATTTCAGCGCTTGGTTTCTCCGTCCCATCTCCCAGGCCGCATTCATTACATCCTGGTAGTTGTGAAACCTAACCAGCACCGGTCGTGGTTTCTGGGTGGGGGGTGGTTTTGGGGCTAGCGAGCGGTGTGCTCCCTCTAGTTTAAAACGGTTCGACTTCGTTTTAATGTGAAGGATTTCAGGGAGCCAGGCCTCAAAAAACCGGGTCGGGTCTTCCCCCTCAGCCTCTTCTGGCAGTCCGACAATGCGAACATTCTTTTGTCGCCCCCTGTTCTCCAGGTCGTCAGCTCGCTCATTTAGTTCACACACCATCTTTTCAAGTGCTTTTATTTTTCCGTCGACTGGACCTGTAGTATCTTCCAGCGCTGAATTCCTCTGTTCGGCCTCGGCAATGCGCTAACCATGATTGTCGAACTCCTCCCGATGCATTTTTAAGAGATCTGACAGCGGGCTTAGCTTTTCGTCAATAACTTTTGAAATGTTCGCTGTAATTTCACCTACAGCTTCACGAAGTGCAGTTCAGTTAGCCTCTGCTCTGGTGTCTGCTATGATGTTGACTCCAGCCTGGGCAGCCTGGCTATGCTCAGCACCGTCAGTAGCTTGAATCTTTTTACGTGGCACGTCGTCGGACTGTCTCAAGAAGTAACTGTCGATGTTCATGTTAGCCTAATGAACTAGTAAAAAGTTAGAGTTGCAGGGTTAGGTTGAAAAAAAGAAGAAAATTAGCGAATTAGCGCATCAGCGCTCCCGAACATGACCCTCTCTTACGCTGCCATCTTGAAAACCTCAGCCACAGTCCATTTTACACGAGCCTTAGCCCACGGAACATGATGGCGCTTCTGCATCATGCTCAACAATGGCTTCCTTTTTGCATGATAGAGATTTAGGTGGCATCTGTGGAGTAAAATAAATAAATACAACAAAATACAACCCAATTCCAAAAAAGTTGGGATGCTGTGTAAACTGTAAATAAAAACAGAATGCAATGACTTGAAAATCCCAGATCACAACAGAACATAGACAACATCAGATGTTGAAAGTGGGACATTTTAGCATTTCATGGATAATATTAGCTCACATCTCAAAAAAGTTGGGAGAGAGGCAACAAAAAATCTGGCGCATCATAAACAAACAAACAAAAAATCCAGCAAAGAAGACCCAGGACTGTTGAGCAGCTGGAATTCTACATCTGACAAGAGTGAGGAAACATTGCCCTCCCACAATTCCAGCCACCGCACCACATCTCACAGCTTCGTGTGATTAAAAACCACTTGCCCACCTTTTTGGAACACCTGCCAGACGAAAAGCCACTACTCCACAGTAAAAATATATAAATAAATAAACAAACTTCAAACAGTACACCAACCAGCTGCAAAGTATTTGAGCTCAACTTCAAGTTTTCTCAAAACTGTTTGGGCAACTACTAATACTTGAGGTTGAGAAAACAAGCTACTTTCTGAAGTTCAGTCAACTTTACTTTCTGCACAGCATAATCAAAATCTGAACACAAGCAGTGGAGGCTAAATATTAAATGGTATTTGAGCTGTAATTGCAATTGAGTTATATGGATGAGGACAAAAAAAAATGTTTTTTTTAACCAGGTCCTGTTGGCCTTTGTGGGGAGGGGGGTGGAGAGCTGAATGTATCAGGGGTCGCATGTTGAAAGAGCCACAGGTTGGGAACCTTGCCATGACAGCAAGGAAGCCCCCTTACGCTTGTGGAAGAGTGTCATAGTGATATGTCCCCATCACTGCCCTGAGGCTTATTCCACCAGAGGGAAGATCGTAACCTACTGGCCACCAACACCTCTTCCAGCAGATACTTGGTTTTTTCTGGTGGTTTCCCATCTAGGTACTAACTAACCTCCACACCTGCTTAGCTTCAGCCACACAGCTGGGGCAGATATAGTAGTGATTTGGCTGCAGAGTAGTATTCTGATGTTTTATTTTTTTCTAAATAATGCCTGTCGGTCCATAACTTTTCCTATATTTTACTTCCTTATTTTGGATCGAACTATCTATAAGTGCCACCTTGAGATTCACATGTATAGATATTGTACTGAATTCTCCAGTGTACTGTATATCCCTGCTGTATCCACAGAAGAATATTGATTGTATGTTCATTTAATGTGCTTGCTTGTTCATATTGATCTCCATTAAAAAACTCTACATAAATCACTCTAAATAAGCTATGCTCTGCATATTTTTAGATACCTATAGATTTTGTTCTCTTCAAAGAAGATATTCAAATAAAAAATGATGAATGAATAATTATCTTTGGAAACATTTGCAAACACATTTGATCATGTTCAGTACATTAGGTCTATACAGTTTATCTTGAAATGTTCCACTTACTTTATTCAGGATCGTAGTATTCGTGTGGCCTGCTGCATTGATATTCTACCATTAGCAGCAGAATTCAAATATAAGTTCAATTCCTTCTATACATTGAAGCAACTCTGATTCCTGTCTAGCGCATAGCCAAAGATTCAGCTGAGTAGCCAGTTATCTTATTACTTTCACATGCCTAAAATGGGATGATTAAAATCCAAGAGTGAAATCCCAGAAGGAAGTGACATTCCATCCTGCAGTGTGAATCTCAGGGAATTCAGTGTGAACTATTGGGCCAGTTTAGTTACTGGATTATACCATGTGTTGGATTTAATTTATCTGGTGTATTGGGAAAGACGCAGGCTGGAAGTAGAGCTGACCGCAGGTGCAGTTATAATTAGTCTCACGACAGTCTCAAATAGTGGGAGATAAAAAATTGGACATTTTTAAAAAATTTACTGCAGAGGCAAACTAACTTCCTACTGCCCCACATGCCAGTGTTTTAAATGTAGTGTAAATCACCAGCACAACTTTGTAATCTTTTGTTCTGTTAACAGAATTTCTCGGGCCCACTATCTTTATTATTCCAGCAACAGCCTCATAATGGAAGTGCCAACATGGGTCACTAAGAGCCTTTAAATCCCGTCAGGATGAGGAATGGACATAGTGCTTTCTCCTCAAGAACGAGTCCACCTCGTGCAGCAAATCAGATCTGCGTTAGGAAAGGGAAGGTACACTGCAAACTACCAAATTATTATTTCATAGTATACACAGTGAGCACCATATTTCAGAGACACTTTTTTTTATGATTTTGCTCCTGTTGGCCAAGTCAATCACTGTATCTGTATCCAACTGAATGTGCATTTCAATTGCTGAAGAGAAGACTGAAGGAAAAAGGTCCCAGAAACAAGCAGGAAGAGAAGCTGCTGCAGTACAGGCCTGGCAGAGCATCACCAGAGAAGAAACCCGCAGCATCTGGTGGTGTCTATGTGGCACAGACGTGAAACAGTCATTACGAGTAAAGGATAGGCGACCAATTATTAAACTGATTCCTTTATTCTACATCATATTAAAGTGTCCAATATTTTTGAGATGTTTAAAAATGGGGTGACTACGTACAAAAGGTTCTGATATTTCTAAACATTTCTCCTCATGTTGAAAAAAAAACTCTCAAATTATTGCTGACTCTGCATTTCAACCTTGTTGTTGTATCCTTTCAAACTCCAACTGTTGAACCAAAAAAAAATAAAATAAATAATTTTCTTTAACCAAAGAATTATGGAGCTCACTGAATGTTTGGATGAGGTAGGTGATTTAAGTTCCAAGAAAATAAGCGACAGACGGCTATTGGATGTACTTGACATGAGACAAGGGTTCCTGGGATTCCTGGGTTCCTGGGATATTGCTTCCAGTGGGCGAACCGTGAGCCCTACAGCTGGGCCTTCACCTCAGCCGTCAACGCCGAGAAAATACGTCATCATGGAAAAAAGCAATATTATGATGAATTGAAAGGGTTTAGTTATTTTGAGAATTGTACTTGAGTTTTTTTTTTTGAACCAGGACTTTTACTCTACTACGTTTAAAACATTAAAAAGTATACTTCGTTACTTTGACACTGTCCACTTCATTACAAATTAAAACATGAATGTAATTCATCACTTATGGATTATCTGGATTTGCCGTGTTTGAGAACAACGGTGCTCGACAAGATATCTTTGAGCAGATGTGTCCGCCAGCGGACATGGAGCTGCAAATTTATGCATGCAGTTACAATATTCTATCACTAGATGGCACACCCAGATCAGTTATTGAATATTCACAAGCAAGCCCGGGCTGGAACGCAATCCCTGAATTTCAGGAATTGCCTGAATTTAACTCCTCAGCTATGCCTGATGTGCAAACTGCTCAATATACTTGCCCATACTATCTATCTAGCAGTTCAAAAAAATTATCTCTTGCTAGAGAAACATTCTTTGTCCTCAGTAGCAACCACTTCAGCTACAGTGAGTCCATGGTATCCAAATTCGTAGTAAAGAAAAATCTGTTTTCTGAAGCAAAAATTCGACATAGGATCAATACTATGTCATTCTACCAGTGGCGGTTCTAGATCCAGGAACTGGGGGGGGGGGGGGGGCGCAGACACGTCCCTTTATGACAATTAGTCCTGGCTAGTTCTCAATCATTTTCCTTGACTGACGCGTTTTCCAATTATCGTAATTTGACACAACACCTCATTGGGCAATAAAATCCACAACTCACACACATAAATCAGTCAGACAAGGTCCGAGAAAAAAAGACAAAATCAAGACAACAGCACTACATGTTTTTAGATCATTTTCAAGATTATTCCATAAGTTGACTGCTGTCAGAGTTGTACATCTTTGTTTTATGTTGGTTCTAATTTTTGTCTTTATAAACATACATACTCCTCTAAAGTTATAATAGCTTTGACTTTTTTGAACATTTTCTGAATACAGTCAGGCAGCATGTTGTTATTGATTTTGAACATAAGCTGTGCAGTTTTAAAATCCACCAATTCTTTAAATTTAAGTTCATATATATTTATAAATAATTGGTTGTTTGCTTATAGTCTGCTTTGTTTATGATCTGTATTGCTTTTTTTTTTGGAGTAAGAAGATTGGTTTTGTAATTGTTTTATATGTATGTCCCCACACTTCAATACAGTAAGTTATATACGGTTTGATTAGAGATTGGTACAGGTTTTTTCGTGAATTTGTTGTTAGGATGTTTTTAAATTTGTCCAAAATTGCAATGGTTTTTGATATTTTGTTCTTTAGAAAATGTATGTGTGGCTGCCAGCACAGCTTGTGATCAATAACAACTCCGAGAAACTTGTTTTCAAAAACTCTTTCCACCTCCACATTGTCTATGGTGATATGCACTCTTTGATTAATTGTACGATTTCCAAAAATAATAAATTTGGTTTTGCTTACATGTAAAGATAGCTTATTCACATTCACCATAGTTTTATTTTTTTAAGATCTGTTTCCACTGTATTTAGAAGGTGCTCGAGATCTTTGCCGGGGCAGAAAAGGCTTGTATCATCCACAAATAGTACGCAATTAAATTTACAGGAAACATAGCAAATATCATTTATGTACAGTATGAAGAGCTTCGGGCGCAGTACTGATCCTTGTGGAACCCCACATGTAACCCTCCTCAATTCAGACTGTTCATTATTTCTTTGAACATATTGATATCTATCATCCAAATAGTTTTTAATCCATGCGTTGGCCACCCCTCTGATACCATATTTATCAAGCTTCTTTAATAAAGTGTGATCAATCAGTATCAAAAGCCTTCTTTAAGTCAATAAATAGGCCAACCATGTATTCTTTATTTTCTGTATTGGTGGATATGTTATCAATGAGTTCCATAACTGACATTGTAGTTGAATGATTTGATCTGAAGCCATATTGTTGGTCACTCAAAAGGTGTTGCTTTTCTATGAAGTCATCCGATCAGCGTACAAAAAGTGTTTCCAGTATTTTTGAGAACTGAGAGAGCAGAGAAATTGGCCGGGAGTTACAGAAGTTGTGCTTATTTCCATTTTTGGAGATTGGAATGACCTTTGCCGTTTTCATTTTATTAGGAAATATTCCAGTTTGAAATGATTGATTGCAAATATGAGTTAGTGGTTTGGCTATAGATAATATAATGTTTTTAATTAGGCTCATATCAATGTTGTTATTGTCGGTTGACTTTTTATTCTTAAATGTATTAACTATATTTATTAATTCTCTCTCCTCCACCTTTGTTAAAAATGTTGTATTTTGGTTAATATCAATAATTTTTTCACCAACATCATCTTTATTTATCGGGTTAGCAGTTTGTTTTGCCAAATTGCAGCCAAGATTTATGAAATAAGCATTGAATCCATTTACAATCTCTTTAAGTGTGCTTGCATTTTGTTGGTTGTTAACAAGATAATTAGGACAATCAAACTTTTTCGTACTTTTATTAATTAAATTGTTTAGCACATTCCATGTTCCTTGTGTATTACTTTTATGTAGTTCCAAAAGTTTATTATAAAAGTTCATTTTGTTATATCTCATAATACTAGTTAATTTATTTTTATGTTTTTTATGTTTATTTTCTGCTTCTGCCAAGGACAATGTCTGTCAAATAATGGCATGAGAATGGACATAAATTCATCACATATCTTATTTAGATTATGAATAAACCAGATTCCAATTTTGTGTGTATAAGTCCCTTTTTAGAGCCCCCACAGCTTCGGATGTCCTTTTGCGAATCCATTTAGTACTTTCAGTTTGAGTTTTCGTCCAAGTTACGTTCTGTACAACTATGAAGATAGGAAGATGGTCAGTGATGTCTTTCAAAAGCATCCCACTAACAACTTTACTCCTAATAAAAATATTGTCTATTAGAGTAGCACTGTTCGTGGTTATTCTTGCTGGTTTGAGGATTGAGGGGGGGGGGGCTGGTCGATCGTGTGAAATTAGAAATGCCGCTGAAGCTTCAGATTTTACAGAGTGCTTTTGCCAATTAAGGCAATTAACTAATTAAAGGCCAGAAAGGGAGCGAAAACTGGGGACAGATATGGCCCTCATTCCTCAAACTCTAAAATATGAGTATTCTTCCTTTAAGATAGTCAATCTGAGCGGAATGTGATGTACTATGATTATGCATGCACATTAATTTGGAGCAATTTCAAGCGGTAATCCAAACCTAAGCACATCACCTAGGCATTTTCAGGGATTTCTAGCACCCAAAGGAGCCTTGATATTAGGAGGTCTGGTCTGAGGCATGATGAAAAAGTCAAAGCTACCAGCAGCATCATTTTACAGACCCTGCATGTTCACAGCTTTAGGATAACATTAGTTGCATGTCTTGGTTAATGAAGGAACTAAACTGTTAAAACTACTGTACTAAACAGCATTGAGTAGTAGCTGCTACTCCTGGTATAACCAGTGAGCTGCTCTCTAGTACAGATTATTTGATAATGCACACTATAGCAAAGCAAAACATTAGATTTCTGACAGCAACTGTTGTGATCTGTGATTCTGCATGCCATGTAAAGTTCTGTGCCTGGCCTAGCCAAGTTTAGGATTTCTGTGTTTAGTGACCACTGCCTGCCCTTTGACCATTCTTAGGATCATGTATTGTGTTTTTTGTAATTTAGATTTCATGTTTTATTTTTTCATGCCTCAGTTTTCTATGCCATGTTTTCATTTCCATGCTTTGCACTTTTTCTCCCGTCTTGTCATGTGTGTATCTTTGCTCACGGTCCCTTGTCTTGCGTGCCATTCATTCGGGTGATTTATTGGTTTCTGGGTTTCAATCTTCTCTCATTATCTCGTGTTCTTCCTTCCTCTCTTTTACTGTCTTATTAACACATACTAGCAGTTTATTCTTTTTGCTAAATTACTAACCACACCAATCTTGTATATTTTTACTAACTTTCTAACATGCACTCAGGATTGTATACCTGCACATACTAATTGACTAACGATCTCTCAGCAGTCGCTCAATTCTAATCTCCGCCTCCTTGCCCATCCCTAATTATCTCTGCAGCAAGTTTCTGTGGTTTTCCACTTATACTCTGTGCTTTCCTTTTCTTTTATCTTGGCACTTTAGCACTCCTTAACCGGAGCTGTTGTTTTGTACTTAGGTTTGTCTTGTGATCCCTGTCTGCGTTTTGGCTACAGCCAAATTCATGTAATTAGTTTATTCCTCATGTGTCACTCCTGATCATTGTTACCATCGATTGCACCTGTTCTCCCTGGTCATGTGTTTACCCCGGATGTGTATATAAGATGTCTGTTTGGTTCACACTCTTGTCAGATTGTTCTCCCTAGTTTCCTCGTGCCACGTTTCTCGCCTTGATTTCTCAGTGTTTATCTTTCTGACTGGACCGTCCTTGATATCGAGCTTTGCCTACTCCCTGTACTTTTGCCGCATTCTTGTTTTTTGACCTCTTTTGTCTGACTACGATTTTTTGTGATTGGTGCCCTGTGTATGAGTCTGGATTTCGCCCTTTGGATTCTGATTTTGGATTGCGGACATTGTACTGTTGCCAGATCTGTTGGGGGGGTTTCCCCCCTTCAGAAATAAAGCCTCCTATTTGCATTTTACTGGTGTTTGCTCTTGGTTCATTTCGTAAAACCTCACAGCAACATTTGAATGGTAGGTTATTCCAT
Source organism: Gymnothorax reevesii (assembly GCA_029721435.1). Taxonomy (NCBI): domain Eukaryota; kingdom Metazoa; phylum Chordata; class Actinopteri; order Anguilliformes; family Muraenidae; genus Gymnothorax; species Gymnothorax reevesii. The sequence continues at coordinate 56,110 of CM056592.1, read as the reverse complement.
CAATTCTCCCAGACTAAGGAATAAAATCCAAAAAAACAGCTACTTTACTATAAATCTTCCAAATCCTTGGAATTCTGAGTCATGAAGCGAACGAAACTGGATTGGATACTAGTTTGCAGTTGTGCAACTTTGCTTCAGACAGCAGTCCAATCTCGAATTTTGGAAAAAGCTTGATAAATCGCCTTCGGAAATGCATATTGTATTCTAATGTGCAATACCATCCATGAACTTTGGTTTTTATATTTAACACAATACCGACAGCTAATGTAAAAGGTTGCATGTTTGCGAGTCTTAATAGAACACTGAACCAGCAGACATGAGCGCAGCAGACATGAGCGACGAAACAAACACTTATGAACGAATATCGAGAAAACCATGACGCCATATTCTACGCAGCAAAAAGTTTATAATATGCAAGGACCTCAGACACTGATAATACCCTCCGAGTCCTCTTAAGGGAGCGATTCCAGCTCCAACGCACACGAATCGCACGAGGAATTTCCTAAAGTTCAAAGGGGTTTCCCCACTTTATTTTGTTAACAAATTAGTGCCTTTGAAGCAATGTGTATTTATTGCCCTGTTCAGAGCAGAGCCGAAGTTTCAGCAGCGACATACATGTATTTACCCTTCTCAGTGAATCAAATGCATACTACCGTTTTAAATTATGATCTGAGCTTTGTAATGCCACGATACCTGTGTGATTTCTGTAAGGCAGAAGTGTTCATGCGTGTCACGCACTTAATTTTGTTAGGAGATGATAACAGAGTAGGCCTGGTGGTTTTAATGTGACATACTAACATGTCATCTAATCCTTGCAATTCAGAGGATGAAGCCGAATCTTCAGTATCAGACTATTATTCAACAGAACATAATTCCAGCCATCTTTATCATCTTATCATCTTTAATGGTGCTTTCTTTGAGTTTGTTGTTTCTTCTGTATTAAAGTGTTGCTTTTAATTATGATGAGCTCTTCGTCCTCCATGAGGTGCTGTTTACGTAGTGCTGTGTCGGGTCCTGCCATGAGGAAGAAAACGGAGGAATAGCGTAGTTCAGCTGTTTAGAAGAAATACTGAGGACCCACAATCTGCCCCGCAGCCTGTTGCAGTCGGACTTCAGTCGTATTAATGGAAACATAGCTTAATGCTCTGGTACTTGTAATGTGAATATAGGCCACTGGATGGCAGTATTTACCTTTTTTTTGTTAAGCTCAGACTGGAGCTAGGTTTGGGCATGTTTCGGGCATGTCTGAAACAAGTCCCAGAGAAAAGAAAAAAAAGTCTAAAAGGTGGGAGGGGTCTGCAAAAGAGTATATAAAGGGGAGAATTGAGACAGTAAAGGGGTAGGAGAAATTGCAAGGAGAAGGATACATGTGACCAGACCTGTCATTCTGTTTAAGACCTGTGAAGTTTATAGTGGATTTTTGCCTGTGTTAGAGCATTTTCCTCACCCAGGACATCACCAAGGAACCCAACCAAAAGGGTAAATATTTATGTTTTTCTTGTTAATCAATCTTGGTCACTAGATAAGTCAGTAGATTAGTTAGTTGTTAGTTGTTTTTGTTAATTAAATGTGTTTAAGTTTTAAAATTGTGACTGTCATCCCTTGCTGTTGTGGATGTTGTAAATGTAAAAACAAATCGGGGCCATAACATACTGAACAAACCATAGACGGATAAGACCATTCATGCTCAGTTGGGTCTTACGCTCATTTACAATGGACAAACCTTCCTCAACTCGATAGATCTTGTATGCATTCGACAGCTAACAATAAACACGGACTAATTTTGCATACAATTGAAGCAATGACTTGGTTTTTGTTTTTTTTGTTTTTTTTTTTATAAATCAGTTGGCCAGAAAGACTGTTGTGAAGAATCGATTTGGAACCAAATGCGAGGACACGGGATTGCAAAAAAAAGGTGCTTTATTGAATAAGGGGGGTAACCCCCGCAGAGAGAAAGGCAACAGTACAGAGTCCGTAATCCAAAGCTCGAATTCCAATGGGACAGAACAGAGTTCGTTACCAGGGCACCAATCACAAAAATTGTAGTCAGACAAAACAGATCCGGAACACAGGCGTAGGTTTGGGGGAGAAGCAAACTCATAAGCCAAAGGACAGTCCGAATCGTATACAGGGCAGCAATCCACAAAATCGAGGTCGGGCAGAAAAAGGTCAAAAATACACAGATGCAACAATATCCAAAAGGGCAAACCAAGAATCAGAAGTCAGGCAATCCAGTCAGAAAGATAAATCACAATGAGTCGAGGCGGAAACAAACGTGGCACAAGAAACAAGGAAGTTACGATCTGACGTGGAAGTGCATGTGAAGACGTCTTAAATACATATCCGGGGTGAACACATGACAAGGGGGAACAGGTGCGATCAATGAAACAATAATCAGGATTGACACAAGAGGAATAATGTAATTACATGAATTTAGCAAATTCCAAAACACAGACTGGGATCACAAGACAATCCTACGAACAAACAACAGCTCTGATTAAGGAGTACTAAAAGTGCATAGTCTAACGAAAAGGGAAGCATGAGATATAAGTGGAAATTCACAGAAGCTGCGGCAGAGATAGACAAGGAGGCGGAGATTAGAATTGGGCGACTGCTGAGAGATCGTTAGTCAATTAGAAAGTGCAGCTATACAATCCCGAGTACACGTTAGTAAGTTAGTAAAAATATACAATGTTAATACTGGTTAGTAATCTAACGAAAACAACAAACTGTTAGTATTACAGAGAATAGTCATGATAACAGGCAGTGGTCACTTAACACGAAAATCAATAAACATGGCATAGCCAGGCACAGAACTTGGCATGAAACAGGAACCTAACACCTGTAGAATTGAGGAAACAGGAATTATATACCATACCCTGAATTATATAATATACCCTGTTAATGTTTTCTGTCAAACATCCATCTGCAACAATGAATCACCAAGACGCAAACCACTGTCTGACGTTATGTTCACTGCTGATCATCCGAACATCACGATATAACCACACCATTTCAACAGGCATAAAAGCATGGAATTTGGCGATTTTCTGTTCCCTGACGTAGTCCGCAAACTACAGCCTGAGCCTGACTAATAAACCATTTAAGTTCGCAAATTAAGAATTAAATCCCAGTACAAAACGTATCACAGAAAAATTAGGGTTATGAGTAAAAGTACCACCTCCTCTGTGAGGCAAAACAAATACTAGGTCGCGCACAATTCATGAATCTTGAAGGAAAAGATCGCATAAGTATCCATCCACTGCCCTCATGCTATTAAAGTACAGTGTTGGTATTTTATTAATTTATTTAATTTAATTAATTTATGAGAGACAGGGACATGCTTAGCAACTAAAAGGAACAGAATTATATCCACAATTACGCAGCCTTCAGTCAATAATGTAGCACATGAAGCAGAATTAATTGCAAAATTTAAATTACCTGCACATTTGGATGCCAGGGTCGTACAGAAGCTGCCGAAGTGGTAAATGGACTCGTTTGGAGAAATTGGCGTTCCGCGTCTAGACAGGAACCAGGTCTCCAACTGAATCAGTCCATTGACCGTCATTTTGACTTATAGGAGGAACCTCACTTGAAAGAGAATTATCTTGGGTTTTCGATTTGAAAATAACGTTTGAGGGGCGTTCACACGCACTTTACCAGTCGCAACTCAAACAGGATAAAATATGATTGCAGTAGTAATTCAATTTCTTCAGGCGCCCATTAATCCTGGAACAGTGAGAGGATACAGGCCAAAAGCCAAGAAGAAGCACAAGCAACAACATATTGTGACCTGAGCAGAAACCGAATAGCAGCAGAACAACCAACAAAGACAGAAATGAGGAGCAAATGCAATCTGCGTCAGGAGGGACTGCTGCAAGCTTGACGTCTTTCAAATAGACCGCTGTATGACCTCGTGATGTGTCTCCTCTAATTGTGTGCCTGCTGATGCTGACGTGCTGGTAGCTCACAGGCTGCTGTCAGCTGATGTAGCTCTTCTCCAGTTTCCTGCCTGAACTAGTTACACTCATTTATGTTAAGACTTAAAACACTTATTTCTATCACCGTTTTCTTAGACAAAAAATGCATCCTTGATTTGAGGTCATTTTGACTATTTTGCCAATGGGGTAAGTACATTTTCACTTGTCAAGCAATATTTACTTGCAGCTGCAGAGAGAGCAAACCTCACTGCTATGTGCCAGAATTGAAACTGCACCAAAATTATTTGCCATTCAGCAAAACAGCCACATGAAAAATGCATTGACATCTTCTCATTTCACCAAGTGCTAGCTCCTAGCACAAAGCTTGCATAAAGAATGAATTTCATTAAGAAAAAAATATGTATATCAGTCTCCCCAGCTTTAAAGATGATGACCCTCACCAGATTAGTAGTGCATTCTGTGTAGCTCTTCCCCATTGTAGGTCACAAACACAAATTCACCACTCGCTCTTCACGCCATTAAATCTCTTCCCTCATATTCAAGGTCTACACTATCCAATAATATTTATACAGTTCTCCAGCATTATTATGCCTGAATGTTCACTCTGTACACAAATATGCGTAGATCCCTTCAGTTACTGGCACCCTTAGTATATACAGTACCTACTGTGGAAGCTAGAGAGACTATGAATAAAGTAGATGCTCATAATCCTCCTTGTATTTTGTTCAAAATATTACAAAAATGCAACCTTAAATTTAAATAAAATAATTAAATGAAAAGTATATTTTTTATTGTTAGTTTGCAGGCAATTCCTTGTGTTGGTCTCAAGGCCTGTCTGCTTGGTTATGCGGGGAACCTTTGGATTCTCATGGCTCTGGTGCTGCTGCTGGAATGCAGAATAGTGCTGCTGGACTGAAGTAAAAATGAACCCTCTGATGGGCACTAGCTCCAGAATTTGCAGTGAGCAATGAGCAATTTTCAATATTGATTAAGAATTTTTTTTGCGCTTTCATAAAATGCCTAATGAGGTAGAACCTACCTAAAGAGACTGCTAGAGAGTCAAAACCATCCATGATAATAAATTTAATTCAGCAACCATATCCAAAAGTCCGAGAATATAGTGGAAGTGTAAAGAAGTAATTCAGAAATAAATGATCACAGAATGATGCGAATATGAGAAGCTCAAATTCATCTCAAGAGACGAGATTGCGCATCATATTTTTCCTACGGGTGAGCCTGTGATGTTTACCACAGTTGCATGACGGGTCTTAAGACAATGATGTTTGAGAGGTCAAAGGTCTTGAGCATTCAGAAGTGGTTTTTGACCTTGCCTTTTATGTCCCACGATTGGACTGGATTCCATCCACCTTTTCATTATGTTACGCACATTAGAGGGTGAAATTTCCCAGATCCTACCAATTGGTCTGTGGGGAATATTGTTCTCTGAGTTATGGATTGTTAGCTTATGCAGCTGTTGGAAAATCTTGGAGAACCAGCGCATCTCTTTTGAAGCCTCTTTTATGCTATAGCATGATAAGATCCACCAGTTAATATCGCTTGTTGCAGATCACCCTGTTTTTGCAACTTGTCATATCATCATTAGTCCTACACTGCCTCTGCACCAACATTTTTTGAGTCTGTTGCTGTGATCAGTCATGAAGTAAGCATTTGAGTTCAATAAACATTTAAATGACAAGTTAAAGCATCAAATAATGTGTCGTTGTGTTTGCTATCCAGCAGTCGGTGAACACGTATTTCAAATCTCTCCGTTCTGGTTTCATCTGCATTTTCCATAGTGTCCCAAACTTTTTTCCCCTCTGAATAGGGGTTGTGCAGAAGACTTTGCACTGACAAAAGCACACGGGAGGGTTGAAGAGTGGCGTTGAGTCCAGTGAGCTGACAGGAAAGCGAAGGGATGCCTTCAGGGGCCCTGGCCAAGAGCAGGGCACACAGGCCGGGCCGCTCTAGGGTCTAACCTGCAATTCGAGGGCACATCCTTCTCCCATACGACAAAAGGATTAGGGTGCAAATCAAGAAAAAGAAAATGGGTGGGCTGGATTGTGGGGGCAGTTGTGTGGCCGCTGGTGAGTCAATGGTTCTCCGGCAGTGGTGCAGATGTGGAAGCCTTGCACTTGCTGGGCTCTGATTAAAGAATGATTTATGTTTCTGGTGGAGAACCTGTTCAGCAATCCGTCTCCTGAATTAGTTTTTCCCATGAAGAGGCTGGTAAATCAAGCCCTCTGGCACGGAGCCTGGCCGGACGATGTCAGCGCAGTACTAAAGTCGAGTGATTAAATGTTATAATCACTGCGGCTGAGGGAGCAGCTCATTCTGTCGTGACACAGATTTATCACGCCACTGTCAGTGGAACAAATTCAGCTCAGAAAGTCACTGTGTGATTATTCCCAAACTCTGATCACTGAGACAATGTCGGTTAATTTGATATGTGGTACCCTGTGTTTGTTTCTGGCTTGTGGCTACTGTTTAGGAGATTCAGATCCCAGTATTTCTGTCTGCTTTTGTGCTCTAAAAAAAGTTGTATTTCTCATAAATAGATGATCTCTTGCATCATTCCAAGAAAGTGAGTTTTAATGAACAGTGAAAAACAATGATTTATGAAATGTATCATGTCTACTGAAAAGTATAATGTTATCAATTCCCAGACCTATGTTGACAGATGACTGCAGTGCTCCTTGGTGATGTTTTATTCATTCTGCCTCGCAGATTCAACTTCCATGTTATTCCCTTGTGATTTTCTTCAAATACTGAGCAGTGTTCATCCCACAGAATGTATCTTATACACAACGTGCACAAAAAAGTCAAATCAGGTTTTAGTAATGACCACAACATGGTGCTATTTTTGTCATTGCGTCATGATGTTATCACTGACTCTTTTTACTGGAAGACTAAGAGAGGTGGCAAGTGTTTTTTTTACTTTTAGCTGATTGTAAATTGTAAATAATTACAATTTCAAATTTTTTAGCTATTTATGCTCTCATTTAAATCATAAATGCATTGTCAAGCAACTGCTAACAAAACACTACCACATGCATCAAAGTGAATCAATTCTGTTCACAGACTTGAAGCAGAAGTTAATACATCATTGGGTCTTAGGATGTTGTTTTGAAACACTGTGCATATTACAGAACACATTTTGTGGAGGATAATATATTTTGATCAACTGAAAAATAAAATATTGTTTTCAAAATTTAAAATGTTTTGTAATGTGTAGTGCAGCCAAGGCATTAATTCTTAACTGTGGTGAGTTGGCTAACAGTTGGAAGAAACACACACACACGCGCGCGCCTGCGCACACACACACACACACACACACACACACACACACACACACACACGCACACACACACACACACACACACACACGCACGCACACACACACACACACACACACACACACACACACACACACACACACACACACACACACGCGCGTGCGCAAAGACACACACACACACGCACACACACACACACACCCACACACTGCGCGCGCGCGCACACACACACACACATACACACACACACACACACACACACGCGCACACACACACACACACACACACACACACACACACACACACACACACACACACACGCGCGCGTGCGCACACACACACATACACATACACACACACACACACACACACACACACACACACACACACACACACACACACACACACAGAGCACAGTCCAGGATTTGTAATGAAAGCCCCTTTGGCTCTGTTTTCAGAAGACAGAAGTTCTGTCCCCCTCAGATGGCAGTGACAGTATTCTCTCACCAGTGTTTTTGAGCTTAAGTGGCTGCGTTTCAAACAAAGTGCTTCACGGAGTTTTTGTCATCAAATCTGTTGCATGCTGCATGGCAAACAAGGCTGTTAAAATCTGCAATGTGCAACAGCTAGTCATTCCTCTGTCATGGCCGCATCGGCTTTCATGTACCAGAGCTGCAGGAGAGGAGCACACAGGACTGGAGTGAGTGCGGACCGAGGAGAGAGGGTGAGAGAGGAGGACAGGAAAGGGGGCACAAAGTGATGAGGCAGCATGTTCAGAATTGCTCCTACATGACCAGAGTATGAATTGAAAAGAAACGGAAAGGCATATTCACAGGACTTTTGAGACCATCTGTCACGTACTGTCTGGTTGGTTTGATACGTGAGAGATTGGTGGAGGTCACTCGCCGCAGGGCAGTGGCACCTTTTTAGTTTGTTTCGTCAGGCAGGTATCACAAGGTTAGTGTAAACACTGAGTCACTTATGCTGTAGCGTTTCATGCTTTAGAGTTTCGCTACTCGTTTTTTGCAGCCAGGAGTAAAAAATTTGGAAATATAATGCATAAAACATCGAACAAAATGGCGAAAAATGCTCAAAAAAAAAAAAACGTCATTTATCAGAAGTTATCACAAGCATTAATCTCAGTGCTTTTGGTACAGGCTCAGTTATAAAAGTGTGACCTCAACCATTTTGATCTGAAAGTCCTTTTAAAATCCGTGGCCTTTCAAGGTCACTCAAGGTCAAAGGTCATGGTGGCAAATTAAACCCCATATGTTTATAATGAGAAATATCAGTCCATCATGAACCATTTTCAAGTTAAAACCCTCTGAAAATCCATAACCTTGAGTTCGACCTTTTAAGGTCAGTGATGGTCAACAATCATGGTGCCAAACGTAAGCCCATATGGGATTTCCGAAATGTTAATGATAGAAAATATCTGTCAACCATGAATGGTTTTCAAGTCACAGCCTGCGTAAAATCCATGACCTTGAGTTTGACCTTTCAAGGTCACTCAAGAAAAAAGTCAATGGTGTAAAATAAATGCCCATATAGAAGTTCCTATATGTTCATAGTTGTAAACATCTATCTGTGACCCTTTTTTCAGTTATAATGGAAAATATAATATTTTCACCAAAAACCTTGACTCCCTCTGACATTTAACCGCCAACCACAATGAAGACTATCAAAGCTCTCCCATAAAGTAGCATATGCTGGGAAACAGAATTGGAAGATGCAAATTTTGGTTTGGATTTGTAGTCAATATTATGAATTTGAAGAAATTTATCACAAAAAGATTATTGTTCTGTTTAGATCATTTTTATTTAAATATTATTTTATTTATATATTCCTCTCTCTCGCTCTTGTCCTTTGCTCTGTGCCTGATAGCTTCTTGTTACCCCATTTTTTATCACCCTCACCTATTTTGTGTTCCCATTTTTTCTTGTGTGTGTGTGTGTGATATCCGGCTATTAAAACAAATTGTCAACCTCGATAGAAAGTGGGTAAATTAGATTTCCTGCACCTAGACCTTGACTATGTCAGCATGACTGACATACAAACAAAAATGGCAAATGACACTAATATACTATGTGGTACGGTAGCCTACCCCGGGGATATACATGATGTAGAGGATCTATCAAGAAAGTGTGTCATATGAAAGTTATAAAATGAGTTGAGTAAATTTTGCATTTGTTGCGAGCTTTATGTCTGTACTGAGCTACATCACTCTGATGCGCCGTCATGAGTCACAGACATTCAGGGTTGAACTTGCCACAGTTTTTATATTCAGTCAACACTGACTAGCCAGTTAGCTAACAAACTAATGTTACATGAAGTTTATGGAAAGGTACTCCGTGCACACTGGCTAGCAAGCTCATTTCACAAACATTGCGGTGGAAAGTTGGTGTTTGTACTATGTGTGCTGTATGTTTGTATGTATACGCAGAGCAGCCAGAGAAACGGCACAGCTAAGCGCCGAAAAGAAACTGCTCTAATAAAATGGTGCGCCATATTCAAGGGAGAATAGCCTGTTTGCTCGCAATCTTTATTGATATTTAAATTTCATAGGGGTTGAATCACCCAGAAAAGGATAGTAGTTGAATGTACTGTTGTCTGGGAATGATTTAAGCAGCAAATTGAATTGGATGATAATGTCCCTTTAATTGGTTCCCTGTTTTTTTATTGCTTTGCTTATTTCATGTTTTCCTTTTTTCTATGTTTCAGGGTTGTATTGTTTCTCCCAGTGCTCATTCCCAGTCTCCCCTTGACTTTATTTCTCCTCATCTTTATTATGGTCTCGTTCTGTGCTCTGCCCCCTCACAGCCATGTCTCACCTGTTGCTCGTTGCTCGTCTGTCGGAGTTCACTCATTTACAGTATTCCTCACAGTCTTGGCTGATTTTTTCCTCCGTGAATATATCTGTGTATCTGCGCCTGTTTCCTCTTCAGAATCTCCCTGTAAGATTGGCCCCTGTTAGATGGGCCACTGTATGACGGGCCCTTGGAAGGTGCCTGTGACTATAGCTCATATAGCCCCTGGCTGTGATCATGAATGCCAGGGCTGTGGTTTGTCCAATATTTTCATTCTGTCACTCATCAGGTACTTTCACTTCTGATTAATAACTCGCAGATTTGACATCAATGAACAGTTGGTAATGTTTTATTTTCAGAGAGCATGCATAGTTTGCTTTCTTCTTTCATTAACTAATTCAATTGATGTAGCACATTTTAGTTGAATGTAGTGCTAAATGACAGCACATTCCTGATTACAAATGGATATTGAGTTTATTGAACCACTGATCTTAATTTCTTTAAAAATACTAGCTTACCCAAGGTAATCTGTAACTCAGGAACAAATGAAATGACATCTCAGGTATTTTAGCTTCAGATGTAATTTACACGTGAGTCCACTGTAGCTCATTCTAAAGGAGAAACCTGAGGGAATTATGATGAAACTTTGCTCCTGAACAGGATTGTTTTGCTTACTCATGGCAATGGAGTTGCCCCCCCAATAAAAGATTATTCAGATTTCCGATGAGCGCATAACTTAGGATAAGGTCAGTACCTTCATTTTTGCCTTTTCTTGAAGGCTCAGAAATTTGAAAAATCTAATAGGGATACAGTCGTGGTTTGGAATATCAAGCAGAGAATAGCACAAAGATCCACAGTTACCGTGTGAGGTAGTGGGGATCAGCCACAACATCAAAACACATTGACATAGCGAACAGTTTTTATTTATGTCCAACAATCTTTACTTTGTTTGCTACTGTACAACGAAAGTCTGTCGATGATTCATTTAGCATAAAACTGCAATTATTTTAGGCTGAGTCCAGAAGCAGTCAAATTCATATGGAGGTACGGTAAATCCCTCTCTTTATTTGAGAGGTATTTTGACTTACATACAGACATACAGCAGACATAAAAATTTCATACATAGATTTACAAAACATTGTGCTGTATTTGAAAAGCTTGATGAATATAGAGTCATTGATATTGTTCTTTTAAAATGGTGAGCCTCTATTAATCTATTAATTAATATATAGAAATCTATTTATATGTATCAAGAAATTTGTCTTTCTTTTAAAAAAAAGTCGTCACATGAAACTCATTTAGATACAAATTTCAGGCACAGTCCTGCCATGAGGTTCTGCTGCAAAACTAATACATTCAGTAAATTAACCCCTTTCTGCAGATGTAGACGCTCGCGTCTATAGACCTGCAAATTTAAGCACTTAGTTGCAGTAGTTGACCACGAGATGGCACCCCCGGATCAGCTATTGAATTTTCTCAAGCAGGCAGAGCTGAAACGCGATTTAGAGTGCGCTCCCTTCTATCCACCCAAGTACTGATGTCGATAGCCAGTCACTCAATTATATACTCAGATTCATCTGCGTAACTCTACAGTTATAGTTCATGCCCTCGTGAAGTTCCCTGGTAGCGATGTATTGATAGACTCGTTTCTTATCCAATTCCCAAGTGTTTTAACTTTCCTCAATAACTGAAATTCATTGATCGGACAATGAGAATAGGATACAAAGTTAAGCGTAAAAGTTAGGTCGGTCGTATTCTTCGAATGTTGGCCACGGTTGCGCAGCTGAAAATGATGCAATATCAAAGAAACAAAGGCACCCAAAACCGGCCTGAAGTGTTCAGTTTCATTTACGAGATAAATGTTGTATGGACGCGGTCAATGGGAATTATTCCGAATGAAACAGTACTGGAGGGTTCCTTCACCCGATACATCTGTCTCTGGAGGAGGGCATTGATGAAGAAAACAGGTTATGCTTCTACTCTGTTTGCATTTTGCTCAATATGGCTTTTTGCTGTAGAATTCATACCGCGTTTAAAGACCTCGAATGCCGAGGTTTTCGTTTCTCCAAATGCATACAGCCCACGCACGTCGGTAGATCCCTCGGTACGTTCATTACACCATTCTGTTAAATATGGAAACATATGTTGTTTGATTTTTCCTGAAAGTGAAATTTCTGTTCTGTTAAAATAAGGTATATTTCAGAATTCAGATATTACAGAGTTATTGAGTTTTTACCCTTATAAGGTGTAAGGTTATGAGCTCGGATGTGAGAGCGGTTAGCTTATCATTGCAGCGCAAGTGTTACAGCTGTTTAATCAGCACTTCATTTAATGCTTGGGGGACTTCGAAGAAAAATGGACAATATTGATAACTTTATTATGGAGAAAAGGCATGTTTTGTGTTTGGAGAGGTTACTGGTGACCAATGATGTTCAACTGCGCTGATATTGATAAATTCATGCTAAACTCAACCAGAAAGTCATTAGTTCATGCTGAATTTCATGCCCCAAAAGTTAATTTGTGTTAAATATATGATTAATGTATGATTTGACATTGAACCATTTTGATGGATCTCAGACTTTGGGGACAAACCTGGATAGCTGTCTAATTTGGCTCATTGCAAGCGGGTAATCTAGAATGTAATGTTCAAGATGAATTGTATTTTATGATTCCAGAAATGTATAGTTTTAAGCCCCAGCAGTTTTTCAATTGTCAGTATTATTTTTTTTGCTAATTCGAAGTTGAATTTTCATGAAGATTTTTGTGTTTGCAGCCCCTTTTCTCCACCAAAATTATAAAATAAATTGAAATACGATGAGAGTCTAAATGCTTCAAGTGTCTAGACTCAATTGAGCCAAAGTTTTTCTGCCTGTAAAGCTGCAATCTTGAATTATAAAGCCTTAAATCAGGTAACACCTAAATAGCCAGATTTGGCTTCTGCGCAAAGTCGACTCAACTTACAGGCAGTGAGTAAATCCAAGGAATACTTTTGAGCCAAAGGCAGGTCATATTATTTTCACACCGTAAGGTAATCAAAATGACTTTATCACTGGCTCTGAGAGAACCTGCCAGAAAGTACAGCCGAAAAGCCCAGGTTATTGTTATACCTGTGCAGAAGGTAAACATTCAGCCACCTTATATAAATGCCACTTTCTGCCTTTTCCAGATATTTTTTACAGCAGGTTTTTCACCTGATATTATTATTGCAAATGTTGAGCCTCTCAGCAGGTAAGATCAAACACCGCCTCAATGTTGAGCCTCTCAGCAGGTGATATCAAACACCGCCTCAATGTTGAGCCTCTCAGCAGGTCAGATCACCCACCACCTCAGGTCACCCACCACCTCAATGTTTAGCCTCTCAGCAGGTCAGATCACCCACCACCTCAATGTTGAGCCTCTCAGCAGGTAAGATCACCCACCACCTCAATGTTGAGCCTCTCAGCAGGTCAGATCACCCACCACCTCAATGTTGAGCCTCTCAGCAGGTCAGATCACCCACCACCTCAATGTTGAGCCTCTCAGCAGGTAAGATCACCCACCACCTCAATGTTTAGCCTCTCAGCAGGTCAGATCACCCACCACCTCAAAGTCCTTAATCTGCTGATTTAGCTTATATTGCAGTTTATTTTTTCAGTGTGACAAATGTCTTGAGTGATTAATTTAGTGGTCAATATAAGCATACATTGCTCAAAAATAATACAGATATTGGCAGTTCATGGCCTGGTATTTATAGCATGATATTTAGTTTGCCCACATGATAATGGTATGATGCACACTTAATTTCATTTTCCCTTTGCCACTGGTGAACATATGAATGACCACAAAATGATCAGAAAAATGATGAAAAATGATCAGAGTCCAAATTTACAATTTTTGAATATTTTAAATGTTATTTATTTTGCAATATTTATGATAGTATAATATAATTTATATTACTGTAATATTATATATATTCTATATTTGTTTTGCCTATTTTTTCAGTGCTTTGTTTCTGAGATTGTTTTAAATTTTTTTATTTCTAATGTGACTGATCATTGACCATGGTGGTCTTCATATATTTAATTAAATTTTACTTTCTAACAAAAAACTAGCTAAAAAGTAAAGTAATCAAAATGCAGCAGGTTTCAGAATAGATTCCTGGCAAAACAAAGGACTGAACCCAAGATGGCAAAATTTTGAAGCTTTTCATCATCATAACAGGAAATCATTGGTCAGAAAATTAGCAGGAATGAATAAATTTGCAGACAGCTTTTTTAGAGAATGGAGAGTTCAGAAATAACATCCGATAGTGTCTCTTTTTAGGAAAATTTTTTTCTAGAAAAGCAAGCCTTCTTGCAACATGCTCCAGGACTCTTAAACCATGAATTGACTGTTGTCTTACAGAGAAGAAGCTCAGCTTCACATTGAAGTAGCTTCCAGCTTTTTCCAAAAAACTGCTGACTGCCAAAAAAGTTAACAAGAAAATGGTAAAAAAAAAAAATGAGTGCATTTTTTTCTTTGTCCTTGCAAATTTTTTATCTGTAAAACAAATTTTGAGTATACCAGCAAAACTTTATTGCAAACAACTGATGTCAATGGAAATTCAGTCACTAGCATACTTCAGAGTCCCCTAAAAACAACCAAAAATTACCATAAAATTACTCCAAACAGCTTGCGCAGCATAAATCCAGTTAAAAAAATTGCATCATGTTTGGAAAAGACCTTTATTACACCATTATTTTTGTGTAAAGTTTTACCCCCTGTCAGTAAGGCCGGCGTTACAGGATTTTCAAATGCCATGTTGCGAGTCACTGACCCTTAAATGCATAACTGCTTTCGAGCTGACCCTGTATAAGATTGCTTCATCAATAATCATGCAGTTAATTTACTGAATAATCAAGACCTGTTATTTTTAAGAAAGGATTAAGATTTTACTGTGCAGAGCGATAATTAATTTATTAAGTTACTAATGCTTATGTCAAAGCGTTGGTGATTGAATAATTTAGTAAATTGGATATTAGTGCATCGTGACAGTTTGACGCATGGCATGCATTTAAAATAATTTGTATTCATGCCACGCATGTTAATCTGCATTTTGGTAATGTCACTGGTTGTGAACAGAGTTTCATTTTTACATGAGCAGCCTTAACACAGAGACCTGAGTCTGCAAAACCACATTTTTACTCCTGTTTAAGTGAAGCTTAGAAGGAAGTGTTATGATGAGACCCAAGTGTCATTCACTAATCAATCAATTTGCCGTTGACATGACGGGCAGTAAGATTCACAAACAGCTTATCCAGGAGTAATGCCCCAATCCCACTGCACTTACGGACGCAAAGAGGAAGTAAAATGTCAAAGAATCTTGCCATCTGTTGGAAAACGCTGTGCATCCATTGTGTACTCATTGCATACGTGTTTCATAGGCTCTATCCATCGAGCATCCGTCCACTGTGAGCTGCAGAAAACTTTTAGAACGGATGAACTTTCCGCCGTGTACGATGTAAATCCGCGACGTATACGAGCAACAAACGTTCTATGTCCGTCATCATCCGTTAAAAGTCTGCTGTATCCTCTCTGCATCCTCTGGGCATCCTCACGACTCACATCCGCTGCAGCTGAAAACGGAAAGAGGGAGGAAAGATAAGGTACATGGAATATCTATACATCGTTGGTAACACGGAAAGAGAGGGATGTAAGCGTATGCATCTCGTATATAAAGTATTCAAAACGGACAAAGCGCTTTGTCCGCAATGCATCTGGTCTTTCCACTATGCGTCCGCTTCACAGTTATCCCCGGTAACCCCTTTGGAGCTGTCATCCACTTCAATCAGCTTTCATCCACTAGGCTTCCTATGAACATGCGTTTAACATCCCGGCTACATACTACTCACGTCCGTTCTTTTCCGTTCTGTTTTCGCCAATTTTGTCCATTTCTGGAGTGGATGAAAACGGATTGAGCCACTCCCGAAATTTTGCTCGTCCGCTGTGTCCTTTTTGCATACGATTGTGTCCATCGGCCAGTGGGACCAGGCCTTAAACGATAATGTCACTTTCATTAATGGAGTGACCAGGAAAGAAAAATAATTGTTAGTCAACGGTTGCTACAGGAATTTTTTGTTGGCATATCAAGCTGATTGGACGCAGATGCAGAAATAAGTATATTTCGCTTTGTGAACAGCAGAAATTCAGAAGCTACTTAAGACATTGACATTTTATGTTACTATAAATGTGGATATGAAAATGCTCAATAATTATAGCAATGAAATATGAAGTAAGCTGAGGAAAAATGGATACAGATTTATTCTCACAAGTGAACAAAGTAACACTCATTTGCTAAATAGGAAACCTGAATGGGATCGAGTTTGGAGATATAAGGTGAGGTGAAAGCAGTGCCAATATCTCTCTGGTGACTCCGGATTAAAAAAAAAAAAAAATCAGGGTTTTGTATACCTGCCCCGCCTTCCCTCATTTACGCCCTGCATAAATTTAATTTATCCATGATTTAATGCATGAAATAATGCAGGATGTGTAATGAATTTGTTCCTCACCATTAAGAAATAATTAAGTCATCATGACCTTTTGTAATTAGTTTGCACTTAATAGATTATCAGTAAAGAAATGTTAATCCACAGTTACTGCACTCTTTAATTAATATGCAACAAAATTGGCCAGATTCCTCGTACATAAAAGTTTTTTTCAGGACAATGCATTTGCTCAGCCTGTCTATGAGAATAGGCTCATTGGTATTTTTGACACAGTTACAACCAAGTAGTTTTATAATAATAATAATAATAATAACAATAATAAAATTTAGACTACTACGGTTCCAGAGGGCTTCAACATACTCATCTGAATTGCTGCATAATCTTTGGGGAATTCTCTCTATTTTTTTCTTTGCAGCTGAAGTCACCAGTTAAACTTTAAGACTCAGGTTTCACAGAGGGCCGTTGTCCTGCACTGTTACTCTCAGACACCAGGAGGGGGCAAAGCTCCTATTCTTGACCTGGGTCATCAATAGCGGGAAACAATAACTGCTCTTTTATTTATTTTTAGCCAGGGGGACTTGTACCATGGCAATTAAATATTATAAGGGTGGACTTTACTGCCCTTATAATAATAACTCTTTACTGCATCAGAATGAGGGCTGCTCTTGCCCGAAATGAAAGTGCATAAGCAAACCATTGTTTAAAGTCTGAAAACCTGCTCCGAGTGAGCTTCACAAATGTAATAAAAAATATTTTTAAAATATTGCTAAAATTTATTTTAATCAAATTGAGGTGTTAAAAAACATCATAACAGTGAATCTCCCAGAATGCAGTTGAACTTTATATTACATTACAACTAGTGTATAAAAAAGCAAACGAAAAAAATGATTTTACTGGGTACACAGTAATGGGTTGGAAGCAATGCATGAGTTTCATGATCGTTCAAATGAAATAAGATCATTTGAAATGTCTTAATGCAATTCCATTGCTTCCAACCCCTCCGGTGCACAAGGACAATTTTGTGCGAGAATCTCTTACAGACGTGTTGATTGAATAATTGCTGACTACAGCAGAGGAACGTAAATACGCCACTTAAACTCACACTGAATGCATGAGCATTGACAGGTATTGTCATGGTTTGGTCCCGCCGGCAGAGGGAAATAAGCTGATGGGCACTGGGACCATGTACCCAAACCAAAGAAAAGGGTCCCAAATGCACAGGTAAAAATATCAATTTCAAAAAACAGTGAGGAGAGCAGCGGCTACAAACAGGGCTCCATTATACACAAAGGGCTATAATTTCTTGGCGCAGCGCAGGTGGCGAAGCGTGGCGCAGCCCACGCAGTGGTAATTTCGTCCGGCGCAGCCCGCGCCGTGGTAATTTTGTGAGGTGCAACACCGTGCGCAGACGAACGTGCGCCGAGATGGGTGTGGCGGCGTAGTAGGGGGAGATGTCACTTATTCATCAAAACGCAGTGACAATTTCATAGAAAAAGTCTTCGCTGCAGTTGCGCAGAAAGCTCACCAGCTCCAACCTGGTTCACTTTCTGTGCAGTGGGAATCTGGCTGACCGGCGCGCAATGCGCACACGTCACCGAAACCTCATAAGCAGGTTTCTAGAGTGTCAGGCACACTTCAATACAGTAAATAATTAAAGCAACCACTGTTTAATGTAACGATCTGAATCAGCACATAAATTATAGTATCCATATCGATTGTCCTGATGTCAGATCAAAGGCGGTTGGCACACGTGATGGAAACTCGACCTGACTTAATCAACGCAACTGAATCAATGATGCAAATTCACGACTTCACATCTTTCTCTGCCAACCACAAACTGCCTCGGCATCAGGCAGTGCGTATATCATGCTTGCGTTCTATGATCCGTAAAGCCGCTTGCACACTGGACGCGAAACAAATTTTTCGCACGACTGATTACAGTCAAAGTCAATGCAAAGAGCTATCGACTTTTCTTGGTCTTTTTATTTGTCTGTTTGAAGATTCTGTTTATTCGCCTTTGAAGATAGACAACAGTCTTTATTCGGTCGTTCTTTTGAAAATTAGTCAGATGGATCGAACAGATTCAGGCTTTATTTCCACAGCAGAGATAAAATAGTGCTTGCAATCAGAGAGCAAATCAATTCCATGACCATTGACAGTGTGAATAAATTATCGCATGCACGATCAAGACTGATGCGAAATGCAAAATACTCCATGTCCGGCACCCAGTAAAAAATAAAAGAATTGATATGAGAACAGATTTATAACGGAATAAAGAATAAAAATACATATACATCACCAACCAACAGAACATCCAAAAAAGATGACCCGCAAATAAATTAATCGCAGTGTTTGTTGGATGTTCTGTTGTTGAAATGTTTCTTTTTATTCTTTATTTCGTTATCAATCTGTTCTAATCGTCCTTTTTCTTTGGCTGTCAGACACGGAGGCATTGTACATTGTCTCACGCCAATGTCGACTCACTTTATTGAGCAGAGCTTAAACAGAAACATTGATTGAAATTATCGGTACTCATCTTGAAGAACTGAGTCCTCTTATCAAAACATTCACGTTTAATATCTAAAAGAGTCAGTAGATTTGAATAAATTAAAAACAATAATAGACTGTCGGACACGGAGATATATTAAAACCCTGTCAGATTTTCGGACACAAGACATTGCTTTCAACGCAATCTGTCGAGCGAAAAATTCGTTTTGCGTCCAGTGAGCAAGCGGCTTAATACTAGGCTACTATTATTGTCACTTAGGTTTTATCGTTTTTGTGGGGGAAAGGAATACAGCCTGATTGCTATGATCTCGTACTGAGTTAAGATTACATGTTGAAAATAAATGTGTAACATATCTTGCATTGTTGTCCATGCATGTTAATCCCATAATTTTAAGCAGCAACAGTGTGTAATAGTTTCTCTTGCCAATGAGCAACATTTGACTCGGCTGTGTTATACCCAAATACGCCTTCTTAGCCAACTTGCGCTGGAAGGAGGGACAGAGGCAGGACAGAGGAGTACTTGCGCCAGGCTACGCCGAGCACGAAATTGCAACATACGCCTGGACACACCCCGTTGGCGCAGCGCACCCCCCATTCGCCGCGCCTGGTCTACGAAATTAGAGCCCAAAGAGTAAAACCACAGAACGCAGCTGCCTGCCTAACTGGCAGTGTAGCCCTTATATACTCTTAACAGTACATCCAACTCAATGAGCAACAGATATGGCTCATTGAGGTGGAGGTGCAGACAGCAGGAGGGGACAGGGCTTGCAGAGCAGAACCATCACAGGTATGTGTTATAAATTAAAACTGGCAACACCTGATAATGTTGAGAGTTATCGGAGTGTCTGTAATGGTCATTTAAATTAATGATTGAAAACAGATCGTGACCAATCATTAATTTAATCACAGCTATAATTTTAAGGGATTTGTATGAGCCTCCCCTGTTGCCAGTTCACAGGCCATGTATACATATATGCAGAAGGAAAAAAGAAATACAAAGTAGCCCTTGCGAGTGGAGGAGTCCTTTGGAGTACTTGCGGGTGGAGGATAACAGGTATACTGTAGGTGTAGCCATCAATCTGTGTGTGCATCGTTCGATAAAGCACTCACAGAAAAATCAAGCCCTTAGGTTGAGAACTTGTGGCTTGTAGCATTTTTAGGCTACTGCCAGCTTCTTGCCCAAGTAAGAAGTTTAAATTGTGAATTTAATGGACGTATGTGACCCTGTTTCCTGTCTAGTTCTTATACAGTCTGAGGCAGTCAATAATCCGTGGATGGGAATGAGAAAGATTTGCAAACTGTTTTGGAGTGATTAGCCCCGGTGTGTCTGTGGGGGGGTGGGGGTGGGGGAGAATCGACTTGTTGTGTAACCGCAGCAGGTCCCCTGGAAGCCATTCATCTCAGCAAACGCTAATGGAGACTGAAAGCCATGTCTGCTCAGGGTGGCATTGATGACTCTACATTGTTTCTCAGACTAAGTGGTTCTGATGTAATTGGTGCATTGGAGTTACTACTTATGGTTTTTTTCTAGCTGTAGAAAGACAAAAACAAATTTAGATTTGGAGAGAGCAGTAACTGTTCAAGCAGTAAAATAACATTTGCAAATGTTACTTTTCTGTTAAAAATTGTCTTGATATTTCTTTGAAAAGGCCAGACATGCAGAGTGGTGGAGAGCAGAGATCGAAATTAAATAGTCTTGCTCACCATCTCAGAATGGAAGACAATACATGAAGTTCAATATTTTATGCATTGATTCACTAGTGTAATTCACAGAAATAATGCTCGGGGTAGATATTTAAATGTGATTATGTGCTTATAATTTTTATTTATCAGAATTGCTTTTGAATATAACTCAGTTGCCCAATGTTCAGATGGAAATGATGGCCTTCAGCGAGTCAAGTCAAGCTTCAATCAGTCAGGGTGTCGTTAGATTCTGAGCAGAGTAAGGAATTTGGGGCCACCCTGAACTTTGACTTGCCTCCAAATGTTCCCAGGGATTACGTGGATCTTGCTAAGGTGTTTAGTAAACAACGAGCATCTACATTACCTCCCCATCGTTCGTACGACTGTGAAATCAATCTCTATCCTGGGACAACTCCGCCTAGGGTTTCGCTATATTCATTATCAGGACCAGAGCGTAAGGCCATGCGACAATATATTCAGGAGGCTCTCGCCAATGGTTTTATTCAGCCGTCCACGTCTCCTGCCGGAGCGGGATTCTTTTTCGTGGGAAAAAAGGATGGCGGTTTGAGACCCTGCATTGATTACAGGGATCTGAATGAAATCACCATTAAAAACGGAAACCCCCTTCCGTTAATGAATTCCACTTTTGTACGTCTGCAGGAGGTGTCACTTTTTTCGAAGATAGATCTTCGTAATGCATATAATTTGATTCGCATTCGGGAGGGGGATGAATGGAAAACGACTTTTAACACTCATGACGGGTACTACGAATATTTGGTCTTACCGTTCGGGCTTGTTAACTCCCCATCGGTGTTCCAGGCATTCGTCAATGACATGCTCCGAGAGATGTTGGAGAAATTTGTCTTCATTTATCTTGACGATACTTTGATTTTTTTCTTCAACACTCTTGGAGCACAAACAACACGATAGACGCGTACTTGAAGCCCTACTCAAAGCCAAACTTTTTGTTAAAGCCAAAAAGAGTGTTTTTCACGCCGAAACTGTCTCGTTCTTGGGCTTTATTGTTTCTAAGGGGTCGGTGCGAATGGACCCGGACAAGGTGGCTGCGGTCAGGAATTGGTTTGCGCCGCAGAGTGATAAAGAGGTTCAACGCTTTCTGGGCTTTGTTAATTTTTATAGGACGTTTATCCGTAATTTTAGCGTGGTTGCTGCCCCCATTATTGCACTCACTAAAAAGAATGCCTCCTCTGCGTATTTTTGGTCTCCTGCAGCTGATGCTGCCTTTCAGGAATTAAAAAGACTTTTTAGCTCAGAGCCTATTTTGGTTTTGCCTGATCCCTCCATCCCATTTGTTGTGGAGGTTGATGCTTCGGAGGTGGGCGTGGGTGCTATTTTGTCCCAGCGCCCTCGTTGGGATAATAAGCTTTACTGATGCACATGCACTTCTCCCAGTCTTTATTCGCCGTGGAACGCAATTATAGTATTGGTGACCGGGAGTTATAAGCAGTCAAGTTGGCTGCTTATTTCTGGTCGCTGCTCTTGGCGTCCACTTTCAGCAGCCATCACACCAAGATGTTTGAAAAAAAAAAACCATTAAAAAATACCTACGATTCAGAAACCTTTAAATCCAGCCTTTGCTGCACTGGTTCTTCCTCCAATTCAGTGTCCTAAACTGATTCGGGCTCAAACATATAAGGCTGAATCTCTGAATATGCCATAGCTGCATAAAGTATGTCTGTCCATGTTCTGAAGCCAGCGAGTGTTTTCCATTTTTCCAACCACTCTGGGTGAAGTTACCTTCTTTTGAGAGGCAGCAAAGCCAGCCAATCAACGTCAAGTGCTTGCATTTCATAATGAGGTTGCCAGATAAGCTGGAAAGGTCGCCAAATAGGTGCAAAACAACGCGTTCAAAATCCCCCACCGTAACACAGCTTTTTCATAGAGGTTTTTAGGAAGCTTCTGAGGCATTACAGACCCAACCAAAATTTTGTTGTCTATATGTCACATCACAGAACAGGGATAAATACCCCTTTCAACCATTCTATGTCACCTTTAAGATTTTAGACCCTAGATCCGGTGAACACCGACGATGTAGGCAAAAATTTCAGTGAGCAACAAATTTAAGTGATCAGAACAATCTATTTGTTCCCAGAATGGAGGTACAAACTCAGCAGCCCCAGGACTGTCCAGGATTGGCTCGGCAGTATTGATTTCTGCACCCACCACAACCTGATTTCATATAGATCATAAAACCTAACGTGCTTAAACTCTTTTCTCTGGAAGAAAGGCATGCTGAATTTATTTTAGAATTTTTAGTTTAAAATTATTGCATATTATTGCTGTAATAGTGTAAGGGAAATGAGTAAAGAAATAACATAAAATGAAGGAGGCAGTAGGCAAACACAAAGTGTTATGTTTATTCAAAATTAATTTCTTCAGTCAAAATAAATTCTTTGCATTTCTCCGTTATTCTGCTTCACCAGCAGGATACGCTCCAGTAAAATTTGTCGTCTGGATCATGAATTCAGCAGAACACTCTCAGATCGGTTCCACCCATTTATTACATAATCTACTCCGTTTACAAATTCAGAGTCAACAGAAAAACTGCATTTGTTTAGGAGGGATAATCTCCACATTATTATAAATCATTCTACACCTATAATGTCCACTGTTGCATGAACACTGTAGGGGATGAGTCGGGGTGGATAGCAGTACAATGATTTGCATTTTGATCCAAATTATCTTGAACAAGGGCTATTGAAAAAATAGTCCATATACAAAGGCACAAAAGGTATGAATTGGAATTATAAGATGAAAAGACAAATGTGGGCATAAATAGCAATGGTTTCCCAGAGCTGAGACGACCAATACATTGAGAAAAGAATCACAGTGGAATAATCAAGAGTTGACATGAGAGGTAAAACAGGCAATTAGATATCGCTAATGTTGCAATCTCACAAACTGAAAACAGCCGCCTGCGGCTTTTAGTCTCGCAGCTCACGGATTAGTTTGTGATTTAATTTGTCTGAAATAAACCTGAGTGATGTCATGGGTAATCGTCGACGGGCTCTAGCTCACTAGTTTATTGCTATTAGAGTTTGCAACAGACAAAAAAGAGAAAAAACGTAAATAACAACCAATTTACAGAGCTTGGATATAGCCTCCTAAGTTATGCACGGCTTGTAATTCTGATAAATCCTTCTTCAGTTCAAACCAAGCCCAAGATCCAAACTTTTAAACTGAATGTAAACTTGGTTGAAAAAAGAAAGAAAAATACAGTACATAATTAATGTACCTTTTTAAAGATCCTAGAGGATGATTTCTCTCCGAACCACCGCGTGATTCATTTTCCTGTTGGTACCAGAGGGGGGAGTGAATGGCCTGTTTTGCATTCCAGAAGCAGTTGCATCAGATTATTTTATTGTGCAATTTATGAAAAGGGCAGGCTGTCAGAAAGGTCCGTGCGCATTGGTGGTGGTGGTGGGGTAAGTTTTTTGAAGGAGGAGGAGTGGAACGGGAGAGAAGAAAGGAGAAAAAATAGAGCAAGTAAGGCTATTATACTGAGGGTGCAGGGAGGGAAATCTGAAGCAAACTCTGCTTGTGAAGAATCTACACAAAAAAGTCCAAACTAAAATAAAAAAGATGATGACACCTGAGACTTGGACTGCTGGTTATTGCAGTTTTTTGGGGTGACAGACTTATCACAGATTAGGTGTAAACACCCAAAGTCGTAAAGTTCACATCAGAACCCATTTGAAATAGCATTCTTTTATTCTTTTATTTTGTCTTGACTTACATCTAACTGCATTAACTAGTAAAAAGTGCAGAACCATGCTTTTGTAATAATGACACAGTAAATATGCTGGAGTTTCATGGCTTGATGAAGTCTATATTTAAGCTGAACAGCCAGTAATGCAAATTCTGCCCGTAAAAACAAATAGTTTCTTTCATGGTCCGAGTCCTGCTCCATTATTTTATAAAATAAAACATGAATAACTAAAATACAAAATAAAATTAAAAAAATATTTTAAAAAACTTTAAAAAACTTAAAACTTTTTTTGCATGTCATTTTCTGACCACATACGTTGCTTTCTTAGGGGGCTCTTGTTTGTTAAATGGTTCCTTTCTGATAAAGCTTTAACAGATTTTAAGCCATAAATGGCTTATATCCGGCCCATAGGAATCTGTTGAGTCCCTGAGATGTTCCCTTCGCAGTGTTTGTTGTCTTTTGGCTTCTTATTGAATTAGACATATGAAGAAATTCATGAGGCATAATGGTGTATAACGAGAATGGAGTCATACGTGCACACACAAGCACACGCACGCACACGCACACACGCACACACACACGCTCACACACACGCACACGCACGCACGCACACACAAGCACACGCACACGCACGCACACACCCACGCACACACACGCATGCACACACAGGCACACACACACACACACACACACGCACGGGCACGCACGCACACACATGCACACGCGCTCACACACACACACGCGCGCACGCGTGCAAATGCAATTGCAGACTCCCGTACAGCATGCACACAAACCCTCGCACACACACGGACACGCACACACATGCACACTAGTACAAAACACGCATACACACACAGGCCTGCACACAAATGCACATGAACACTCCAGTACAACACACACACACACACACACATACAGGCCAGCACACAAATGCGCATGATCACTCCAGTACAACACACACACACACTCTGATACAACACACAAAAACACACACACACACACACACATACAGGCCAGCACACAAATGCGCATGATCACTCCAGTACAACACACACACACACTCTGATACAACACACAAAAACACACACACATACAGTACAACACACACACACATTCTGATACAACACACAAAAACACACACACACACACACACATATACAGGCCAGCACACAAATGCGCATGAACACTCCAGTACAACACACACACACACTCACACACGCATTGGGCAGAACTGACTGAAGTACAGATAACTGAAGAGAGCCACCTTGTGGGGACGATCTAAATGGTTTTTTGCTGTGATGTCTTTGTCAGAGTAAACAATCAGGAGGCCATTCTAAATCAACGATAAGAAGGTCGCTATAAAAGTGAAAAAAGATGCACTTTGTTTTGTGATCTGATTTTTTGGAAATACTTTCTCACAGTGAAATGATTACTAATTGCACTCTCTTCACTCACTTTGCATTCATAAACCTTTATTATTGGTCATAAATACTGTATTGCAATTTCAAATATGCCCTCCAGTATACTAGGCAGTATATTAGGCCTTTGTATATTTTTTGTTGAGTCATTTCAGTGGATTCCATGACCATTTCTCATATATCTTTTTAGTTTTGCACAACAGTGGCGCAGTTGAAGCAACAGCCATTTTGTGTTTGATCATAATCACTAATCATAATGGTCTCAAGTTCTGGAAATTTATTTTTTATGCTTCTTGCATTTTGATAACCTGAAATGTTTTTATCACGAACGCTCTTTCCTCTTCGATTTCCCATGTGCTCGTTGCATTCTTCATTCTGAACCGTGCTTAGTAGAATTGCCTGCCTGCAATGTAAAGAACAATTTTCAAGGTGGAAAAATAAATAAATAATAATTCCAAACTATATTCAGTCACATCACTAAGTCTTGGTTTGTTCCATTCATGACATGGTCTTTCAGCTTGAAACATGGTTTAAATTGAAGGGATGGTTGCAGTGCTGTTACACTGACTGTTACATCCTGAAGTTGCTGGTTTGTACCGATAGCTGTTTACTTTTTCTGATTATAAATGCAGATGAACGAAAATTGATTGAGAAATGCACATTTCTATCTCCGACAGATCTTTTGAAAGAGGGAAGTAGCAGATTATGTGGCAATGTTCATTCAAACTGTGATGCTCATTACTTAGACTGCTGGAGTTAATATCAAGCACGACAGAATTGATGGAAGAGCATAGAACTATTTTCCGTAAGATATCAAATATATTTACAAGAAAGTGGGGTCGTATTCACACAGGAGGAGTACTCCCGAGTGGTGCTGAAAATTTCTGACTAAGCATTACCTCTTAAAAGTGATTCACAAAGATTGCTGAGAGCAGCTCTTACTTGGGCAAACTCCGACATTAATCCGTTTGTGCAGATCAGAGATGCTAGCGTCTGCGGACCTGCTCTAATGACGCACACAGCTGTAGTATTCTATCAATATGTTGTACACCCAAAACATATACTGAATGCTCACAAGGAAGCAATGCCTGTTTACCATTAAGAATATGAACGTTAAAAGGTCCCAAAACTGTTTTCCCAGGAATTAATTCCCAATGAATGAAGCACCTCAATCAAGCCTAATCTGCAAACAGCCTAAGATATTTGCCAATAGTTTCTATTCAACAGTTGATAAAATTGATCTCTCTCTACAAAAAAAAGAACATTTCCATCATAACAGCCAGCTAAATCTACAATAGTCAAAAGATATGCAAATATAGCAGTCAAAAAACAGCTTCTTGAAGAAAAAAAATCAACATGTTTTTGACACTGTCACTATGCACAGTGACATAGCAATGACTGAAAATTTAATGGGGCACAGAACATCCCATCCATCCATTTTCTATACCCACTTATTCCTCACTAAGGTCACGGGGCGAGCTGGAGCCTATCCCAGCTGACTACTGGCAAAAGAGAACATCCCTTTAAAACAATTACTAGTCCTAACATGTTCTCAATCATTTTCATAACTAGATTTAGTCAGTAAGCATGGCTTACAGGATACCCCCCGCATGTATATCAGTACATTCATACTGAAACCATCAGACCTACAACAAGTAGTCGAGCAGTACCACAGTCAATAGACCTTCCACCAAGAAAAAAAATTTTTCAAAATCAGATGAGTAGGTTATGAGATCTAGGTCCGGACACAGACGCACGCACACACTCACAGACACACGCACACACGGACAGACAAAGAAAATCCAGTATACCCCCCTAAACTTTGTTGCGGGGGGTATAATTAACAAAAGATTCACTCTGAGGACACTCCACACTATCTGGTGTTGCTAGTTCTCCCCACTAAGGCAAGATGACAATCGTTCATTTGGATGCGTTATTTGGTGCATTTAAATCAGCATTATTCAAAATTACATAACTGTCAACTCTCATGCATATAGCATTGAGTCACATGCTTTTTAGTGGCATATCATGTTCTCGCCCGATAGTCAGCAATCTTACACTTAACAAGAGTGAAGATTGAAAATTTTAACTCAGCAGACAAAATTCTCTTTAATTGTTGAGTCCCTCTTTTTAATCAATCCATGCTGTGCCGAGAGTGAAAGGCAATGTTTCATTAGAACGTGGATCAGTCACTCAATAAACCCATATTTAAGGGATTCTCAAGCAGAATTAAACTCGTTGTACATTGAAGTTTTTCAGTTTCACCTGCATTAGATTTCACCACCAGTGAAATGGAAACTGGTTATGACTTCGGACTGCTCACGCTTTTCTATTCTCAGGGATTGCAAGCCATGAAATTGCATTAAGATGCTTCAAACGGTCTGAAATAAGTACATTAGTACATGAGTACATTCCTTTTCTGTTTTGAATTTGACCAATTATTTTGTCGTCGATGAATTACATGGAGAGAGAAGCCGTGACTTTGGTTTCCAATGGCTCAGGTTTGCAGTGGGAAAACTAGTTTATAAACGAAAATGACTTCGAACAAGCCAGGGCTAACTCCTCTGTTAAGCCGCTGCTAAAGGATCTAGATGACTCTAAATTTCCTAAACTTCAATGAAAACGAGACCGAAGTGATGGTCTTTGGTGGTACCTCTGTGATCCCACTAGTTGATCTGGGTTCTTCGGCACAGCATCGTAAGCCTATTGTTAGTGGGGGATAAGAGTTGACAAAGAGCTTCAGTTTGACAGCCAGATTAAAACTGTGGTGAAATCCATTTTCTTCCACCTAGGGCAGCTGGCGAAAGTAAAACCAGTCCTTCAGCACTTTGAGACAGTCATCCCTGCCTTTGTGACACGGCTGAATAACTGCAATGCACTTTCTATGGGGGTTAGTGGGCCCTCCATCGCTCGTCTTCAACTGATACGCTGCTGCGTGCCTTTCAACTGGTACAGAACGCTGCTGCGCGTCGTTTAACAGGTACAGAACGCTGCTGCGCGTCGTTTAACAGGTACAGAACGCTGCTGCGCGTCGTTTAACTGGTACAGAACGCTGCTGCTCATCTTTTAAATGGCACAAGAAAGACTGAAATGGTCTTGCCCCACCGTACCCCTCAGTGCTGCTGCACCCCTGCACTCCCAGCCGGTCTCTCAGGTCAGCTGATCAGCTGCTCCTGACAGTGCCTAAAGTTAGGCTTAAGCTCATAGGGGATCGAGCATTAGCTGTTGCATCACCAAAACTGTGGAATGACCTGCTGCTGCACATTAGACAGGCCTCCTCACTTTCATTTTAAAAGTCCTTTTAAAACCGACCTCTTTTTTGGCTTTTGACACCATGTCGGTTGTTGATTCTATGTGTATGCATACACTTCATCTTCTGTGGGCAGTATATTTTAGTGCTTTTTTCTTGTTGTATATTTTATCTTTTGTTGTGTTATTGTTTTTTTCATGTAGTGCAGCAATTTGCTAACTTTGTGTTTATTAATACAGCAAAATTTTAACAAAGTGGATTGGATTGGACACTGATATCCTGCAAGTTTTTTTTTTTTCTCCTGAGTCTGCCAACGATCTTCTGTAAAATATTGATTTGTGTTCTCATGACACAATTAATCAGAAGCTACATAATAATGTTGGAAGTGTTACCTTTTAAGTCAAAAAGTGATTGTGGCAGTAAAGATGAATGAAAATAGGATTTATTTATTGATGTTACCCCATTTCATCCCTGAGGTTTGGACAAAACAACGATGAAGATGCATATCTTTTGAAAAAAATGCCTTCATTGGCATTTTTTTTCATACCTAAATTTACCCACCATCCTCAGGGTACAAGCAGGAATGAGAAAACTACCTCTTTATCCTTATATGACAAGACTGTCATCCTTCAAGATCCTGTCCACGTCCTCAGCTTCTTTCCACAGCAAAGATTTAAAAAATTGCTTTCAGATTCCATTTATAAATACAAAATCCCCTTTGTACAGTTCTGTAGGAAATTATATCAGTCAGATACCTTAGCGAGCTTTTTCTTTGCCCCAGCCTTCATCAATCATCAACCCATAGCCTTGTGTAGATCCTGAAAGTAAGTTAACTGTAAATTTATGGATGTAATTTACCATTTTTTGTAGCATTTGCGGCCCTCAAATTGCTTAAAACTCCTTCAATGCGTGGAGAATTCTGAAACAGTGATGCTGCGGAGTACCGTTTGTTGATTGCCTCCATTTTTTGTTTATCCAGGTGTAATAACCAAGTCATCAAAGTGTGGAGATTTTATTTTTACTGTAATGGTAAGGATTGGCATCTTAAAATGTGATTAGTCACCTGCTGACAGCAGGGATGGCAGTGAAGCGAACAGCTTTTTCTTGGGAGGATGGGGGGGTGATGGATGAGCTGGAGGGGGTGCGGAGGAGATACAGTACAGC
Source organism: Gymnothorax reevesii (assembly GCA_029721435.1). Classification (NCBI taxonomy): domain Eukaryota; kingdom Metazoa; phylum Chordata; class Actinopteri; order Anguilliformes; family Muraenidae; genus Gymnothorax; species Gymnothorax reevesii. The sequence goes on along the minus strand of CM056592.1, from coordinate 25,852 downwards.
TGAGGATGGAGCAGAAGATAGCCTTACACCTCATAAATTACACTGAGCAGCTCAACTCTGGGCCTGGAAGCCTTGCACTGTCAGGACACTTAGGGAGGCATCTCTGAGGGCTGGCTTTATTCACACATCCCACGTCTTGTAGATTTTTTCCCCAGAGAGGCATTGAACCTCCTTAGTGTTGTATCCAGAGTCAGATAGGCACACATGTTGAGAAAACATTGTTTATATGTAGCCAGGCTCATGAGTATTTTCAGTCATACAGTTGTCATATTTTTGGCTCTTTATGCAAACCCCATACATTTGAAATTAAATGATCAAGCTGTGCTTGAAGTGTAAACTTTCAGTTGTAATATAAAGGTGCTGTCAAAAATATTTTGTGAACCATGCAGGATTTGCAAAAAATTTAATACAAAGCCCCCTAATTGTAGGGACTCAAAAAAATGGGAGAAGCTAACTTAATCATAAATTAAATCGATATTTTCTACGCTTGATTGCAAATCCTTGAGCTTGGAACCCACTGACATTAGTGGAATCTGAGTGTTCAGTACAGTGAGAATCAGTTCCTGCTTGTACATCGAAACGTTTTCTTTAGGTTTTGGTTTTAGCATGTGAAATGTATGCTCAGTTGGATTAAGGTCAAGCGATTCACGTTGATATAGTATAACATCCACTTCTTTGTCTAAGTTTTTTTTGCTGTACACTTTGGGGAATTGTTACACAGCACTGTGAAACACTGTCAAATTTGTGTTGATGCATGTAGCTGAATTTCAGCAGAGAAAATAGCCTAATACAAAACAGACTTCATCCTGCTGCATTTAGCAGTGGTCTCACCATGAGCAAATATGTAAATATAAGGTAACCAGTCTTAATGACAGCCATGCATGGCCAGACCATGAGACAAACTCTACCATAGATACTCTTCATATCATGAGCAGTTCCTTCCCTCATCCATAGTTCTCAATATCTATCACTGTCTCATCAGTCTGTAGGAGGTGGCACCAGAACTGCACAGGCTTTTTGTAGATGTTTTATGGTAAATTCTAATTTGCTCTCCCAATGATATACATCTTTTGTTAAACTCTCTGTGCCAAATTCATGAAAAGCCTTTATCTGGTACACACAGCTAACAAATGGGAAGCTGGCAAATGGGAGCTCATCCCATGCATTTAGTTCACCGAATCACGAAGGCTGACGTGTAGACACCGTTTATCTTATAGTTGCCGTGTGTGTTTAACAAAGGAAAAATTATGACGTACCTTGGGGATAGTTTAGGGCCTGTTTTCCACTGATTGTCACGGCACAGGTTTCGTCAGACACGGCGCTCGGCATACGCTTATCACGCTCTGCGCGTAGGGCACCAGCTGCCTGGGGGGGCACCAAAAAAATCAAGCCCATAAAAAAATTATAATAACAGTATTTAATATTTAAAATAAAAGTTTGTTAAGCATGTTAATAAATATAATTAATACAAAAATAACGTAGGCTTATTGACGCGAAAAAAGATTAATCTCCTGTGCGGCCCTCTCATCGGTCTACATTTGGTGCCCCCCCTCCCCCATTCCCTAGTAGTTTGCTCCATTATGCTTCAATCGCAAATTTAGCAGAAGTTTATTCCGGAGATCTGGGGCCGGTTGCATAAACTGAGTTTAAGACTGGTTTTCACCGTAGACCGGTCTGAAATTGTCAAGTTAGACGAGTCTAATAAAGACTGTCTGTTGCATAAAGCTTAAGACTGACTTAATTTGAGGCATTAAAATTAGCCACCTCTCCCCCTGGCTAACCCTGAGATGAGAGCTTTGTTGCCATAGCAACACATTTTTAGAACACCTGTTCGAGGACACAAAGATACAGCAATATTAATTGTTTTTCTACCAAAAAAGCACAAAAAATATTGTACCAACAGGATTATCAGCTCTGTTTTTTTAAAATTTTTATTTATTTTGTAGTTTTGGAGGGGGCCCTCCTCCGGTGGCTAGATTTTTTTTCTCTTCCATCGGGCTATTTCTGTCTTAAGCTGCTTTCACCCGACGCGAAACAAATTTTTCGCACGACAGATTACATTCAAAGTCAATGCAAAGACGCGAATACATGCGAAACGCTTTCCGGTGTGAAAGCAGCTATGGATTCTTGCACTATATTTTTAAAACGTTTTTGAACATATTTTATGGTTCACACGACCGTTGATACCGTTTGCCTTTTCTGTAATTTTCTCCCCTAATTTAATGACGTGTCAAATTTCCGTTCGCTTGATTAAAACTATTGAATAAAAGACTTCTTTCGGCATTATCCTCCTCCAGCAACGAAAACTTTTTCCATTGCGCTTCAGTGCGGTGATCTCCCGCTGCCACCGAGTGTCGCTATTTTGTCCGCCATGTTTTTCTCCTTTGCGAAGTGTCTTATTTTACCCATGATACATTGCGCGACCAGCTATCCAAGTTAGGCTTAAATAAGTCACTCAAAGACAGGTTTTATGCAACAGGCATATTTAATAGTCTATAGTAAGTCTGACTTAAAATTACATTTAAGTCAAAGATTGGGTCTAATTTTATGCAACCGGCCCCTGGACGTGTCATCGAAAAGGCATCAAGAGTCGGGGGCTGAAAAGAGGAAAAGAAGGAAACAGCGAGATGATGCTCGAGGGTTACTTACAGGTAAGAGAATGTTATAATGAATACTTGTTTAATTTGTATCGACTAACCCTAACCCTAACCCTCCAACCACTTGTTTGGTTTCAGTAAGTCAACGCAAAGAAATAAAAATAAATCAAACATATTAATTAGTTTGGGATCTTTCTCAAATCACATGGGACTTGAGCCCTAAAATCCTGACTGGAATTTTTGTGTTCAAGTAAATATCATGGACGAGATTAACATATATGCAGGAATATGATTATGAACAACTAAAACACAAATTACATTGATGTATTTTCCTATATCTCATCTACTATTCACTTGACTTCATAGTAGGGAAAGAAATGTCATTCCCAGTTATTTTTCCGGCATCACAAACAGAAGTAAAATTCTGCACACCAGCTTGTGGAAATCGGTGCAATTTTCTCTATTGACAGCATTAATGAAGTTTCATTGAATGTGCCAACACACTTGCAATGGCAGGGATAGAGTGTGATCAAACTCGCATTAATACTTATCAGGTCCTTGGCCACAGTTTTGTATTGGCAGCTCAGGCCTCCATCTCGATTGCGCTCCCCTGATGATAATTAATCTTGTATTCAGAAGTGTTTAGTTGGCCTTTCTTCAATAGCAGAAACAAAGACAGACTACAGACTGCTAAATGACCTCTTATTGAATAACCATTGATCCAACTGTTCCATAATGGGCCAAAGTGTCCCTTGTGAATGTGATGGATGGCACACCGACCAAGTGCAAAGCAAAAGATCAACATTCTTAATCGAAAAACGTGAGTCTGAAGATGAACTTAGGCTCAGGAATACCAAGTGAGATTAAATTTCCTTCAGGGGGTGATCGTCCCAGTTTCTGTTATTATTGAAAATTGTTGATAAAATCAATAATGAGATGATCGATGCAAAATCTAGATTTTTTTCTTTATTTTAGTCCCTGTCAATTAACCATATTGCTAAATTCATTATAATAAGTACTTGTGAGGAATCATTCATTTGATGCATTTGGATATTTCAAACATATCTCAAAGGCTTGAGCGATTTTAAGAATAATTTAATTTTCACTGATCTTTACGGGGTGTTCACAAGCCACACCCATTTGAGAACATCTGCATGAAAACCTGAAATTTAACTTGTGAAGAAAAGTGTGTGAAGAAATTTTACTCTTTGTTTGACCAAACATTAGAAGAGGTAATCAAAATGTGATGTAAATGAATTTCACTTTGGTATGATTGTTGCTGCCAGATGACGTGGTTATAGAATTTTCTGAAATAACGGTCAAAAAGAGTTTACAGAAAATACAGTGATTCATTAAGTCATTCTGAGGGCAGCAGGTCTGTTGGTAAACCCACCTCATCAGTGAAAGTTTAAAGGAGAACGGACAGCCCCTTTGCGCAGAAGCCAAATCTGACAATTTATGTTACTCTACTGAAGGCTTTATAATTTAAGATTTGAGCTTCACAGAGAGGGGAAAATGGCTGAGAATAATAAAGTGTATGAAACTCTCTTCTAATTTGAATTTACTATATGGCTAAAACACTGCATTTAGATAGAAGCTGTGTGTTTAACTGCTGATGGGCATCTATTCAAATTTTTTTAAAAATTATTTTAAGGGTTAGGGTTAGGGTTAGGGTTAGGGTTAGGGCCTCAATATACTCACGTACTCCCCAACAAGCTCCCGCAGGAGCATTGCCGGTTTGAAGTGAAGTACGCGGGAATGCACTGGCCGACGCACGTTAGTACAAGTTACCACGCAGTTGTCCGGTCCTAGAGAGGGGGGGTAGATAGAGCAAGAGGGAGAGAAGCTAAGAGTTTCGGAAAAGTCGATAACTCTTAGTACACCGAAAGTGGTGTTGTGTAGCCCTTGGCTCCCTCTAGGGGAGCCAGGGTGTGTTGCTAGCTATATTAAGAAATGGGGCTAATAAGGTTTTAGGATGAATTTCAGGACACATCGTCAGTAGTGTACCTTAGGGTCATTGGGTGTTTCGGCCATTACCACTAGACACCCTCACCCAAGGACGGCCCCACCGAGGTGATCAATCTCGGGGTGTGTCCCATAGCCAAATGGAGTTTTTAAGGTTTTTAAGGTTTATTTCTTTTTAAATGGCTAGAAAGTAAGTTCTAATAAGGTTCTTTTAAAGTGACGCATGGAGGTCTATCGGTGGGTTTAAGGTATTTTTGAGGTGAGTAACTGTTAGAGTTTTTCAAAGGGTTTTTCAACCGTTGATACTTTTTACGCCGTACGAGAGAGAGGGGGAGAGTCTCTTAAATGGTTTTTTAATATTTTGGGGGGTGAAAGTTCCGTTAATGGGGTTTAAGTATTTGTTAGTTTTTTCTAAGCGCGAGGTAAAGTATTTTAAGTTAGGCCTCATAATGTTCGCGGGCGTCTCATATCCAATCTTGACGCTCGCGTACATATGAGCAGATTAAATGCCAAGGGTGCGCTGAGCAGATATCTCATGATGTTCGCAAGAGCCTCATATCCAATCTTGGCAATTGCTCACATATGAGAAAGTTTGCTTTTTTTTTGGGGGAAAAAAGTTTTGTGAGTAAGGAATTTACTCATAATGTTCGCAAAGGCCTCATATCCAATCTTGGCGATTGCGTACATATGAGAGTTTACTCTATCCTTTTTGGGTAGAGTTGTTTTAGATATGGAATTTTCTCATGATGCTCGCAAGGACCTCATATCCAATCTTGGACCTTGCGGGCATATGAGAGTTTGCTCAGCTTATAGTTGGATATAATGAGTATTTTAGGGGAAATGGAGATGTATAGATCCATTAGTGTTGTTTTTTAAATCCTTGGTTTTGGATTTTTTGATAAGAATTGTGCAAAGTTGTTGCTTTGGTTCAGTCTGAATTGGCGGAAAGGTTTTTGTTGAGGGTTTGAATTAGCGGAGGCGATGTGTATTTATTCCCGGGAGTCCAAAGGAGACCCGTGAGAAATTTGGTGAAGATAGCTGTTTTTAGGTGGTTGATAAGATAAAAATTGTGTTGGGCGGGTTTAATTAGCGGAAAGGTTTTTAAAGTTGAAAACAATTAGCGGAAGGGACTGAATTGGAGTCTAGTAGTTTGTAAATGTTGGGGGAAGTTTAATTGGTCCATTTTGGGATAATCGTTAAAGAGAAAATTGGTGATTTTTGAAAGGGGGGTCGAATCAAAGTATCGTAAGCTATCCAAGGTTCTGGAATAAATTTGGGTATCCAAACTATGGAGAATTGGTTTTTTTGGAAGAGTTTGATGGGTTTTCAGATTGGAATTTACAAGTAGAGTTAATTTGGTAGTTGAAAGTCCGGGATGAAGAAATTACAGGAGTCTTCTTGGTCGTGGATATTGGAAAAGTCAATTCGCTCCAAATAAAAGGTAGAAAAAATAAAAAGAGGGGGTCACATCAGGAAGGTTTTTAGACCTCCTAGTGAGGTAAAATAACAAAGAATCGCATGTAGTGCAGATGTGCCGTTGCATGAACGGAGCTAATCTCCATAGAAAACTGGGCCGCGATGAAGGTCCTGACGCCCTGGACCACCACACCCTGCGTGCTGTTCCAAGGGAACCCAGGGGGGCCGCATACTTACCCCCTGACCGACCAGCCGCTTGTTAACACCGCAAGGTTACCACGACTATTGGTCAATCAGGGCTGAAGATGTGGTCCGACATCACAGCAATACCTCATCCCGTCCAGGACCCCTTTGGGAGGAAAACGGACAAGCCCTGCTATAGCGTAGCCCGCCGGAATCCTTCCGTAAGAAGGAGTAGGGGTTGGCGGCGCTGAGACGTCGCCTCCCCCATAACTCGCTTCTATGGGGTCCCAGAGTGGGACTACCATAGCAAAATCCTGTGTCCCATACACCGCACGACCCCAGGAATTGCTCTAAGTCCTATGACGAAGTCCTGTGTCCCATACACCGCACGACCCCAGGAAGTCGTCTTTAGTTTTATACCGTGGCGGAGGGCCCGAGAGACAATTTAATGTCAAAAGGGACTCACCTGCGATAGAACGCGAGTGTCTTCGCCTTATTTTAATGGTTTTTCGGTTAACCGGTACCTAATTGCGAATTGCGTTTTAATCTATGGTTACAAAATTGAAATATTTTATTTCTAAGAAATGGTGTTATTAATATACTTGTTCCTAAGGGTATTAAGGTTTGATGGTGTTTTGGGACTTAATAGTACATTAATTAGTGTGTAATAACAGTATATTAATATTTTTAAGACCGTAATGCTTTATTAAAACGGTAATATTTAATTTAAATGCGGAAGTGAATAAAAATTATTTTTTTGAGGGGTAAGGATTGTTATTTTTTTGGGAACTTTTTGTGGTTCTTTATTTTAAGGAGAAATGTGTTTTTTAGCATTTTGTTGGAGAGTGCATCGGTCTTTGTTTTTTGGTTTTAGCGCCTATGGAGTAAAGGGTTTTTTAATTGATTGGAGGCTTTATAAAGGTTTGGGGATTAATTAAAAGGTATTTTTAGTGTCTAGGCGGGTAAGGGAATTGGTATTTGTGGTTATCTTAGTGGTTTTAAACGATTAGTGTTCAGGGCTGTTAAGAGAGTTTTTTTTGGGGGTGTAAAATTGTTTTTACTCTTATTCTAAAGGGGGAAGGTTGGGGTTTTAATAATTGGTTTTGTTAGGAGTAAGGGTTAGGGTTAGGGTTAGGGTTAGGGTTAGGGTTAGGGTTAGGGTTAGGGTTAGGGTTAGGGTTAGGGTTAGGGTTAGTGTTAGGGTTAGGGTTAGGGTTAGGGTTAGGGTTAGGTTTAGGAGAGTAATCTTCCTTTCCCAAGTTTCCCCTTATGAGGGCACCTTGGGAAAGAAAAGTTTGCACAGTCCATTCAGTGTACTGGAGCCTTTATATTGGAAGAATTTGGTCCCTTTTGTGGTGAAGTATTAGGTGCGTTTGTTGAGTCCTCTTGGGAACAAAGTGTTTAGCTTTGTGATCCAATGTTTTTCTGTCCTACGTCTGTCCTCCGGTGTCCAGTTGCTGTTCGTCTGAAGCCCGGATATTTCTAGTGCCTCAAGTCCATGGTGAAGGAAGTGAGCAACTAGATGTGTGTCTGTGTCTTTATGATTTCTAATGTTATATATGTGTTGAGCTAATCTAGTCCTGATCTTGTTACCCGTCTCTCCTATATATTTAACGTCACAATTGTTGCACCTAATGACATATATGCAGTTCTTTGTATCGAGTGTGAGTGTTTGTTTGATTAGGTATGTTATGTTTGTTGTGTTGTTCTTGATTGTTGTGGCTTGTTTGTAAAATACTGGGTCTTGTGCATGTACCGTGTTGATTTCTGGTAATTTGCTGTTAACCAGATGGTCCTTGAGGTTCTTTCCTTTTTTATATGCTGAGATGATTTTGTGGTCCTCGAGTATGTCCGTGTTTCGTAGGGATCTGTTTAAATTTATCTTAATTTTAATGTTTGCTGCTTGGCTGAATGCTGAGTAGGTGGTGATGAGTGGGATTATTTTTCTCGGATCCTGTGGTCTCGTGGTTAGGAAGTTTTTCCGGATCCGTCTGAGGAATGATCTACTGTAACCCCTGGGTTTCAGTGCTTTGAAGAGGCTTTGGGTAGCCTCTTCAAAATCTGTTGCCTGTGTGCAGATTCTGTGGTACCTGAGCAATTGTGATTTGATCAGGCCTTTGAAAGTATGTTTTGGATGGAGACTGTTTTTGTGTAAAAGTGCGTGTGTGTCTGTGTCCTTAAAGAAGACCTTTGTGTCTAATGTGTGTGTCTGAGTAAATGAGGGTCCTTTATATGTGGTGGTGTCCAAGAAATCTATGTGTTCTTTATGTGTGGTGTATTTAACTGTGATTGTTCTGTGGTGTGTGTTCAGGATATGAATGAAGTTTTTGAAGTCCTCTAGGCTATGTGTCCATGTTCCCCATATGTCATCTAAGTATCTAAAGTAATTGGTGGGTAGTTTGGGGCATTTTTCAAAGACAGTCTCCTCCCAATGTGCCATGTAGATGTTGGCATAGGCTGGTGCAAATTTTTTTCCCATAGCTGTGCCACTGATTTGTAGAAAGAATTCCTTGTTGAATTCAAAATCATTTTTGGTGAGGCTGATTTCCAAGAGTTGCAGGAGAGATGAGTCCGGTCGATTGTCATCCGGATATTTTTCCATCCAGGCTTTTACCGCGGATAGTCCCGCCACTGTGTTTATGTTTGTGTAGAGACTGTCTATGTCTATTGTGAATAGGATAGCTTCCTGTGCTATTTTGGTGTTTTTTACTTTGTGTATAAAATCGTATGTGTCCTTAATGTAGCTGTCGTGTTTTGTGGATAGTGGAGTGAGGAAATAGTCTATATATTCAGCAATCCTGTAGGATTCACTGTTGCAGTCTGAGACAATGGGTCTCCCTGCTGGGATCTCATATGGTAGGGTCCAGGACTGTGGCGGTTTGTGTATTTTGGGGAGGAGGTAGAAAATCCTAGGTCTAGGATTGCCCTCTCCCCTGAGGTAAAAGCTTTGTTTTTTAGTGATCCGCTTGCTCTCTAAGAGTGTTTGTATTATGTTGTGTATTTCCTGGGCTGTGTCTGGATATATGGGTCTTGGTAATTTTCTGTAGTGTGCTGTGTTATTTAGCTGTCTATTAGCCTCATGTATGTATTGTGCTCTGTCCATGATCACTATGGCACTCCCCTTATCTGCTGGCTTTAAGATGATTTGTTTGTTTTTTGCCAGCTGGTGTAGGGCTTGCCTCTCCCCTCTGCTGAGGTTGTTTTTGTCTTTGTAATTTTGTGGGTTCAGTGCCTTGATCAGGGTATTGTTGTGTTTGATAATTTGTGTAATTTCCTCTGGAATTTGGTCAGTCCTTGGTTCCCAGGTGGACTTTGGGATGAATGGTGTGCATTGTGTGTCTTCCGCTCCCTCAAAGAAGGCCGCCAGTTTTAGTTTCCTGTGGAATTCCTGGGCTTCTCCCTTGAGGGTTTCTTTTTGTTTTTTGTGTGTGTTTGTGGTGGGTATAAATGATAAGCCTTTGTCCAAAAGGCTTAACTGGTCCTGTGTTGGTTTGTAGTTTCTGGCCAGAATTATTATGTTCTTATTCCCCTCCCTGTTTGTGTTTGGGTTTGTGGGGATCTTTAGTTTAAATGGTGGAGCCAGTGGTCCAACATCTTGCTGGCTGTTCTGTCTGTCCAGTGGATGTTGTCCTGTGTTGTACGGAAGTCCCCCTCTGGAAGCTTTGGAATGTGTGGCATGTTCCGGCGGATGTGCTCGTTAATTTCCTCCAGGTTGGACTTCTGGCGGGGATCCAGGCTAGTGGAATAATTGATGATTGGGATCCAGATTTCTGCAGCAGGGAAGGTGGTTTTTGCAGCTCTCAGCATGGTTTGTAGTTGCTTGATTGCTGTCTTCTTTGGGTGCTGGTCCTTATTGTTGATTCCGAAAGACAAGACGACTCGCTGGATCTTGGAGTCTGTAGCCGTCTTTTCCAGGAGTCCCGCGGCATGGTAAAATGTTGCCCCGGGGTAGCTGTCAATCTGGAGGTCTCCTCTGGAGTGGGATGGGATCCTGGAGAGGTTGGAGTCCCCCAAGATCACATTGCTGCCCGTGATGTTGATCCTCCATTCTTGGATCTTCCTGTTGGATCGCGGATGCCTTGTGGGGTGGAAGGTTCCATTTTCCTCTCTGGCCCCATGGGTGTGGGGTGGGGGAACAGGTGTAAGTGGGTGAGTCGGGTTAGGTATAGGTGTGTAGTTAGGGTTAGCGGTGGAGTTAGGGTTAGGGGTGGGAGTGGGGTTAGGTGTGGGGTTTGTGTTAGGGTTAGGTGTGGGGTTAGGGTTAGGGTTAGGTGTGGGGTTGGGGTTGGGGTTAGGGTTAGGTGCGGGGCTGGGGTTAGGATTAGGGTTAGGGGCGGGGTTGGGGTTAGGATTAGGGTTAGGGGCGGGGTTGGGGCTAGGGTTAGGTGTGGGGTTGGGGTTAGGATTAGGGTTAGGTGCGGGGTTGGGGTTCGGGTTAGGGTTAAGTGCGGGGTTGGGGTTAGGAGTAGGGTTAGGGGCGGGGTTGGGGTTAGGGTTAGTGTTAGGTGTGGGTGCTGGGATGGGGCCAGAGACGTCCTGGTGCCGTCTGTGTCTGGTTTTCTGGGGTCTCTGTGGGCGTGGCTCTGGTTCCCAGTCTCTGTGGCCTCTTGGGGTTTCCTCGTCTCTTCTTCCACCCAGTTTGCGTGCTGCTCCCTGTGGTAGATGGGTCCCCCCAGTGTGCCTGGTTGTTGTTCCACTCCTGCTGGAGTGGGCCTGTCCCAGTGTTGGCCACTCTTCCTGGGATTGGGTTCGGTCCCGCGGCGTCGCGGGGGCAGTCCCCCACGCTGTTCGCGGGGGTGGTGGAGAATCCGCCAGGGCCGCGAACCTGTTGTTTGTTGTAATTCGGGTTGTGGGTGTTCTGGCTCCGAGGATGGGGGTTACTGTCTCCTTTGCAATGTTTAGGGTAGTCGGGTGCAGTCGTCTGCCAAACTTCTTTCTGGCCCATCTGCTCGCCACCTGGAATGCCTCCTGCCAGTTAGTTAGTCGTATCCTCTCCAGTTTCCCGGTAAGGATTTTCAGGCTGTCCAGGTAGTGTTCCTCCAGAATCTGCATGCTTGTGTGGAGCCAGTTGAGGGCATTTCCTGCGAGTCTCCTCATCGTCTCCTGCGTTGGAGCGGCGGGTCTCACTAGGGTGGCTAGCTCCTGCATTTTCTTATGTAAGCTTGCTGGCGGTGTTGTTCTGGCTCCTGATACTGCGGTGTTCTGTAGGTGGTGTGTTGTCTGGATGATCCTGAAGAGGATCCTGGTCGCTTCCGGGAAAGCCGCCATGATTTTTGGTGTGTGTTGTGTGTTGGAAAAAATGTAGTCTAGTGTTTTTTTTATGTATTTTTAGTGCAAACGGCGGTGTAGGGTTCGACTGATCGATAGCGTGCTGTCAACTCAAGGTTGACGCTTCTCAATGCAGTCTATACTTACCAAGACTGTTATCCTGTGGCTTTGTTGGCACCGTTAGGTTTCCACCACAGGATAGTACAGTCTGTGCAGGGTTGTCGCAGAACTCCTCCTGGGGTCCTCTTGCTAATGAGATCTGGAAAGTTTTGCTCTTTTAGGAATCAGCAGCGGGTGGATTGCTTCAGATAGTCGAAGGGATCCTGTCTCTGCTGCCCTCCAAAGCGCGCGTGGGTCGACACAACGTTTCGCCTTGTCTCAGGCTTCTTCAGGTGTGAGTAAGTGAGTAATTTTTCTGGGTTTTATTAAGCCCCGAAGAGGACCTGTTTGAGACCACTTCTAGAGCTGATTTGATTGGTTCCCTGGCTGGTGCTGCAGTTCCCCCTGTCTTTTGTTCCCCCGACGGGCCTCCTTAATGGTCCCGGGGTGTAGGCCATTAGCCTTTTGTTTTGCCTAATGAGTGGCTCTTTGTCATTTAAAGAAATTCTCTTTGCCTTGAATAAGGCCATTGAGAGTGCTGTTAGTCAGGAATGTGGTGCTTGTATTCCTTTTTTGTGATTCTGTTCCAGCAATTGGTAATCACTTAAGGCTCTGGCTGGTTTTTTTTGTCATTTTAAAAAAAATTTTTTATTTTTGTCTTGAATAATGCTATTGAGAGTGCTGTTAGTCAGGTCTGTAGTGTTTGCATTCCTTTTGGGTAATTCTGTTCCAGTAATCAGTCATCATTTAAGTCTCTGGCTGGTTTTTTGCCATAGATTAAAAAAAATATATAAATAAATAAATAAATAAATTTTTTCTTTTTGCCTTGACTGAGGCTATTGAGAGTGCTGTTAGTCAGGTATATGGTGCTTGTGTTCCTTTTGTGTAATTCTATCCCAGCAATCAGTAATCACTGAAGGCTCTGGCCGGTTAGGTTTAGGAGAGTAATCTTCCTTTCCCAAGTTTCCCCTTATGAGGGCACCTTGGGAAAGAAAAGTTTGCACAGTCCATTCAGTGTACTGGAGCCTTTATATTGGAAGAATTTGGTCCCTTTTGTGGTGAAGTATTAGGTGCGTTTGTTGAGTCCTCTTGGGAACAAAGTGTTTAGCTTTGTGATCCAATGTTTTTCTGTCCTACGTCTGTCCTCCGGTGTCCAGTTGCTGTTCGTCTGAAGCCCGGATATTTCTAGTGCCTCAAGTCCATGGTGAAGGAAGTGAGCAACTAGATGTGTGTCTGTGTCTTTATGATTTCTAATGTTATATATGTGTTGAGCTAATCTAGTCCTGATCTTGTTACCCGTCTCTCCTATATATTTAACGTCACAATTGTTGCACCTAATGACATATATGCAGTTCTTTGTATCGAGTGTGAGTGTTTGTTTGATTAGGTATGTTATGTTTGTTGTGTTGTTCTTGATTGTTGTGGCTTGTTTGTAAAATACTGGGTCTTGTGCATGTACCGTGTTGATTTCTGGTAATTTGCTGTTAACCAGATGGTCCTTGAGGTTCTTTCCTTTTTTATATGCTGAGATGATTTTGTGGTCCTCGAGTATGTCCGTGTTTCGTAGGGATCTGTTTAAATTTATCTTAATTTTAATGTTTGCTGCTTGGCTGAATGCTGAGTAGGTGGTGATGAGTGGGATTATTTTTCTCGGATCCTGTGGTCTCGTGGTTAGGAAGTTTTTCCGGATCCGTCTGAGGAATGATCTACTGTAACCCCTGGGTTTCAGTGCTTTGAAGAGGCTTTGGGTAGCCTCTTCAAAATCTGTTGCCTGTGTGCAGATTCTGTGGTACCTGAGCAATTGTGATTTGATCAGGCCTTTGAAAGTATGTTTTGGATGGAGACTGTTTTTGTGTAAAAGTGCGTGTGTGTCTGTGTCCTTAAAGAAGACCTTTGTGTCTAATGTGTGTGTCTGAGTAAATGAGGGTCCTTTATATGTGGTGGTGTCCAAGAAATCTATGTGTTCTTTATGTGTGGTGTATTTAACTGTGATTGTTCTGTGGTGTGTGTTCAGGATATGAATGAAGTTTTTGAAGTCCTCTAGGCTATGTGTCCATGTTCCCCATATGTCATCTAAGTATCTAAAGTAATTGGTGGGTAGTTTGGGGCATTTTTCAAAGACAGTCTCCTCCCAATGTGCCATGTAGATGTTGGCATAGGCTGGTGCAAATTTTTTTCCCATAGCTGTGCCACTGATTTGTAGAAAGAATTCCTTGTTGAATTCAAAATCATTTTTGGTGAGGCTGATTTCCAAGAGTTGCAGGAGAGATGAGTCCGGTCGATTGTCATCCGGATATTTTTCCATCCAGGCTTTTACCGCGGATAGTCCCGCCACTGTGTTTATGTTTGTGTAGAGACTGTCTATGTCTATTGTGAATAGGATAGCTTCCTGTGCTATTTTGGTGTTTTTTACTTTGTGTATAAAATCGTATGTGTCCTTAATGTAGCTGTCGTGTTTTGTGGATAGTGGAGTGAGGAAATAGTCTATATATTCAGCAATCCTGTAGGATTCACTGTTGCAGTCTGAGACAATGGGTCTCCCTGCTGGGATCTCATATGGTAGGGTCCAGGACTGTGGCGGTTTGTGTATTTTGGGGAGGAGGTAGAAAATCCTAGGTCTAGGATTGCCCTCTCCCCTGAGGTAAAAGCTTTGTTTTTTAGTGATCCGCTTGCTCTCTAAGAGTGTTTGTATTATGTTGTGTATTTCCTGGGCTGTGTCTGGATATATGGGTCTTGGTAATTTTCTGTAGTGTGCTGTGTTATTTAGCTGTCTATTAGCCTCATGTATGTATTGTGCTCTGTCCATGATCACTATGGCACTCCCCTTATCTGCTGGCTTTAAGATGATTTGTTTGTTTTTTGCCAGCTGGTGTAGGGCTTGCCTCTCCCCTCTGCTGAGGTTGTTTTTGTCTTTGTAATTTTGTGGGTTCAGTGCCTTGATCAGGGTATTGTTGTGTTTGATAATTTGTGTAATTTCCTCTGGAATTTGGTCAGTCCTTGGTTCCCAGGTGGACTTTGGGATGAATGGTGTGCATTGTGTGTCTTCCGCTCCCTCAAAGAAGGCCGCCAGTTTTAGTTTCCTGTGGAATTCCTGGGCTTCTCCCTTGAGGGTTTCTTTTTGTTTTTTGTGTGTGTTTGTGGTGGGTATAAATGATAAGCCTTTGTCCAAAAGGCTTAACTGGTCCTGTGTTGGTTTGTAGTTTCTGGCCAGAATTATTATGTTCTTATTCCCCTCCCTGTTTGTGTTTGGGTTTGTGGGGATCTTTAGTTTAAATGGTGGAGCCAGTGGTCCAACATCTTGCTGGCTGTTCTGTCTGTCCAGTGGATGTTGTCCTGTGTTGTACGGAAGTCCCCCTCTGGAAGCTTTGGAATGTGTGGCATGTTCCGGCGGATGTGCTCGTTAATTTCCTCCAGGTTGGACTTCTGGCGGGGATCCAGGCTAGTGGAATAATTGATGATTGGGATCCAGATTTCTGCAGCAGGGAAGGTGGTTTTTGCAGCTCTCAGCATGGTTTGTAGTTGCTTGATTGCTGTCTTCTTTGGGTGCTGGTCCTTATTGTTGATTCCGAAAGACAAGACGACTCGCTGGATCTTGGAGTCTGTAGCCGTCTTTTCCAGGAGTCCCGCGGCATGGTAAAATGTTGCCCCGGGGTAGCTGTCAATCTGGAGGTCTCCTCTGGAGTGGGATGGGATCCTGGAGAGGTTGGAGTCCCCCAAGATCACATTGCTGCCCGTGATGTTGATCCTCCATTCTTGGATCTTCCTGTTGGATCGCGGATGCCTTGTGGGGTGGAAGGTTCCATTTTCCTCTCTGGCCCCATGGGTGTGGGGTGGGGGAACAGGTGTAAGTGGGTGAGTCGGGTTAGGTATAGGTGTGTAGTTAGGGTTAGCGGTGGAGTTAGGGTTAGGGGTGGGAGTGGGGTTAGGTGTGGGGTTTGTGTTAGGGTTAGGTGTGGGGTTAGGGTTAGGGTTAGGTGTGGGGTTGGGGTTGGGGTTAGGGTTAGGTGCGGGGCTGGGGTTAGGATTAGGGTTAGGGGCGGGGTTGGGGTTAGGATTAGGGTTAGGGGCGGGGTTGGGGCTAGGGTTAGGTGTGGGGTTGGGGTTAGGATTAGGGTTAGGTGCGGGGTTGGGGTTCGGGTTAGGGTTAAGTGCGGGGTTGGGGTTAGGAGTAGGGTTAGGGGCGGGGTTGGGGTTAGGGTTAGTGTTAGGTGTGGGTGCTGGGATGGGGCCAGAGACGTCCTGGTGCCGTCTGTGTCTGGTTTTCTGGGGTCTCTGTGGGCGTGGCTCTGGTTCCCAGTCTCTGTGGCCTCTTGGGGTTTCCTCGTCTCTTCTTCCACCCAGTTTGCGTGCTGCTCCCTGTGGTAGATGGGTCCCCCCAGTGTGCCTGGTTGTTGTTCCACTCCTGCTGGAGTGGGCCTGTCCCAGTGTTGGCCACTCTTCCTGGGATTGGGTTCGGTCCCGCGGCGTCGCGGGGGCAGTCCCCCACGCTGTTCGCGGGGGTGGTGGAGAATCCGCCAGGGCCGCGAACCTGTTGTTTGTTGTAATTCGGGTTGTGGGTGTTCTGGCTCCGAGGATGGGGGTTACTGTCTCCTTTGCAATGTTTAGGGTAGTCGGGTGCAGTCGTCTGCCAAACTTCTTTCTGGCCCATCTGCTCGCCACCTGGAATGCCTCCTGCCAGTTAGTTAGTCGTATCCTCTCCAGTTTCCCGGTAAGGATTTTCAGGCTGTCCAGGTAGTGTTCCTCCAGAATCTGCATGCTTGTGTGGAGCCAGTTGAGGGCATTTCCTGCGAGTCTCCTCATCGTCTCCTGCGTTGGAGCGGCGGGTCTCACTAGGGTGGCTAGCTCCTGCATTTTCTTATGTAAGCTTGCTGGCGGTGTTGTTCTGGCTCCTGATACTGCGGTGTTCTGTAGGTGGTGTGTTGTCTGGATGATCCTGAAGAGGATCCTGGTCGCTTCCGGGAAAGCCGCCATGATTTTTGGTGTGTGTTGTGTGTTGGAAAAAATGTAGTCTAGTGTTTTTTTTATGTATTTTTAGTGCAAACGGCGGTGTAGGGTTCGACTGATCGATAGCGTGCTGTCAACTCAAGGTTGACGCTTCTCAATGCAGTCTATACTTACCAAGACTGTTATCCTGTGGCTTTGTTGGCACCGTTAGGTTTCCACCACAGGATAGTACAGTCTGTGCAGGGTTGTCGCAGAACTCCTCCTGGGGTCCTCTTGCTAATGAGATCTGGAAAGTTTTGCTCTTTTAGGAATCAGCAGCGGGTGGATTGCTTCAGATAGTCGAAGGGATCCTGTCTCTGCTGCCCTCCAAAGCGCGCGTGGGTCGACACAACGTTTCGCCTTGTCTCAGGCTTCTTCAGGTGTGAGTAAGTGAGTAATTTTTCTGGGTTTTATTAAGCCCCGAAGAGGACCTGTTTGAGACCACTTCTAGAGCTGATTTGATTGGTTCCCTGGCTGGTGCTGCAGTTCCCCCTGTCTTTTGTTCCCCCGACGGGCCTCCTTAATGGTCCCGGGGTGTAGGCCATTAGCCTTTTGTTTTGCCTAATGAGTGGCTCTTTGTCATTTAAAGAAATTCTCTTTGCCTTGAATAAGGCCATTGAGAGTGCTGTTAGTCAGGAATGTGGTGCTTGTATTCCTTTTTTGTGATTCTGTTCCAGCAATTGGTAATCACTTAAGGCTCTGGCTGGTTTTTTTTGTCATTTTAAAAAAAATTTTTTATTTTTGTCTTGAATAATGCTATTGAGAGTGCTGTTAGTCAGGTCTGTA
Source organism: Gymnothorax reevesii (assembly GCA_029721435.1). NCBI lineage: Eukaryota > Metazoa > Chordata > Actinopteri > Anguilliformes > Muraenidae > Gymnothorax > Gymnothorax reevesii. Next base: position 8,555 of record CM056592.1, on the reverse strand, counting down.
GTGTTTGCATTCCTTTTGGGTAATTCTGTTCCAGTAATCAGTCATCATTTAAGTCTCTGGCTGGTTTTTTGCCATAGATTAAAAAAAATATATAAATAAATAAATAAATAAATTTTTTCTTTTTGCCTTGACTGAGGCTATTGAGAGTGCTGTTAGTCAGGTATATGGTGCTTGTGTTCCTTTTGTGTAATTCTATCCCAGCAATCAGTAATCACTGAAGGCTCTGGCCGGTTAGGTTTAGGAGAGTAATCTTCCTTTCCCAAGTTTCCCCTTATGAGGGCACCTTGGGAAAGAAAAGTTTGCACAGTCCATTCAGTGTACTGGAGCCTTTATATTGGAAGAATTTGGTCCCTTTTGTGGTGAAGTATTAGGTGCGTTTGTTGAGTCCTCTTGGGAACAAAGTGTTTAGCTTTGTGATCCAATGTTTTTCTGTCCTACGTCTGTCCTCCGGTGTCCAGTTGCTGTTCGTCTGAAGCCCGGATATTTCTAGTGCCTCAAGTCCATGGTGAAGGAAGTGAGCAACTAGATGTGTGTCTGTGTCTTTATGATTTCTAATGTTATATATGTGTTGAGCTAATCTAGTCCTGATCTTGTTACCCGTCTCTCCTATATATTTAACGTCACAATTGTTGCACCTAATGACATATATGCAGTTCTTTGTATCGAGTGTGAGTGTTTGTTTGATTAGGTATGTTATGTTTGTTGTGTTGTTCTTGATTGTTGTGGCTTGTTTGTAAAATACTGGGTCTTGTGCATGTACCGTGTTGATTTCTGGTAATTTGCTGTTAACCAGATGGTCCTTGAGGTTCTTTCCTTTTTTATATGCTGAGATGATTTTGTGGTCCTCGAGTATGTCCGTGTTTCGTAGGGATCTGTTTAAATTTATCTTAATTTTAATGTTTGCTGCTTGGCTGAATGCTGAGTAGGTGGTGATGAGTGGGATTATTTTTCTCGGATCCTGTGGTCTCGTGGTTAGGAAGTTTTTCCGGATCCGTCTGAGGAATGATCTACTGTAACCCCTGGGTTTCAGTGCTTTGAAGAGGCTTTGGGTAGCCTCTTCAAAATCTGTTGCCTGTGTGCAGATTCTGTGGTACCTGAGCAATTGTGATTTGATCAGGCCTTTGAAAGTATGTTTTGGATGGAGACTGTTTTTGTGTAAAAGTGCGTGTGTGTCTGTGTCCTTAAAGAAGACCTTTGTGTCTAATGTGTGTGTCTGAGTAAATGAGGGTCCTTTATATGTGGTGGTGTCCAAGAAATCTATGTGTTCTTTATGTGTGGTGTATTTAACTGTGATTGTTCTGTGGTGTGTGTTCAGGATATGAATGAAGTTTTTGAAGTCCTCTAGGCTATGTGTCCATGTTCCCCATATGTCATCTAAGTATCTAAAGTAATTGGTGGGTAGTTTGGGGCATTTTTCAAAGACAGTCTCCTCCCAATGTGCCATGTAGATGTTGGCATAGGCTGGTGCAAATTTTTTTCCCATAGCTGTGCCACTGATTTGTAGAAAGAATTCCTTGTTGAATTCAAAATCATTTTTGGTGAGGCTGATTTCCAAGAGTTGCAGGAGAGATGAGTCCGGTCGATTGTCATCCGGATATTTTTCCATCCAGGCTTTTACCGCGGATAGTCCCGCCACTGTGTTTATGTTTGTGTAGAGACTGTCTATGTCTATTGTGAATAGGATAGCTTCCTGTGCTATTTTGGTGTTTTTTACTTTGTGTATAAAATCGTATGTGTCCTTAATGTAGCTGTCGTGTTTTGTGGATAGTGGAGTGAGGAAATAGTCTATATATTCAGCAATCCTGTAGGATTCACTGTTGCAGTCTGAGACAATGGGTCTCCCTGCTGGGATCTCATATGGTAGGGTCCAGGACTGTGGCGGTTTGTGTATTTTGGGGAGGAGGTAGAAAATCCTAGGTCTAGGATTGCCCTCTCCCCTGAGGTAAAAGCTTTGTTTTTTAGTGATCCGCTTGCTCTCTAAGAGTGTTTGTATTATGTTGTGTATTTCCTGGGCTGTGTCTGGATATATGGGTCTTGGTAATTTTCTGTAGTGTGCTGTGTTATTTAGCTGTCTATTAGCCTCATGTATGTATTGTGCTCTGTCCATGATCACTATGGCACTCCCCTTATCTGCTGGCTTTAAGATGATTTGTTTGTTTTTTGCCAGCTGGTGTAGGGCTTGCCTCTCCCCTCTGCTGAGGTTGTTTTTGTCTTTGTAATTTTGTGGGTTCAGTGCCTTGATCAGGGTATTGTTGTGTTTGATAATTTGTGTAATTTCCTCTGGAATTTGGTCAGTCCTTGGTTCCCAGGTGGACTTTGGGATGAATGGTGTGCATTGTGTGTCTTCCGCTCCCTCAAAGAAGGCCGCCAGTTTTAGTTTCCTGTGGAATTCCTGGGCTTCTCCCTTGAGGGTTTCTTTTTGTTTTTTGTGTGTGTTTGTGGTGGGTATAAATGATAAGCCTTTGTCCAAAAGGCTTAACTGGTCCTGTGTTGGTTTGTAGTTTCTGGCCAGAATTATTATGTTCTTATTCCCCTCCCTGTTTGTGTTTGGGTTTGTGGGGATCTTTAGTTTAAATGGTGGAGCCAGTGGTCCAACATCTTGCTGGCTGTTCTGTCTGTCCAGTGGATGTTGTCCTGTGTTGTACGGAAGTCCCCCTCTGGAAGCTTTGGAATGTGTGGCATGTTCCGGCGGATGTGCTCGTTAATTTCCTCCAGGTTGGACTTCTGGCGGGGATCCAGGCTAGTGGAATAATTGATGATTGGGATCCAGATTTCTGCAGCAGGGAAGGTGGTTTTTGCAGCTCTCAGCATGGTTTGTAGTTGCTTGATTGCTGTCTTCTTTGGGTGCTGGTCCTTATTGTTGATTCCGAAAGACAAGACGACTCGCTGGATCTTGGAGTCTGTAGCCGTCTTTTCCAGGAGTCCCGCGGCATGGTAAAATGTTGCCCCGGGGTAGCTGTCAATCTGGAGGTCTCCTCTGGAGTGGGATGGGATCCTGGAGAGGTTGGAGTCCCCCAAGATCACATTGCTGCCCGTGATGTTGATCCTCCATTCTTGGATCTTCCTGTTGGATCGCGGATGCCTTGTGGGGTGGAAGGTTCCATTTTCCTCTCTGGCCCCATGGGTGTGGGGTGGGGGAACAGGTGTAAGTGGGTGAGTCGGGTTAGGTATAGGTGTGTAGTTAGGGTTAGCGGTGGAGTTAGGGTTAGGGGTGGGAGTGGGGTTAGGTGTGGGGTTTGTGTTAGGGTTAGGTGTGGGGTTAGGGTTAGGGTTAGGTGTGGGGTTGGGGTTGGGGTTAGGCTCTCAATATACTCACGTACTCCCCAACAAGCTCACGTAGGAGCATTGCCGGTTTGAAGTGAAGTACGCGGAAATGCACTGGCCGACGCACGTTAGTACGAGTTACCACGCAGTTGTCCGGTCCTAGAGAAGGGGGGTAGATAGAGCAAGAGGGAGAGGAACTAAGAGTTTCGGAAAAGTCGACAACTCTTAGTGACACCGAAAGTGGTGTTGTGTAGCCCTTGGCTCCCTCTAGGGGAGCCAGGGTGTGTTACTAGCTATTTTGAGAAATGGGGCTAATAAGGTTTTAGGATAAATTTCAGGACACATCGTCAGTAGTGTACCTTAGGGTCACAGGGTGTTTCGGCCATTACCACTAGACACCCTCACCCAAGGACGGCCCCACCGAGGTGATCAATCTCGGGGTGTGTCCCGTAGCCAAATGAAGTTTTTAAGGTTTTAAGGTTTATTTCTTTTTAAATGGCTAGAAAGTAAGTTCTAATAAGGTTCTTTTAAAGTGACGCATGGAGGTCTATCGGTAAGTTTAAGGTAATTTGAGGTGAGTAACTATTAGAGTTTTTCAAAGGGTTTTTCAACCGTTGATACTTTTTACGCCGTACGAGAGAGAGGGGGGGAAAAGAGTCTCTTAAATGGTTTTTTTTAATATTTGGGGGTGAAAGTTCCGTTAATGGGGTTTAAGTTTTTGTTAGTTTTTTCTAAGCGCGAAGTAAAGTATTTTTAGTCAGGCCTCATAATGTTCGCGGGCGTCTCATATCCAATCTTGACGCTCGCGTACATATGAGCAGATTAAATGCCAAGGGTGCGCTGAGCAGATGTCTCATGATGTTCGCAAGAGCCTCATATCCAATCTTGGCAATTGCTCACATATGAGAGAGTTCGCTTTTTTCTTTGAAGTTGGATTATGAAGGAGGTTTCTCATAATGTTCGCAAAGGCCTCATATCCAATCTTGGCGATTGCGTACATATGAGAGTTTACTCTATTTTTTGGATGGAGTTTTGTAAATAAGGAATTTACTCATAATGTTCGCAAAGGCCTCATATCCAATCTTGGCGATTGCGTACATATGAGAGTTTACTCTATCCTTTTTGGGTAGAGTTGTTTTAGATATGGAATTTTCTCATGATGCTCGCAAGGACCTCATATCCAATCTTGGACCTTGCGGGCATATGAGAGTTTGCTCAGCTTATAGTTGAATATAATGAGTATTTTTAGGGGAAATGGAGATGTATAGATCCATTAGTGTTGTTTTTAATCCTTGGTTTTGGATTTTTTGATAAAAATTGTGCAAAGTTGTTGCTTTGGTTCAGTCTGAATTAGCGGAAAGGTTTTTGTTGAGGGTTTGAATTAGCGGAGGCGATGTGTATTTATTCCCGGGAGTCCAAAGGAGACCCGTGAGAAATTTGGTGAAGATAGCTGTTTTTAGGCGGTTGGTAAGATAAAAATTGTGTTGAGCGGGTTTAATTAGCGGAAAGGTTTTTAAAGTTGAAAACAATTAGCGGAGGGGACTGAATTGGAGTCTAGTAGTTTGTAAATATTGGGGGAAGTTTAATTGGTCCATTTTGGGATAATCGTTAAAGAGAAATTTGGTGATTTTTGAAAGGGGGTCGAATCAAAGTATCGTAAGCTATCCAAGGTTTCTGGAATAAATTTGTGTATCCAAACTATGGAGAATTGGTTTTTTTTGGGAGAGTTTGATGGGTTTTCAGATTGGAATTTACAAGTAGAGTTAATTTGGTAGTTGAAAGTCCGGGATGAAGAAATTCCAGGAGTCTTCTTGGTCGTGGATATTGGAAAAGTCAATTCGCTCCAAATAAAAGGTAGAAAAAATAAAAGAGGGGGGTCACATCAGGAAGGTTTTTAGACCTCCTAGTGAGGTAAAATAACAAAGAATCGCATGTAGTGCAGATGTGCCGTTGCATGAACGGAGTTAATCTCCATAGAAAACTGGGCCGCGATGAAGGTCCTGACGCCCTGGACCACCACACCCTGCGTGCTGTTCCAAGGGAACCCAGGGGGGCCGCATACTTACCCCCTGACCGACCAGCCGCTTGTTAACACCGCAAGGTTACCACGACTATTGGTCAATCAGGGCTGAAGATGTGGTCCGACATCACAGCACCACCTCATCCCGTCCGGGACCCCTTTGGGAGGAAAACGGACAAGCCCCGCTATAGCGTAGCCCGCCGGAATCCTTCCGTAAGAAGGAGTAGGGGTCGGCGGCGCTGAGACGTCGCCTCCCCCATAACTCACTTCTATGGGGTCCCAGAGTGGGACTACCATAGCAAAATCCTGTGTCCCATACACCGCACGACCCCAGGAATTGCTCTAAGTCCTATGACGAAGTCCTGTGTCCCATACACCGCACGACCCCAGGAAGTCGTCTTTAGTTTTATACCGTGGCGGAGGGCCCAAGAGACAATTTAATGTCAAAAGGGACTCACCTGCGATAGAACGCGAGTGTCTTCGCCTTATTTTAATGGTTTTTTGGTTAACCGATACCTAATTGCGAATTGCGTTTTAATCTATGGTTACAAGAATGAAATATTTTATTTCTGAGAAATGGTGTTATTAGTATACTTGTTCCTAAGGGTATTAAGGTTTAATGGTGTTTTGGGACTTAATGGTAAATTAATTAGTGTGTGATAACGGTGTTTTAATATTTTTAAGACCACAATGCTTTATTAAAACGGTAATATTTAATTTAAATGCGGAAGTGAATAAAAATTGTTTTTTAAGGGGTAAGGATTGTATTTTTTTGTGGGAGCTTCTTATGGATCTTTGTTTTTAGGGGAAATGTGTTTTTTAGTATTTTGTTGGGGAATATTCCGGTCTCTATTTTTAAGTTTTGGCGTCTATAGAGTAAAAGGTGTTTAAATTAATGGAATGTTAAATATGGATTTGGGAGTTGGTTGAAAGGTATATTTATTATCTGGGGGAGTGGGGGCTTTGGTTTTTATGGTTAATTTGGCGGTTTAAGGCGGTAAGTGTTCAGGGCTGGCGAAAGAGTTTTTTTGTGGTGTAGTATTGATTTTGAGTTAAATTTAGTAGATGGGAGGGTTGGGATTTCGGTAATAGTTTCTCTTGGGGGTAGGGGATCGTGGGGAATCTATTTTAACTTATTTTTTGGGGTGGGGGTGGATTGGGTGGGTGTGGATGTGGGGATTTTATTTTTAAGGTGAGAGGTGGGTTAATAGGGTTATTATTGGGGTTGGGGTTAGGTTTGAGGTTAGAGTTAGGTTTTTAGGTAAGGGTTGGATGTTGAGGTTATGTTTAGGCGTATTTTGAAATTAAGGTTAAGTTTAGGCATGTGTCGGGGTTAGGGTTAAGTTTAGGTATTTTTTTTAGGTTTAGGCATAGGGATGGGGTCAATTAAGGTTGAGGTTTGGGTTTTAGATAGGGGATTGGTTGTTAAGGTTATGTTTAGGTATGTTTTGGAGTTAAGGTTAGGTTTAGGCATGTTTTTAGGGGTTAAGGTTAAGTTTAGGCATGTTTCGGGGTTAGGGTTAAGTTTAGGTATTTTTTTAGGTTTAGTTATAGGGATGGGGTCTTTTAAGGTTAGGGTTTGGGTTTTAGATAGGGGTTTGAGTGTTAAGGTTATGTTTAGGCATGTTTTGGAGTTAAAATTAGGTTAAGGCATGTTTTTTTTGGGGGGGTTAAGTTTAGGTATGTTTGGGGTTTTGGGGTTAAGTTTAGGCATAGGGGTGGGGTTAATTAAGGTTAGGGGTTAGGTTTAGTTATTAAGTTTTATGTTTTGTGTTCGATTGGAATTTAGGTTAAGTTTTTAAGTATATTTTGGGTTTAGATATATATTTTTTTAGTTTTTAGGGTTATGTTTAGGTATTTTATTCAGAGGTTAAGTTTAGGTATTGGGTTATGGTTGTTGGTTGGATTTTGATATGATATAGTAAATTTTATGAGTTTAGGCGAATTAAGTTAAGGTGTGTTCTTTTTTTAAGTTTAGGCAAGTTTTTTGGAGTTGTGTGTAGGGAGTTGGGTATTCCCAAGGGTTGGTTGTAGATAGTTATTTTAAGTGAGTTATTTTACTAAGGAGGGATGTCGAAATTCTCAGGTGGTTTTACCCGGTCTCCGATAGAGTGATTCTAAAGGTTTTTCCGGTAGCCACTCATCATTGGTTTTCGAATTTTCCCTCCTATTTTGGGGGATGAAAAAACAACTTTATTTTATTCATGTATATTTTTACACAGATAGAAAAAAGACAGGCGTGGTTTTGTAACTAGTCATTGAGGCCGTCGGGCCATTTCGTACCGAGGGTTCGAATCCAGTAGCGTTCCTTCCTTTTCCTTTCCATGGTAGTCCATTGTTGGTTGTGGTCTAGTCCATGTAGTTGTAGATTTCTTAGATGATGTCTTTGGAAATGTTCGACGAGGTGAGTGTCTGCCTTCTTGTTGTGTCTGACATTGTATCTGTGGTTGTAGAGGCGGCTCTTTAATGAGTTTCTGGTTTCCCCGATGTACAGGATCCCACATTTCCGGCATGTTATCACATAGACGCAGTTGGAGTTTTGGAGAGGTAAATTCTTCGGTAGGTAAGTTGATTTTTTGTTGATGGGGTTGGTTATGGTTTTTCTTCTTAATAGTGGAGTTGGTTTGATTTCTTGTCTTTTGGGAAGTTTAGCTCTAACTAAAAAGTCTTTGAGGTTGCTGTTTCTTCTGAATGCTGATGTTACTCTAATATGTCTGAAAAGGGGATTGTTTTGTAATTGGGAGTTGAAATTTCTCTTGATCAGGATGGAGGCTGTATTTGTATAAGGGGAGAAGGTAGTAATGAATGGTATTGTTGAGGCTTTTCTTGGGGTTCGGGTTGGGGGATGGTTGAATTCCTGTTCAATCTGTCTCAGGAAAGATCTTGAGTAAAATCTGGTTTTAATGGCTTTAAATAGGGTTTGTTTAGCTTTGTCAAAGTCTTCTTTTTTAGAGCATATCCTATTGAAGCGGAGGAGTTGTGATTTGAGAATACCTTTGAAGGTGTGTTTAGGGTGGTAACTTTTCCGATGTAGGAGGGCATGTGTATCCGTGGTTTTGAAAAAAACTTTGGTAAGAAGTTTTCCGTTAGAATTAGGATTTTTGAAGATGGTGACATCGAGGAAGTCAATTTCTTGTGAGTTGGTTACTGATTTAAGGTTGATTGATGGGTGATGGTTGTTCAGGATGTTGAGAAAATTCTGGAAGTCTTCTTCAGGGTAGGGCCATATTCCAAAGATATCATCTAAGTATCTGAGATATAATGATGGTTT